>CM041549.1:1908280-2560780 GCA_023238725.1 Scortum barcoo
TGAAAATAAAAAAAATGCCTGGAGTGCCACCGGCTCTGTTAGTGTGAAACTTAAAAGGCTGCTTGGTTGCTGTAATACACTTATAGGATTTCCCTCCAGGATCCCATGAGTTTTCGGGGAAGATGTGACTCTATCAGGATGTGCAGACGTCTCAATTAGTCGAGGAGGGGAAGGCCTCGCAGCTCGGGGATACCACAGCGGGCTGGTTTGTGAACAGGAAGTGGGGACAAGGACATTCAAACAGCATTTTACAATTTTAGGAACAAAAACAAAGCTACTGGGAAACAGAGATGTTATTAGAAATGTCTTTGGTGTCTTGTTATTGTGGTGGCCTACTGAGATCTCAGTACATCATCATAAACCTTTATACCTGGCATCAACCTATCTCATTATGGCCACATGGGAACAACAGCACTCAGACCATTAACTATTTAACCGGAGGGGAGAGTCTGAGACTTCACCTGCTGGTACTCCCAAAGCTCACTATTTAAAGTTTTTTATCTGTTTGCTGAATCTGTACACAGATGACTTGCAGTTTAAGTGGGAGTGACAATATCTTTTATTACGGATTCTTCTGATTATTTTGTTGATTGTTAAACTTCAGAAAGTAATGACAGATGTGACTCCTCTTGGCTGTTTTTTGTCCAAATCATTAACCAAAAAATGTCACTAATTTCTAGTTTTACAAATTAGACAAATGTTGGCCGAGCTCAGACGCCTCTGCTGCATCAGGTAAATTTCACACAGACAAAATGAAGATGATGCTGAATGTTTCTGCTGTGAAAACACTCTGAGGACACCGACTTGTTCCCAACCAACGAGCCTCAAACTGCTCCTTCAGTGTTCAACCTTTGGACAATTATTTGATCTCACCATCTTCAGTCTCTGGTTGATCAGTTTTACAAAAGAAAAACACTGATTGAAAAGCTCAGAAAATCAATTTAAACACTGTGTTTGTCTTTGATGCTGCTGCTCTGAACGTGCAGAAGAGCAAAAAAAAATGTGGTCAATTTATTATGTGATCAGATTTAGTAAATTTTTTTTTAAATTTTAAAGTAAAATGTGGGCTTTTCATCAACAGTTAGTAACATTACTGACATTTGGAGCAAAATGTTATCCTCCACCTTTACTTATTTTCCTTTTCAGAGTTCAGAGGAACAATCAGGTTTTGATTCTGGATGTTTTCTTGCCACAGCTTGAGTTTAATTAACAATGTTGAATTTGGGACAGTCAGGTGTTCTTGTTTTATGTCAGTGATATGAACTGATTACAGAAAAAATAAGTGTGTTTATCTCTGACTAACTTTGATAATATTGTAATCATTACCCAGAGTGAGGCCGTCCTGAAGCTCGGTGTGTAAACAGACTCAATACTTAAATATGTTTCAGCGTGCTGAAGGCTTGCAGGCTGTTTGGTCAGTGTCATTAATGTCTTTAAAATGCTACTGTACGTACCGGCTGGCAGGTTAATGATATTTTAACCTCAACACTCCCAGCCCTCCTCCTCAGGCTCCCCTTCCTCCTCCTCCTCCTCGCCATCAGCACGCCTCAGACAATTACCGCACTGAGGATCACAGCCTGTTCAATATTTCATACAGAGAGGTCCATTAAAGACACAAAAGGCTCCTTCTCTCTCTCTCTCTCTCCTGCGCTTCAAGTTCAAAAAGGCTCGACCGCCCGCTGTTGCTAATGTTAATGATTATACCGTAAGTAGCAGTAGGTGTGTGTGTGTGAGTACGTGTGTGTGTGTTTTGAAGGGTGTTTTATGATAATTGAGGCAGACAAACTGTGTGAAAAAGTTTCTGTTGTTTTTTAAATGATGTATGAATGACTTGATTATAATCTAGAAAACCAGTCAGATTATACATACAGAATACATACAGCATAAATATTTATACAGCATATAAATCTAAAGTATATCTTACACAGGTTGTGAGTGGATTATCAGAGCGAGGAGGGAGGACGTACGTGAAAACACAAGATAAAAATGAACTTTTTATTTGTTTGGCTGGGAGCAACAAACTACACCATGACATACACACACACTTCCAATCCTCATTAGTGCTTCACTGATGCTCCCACACAAATAACGTTCACGACGGCACCCACCCACACACGCACACACACAATCAATACACACAATAAGTACAGACAGCAGCTACGGGGGGGGGGGGGCAGAAAAGAAAAGATAGTCATTAACATTCTCCACAGCAGGAGGCTTCGCCGTTTTGAACTGGCAGGAGAGGGAGCCTCTGGTGCCTTTTAATGGACCTCTGTTTGATGAGAGGCTAATGAATTTAGTGAAATCTTATGGTTGTTTAACTTTTGTAGAGCCTCACAGAGCAGACACTGACTTTAGACATGTGTAGAAACATTGAAATTTGCTTTTGAACTTGGGTGTGTCAAGAAAAATGTCTTTAAAGTGTTTGGAGATGATATTTGATGTTTTTTCTGTAGATATTTCTGTGGTATCACCAGCTTAGTTTAGTTTAATATTATTATGTCACTGCAGTTCATACTTCCTCCACAACATGGAGACTAAACTGTAGAGATGTTACAGAAGACTCTTTTAAAAAGTTCAGTGTTAAAGTAAATCCTCCTGCACATGTCAGCAGTGTGGGACAGTGTTTTAGGTCTTTTCTGGATCTCTTCTGATCTACAGAAGTTGTAATATGTATGTTTAAATCACAAGTTCAGTTAAATATAAACCAGTGTTTTTGTTGATGAACACTTGTGGAGTCTCAGAGTAGAGCAGTATTTCTTCATGTAACAGACTGTAGACTTTCACTCAGTCTTCATTAACACTGACCAACAGGACTTTGCTTTGTTTATTTGAATTTTGCATCTTGATCCCGCTGGTGTTGATGGTGAAGATTAAAAATAGTCTGTCTAATATATTATCTGGAAAGACGGGTCCTTATAACTGATGTCATTTAAGAAAAATAAGCTACAACAGATCCTACATGACTATATGACCAAGATAAACATGTTATAAATAATGATGATAGAAATATCCTAGAAATGTTTATTATGTTATGTTAATCATATACAAGAAACCAAAAATGACTATTATCATGATTATTAAAGCCATCAGGTATGTCCTCAAAGTCTCAGAGAGGATTCAGGTGTGAACATCTACCAGACCAGTAATACTCACAATTTCTATCAATCTTCTGCTGTTTTTGTGACATGTACAAATTTCATGTTTAGATTTGCACAATTAATGTATATCTGTTAAATGTGCAGCTAAATGAAATTACATACAGAGACAGCACAGTTTTATATTATTTTAACACAATGAACTGAATTAAACTTTTATTGTAATTGTGGCTCATGCTGATGCCACAGACAACAGTTTGCTGATGATCCTCACTTCATCACAGAAGACTTAAGACTTTAATTATCATGTGCACAACAATCACATGTCTAAAACAATGCTAAACACATTTAGAAGAAATACTACACAGACAGAAAATAGATAAAACTAAAATAAGTAATATATATAGACCTAAAATACACATTATACAACTAAAATAATTATATATCTAAAGGGAATATGTAATACTGTTGGCAGTATATGTACAAAATTTAACAAGGCGCAAGGATTTTAACAGTCTGATGGATGAAGCTGAGTCTAAAGCTGTGGTACCATCCATCTTCTTTTTGGATTTGTCGCCGTCGTCTATTCTGTGAATGAAGAGCTGGATTCATGTTATGAATGAGAGGGAAGTTATAGAGTAAACATCTGCAGCACCTCTTCCTTCATCTTCATCAAACCTCACAGATTTGAGTCGAGCTTCCTGCCTCCAGAGCAGAGGCCCTCGTCATGTTCATCCTCCTGCCTCGCTCCCTGAGCTGTCTCTCCTCCCTCCATCTTTGACATCGCCCCACATGTGAGCCACTCGTGCCTCATGAGCAGCTTGGGAGTGAGAACAGGCTTCAGTCAGGGAAAGTTCAAAAGCAGACCACTCTCTGTCAAGTAGAAATCCACCAGAGGGATCAGGGCTTTGAGGGAGGGAGGCGATCCTCGCCTGCTGCACACCGGCTAAAACAGACAGAAAGACTGGAGAGAGGGAACATCAGCCATCCAGCAGACAGGAGGAGAATAAACAACGTGGCAGCTCACAGTCAGTGAACAGAGGCAAATGGACTGAGGTGGATGGTACCATGTTCACAGACTGATGAAACACTAAGCAGACTCATACGGGACTTTAGTCCATCAAAGTTAACAGAAGATAAAATGCTGAGGGTCAGTCTGAACCTGACAAATATTCACTTTTTCACACAACAACATCTCGGGCACTTTCACAGAAACACAACCTACAAAGCTGCTCCAAAAGTCCAAAACAATTCATACCACTTTAGATCACAGCCCACAACATGCAGCGTAGTTGCTCCTTGGTAGAGTTTATCAGTATATAAATGTTGGTACAGGGGAACAACGTGAAGTTTCAGAATAAAGGGGTAACAACTTACAAAGAACTTTTTAAACTTCTAAATATTTGATTAATTACATGGTTTGTATGACACAATTGGAGGGTTAACTACTCTAAAATTATAAGGAGACAATGTAGTTTATCTGTTTACCTGGCAATACAGTCATTTTGAGTGATAATTTTTAACCACAGTGTTTGTATTCTCATTTCATCATTTGTTTTTGTGTGGCTCAAGATCACAACACCACCTTAAAGATGCGCCAATATTATCTCCATTGTACATTGTGGCTGACATGGTACCTTTTAAAGAGAAATTTAACTCTTAACTGGATGCTGTGACTTTACTGTTGGGTGTGGTCACATCAAACATTATACCAGATGTAAGATGGATTTAACTTCTGACCAACAAGGCACTGCATGGTTAGATTTATCACAATAAGAGATGCTGTGACCTTTGACCCCTGGGGGGCTTTGACTCGGGTCAAAGTTAAAGGTTTAAACTAATCGTGATCATTTACTGTCAGTGACTCTAAAACAACTCAAACAGTGTACATCCTTAGAAAAGAACAAATTTACACATTTCTTTTTAAAGTGTTTTCATCTGGCCAAATTAAAGGGTCACTTAAGTGTCTCAAATATTGTAATTTAGTACTTAAACGCTGCATTTAAGTTTCAAACTTTTTAACTCAAATGTACCATAAAACTTTATTTTTCTCAGTGCATGAACCCCACAAGATCAAGATATTCACGTTAATGATGTTAATAACAATATGAACCTTTTTGAGGGCTGAAAAGCTATAAACAACATTTCTCTAAATGTTGAGGTGTGTTTGATCTTACATTTGGTTTGACTTTCATTATTTATTTAGGTAGATTTTAATTTGTTATCTGATGGTTGAGTAGCCGTGAAATAAAACAGCTAAATAAAAGTTTTGTAAGTAGTTTTGAATGACAATGTAAGTAGTTGAATATATAAAATTGCTAATACAATTATCCAGTAAATATTGTAAATTGTCATAATATATTCACATATATTCACATATGTTTTTGCTAGCTAGCTAACGTAGCGAACATCAATAAATTTCACCTTGCCTGCTTACATTTTTCCTCTTCTCACTAATGTGAACTCGCACATACATCTTGTCGGCTAATGTAAAATTTCACCTAAATTCAACTTGCTAGGTTGGCTAATGTTAGCAATGATAAATTGCACATAAAGGTCACTAGGTTTGATTAATGTCAAACTTGGCAAGGTTTATGCTTGTAGCTTTATGGCTAATCTTGCTAATGCTAGCTAATTTCCCTCTTTAACTATTAGCAAACTAAAATGGCACGAATAGCTGCCGTAAAGTGGTACATTTAGTTGCTAGCTAACATCTGCAAACCTATCAAAATAAAAGCCTAGTCTTCCTGTCAACAGGAGACGCCCCATATTCATGTCCTTTCACACCTCATTGCTTTAATAAATTTCAGATTGTTATTGTTGAGTGTTCATCTCTCTTCTCTGTAACGGCCCATGAGGCGGTCATAACAGCAGGAATAAATGTAGTTTCAGACGCTCAAACTGAAAATCACAATCAAAGAACATTGGTTGTTGTCTGTAAAAGCTTGTTTGTTGGATCTCCTTCATCGTTGTTTTTCATGCACTTCTCACTTTCTTCCTCCTTCTCTTGTAGAGAAACACATACACGAGCACTTGCATGTCTTCCATCTGTGTGTGTGTGTGTGTGTGTGTTGCGTGTGTGTGTTTCCTCAGTTTCACAGCCAGGGCCCAGTCCCGCAGGAGTGCTGCTTCATCAAGTCTGGTAGTGGGTAGCAAAGGGCATCATCATTAGATTAGTCTCTGATCACTCTCCCTAAGTAATTATCCTCCTGCCCAGGCTCCTGCAGCATGCAGACTTAATTGATTTAATGGAGTGTGTTCTCTCTCTCTCTCTCTCTCTCTCTCTCTCTCTCTATTTTTTTTTTCCAAGAGCACATTTCCTCTCATCAGAGTTTAGGATTCAATTTCAGAGTCGATGAGGTGAAAGGGCTCTGTGCTGAAAATGGATTCCAAGATGAAAAAAGACAAGAGTCATTTTTTACAGTTGAGGATGTCTAGGATACATGTAAAGATGTTAAGAAGAAAACACTGGTGATAATAACAGGTAAAGCTAAATATCAACAGATTGGTCAAATCTTAGTGCCCATTGTGAGGACAAATGAATAGAAATAGAGCCCTTCTTCATGAAGCCACATGAGGGCACAAGAGATAGATTAAGACCATATTTAGTTTATTTAGTGTATCTTAGCTAATTGTGCAGCATTGTGTGGTGATTATCAGCCAATAAAACAGAGCAGTAAGTTTAGTTTATTAAGGACTGTAAAAAGACATAGTTTTACGTGCATGCTGGAACTATTTCTTGACGAACATCCATGCTCTCATCCAGGGCCCGGCGACTGAAACGAAAAGAGATGCTGTTGATCTGTGAGAGAGAGAGCCAGGCTAGCTGTTCCCACCAGCTTTCAGTGTTTATGCTAAGCTAAGATAACTACATCCTGACTCAAGCTAACGACGTGAGATTGAAACAAATCAAAGAGTCAAACCATTGCTCTAATCTTTCCTCATTAAGGGAGACTGAAATATTTTTTATATTTAAAAAGGAAATCCGCGTTTGAGTTTACTCAAACTGCTCCAATAAAGAGAAGAATAATGGTTTATTAATTATAAAACCTCTGTAGGGACCTTGGATTCATGATTATGGTTGTAGTTAATGATTTACAGGATGGAGATGTGAATGGGGGATAGATCAAGGTCAGTCCTCGAGACGTGTGCATGTATTCCTTCTAACTCTCATCCGTCTTTCTTCTCTTGAGCCGCTCTCCTAATGATTTAATGATGACGCGTGCTCCGGCCTTTCCCTCCTATAGGCTCGGCTGGCCTCCTGCAGGACTGTGTTAAATCTATATGAGGATAAAGAGCCTAACATTTACCTGCAGTAACCTTTGGAGCGGCCTGTGAGTGTGTAAGGCCCACACACACAATCACGTGTTGGCCGTCTGACCATCATTCTGGTGCGATGTGATTATCTTTGGCATATTGATTTGGCTTGTTTAAAGATCGACTCTGACATGAGCAGCAGAAGCAGATGCTGGGCTAAGTGGTATCAGCAGCCATGAATATCATATGGCTAGGGGCTAATGCTCGACCTTATTGCTGCTTAATGAACCGCTAAGAGACAATCAGTGTCATTTGTCCACCTCTCTGCATCCAGAATGAATCATAAGCACGCCGCTGCCAGCCGGTTAGCACTCAGCGCTGCAAACTAACTCCCAGTCTTTACTGGACCGAAGGTCAGAGCACTTCTTGGGCAGCCGTGCTCCCCGCAGAGCAGCAGCAGTGACTTCACCAGCTCGTGTAATTAAATGTACAGCATAAGCAAAAACAAGCATGGACACTGGCATGCGCACACACACGGCCTTTTGCATAAGCACTTGCGTAGCTAGATGAGATAATGAGGCCACAGTGCAATTACGGTAATCGGAGAGGCAGGTTTGGGCATATTCAGCCCTGCGTGGTGCGTGCTTGCTAACACGGCATGCTAATTGGCTGGAGCACCAGGACACACCGAGACAAAAGCAACCTGAGGGAGAAGACTGAGACGAGCCCTGAAGGGTGGGACACATAAAGACGGGCGGCAGTCACCTCCATGTCAATCCCTTTATGACTAAGGACAAAATGGGTGCCGGCAGGCACTGCTTAATTTGAAAATTAATGGGCCATGGGATTTTTTCTACCACTTAAGACACTTTGCAGCCCCAGTGTGGTTACCTCCATCCTGCCCTCTCCCCTGCCTGGGTTTTACGGCTCTTCAGATGGCCGAGGATGTAGAGACCTTGCATACGCTGCAGTAAATTCATGGCTAACTTGATTAAATACTGCTGCGTCCTTGCTGCTGGTCAGACAGAGAGGTGCCCTGGCACATCCTGGATGAGCTCTGCAGGCTGAGCGGTGGCCTCCATTTCAACGTAAAGCCCCCCACATCAGGTTAAAGGTCTGTGATCCAAATGTAAACACAAATGTAAATGTGCTGCGTCTTTTCTCCTCTTCAGGTAAATATAAAAAAACAACTACATCTTGTAAAGGTAAAATGTTTTCTTCAGTGGATAACAGTTCATTAAGAAGGTGGACAAAATATCTTAAATGCAGAACAATGTGCCTGAAAAATATGTATTTGAGCTTAATAATGTGGATTCATCCACCGATGAAAATAGTCCCCGACGAACACACTATTTCCTCCTGCCTGTTTTGTTTTTTTAAAAATGACATTATATATTTGAAAGGTGTTTTCACAGATTTCTTTCTTCATTAGGAACCTACAGGCTTAGAACTGAGAGCCACAGACAGAATCAAAAGACCTTGTGTGTAAAAGAGACTGAACTGTCTGTGGACACCAGACTGACACCTGTTACTGCACTGAATGGTAGAGGTCAAAGGTCACAGACTGGCAGTGTATGCCCAGAGAAAGACTGTGAGATGTGATAAACTAAGTACACTTACTCAAGTACTTTACTTAAGTACTCAAAGTACTTTTACTTGAGATATTCTATATAGATGTGCTTTTTACTCCACTACATTTTCCTGACAGCTTTAGTTACTACGGCCTACCAATGGTAGTTGTTGAGTAGATAATTTAAAATATAATACAGACACTGTAAGTACAGTAGGTTTTGGTTGTATATGACAGTCCTGCCACAGTTTGAACCTCAGTAGGTATTTTCTGACTTTAAAGACCAACAGGTTGAGCAGAGGTGTTTTCTTTCATTTAGAAGAGTTAATGACTCCTTCGGTGCCGAATACTCGGTGAAAGCAGGAAAATCAGGTGCTGACAATGAAAATGGGAAATCATGTCACATTTGCTCTTTCACAGACTTTGTCCTTTTTGCTGGACACACAGCAGCGATCTGGAGTTGGACGGAGCAAACAGATGGAAATGTTCAAAGCTAAGGGTCAGGTGGAAAGGGTTTTTGAATAAACTGCAGCTGAAGACGAAAACAAAGCTTTAAGAGAGCATTTAGCTTCAGAGATGGGCAGCAGCAGCCCACGCAGCGTGGCAGACTCCTCCAACCCTTTTCTTCATGCTGCAGACAGAAATGATTTTTAAAAAGTGAACAGACAGAGTGTGTATTCGCCAAACTTGAGACATCAAAGAACTGCAAGCATGACACCCGAAAATTGGTGGTGGGCGAGTGTTCTCTTGTTGGTTTTCTTTTTTCCCTTCCCTGCAGCTTAATGTGTCGTCTTTGGCTGGTTTTTATTGTGAGTGGGTGACATGCAGACATGAGTAATATTGGATTGTAAAAGCTTTTTTCTAATTATTTAATCCCGCTTTCTGGGTCAATAAAGCCAATCAATTTCTGTCACGAGTGCACCCCCTCGTGAGATGATGAGTCGCTTGTGAAATGGTGCATAATCAAAGCTAATATTCTGCAATTTGAGCTCAGAATGGGGCTCTGTGTTACAGAGGCTAATGTACGCAGTTGATCTTTTTATAAATACATCATGTTCCTGCTCTTTTACACCTGCTGCGTCTGACTCTACCTGTACATTTGACTGCTTTCACCTCTTTCTTTTCGCAGGCTGTCCTCCTCCTCAACCAACACTCAGCTCTCAAAGTATTTGGCTTTTTTTTCTTCCACACCATCATTTTCTTACTGCTGTTCCTCCTGCCTTTTACTCCCCTGACCTTCCTCTCTTCTGTTTCCTAGCTGATTTATGTAAAACCTTCCTAAAGCGGCCAGAGTAATTTAAATATACTTTATTGCACAAAAAATATACAAACCTGAATTCATTTTAAATGCATTAACACTTTGATTTTCATGTGTATGTATGTGTAATCAGAATTCAGTTTGTTCAGTCCAAATTTATTTCAGTTAAATTAATGACTCGATTCAGGAATATTCAACGAGAGACAGGCAGACTGCTGCTAATTAGCGGCTGCTTGGTCCATGCTGGGGGTCAAATGATCTGAGCCACGTCTCAGCTTGATGGAGAGGAAGAGGAGACGGAGGGATGAAATGCTTCACCCCTGCCGCTCTGCGGTCCCAGAAGGAAGATCTCTAACCTTTCTCCATCCGCACATCCTCAATCACTCCTCCCTTCACGCTGTCTGCTCATCACACTGAGTAGTAATGGGCCCCCCTGAAGGGTCATGAGACCTTCTTTCCTGCCTCACAGACTTCTTCCTGTTGTCCTCCTGTAGTTGTGTCCTGCTGCGGTGGAGGAGAAAACAGCTCAAACAGTAAGGCTCAGCTCACCGAGGGTCTGATGGCCAACTTTAATATGTTTTCAGATACAGTGTGCTGGTGTGTGATCAACATGAAACTTTGCATGTCTGCTCATGGTCCATCGAGGAAGAACCCTCATCATTTTGGTTATCTGCTTTCATGTATTCTTTCCATTCAGCCTAAATCTGTCATCCATCCATGACCTGATATCTCAAATAACAATAGACTGTGATGGTCTTCAGAGGATGACACTTAACGTGGTCTTTGTAGAGGACAAACCGTGATCTGCTGTCAAATACTTTGTTCACCAAATCACCGACCACACCAATGTCAAGAAGACTGTCCTCCAAACAGCAAATGCTCCAAAACAACATAGTTTAGGTTGAAGTGACAAAGGCCTGCAGGAATTATGACTTTTGTCAGCAATGGAGGACATAATGTGAGGAGAGCAGGGTGGGGGGTGGGTTGACAAAACACCAGACTTTGACTTTGTTGTTTGATCATTTCTTTTAAGCGTGGCCATCACTGTCACTTAACATGAACCAAATAGTTTTTTTGTTTTAACCATGAAGACGAAGCTCAGGGTGATGGTGATGGAGTCTTAAACGTAACAAAGGCAGATCAGAAAACGGCATAAAAACTTCATCATCACTGTTTACACACCCAAGTACAGGTATCTCAAGTGTATGCTTAAGTACAGTACTTGAGTAAATGTACTTAGTTACATTCCACCACTGCACACTGCGCAGTACAGAACACAGTAACTCACACGTCTGTTCAACATAAACTTTTTGAAGGAGTGAAAGTCAAAAACATGGCTTTCTTTTCCTGGAGCACCCTTCTTACGAGGCTCCCCGCGGCTTCCATCAGGTTGCATAATTTCTAAATTGCACTCAGGATGTAATTCTCATCATTTTCTGCCTCGTCCACACCTACAGCACAATGCCTGCAATACAGCGAGCAAATGTAATCACATTTTCCAAGGGTGTGCATTAAGTAAATGAGGCGTTAGGTGAGAGAGATCAGTGTGCCGGGGCTCTACAACCTTCTTTAACAACCTCTCACAGTGACGCTGCAGGAGACCCGATGCCAGAAAAGAGAGGGAATAGGTGCAGCCTGATGTTAAATATTAATACTGTACCTCTCATGTGGGATGCATTTAGATTCATTGGATTTGCCCTCTGCCTGTTCATGTCACCGGAAATGCGCCGCTGTTATCTCTCCTAATCACAGGAGTGGGACTCTCCGAGCCAACAGGATGGGGAGGGAAGCCAGGGTTTGTTGCTATCACGCTCTTTCAGCTGGATGGACTGAAAGAAAGTGAACATCGAGAGGTAAAAGCATCCTGTACCGTCACCGGATCAAATGCATATAATTCATACATACAAGTTTAAATTAGCCCAGATTTACTGCACACCAACTCTATGAACTTTATCATTTAAAGACGTATTTAGCAGTCTTTACTAATCTGTGCTGTGGGCTGTATGTGAACTGTACAGCAGCATTAAGTTCACACCAGCAAGTCAAAAAGAAAGTCACAAAGCGGGCAGTTTCAGTGCTGAATATGTAAATTACAACAGCACACTGGCCGAAATCAAACTTATCTTTAACTTTCTTTATGCACATGCTGTTGACGCCTTTACAAGTACAGGTGGAAATAAGTTTAGTGGTGCAAAACACAGCAGGCTGTGTTTCTTTCTTTTTCTTTTTGCTAGATCAAAATATTTTTGACATTCCCACGGACCCTTGATTTGTCAGTGTGCTGTATATATGACGATAATCATTAATTGTTAATCATTTATTATTGAACAGAATATTGTAACAGTCACTTGTTGTTGTTGATTTCTCAGGGCCACCGTAGTGCTTTGAGTTAAATGCTAACATGACCGTCTTAACACGCTGGACTTTAGCAGGTATAATGTTAACTACCTTTACTATCTTATTTTAATGCAGATCTGTTCATTAGCACAGAAAACAAAACACACGTGAGGCTCAGAAGAACGTCCTTCCTTTTGCAGGTATTTGATCCACGTTATTGAATTTCATGACCATAAATCTGATAGTTGTGAAGACATTCTTCTCTGAACCAGTGGTGGTGTTAGAGGAAAGGTGGAAGGATAAACAGAGTCACTGATATTCATCCTCTGATGTTTCAGTCTGCGTAAAAATAGACGGACCAAATATAAGGTAACTGCAGCCTTATCCTTTAGTTGAATATATTTAGTGGATATATAGCCACAAATAATAACGATGGATCATTTTATTCAGGGTTTAGTGAGAGGGGGCCGATTCAGTCACTCAGCCAAGAGGGTAATTACAGAGCAGTAAATCTATATGTTCATCAGACCACCTGTAATAATGTAAATAAAATGCTGCATTTATGTACATTTATTTACATTGCTGTATTCACTGGCACATTTCTGTCTTATCTGTTCCTCCCAAAGAGTGCAGGCTTTCAGTCGTCGAAACTCAAAACATCATCAGACAGAACAGAGACATTTCTGTGGCGTGTTATTTCCAACAAAGCTGCCTGATTACCCCTCCTGCACTTCCCATTTCGTGTAATAGAACAATTAGTTGCGCCGTACGCCGCTTGTTTATCCGCCCACTCATCCCAAAATGGCAAAGACGGGAGTAATTGTGCACACTCACCTGCAGCCACTTAGAGGGAAGCCACAGGGACGCACGGCTAGGAGAGCGGATACACTCATTATTAGATAAATCCTGTGTTTTCACTGGATTTCACCACTGCAGCAGCACTTGTAGATCTCACGCTGAAACACTTGAATCATGTGACAGCTTCAACTCTGCTGTATGGTAAAATATATACAAACCATATGGATGTTGTATTACAGCAAAGTGCAACAGCCAAGCAAAAAGTCAATATTTGTCTTAAAAATAAAAGTAGAGGGTCACAAAGCAGCAAACAGACAATTTCCAAGAATCATTAAGTACTTTACCTCCCCTCTATAAAAAATTCAGTCTTATCTTATCTCATCTCATCTCATATCTTGACTCAATTGGCAAAATGTTTCCCCTCCACACACTGTGTGCTGAATATTTTCATCAGATATACACAATTATTTTAATTTTTATCAATTCTGTACATTTAAGAGTCTTAGTTATGTTGTAAATAATCACCCTGTTTATGATCGTAGTTTTAAGATGTTTGGCCACTTGTGGGCAGAAAAGCTCCACCACCAGCTGGCTGACATATTACCTTATGAAGTGGTTAAAGTTTTGTTTCACAGACTCTCTGAGAGGAACATTAGATTTTATTTGGGATTTTTTTTTCCCCCGGTTTGGGAACCACAGGATTTCATACTCTGCTTTTTGCAGATGATGTTGTCTTGTTGGCTTCATCGGGCCAGGACCTTCAGCGTGTACTGGGGCGGTTTGCAGCCATGAGTGTGAAGAGGCTGGGATGAGAAATCAGCACCTCCAAATCCTGAGGCCATGGTTCTCGACCGGAAAAGGGTGGCGTGCCCTCTCCGGGTGGGTGGAGAGGTCCTGCCTCAAGTGGAGGAGTTCAAGTATCTCGGGGTCTTGTTCACGAGTGAGGGAAAGATGGAGCGTGAGATTGACAGGCGGATTGGTGCAGCGTCCGCAGTTATGCAGTCAGTGTACCGGACCATCGTGGTGAAGAAGGAGCTGAGTCGAAAGGCGAAGCTCTCGATTTACCTGGTCAATCTACGCTCCCACCCTCACCTATGGTCATGAACTTTGGGTAATGACCGAAAGGACAAGATCGCGGATACAAGCGGCCGAAATGAGTTTCCTCCGCAGGGTGGCTGGGCGCTCCCTTAGAGAGAGGGTGAGAAGCTCAGTCACTCGGGAGGAGCTCGGAGTAGAGCCGCTGCTCCTTCACATCGAGAGGAGTCAGCTGAGGTTGGCTCGGGCATCTGTTTCGGATGCCCCCTGGACGCCTCCCTAGGGAGGTGTTCCAGGCATGTCCCCCCAAGGCGTTCCCAGGCCAGCTGAGAGACATAGTCTCTCCAGCGTGTCCTGGGTCTTCCTCAGGGGTCCCCCCGGAAGAGCTGGAGGAAGTGTCTGGGGTGAGGGAAGTCTGGTCATCTCTGCTCAGACTGCTGCTGCTCCTGCTGCAACCCTGGTCCCGGATCAAGCAGATGAAAATGGATGGATGGATGGATTTTTTTTTTTTATGTCTACTCGATGAGTTCAGCCTTTGTTTTAGCTCGGGGTTTGGTCTCCACCATCTCAGAGAAAAACTAAATGTTGTGCCTCTTTCAGCAGCTGTACTTTCTCTTTTTGTCTGATATTTTATACTGGACATGTGGCATAAAGTTGGTTTATTACATCTGAATGTGCCAGATAATCTGATAAGAGGCTAAAATGAGTTATGTGATAATTATCAGTGGATGCGTCACTACAAACGGTCTTAATCACATCACATGAATTCAGTTGATCTGTTGTTGATATTACAAAGATCAATAAGTGCACCACTGGTTTAAACACAACCTCCCCAAGGGGAGAGAAACAATTAGAGAACATGTTAGTGGAGCTTTAAGTCATTATTGTGCTTCATGTATGTCCATATCTTTAATTAAGATTTTCAGGTTGAGTTGATTTATCTGCATTCCTATACAAAGACAGACATTACAACAAGAGCAGCTGATTGGCTCTTTAAACAGGCTTTTCACATTAGTACAAAAAAATGTAAAAAAAACTCAAGTTCTAGTTTTTGTCTAGTTTTTCTGAGCTGAATCTTGCAGTCCTCTTTTTCCTTTGGGAGATTAAACTATTTAAGATCTGAACACTTAAACACTGAGGAAGACTGTGATTTGTGATTTAAAAAAAAAGTTTTTTTTTTTTTTTTTTTGCTCTTTCCAAGGTCAAGCATAAACTCTCTCACAATAACATATATAATTTGTTGTATTTATTCATGTGCTTGAGTTATGAGCTCGCTGTTGTTGTGATTTGGCACGACATGAATTAAACTAACTTGACTTGGTTGTCAGAATGGAGACCGATAAATGAGCCCTGCGTGAAAAATGCTCATTAACTCCCAAACTTCAAATTAACTTCAGACTCCTGTGGGTTAAAAACAAAGAGGTTTTCATGAATGTAGGTGTCACTGGCTTCATTCACTGTTGTTGAGTCGCCTCTGGACTCCCCGGGGCAGTCTATGAAAAATCGTTATCGGCCCCCCCTCGTTCAGCTGGTTCAGACCAGTTAATAGTCACATCTCAGTGATGATGGTGGTCTCATCTAAAATAGACTGCAGACTTATACTAATAGAAAATTCTCTCTTATTATGCTGCAGTTCTTTAAATGGAAAAATCTTTCCCACAAATGCAGCAGCAGAGTTTTACTTCATAGATGTAAAAAATAAAATCTAAATCACAGACTTCCTGTTGATAAACCTGCTGACAGAGGGAAAGGCTGTCACCAAAGTCAGACGATTCATCTACTGAGGATGATGAGTGTTTGTGCAAAATGTGAAAGAAATCCATGTGATAGATGCTGATATATTTCAGTCCGGACCAACCAACCAATCAACGCTGCCGTCCCTTTAACCACAAAGCTACAAATTCAATTAATACATAAAGAGTTTTGTACTACAGTGAATTGTAAAGTAAATCCATGAGTGACAAACTATTTAAAAAGCTGTTGTTCCCTCACTGGCTTCCCGTCATCTTTTATTCTGGACATCGAGTGTTAACACCATCTTTCATCCATCAAGGTTTTTCTTCTTTTTTGCTGCGACCTTTTTAATAACACAAGCCATTTTTCTTTTCATCTGTTTTTTTTTAAGTTGAAAATAAGCACTGATGAATATACAGATTTAGTTTGAGTACAAACCCAAAGCAGAGTCCTACATCAATATTCAGTCCACACAGCAGCACTACACACAGCTACGTCAGATATTCAGAAACATACAGAGACATTTTGATCAGGACATAATAGGAGAAGTCATGCTGGATGTCTTGTTTGTTCCCATGAATGTGAGGCTGTGTGAATGAAAAAGGACAGAGGAATAACATTAAATCTGATTTCCCACCATCCTCATTCACCATCACCATCATTCATGCGTTTCCTCCTTCACCATCGGTGCCACCTGCATCCGTACAAGCGCTGCGTCATCTCGGTCCCGATTCCTCTCTGACTGATGTGACGACGTCTCCCCCGAGGACGAACGCCAGATGATTTATTCATGTCTAGACGCACTAGATTTATTAAAAGACACACAATCTGTTAATCCCTTGGACGAACTGAAAGATGTGGCCCTCAATTGAGTTGGTCTAGTCTCCTCGTATGTGAAGAATTCAACCTCGGCGCCCAATTAAGCAGCTCGATCAAATAATGAAGGCAGGAATTACAGAGCGAATGCTCCGTCTGTGATTCTCCTCTCCACCGTCCTGTATGTACAGCTGTGTAACTTTACAGGCAGCTAATTATGGGCTTATCCTAATTATTATGGATTGTGTCTTTTCACAACAACCACTCACAGAGCGCACGTTTTATGAACCATTGGGAATATGACCAATTAGGCAAAAAAAGGTTAAGTCAACCCGAGTTTAACAAAGAGGTGCACAGTTGTATTCTGACAAGTGTTAGAAAATCTTTTCTTGCAGGGTTTATTACTGTCCCCCCCTGCAGAGTGTGGCGGTTTGAAGCCCACTGCAGTGATGGAGAATGGTGCATAGAGATGCCAGGTGTGTGCTACAGGAAAAAAAAAAAAGATAAAGTGACATCAGTTTAATCAGCTCCTGCCATTTAAAAAGCCCTACCAGGAGGCAAAACTATAAAAAAGCGGTGGGGTGTTTGCTGGAAACGTTTTATTTGACACAAGTTAATTAGACGTGTTCGTCTCTTTCATCACGGCCACCTTTCTCCGCTCAGGTTCCATAATTCCATCCGGCATAATGGGGACACACAGGCGTTTTGGCACCGGTGTCAATCAGTGACACTGCTCTGTGTTAACTTACTTCTTTTGTTGCACATTTTTATTCAGCCACCCCCGTTCCCGTAAAGACGCAGAGAAAGGTTTCCCAAACTAATTGGATCAACGATTAAGTGGGAGGCATCCCGCCCCACCGAGCAGAAACAATGAGTGAAGAAAGGGTCAGCGCAGGCGCCGGCTGAAAACTGACACTTGAATTAGATAATGAAGAATAGAGGGCAGATGAAAGGGAGAGAGGCCTAGCGGTGTGAGGTCTTCAAGGAGATCCAGACTTTAACTCGCCCCGTGTGGCCGGGGAGACAGTTTTGATTGACTCGTGCTGCTTCGCAAAATCAATCTGCAAAGAGAAGCTGAACTGTGACATTCCTGGCTGGTATTATCCTGTTAAAGGCGGTGAAAAACATTTTTTATGTGACCCGAGTTTCAAACTTAAACCCAGCTTGTACAGCGTTTAAGACCAAGGATGCATCGCCGTGAGTCTGCTGGTATCAAATGTGAAAGGGTGTCCTTACAAAGCTGAAATACAAATAATAATAACTGCTGTGTTTTTGTGTCATCTGATTAAAAAAAGACAGAATGAATTAATATTAATTAATATACCTTCCTCAATCTGCCTTTTTTACTCAAGGTCTCATGGCCGCTATAAGATTTTAATTACTTTAGCTGTTAAAGAAGTCAAAATAATGCCCCTTTGATAATTTGCTCAGATATTGTCAAGTATGTGAAGACGCTGAGTGAGGCGACTCACTCCACGGTCACTCACGGACAACAGTTTTATCTAAATGAGCCCTTATTTGAATTTACTACTGATAAACAAATTTTTTTATGTCATTTACTTACTTTTCCACTTGGCTGAGCTGCTGATATCAATAAAAAATCGTCGTCTCAGTTGTTATTGAGCGTAATCAGGTGTTTGAACTCACAAGGACACAAGTGTGAACTGAAAGACCTGAAGCTCTGAAATAAATCTGATGAAGTCTCTCCTTTCTTAATTATCTGGAGTCAGGTCTGAGGACATTAACGAAGCATTATTATGGATCACACCTGGATCATTTCTCCCACCTGAACTCCGTCTGTGCCACAGTTTTGTGTTTCGACTTGACGTGGACGTGAAACAGCCCAGAGATCTGACAAACGTGAACATTGACTTCGACTTAAAGTTTCTGTGTGTTAACGATGTCACCTGTGTCCGTTCAGACATCCTGTTGGTCTGTAGGCTTAGTGAACAAAATAGTGACGTCACACACGAGACTGAGCGTAATTGACAGGCATCATGTTGATAACTTGCTTTTCAGTGATGTTGTTCATAAATGTTGACAGCCAAATTTATTAATCGCTGTTTGTTGTCGTCAGCAGAGCTCCATTAGCTGGATGGAAACACGAACGCTAAAAGAGAACGAGACAAATATAAAGAAGATTTGTGAGTCTGTTTTATACCTGCTTATACACTTTTAACACTTAGTCAGGTAGACAATGATTATACATGGACTATGGCACCAAAACGAAGACACATTACACATCAAGAGGTAATATGAAAGAGAGAGAGAGGAAAATGTTATATATCTTCTGTACTTTTAACAAACTCAACAACTTTCTTGTCAAAAATGAAGTTTTTATCATTATAAACTGACTGTACTGAGGCCTGAGCTGGCATGTTTTCATCACATTCATATTCATTTATGTCTTGACGGTTCAAGGGGTTGAATTATTTTGTCTCAAACAACCTGATGATAATAATAATAAAAAACTGTAAGAGGATGATCTTTCTTTAAATATTTTTCTGTACCGTGGTGCACTTTCGCACTATTTCACACAATGGCGCCTTTTTATGCCACGACACATTGTTTGTAACACGGGAAGTAAGTCGCTTTGAATAAAGGCGTCCACTAAATAAATGTAATGTAAAAGTAACTCAGCCAAACTAAAAATACCATCCATTACCATGATAATATCACAGCACTCTGCTGAGAGGGATGAGTCACTTGCTTTTTCTCTTTTCAGTAAAGCACCTCAGAGGATGATGAAGCTGACAGCCATTACAGAGCAGCCACAGGTGGATTAACTCGGAGCGTACGCAGGCCTCTGCTCCTCTTGGTGGTCTTGGAGAGGCGAAGGCGGCTCTCGTGCGGCGAGGTGATATATCTGGGCCGTGAGGTAAAGCAGTAAGCAAAGCCCTCCGCTGTCTCTTTCACACAGCCTGACCGAGTCAAGACATAAAAGCACACAATGGCACCAATGAGGCAGCTCCCAGGCTCACATCGCCGCAGAGGTAGAGAGCTGTCTCTCCAATGCTCTGCCTCCTGAATAGGAAGTTTGAAAAGCTCCGGCTCTGCCTCCCAGTGGGGAAGAGAGGAGGTGGGGGGGCGAGGAGGGATGGTAATAACTGGAAGCAGGTGCAGGGATGCGGAGGGGGGTGGATATGTAGCAGGGATGTGCAGAGGTTTTACTGGAGAAGTTTCAGTTCTCTTCACTTCCTAATCCCCACAGGTCCAACTGGAATACCTCCACCATGACGTAATGTGTGTGTGTGTGTGTGTGTGTGTGTGTGTGATGCAGTCATATGGAGGGGATTGTATAGCTCTGCTCGGAGACTTTCACAGAGACCATTGAGACAATAAAGAGGGTTCTTGTGCAGGCTGGTGAAGTGTGTGTGAGGATCCTCCAGCTGTACGCGAGCACGTAAGAGCGCCCTTGAAATTAAGTGCGTGTGTGAGTGCACATGCAAACACACAAACACGTGGAGCATTTGTACCACAAGAGGTTTTCTATGTTTGTGTAAATGACACACAGATGATACGATGCGTGTGTGTGTGTGTGTGTGTGTGTGTGTGTGTGTGGGTGTGTGTGTGGGTGTGCAGTTCCTGAGCAGTAAAGCAGATTAGGAGAAAGAAGAAGAAACTTTTCCTCTAGTCTGATATAAATATTAATCTGAAGCTCCAGAGAGAACTTAGAGTCTGTTAACACGGCTCAAACTTTGGGACAAACGAGTGTCGGTCGTTTCTGATTGGCTGAACTCATCATTCGATTCAACAACTTTTCAATCAACACAACCATTTGGCTACAATTTCAATGATCAACTAATCCTTTTAAATTATAATTTCAGAGATTACTTTGTCTCTTGCTGCATCTGTGGAGATAATCAGATATTACAGGAGTGTTTTTGGAGCGTAGTTTACAGAAACAGAAAACATCACGCTGTGAGTCGAAAAGTGAGTCTGCTGCTTTAAAAGTCCTGTTAAAAGCTGAACTTTGCACCACTTGTGTTGTTATACTGAAAATGTTGCAGGCTCGAGAAAACTGACAGATAAAGATTTAACAGATGTTTATCTAAATAAAAAGTAATTTAAGTAATTTATTAAGTAGAAATGCTGATGTGGTTTCACTTTTTTTGTAGCTTTTCTTCAGTTTTATAAATTTTTCCATGTAATATTTTGGTGTTTTGGACTGTTGCTTAGATTAACCTGGCTATATCAAGATTAAATGAACAATCTTAACATCATTTTGTGATCTATTGTTCAGTAATTTCATCTAAAAAATAACTTGCAGATTCATTGATAATGGAGATGAACATTTTTTGCTGCCCTGTTGAACGTCCTCATGTGTGCAGTGGGATGAGTTGGAAATGATATTATAACCTAAGTAAAAAGTCTATAGCCTCTTTGGTATTAATGAGTTAATGAAGATACTGTATCTCAAAATAATAATTTTTTCTGACCTAATCCTTTTAATTCAGTTTGTTACAGGACAGATTTGTGTTATTTCTCCTCTACTTCAGTCCCTACATCCTGCCTGATCTCCTATGCTGGATTATTTTCATGTTTTACCTTCATGGTGCAGACCTCAGAGGAGAGGCTGAGCTTTGACAGGTTGCAGGCGGCAGTCTGGGTCTAATTTCAGACGGTAAACATTGAGCAGTGCAGTGGTGAAGGCTGTTTGACTGGCCTCTTTTGGGTGTATATACTGTATTGTATGTGTGTGTGTGACGTGTCAGAGCAGACAAAGGTCAGGCCCCAGTGATGAGTGACATTTGCCCCCCCGCTCACCCTCGTCTCATCAGTCTGAAGCCCCCTCCTCTGTATGTATATACATAATGCAGCCCCTCAGCTCTTTGACCGTCTCTCTTTCTTTCTCCCTATCTCGTTTCAGTCAGAGCTCTGCATTGTTTCTCTCCGATCTCCTCCAGGCCTGCACGTCCAATCCACTGGTGAAGAAGAGAGGAGAGCTCCTTCAGGGCCCTCTGGGGGTCATTTCAGATGAAGAGGCCGTCCCTGTCGTCTTGTGTATTCAGTGAAAAGAGCAGGGCCGGCGGGGGGTTGACGATCTCCTGGGCCTCCTCCTTAATAAAAACCTTTCTTTTTCTTCCACCCCCCTCTCCTTCGTCTTCTTGATCCCAGGAATGCACTCCAAGGCTGCAGGATCTCCAGGTGGCTGACGGGGGGCGCTCCTAATACCTCCTTTCTCTTTCTCTCTCCAGTTTGCCTCCCCTCTTCCCCCCCGAGACAGGTCTAAGGGCTAAGTTTCTTCAGAAAGCAGCCCGGGCTGTGCTGTATTTATTCGCTCTCAGGCCTCATCTCTCTTGTATGTTTGGAAAGACCACGCAGCTTGCGAGCCTTCATCCACCCCCCACATTGCTCTGGTTTCTTGAAAGGCTCTCCAGCAGTGCCACGGTGCTTTGAAAAGACGGTGCCTCTGAGAGAGACAAGCTCTGCGTTGGGTAGCCTCGGAGAACGGTGTGGGAGAAGCAAATTAATGGCATCAGACAGCCTTGTGACAGGAAACCCCATTATGTGACAGCCGCAACAAAGCCTGCGAGACTGGGTTTCAAAGGCAAAAAAATAAGTTGCATATATAAAAAAAAAAACACCCCCACGTTTACCAATCCTGCACACCCCTCCTTCAAAAAGTAGGCCTCTCTCCAGCACTTTTGCTAACCCACGTAATCCATGATTTTAAATACCAGCTCTTAACACCTTCTGTCTTCTTTGCATGTCACGAGAATGGTGTAAGATGAGATTTTAACATTTTACTGAATAATTGTTCGACAAAAGGAGTCGCGCCTGCTCGGTGGCGTATCACATTAAGGTTGATTCAAACATTTTAGATACTATTTATTTATAGCTTGTAAAGAATTAAATAAAAAATGGAGATGAAGTGCAGTACATAACTCTCTAGGAATAACAATGACAGTCCTCCACTTATCTCTGCAGCTGCTGGATGCATTCTCGTGAAATTTGGTGAAATAAAATCTTGCCACCACTTGACAGATTGGCACGAAATGAGGTCCAGATGTTGACGTGCCCAGACGAGGTGTCCCAATCAGCAGCAGCAGGCTGACATTTTTGGTTCAGACTGAGATATCTCTACGATTATTTGATGGACTGAAATTTGATTTTTTTTCTCCTAAGACACTTGGAGAAAATTGGTGAAGCCACAAATTCTCGTGTGTGCTACGGAACAAAAACCCTACTTTTAACTTCAAAGTAGTCAATTTAGTGGCTTCTAGCTGCATCTCTTCATTGTCAGTTAAAGTTTGAAGTGTGCAGCATCACTCAGACTTACTGACATTTGACTGTTCTGCAACTCATGGTGTACATCCTGTGACGACCTTCACTGCCCTTTCAAAGTAAAGGTGTGAAGGTTGTGTTGGAGGATCAGTCAACTTTCATAAACAAGATGCAGTGTGTGGCAGCTTTTTGTTTGGAGGAACATTTTATGTAAAAAGTACTTTTGTTGTTGAAAAATTAGTGAGTAATTTAATGGCTTTCTGAATGAGTAAATAAACTGATTACTTTCTTCAAGTTTCTTGCCCAACATTGTTCAGAGTTTCTTTAAGCCCTTCAGTTAAGGAGAAAAACAAAGAGGCATTAAAATTTCAAGTGTGTCTCCCACAGTGCATACTCTGGTAAAAAAGAGTGAAAAATCAGGACAAGAGATGACTTCAGCGCTGGCGATGAGTGTAACCCCACGCCTTTCCTCCGTCCGTCCAGAGAATTCACCTCCCAGAGCCAAACAGTGTGCTGGATCCTGGCTGCAGGCCTCCCGCTACAATAATAATCCCGAATCCCTCACACACTTCATTCTGAGGTGGCGTTCTCCAAAAAACTGGACATGATGACGGCTGTGCAAATGGCCCCGACCCAGATATCATTTATTTGTATGACTGTATTGCTCTTGAAGCTTTTCCTCACAAGTAAAGCTGACATTTTACGTTTGGTTTTGCAAATGGTCTGGGCAAGGAAAACAAAGTAGACAAATCACCTCATTTTCTCCCACCCTGAGAGAGCTAAGCATGTGTGAAACGCATTATGGTAAAAGTTGAGCAGCTGGTCGAGATGGATGTGGACCGCTATCTGTTCTGTTTATTGAGAATAATGGCAGAGATTACTTTTTCACAGCGTTAAAAAGTGCTGTTTCCACAGCGACTGTTGAGAAATTCAAAGCATGCTTTTCAGAGATAATTTTGAGCTCTTTAGAAATCATTTGTGACTGTCTTTTGATGCCTTTTAGGCTGCGTCTGTGTTGAGACATTTCAGTCTCCTTTTAGCATAACAAGGAGTGTGCATCTGATAGCAGGAACAGTGGTATAAAAAGGAAGGCGGTTTCCTTTTTCACTACAAGCGGGATTAGGAGACAGTTTACTGATAAGATTGAAGAAGACATCAGGCATCGCAATCCTGTCCTCTGGTCGACTCGGGAGCTTTGATCCTTCTGAATTCATATGGGTGAATGTATAGAAAGAGTAAGAGATAAAGAGGCTGCAGTGCCCTGAAACCTAGATTTCTATATGGCGCATTAGCTTTAATCACGCAATATTGATTAGTCCCAAAACATGAAACATACAGTGGATATGCCACATTCACCAGCGTTCAAAGATTTTCATGAATTATGGAGGTTCAGTTAAAAGATGAGAGGGCGCAGGGCTGGTTTAATGAGTTGGTTTGTTTGATGGGAACTTTGTAGTGGCTGCAGGATCATCTTTACCTCATGTGTCAATCTCACCCTGTCTCTCTCTCTGTGTCTCACCACCTTTTTGTCTGCCTGACTCACACTCTCGGCTTCTTATTAAATCACGTAAGAACCTAAATTGGTTCTTCATGATGGCCTAAGGGGAACCTTTATATATTCTTTAGAGAGCCTCACTGTCTTTGTCCTCTTTGTAATCACAGCACCAGTTTCTGTGCTCCAAGGTGGACTAAAACAAAAAAAGTGACCTATGAGGAGAAATGATGAATGAAATGAAATGAAAGAAATGTTATGTAGATGCTGGTTGACTACTGGATGTCCAGGTGAGGAACTGACAGAGAAAAGCTGCTACTCGTCGTGAATGTGAAGTGTTGCTGCCCGGCTTAATGGTCCCCAGTGGCTCTACAGGGAAAGGTCCAACTTGCATGCAAATGTATTCTGGTGCAATGTGATTGACGACCAGACGAAACCCAATCCCACATTTTAATACCTGCTAAAATACCAGCACAGGTTTTTTCCTGCTTCACCTTTCATCTATGTTGTTTTAACATGAAAAATTCAGACTACAATAATGATTTTGTTGAAGTTACTGAATACAGACTGATGTTAAACATGTTACATGAAATATCAGCATTTATAGGTATTTTCTTCATCTGCTGATTGGAGCTGCTATGCAGGAAAAATACTTTTTAGATACTTGATGAACAGTGAAGCTAACATTATTATTTTCACATATAGATTAAAGCTGGAGAAAGAGAGGCAGAGAAAAGAAGCAGGAAACACTTACAGGTCCTGACGTGATGCACAGCTCATGGAGTCGTTTGGCTCTCTGTCCACAGCCCCCCCACTGCCAATCAGCAGAGGCTTCATCACCTTCATCACCCATCCCAGGTAGAGCAGCTCCAGCCATCTTCAGATCAGCTGAATATTTTATTAGGAATGAATTTCTTCAGAAAAAGGGGGTTTGTTTCCGATGGTGGTAGGTGGTTTCAGACATTTTCACTATCTCACAAGCTGTTAAACATACTGACTCCTTAATTCTCCACATATTACAAAAATATGTTCCACTCGCTTTGAAAATGTGCTGTAATGACTAATGCATCTCTTCAAAAAACATCTTTTTTTTCAAGATTCAAGAATTTATTGTCATTACACAACAATTACATCAGCAATCATTGGTAATGAAATTCTTAAGTCCCAGGCTCTCCTAACAATGCTAAGAAAACAAGAAACAAGAAAAGCAAAAAGATAATTTAGAAATAAAATAACAAATAAAATAAAATTTAAACATAAATAATAAACTAGAGTAATAAATAAGTAAGACCTTAAAATATAAGTTATGCAAATAAAATATAAACTGTAAATGTAAACTAAGTATTATAGTAACATATATATATATATATATATATATAGATATAGATATAGATATAGATATAGATAGATATAGATAGATATATATATATATATACAGTAGAGACTATGCACAGCAGAAGTGGTGGGTTATTAAGAAGTGGTGGTGTTGTGAACACAGTTTAAAAGTCTTATGGCCTGCGGTATGAAGCTTCCCTGAGCCTGGTGGTTCGGGCTCGAATGCTGCAGAACCGTCGGCCAGACGGCAGCAGGCAGAACAGTTTGTAGCTGGGTGACTGGGGTCCTTAATGATTTTGGTGGCCTTCTTCCTACACCGCTGGGTGTAGAGGTCCTCCATGGATGGCAGCTCCGTCCTGGTGATGTGCTGAGCAGCTTTCACCACCCTCTGTAGAGCCTTACGGTTGAGGGGCGGTGCAGCTGCTGTACCAGGCGGTGATGCAGCCAGTCAGGATCCTCTCTATGGGTCACCTGTAGAAGCTGCAGAGGAGATCCATGAGTCCATGTTGAGCCTCCGCAGCCTGCGGAGGAAGAAGAGCCTGCTGTCTGGCTGACTTTGTGATAAAGTCAGTGTGATGAGTCCAGGTGAGGTCCTCGCTGATGTGAACCCCGAGGAACCTGAAGCTGCTGACTCTCTCCACCTGTAGTCCCGTTGATGGAGAGGGGGGCGTGTTCCTCTCTCTGCCTCCTCCTGAAGTCCACGATCAGCTCCTTAGTTTTGCTGACGTTAAGATGGAGGTTGTTGTCCTGGCACCAAGTTAAGTTGTCAGGGCTCTGACCTCTGACCTCTCTGTAGGCCGTCTCGTTCGTCGCCGGTGATCAGGCCAATGACGGTCGTGTCGTCGTCAGCAAATTTGATGATGGTGTTGGAGCTGTGGGTGGCCACGCAGTCATGCGTGAACAGGGAGTACACAGCAGAGGGCTGAGCAGCACACAGCCCTGGGGGGCGCCAGTGTTCAGAGTCAGGGTGGAGGATGAGGTGCTGCCCATCCGCACAGCCTGGGGTCTGCCCTGCAAATCAGGAAGTTCAGGATCCAGTCACAGAGGGCGCTGTTGAGCCCGAGGTCTCTGAGCTTGGTGACGAGCTTGGAGGGCACGATGGTGTTGAATGCTGAACTGTAGTCAATAAACAGCATTCTCACATATGTGTCCCTCTGGTCCAGGTGGGAGAGGGCAGTGTGGAGGGTGAGGGTGATGGCATCTTCAGTTGACCTGTTGGGCCTGTAGGCAAACTGAAGTGGGTCCAGTGAGTCCGGGAGGTGATGAATGATTTGACTAACCGCTCAAAGCACTTGATGATGGTGGAGGTGAGTGCTACTGGGCGGTCGTCATTCAGGGAGAGGATTTTGGTTTTCTTGGGGACAGGGACAATGATGGTCTCCTTGAAGCATGTGGGGACTACAGACTGGAGCAGTGACATGTTGAAAATGTCTGCAAAGACGTCTGCCAGCTGGTCTGCACACACCTTGAGAGCTCGGCCGGGGATGCCGTCAGGTCCAGGAGCCTTACGTGTGTTAATCTGTTTAAATGATCTACACACACGTCTGCCCTGGTTATCACAGGTGGGCAGTGGTCCTCCTGAGCCTTTTGCACCTCCACAGCTGGAGAGGTGCTCTCAAAGCGGGTCATAAAAAGTGTTCAGCTCGTCAGGCAGAGATGCAGACATCACCTCAGCACTGCTGATCTTCTTTTTGTAGTCCGTCAGAGTTTTTAATCCAGCCCACATGCTCCTGGTGTTGGAGCCCTTGTAATGAGACTCCACTTTGTCCCTGTACTGTCTCTTTGCGCTGCTGATGGCTCTCCGGAGTGCGTACCTGGACTTCCTGTACTCCTCCAAATCACCTGAGCTGTAGGCGTCTGTCCATGCTTTAAGTTTGGCACGGACTTCTCCGTTAACCCAGGGCTTCTGATTTGGGAATGTCTGCACAGTAATCCTCGGTACGGACGTCATCGATGCATTTTCCGATGTATCCAATGACCACATCCGTGTATGTGTTTATGTCTGTGTCCTTAAACACACACCACTCCGTCGTGCTGAAGCAGTCGCGCAGAGCCGAAGTCTGATTGGTCGGACCACTGCTGAATGGTCCGCGTCACCGGTCCGTCACGCTTCAGTTTCTGCCTATAGGAAGGCAGCAGCAGAACTGAGGCGTGGTCAGATTTTCCGAATGGAGAGCGAGGAAGGGCCTTGTACGTGTCCGCGTAAGGGGTGTAAACATGATCGGAGTGTGTTCTCGCCACGCGTGTAGGACAGCTGATGTGTTGGTGGTATCTCGGCAGGACTTTCCTCATGGTTGGCGCTGTTAAAGTCTCCGGCTACAATGAACGCAGCCTCCGGCCGTGAGGTCTCTGTCCTGTCGATAACTCCATACAGCTCATCTATGGCCTTGTTGTTGTCGGCGTGTGGCGGAACATACACTGCTGTCATGACAACCGATGTAAACTCACGCAGAAGATAATAAGGCCGGCATCTGATCATGAGGTGCTCCAGGTCCGGAGAACAGCCCATAGAAATAATCTCCACGTCTGAGCACCACTTGTTGTTCACCATGAAGCAGACACCTCCTCCCTTGCTCTTCCCTGAATTAATTGTCCGGTCCTGTTCGGTGAATGGAAAGACCCTCGGGAACAATGGCGGAGTCCGGGATCGAAGGGTCGAGCCAAGTTTCCGTGAAAACCAAAACGTTACAGTTTTTAATGTCCCGTTGAAACGCCATCCTGCTCCGGAGTTCATCCAGCTTGTTATCCAGAGACTGAACATTAGCCAGAAGAATACTCGGGAGAGGAGGCCGGTTTTCACGTTTCCTCAGCCTGGACTAGGACTCCGGCCCGCGACCCTCTTTTCCTCCGCCGCCTCCGCTGCTCAGGTTCAACAACAGGTAGGCTCCGCCATGGAGATTCCCGTTGTATGCTGGTGGCGGTGGCGATGAAAAAGTTTTTTCCACCACCGACCTAATTTGTAGAAGTTTTTCTCTATCATATTGTATGATAGGGCTCTCTTTAGCAGGTTGCATAACTTAAAAGAAGAAATAAATAACAAAATGCAGTGCAAAAAACAGCAAAGTTGAGGGGAGAGCTCGAGACACGGCAGCCATCCTCGGCGCCATTTTGTCGCCATCCCTCCACTCAGTCTCCCTCCTTTTACACCTAGTTTCTCACACCTCTTCGCTTTTCAGGCCAAGCATGGGGTCTCCTTTGACTGGCAACCCAATGAAAACGGCGCTGGAGGGCAGGAGCGTGAGACCAGGTACTGTTTCCTTCAAGCATAATATCCATCTTTTCTCCGAGCATTCCTCGGTACCCCCGAGGGCAACATCTCTCATCCAACAAAAATGAAGTCAGCGCACCCAAAGTTAAAGGTAGAGAAGACAGTGTAATCACACACTGTAGATATATGCTTCTCTCCAGCTGAACCTGGGAGGGGGGGCGTTTCAACAGAGCGAGCTGGAATAACACACAGACCCGTCCAACAACAATTCAATCTGTCTGTCCTCCGTCCAGAACATAAGAGGCAGACCAAGAGTGCATATAGTGACTGAAGAGCAGGAAACTGCATTAGATTCAGTCCAGCTTCCCTTCAGTAACGCCAAACACCATGTTGGAAATGTGCTCATTATTTAACATTATTAACTATATAAGAGTTTACATTTGAAGGAAGCATTTTTCATTGGTTTCACAGGGATTATAATCCAGGAATCAAGCGTTAGTGTTGCGACCCGGCAGTTGTGTTAGTTCTGTCCGTTCCTGTCTTGTCATTTCCTGCTTTATTTTGTAGTAACGTCTTCCTTCTTGTTTCAGATGCTCACTTCCTGCCCTGCTGTTTCCTACAGTTGTGATTGTCTTGCATCTTGTATTTATTGTCTGCGTCGGCCCCTGTCCTGTCCCAGTTTGTCTCGTGTGTCTCATCAGGTCACGTCTTGTTATTCTGCCTCCTGTGTACAGAGAGGTTTTGTATTTACTCAGTCGAAGCCTCTTTCAGTCGTTACTTTTGTTTAATGTTTTAAGTAAAGTCTGTCACAGTCCCCACGTCAGTCTCCACACAATTTTCCTTCAAGGCTTTCTGAAACATAAAAGAAATCAAATAAGAGATATTTGTTTGATTGTTTTCCTGTTACACAAACTGGGTTTCTTTAAATGTTTTTTTAAATGGTTGTGTTAGTCAGTCTGTGAGCTGAAAGAAAAATGGTGAGGTTGGGATTTTTTGGTTAAAAAAGATTTAAGTGTCAAACCATCAGCCGCTGATCTCTCTGTGAAAGGACAAATCGTTCTGTATTTATCTCAACAAGGACGCAGCACAAAAGTAATTGAATGTACTGTTGTTGGTTTACGCTTCTTTGAACTTTATATATGTTTGCTAAAAAAAGTGTGGAAAATGCCCAACGGTTATATATGTTTGTCCACTGATTGTTTTTCATGTTAATATAAATTTCTTAGGTAACCTTATACGTCATCAAACTTTATTTCATCTTTATTTCTCTACATGAGCCGCCTGATGTATCCTCTGATTCAGTTCACTGCTTAGATGGATTTCAGAGTTAATTTTATGACTTTAACAACCGCTGGCTCTAATCTGGCCCTTGTGGTTTAAATGGGCTCAAACAGTCACTAACTACTGCATTTCAACCATTAATAATTTTAGAAAACAGTTCACACTTCTCTGCTTGTCTGTGAACTAGTTTTCTTGAACTTGAACATAAAGGTGTTACAGCAGACGCACTTTATAATAATAAATGTGGACGTTTTTTTTTTTTTTTTCAGATTAGCACAGTTTCTCCAGCCTTTCCACCTCTGTAGTAACTGTAGAAATACCTTCCTGGTTGGTAATCTCTGCATACTGTATACTAAATATGTAATCCTGCTGCAGAGAGCCTCTTCTAGAGCTTTCTCTGGATGTTTTTCCTTCCCACAATGCACTGGGCCACAGAGTGGTTGGCGGGGAGTGTGCTCTATAATTTAACAGCCCTGCTTTTGGAAGCAAAGACAAAGCATGGAAGGAAGGCTCTGCTTTTCTTCTTTCCACCGTGGAAATGATATTTCCAGCCCTGCTCTAATGATACATGATCCAACATGGTGGGAATCACACACAGCGTTAAATATTTTAGTCAGTGCATGTGTCGGGCTGCACATTTATATTTGTCTGTGTGTGCCTTTTGACTTCAGCACCACTGGCACTACCCTCTTTTATGGAAAATATCTTTGTAAGGAAAACTGTATGGAGTCTTTATCAACAGTGAAGCCCTCCAACCCTGCGGGGGAGGAAGAGGATGAGGCATACAGTAAGAAAAACCTACACAGATGAATGAACAGGAGCACAAAAAGGAGAATCTGGACATGAATGAACACAAAATGTGCAGCCATGGATGATGCACACGTGCACGCCTGTGTGAGCGTTTCTTAGAGTCTATGTTGATCCTCTCAGCCTGCAGAGGAAGAAGAGCTGCTGTCTGTCTGACTTTGTGACAGTGACCTTTGTCTTTGTGATCACTGTTTGCACTCACCATTTCCTCCACATTATGTTTCGTTTGTATGAGTGGTGAAATTAATCGTTTTTCAGACTACATCGATGCAGTGACAGAAGATTTATTATAACCTACAAAATATTATGTTGCTTGTTGATTTTCTGAACAATAAAGTTCAAGTTCAAAATAACTTTTCGGTAGAGCTGGAAGAAGAAGAAGAAATTCCTGGTAGCAATGTCACTGAATCGTGCTAGCGTAATATGGCGGAGGGAGGCGAAAATGAAGAGCATGTGATAAAAAACACACCAAGTATTTTAAAGGCAACGCAAAGTATGTTGACATTGATTTCTAAAACACTTCCTAAATAATAAAAAGGGAGTTCATGATTTATCATTGATTTATGAAAAGTAGCCATGTGCAGTGATATGATAAGCTGAGGATGCATTGTGATATCGAATTTAAGACGGGATAATCGTTATCAGATGAAATCGTGACACCAGTGAAGAGCACAGCTCTCATCGTTTGTATCTGTAATCTTGACACACACATTTATCAACAGCAGGTAAAAACTAAACTCTCTCACCTCTACATTATCATCTCTGGCCCTCATCTGTGCAGCGACCTTCTCTGGTGTGGAAGATCGATCCCTGTGCGATGCTTTGAGAAGGAATGACGTTGCTTCAGACACTAAATGAAACTTCTCTGCCTGCCACAACACCTTTAGTGGGTCTCCATAGTTGTGCAGCAGAGTAAACAAAGCATTTGTGATAAATGTGTCAGAATGTGACCATAAACATATTTATCTACATTTTACACATAAACACATTTACACACTCCCTCCTGAGTGTGTACGTGAGCCAGCGAAAGTGATATTGCACATGTCAGGGGGGACAGGTGTGGCAGTTTACCCAGGAAGAGGGGCTTATGTTCAGGGAAGCCGCTTGCCATAGATACCCCAGATACCCCTAAACCAGCCCAGCTTATGGGGCTAAATCCTGCCAGCCCATACTCATTCTCACACAGCAGCACTCACATAGTAACACAATATCCCTCTGCTGCAGTCACGCACCAGCTAGATTGGTGTTGGCTCAGGGAAAACTGCTGAGGAGGACGGGCCGTGTCCATAATGTATGAAGTGTGTGTGTGTGTGTGTGTGTGTTTGTGTGCACATATGCACAGAGCGGCTGTGGTGTCATGGGAGATATTCTCGAGCTGTCAGCTGTGATCATTTTTCTGTGTGACAATCTCTCTCTGTGCAGATTTGTCATGCATGTGGAAACCGAAAAAAAATCCCCAAAACACTGTAAATTCATTACTGACCGATCAGGAATGTAAGGAATTTTTTTTTTTTTTTTTTTTTAGATTTCTACTACATTTATTTAAAACAAGAAATATTTGTGTATACATCAGAAATACATTATGTGGATTTAACATTGTATGAACTGAAAAATATTTACGTTAAGAGAATCTAATCTTGTAAATCTTTCTGTAAGCACTCATTAATATTGATTTCATATATTTTGATATTTAGGATGTAAAATCTGGATGATTATGTCAGTAAAATAATCAATGAGACCTTAGTCCAGCTGATGTTGTTGCCAAGCAACAGCAAACATGCTAGCCCTTCAGGCTAACAGCTAGCATACCACTGATGACCTTTATTAAAGATGTCAGTAAAAATCTCACCTCCACTTCTCATTGAATAATACACCTTTGTTAACTATGTCTCCACAATCATTCACATCCAGAGGGGTTTAGTCTTTTGTTTTTTTTCTCACTGCAAATCATCATTAACATTACAGCACAGCTACATCATGTGAGGTGGTACATTTCTCCCTCTGGCCTGATCATTTTAATGGTGATGCACCATTTTTTCCAAATCTTGAAATGGTAGCTTGTTTGAGTTTAAAGTGAAGGAAATCTGCTAAATTTCTCTGTATTTGTGTGATGAAATCTCATGTAAGGTTTAGGGTGATATCCTACTTTTGAAGGACTATTCAGGAAATGTTTGTCATTTATTTTCTTTATTTTATTTTTTCTTTTTTTTTTTTTAACAGTATATTAACCCTAAATAACACACTGACACTGATGTGGTGTGGTGTCAGAGTGGTCCTGTTATCTGTTTAATTAGTAAAAACAGGACGTGGATCTTTGTGCAAGGATCCTCTTCTTGATGCAGAGCAACGAAGGCGTCATATTGGTTGTTGGTTTGTTGGTGTTTGCTGACACATTTGTCCTCACTGGTTCTGATAATTAGCACCAAGCTAAGTCTTCTTGGTGTTGAACCCGGCCTTGCTAATTACTGGAATACTTAATCATGTACAAGTGATCAGCTGGTCTCAGAAAACTCTGGAAGATCATTGGAGTCCGTAAATAGGCTCCATTTAGAGCCCACTTTGAGTCTCCTCCCATGCTGATGAGGTGGTGGGAGTCTGTGCTGATGAATACAAATGGACCCAGAGTAGACTTCAACCTGTGGTGGCCTGATGGCGTGTGTTTGAGCCTGACAGGAATACATTACTATAAGCTCCAAGTGTAAAAAGAGTAACTAACTAATACATAATTAAACCAACTATAGTAGAAGCTTTGACTAATATATTAAAAATAGTCGCGATGCTCTCGTGGATGGGGCATGAACTGTTTCGGGTCCCGACGAGCTGCATGATGGTGAAGAGCTGCTGGAGGCCGTCACACTTCTTCATCCTCAGCACCAGCATGAAGAGAAAGCCGCATCATAACCTGGTCTACTACAGCGGTGGATGAACAGCAATGTCCCTCCGAGTGGTGTTTCTTCACTGAAATGAAAGACATTACAGTTCCTGATGTTCGAAACTGATTTGGGCATGGAGGCTGTCAGTTTATTTATCCAACGCCTGCACACTGACCTGCAGGGTACTTGGCAGAAAACATCAAACGTGACCGTGATCGTCCACCTCGGTGTTTCCTCCCATACGTAGGTTGGATCTTCTTCAGTGTTTACTCGGATGTTTACATGTGCAGGAGGAGCTGTGAGCCGACAATTTCCTCATCTTCATGAGCAACTCACAGTCACAGCTCACAAAAAAAGCACAACCAATTAAAATAAATAAATTTTTAAAGCACAAATTTTCACAAAAGAGAGAGAGGCAAGTGGAGAAGTCATCGCTCTCTAGTTGGATTATGGTAACTGTTATTTTAGCATGTTTGCGTGCTAACATTTGCTTATTAGCACTAAGCACAAATTACAGCTGAGGCTGATAGATCACCAGTTTTACAGCTAAGTACTGGACATCAAACAGTCATTCTGAGCCTAAAGTGGCCTGAACTCAACGCTTTAACCAGTGTGTAGTGAAAGAGGTAAGGTACTTTCAGTATATGAACAAAATGTCATGGCAATTGATCTGAGAGGTGTTACACTTTATAATGAAAAATCAGGGAATCACCAATAAATTATGAGTCATGTCTTGGCCACCGTGAGTATCTGCACAAATGTCTGCCAATCAAATCAAAACTTGGCCAAAATAGTCAACTTACTGATCAGTATTACCTGATATTCCCAACAGTGTGGCTAAAAATGATTTTCCATCATGTAAATACAAAGCTTGAGGTTCATTTTTTGCTTTTGCCACTCTTGGCTCCTATATTTTTATTTATGTTTCACCTACGTTTAAGTGAACATCACTTTAACAGTGACTGTTAAATGTGTTGTGTAAATACTGAGCAGTACTTATCAGCAGATATTTTACTGCACTGACCTTCTGATGCAGTGTGTGGAGATAAAACTGCCTTACTGTAGCAGGAGTGTGGATAATCACTGAAACTCACTCAGATTTCACACTGACATACTGTGGTGAAATTTACAAATTTACACTTCTGTTAAAGTAGCCTTGTTTGACCGCAGTGCTGCTTCACTTGCTTCAAGGGCAAAGCTGCTGCAACAGAGGCAAAGAAAACGATCGGAGGGCCGTGAACACACAGTGAAGACCTACATTTGTGTGTTTACTTTTCATTCGCCATAGCTGCTATGGGACCTGACCCAACGCAACAACTCTAGACGTGACGTACACCAGCTCCACCAAGACTTCAACATTTCAGCGTGCTATTAATCATCGTAAATCAGGGTGTCGCTCATGTTGCTCAGATCTTTCTATATATGTTTCCAAGGTTCAACCAGCTGGCGTCCTCCACCGGTCCATGAGCTCAGAGGACCACACCCGCTCGTGAAGGGAGCAGACTAATGCGTCACAACCACAGAGACTCTCAGCAAAGGATTATTGACCTTTATTGACTCAGGGCAGAAAAATGTTTTCCAGTCATCGACCTTAAATAAACACCCGCTGCAATGACCGCTGATACAATACTGTACCGGCATTACTGCCACCAGTGTGGGTAATATCAGCAATAACAAATACATCTGGTGTGAACAGGCAAATATTATACAAATATAATCCTAGCAACCACCCAGAATCACCATAGAAACAAACCCAAACACTGTAGCAACGCCACAGTAACATCCCTGTACCCAAGCAGCTTCAGATGAACACCAAAGAAACCACATCAACAGGTCGTGACAGTCAGACTGAAAACACTTTGTGTTTGCTTGCTACGAGCAGTTATCTTTCTTCATGTCAACTGTAGAGAAAAGCTGATTTAAAACTGCTCTTGCTACACTTTCTGGGTCTATTTTTTGTGGATGTAGATTGGTAGCTAGCTGCTATGTAGAAAGATGATGCCACTGATCACTAATTCTTCCCTTCTTTTCCCTGCGTCATCACAAAACACATCTTTAGTATGGTATTTAGCACTTTTACCATATAATATCTAAACCCCAGATGAGTGTTTCCACCGCAGACAGAGCTCTTAAATGGAGGCGGGGTTGTCTCAGGATGGTGACAGCAAAACCACACAACATGAAGCAGATGATTTCAAATGAAGCCCCAATCAAAAGATCCACTGATTATGATTTAAACAGAGAAACGTGTGGGGAGAGGGTTAGTGTCAGGGTTAGTATATTTAGTGTGTTGATTTGATGCTAAGTTGCTGGACTTTAGGTGTCTCCCTGTCCTGTGGTCTGTACAGAAATCAGCTTTATGGAAACACAGCCACAGTGATAATAAGTTTGTTTGAAGTAAGTTATAAAACAGGCAGGACAGCAACAGCATTATTGTCGTTGTCGCTGATTGGCACACATAAAACTGACTTGCTCGTAAATCGTTTTATTAGCTGCAGCTGTGTTGATCCTGCTCTGTCACTCACTCCCATCTGAAAAACAGGTACTGCGAGTTTATATCTTATATATCTATCCAGGATTTACATCCGACTTTGATCAACTCTCAAGTGTTGAATGAATGAAATGAACACAAAGGTTTCTTAGTGTACGATACGATACGAAACTATGCTGGAAGTTCAGTGGACGACAAAATAAAATCAGGCAAAAAGTCATTGTAAAATCAGTTACATTTTTTGTCATTGTTTTTCTATAAAAGCCAAAGAGATCAATATGTTCAGTCATGTTGGTACAAAATGGTGCAGTGCACAAAAGCTCCTCTTAGAAATGAGCATTTCTGAGTTTGGCAATTTGCAGTAATCATACTACAAATCATAGTGGTTTACCTTCACAAAAGAGCATATTTATCACATGTGAAATACCATTTCATATGACATTGGATTTTCAGATTGCATGTAAAAGCATCAATATGTATATGTAATATCTGATGTAAAGCAACCAAGTATGGAGCTTCAAGGCAGTTGTCCCCTATGTCTGTAAATTAAATTTACTGTTGAAGATGATTTATTGAACGAGTGGAGGAGCAGAAGTGCACTTATGTTGTATTGATGAGGCTTCTCATCAATGAGTGTGAACACTGTGGATTATTTTCCAGTCGACCAATGCACTGCAGCACTGGGCCACGTTTATATATTCATATAAATATATATTTAGTTTCCACCAGTTTTATGGGGAATGAGTCCTTCTGATGTTTAAAGCCTCTAACAGTTACTTCTGAGGACCACTAGGAGCTGCCAAAGGTTAAAGCTGCTCTGTAATTCTTTAATACAAATTACCTGGAAGTGATGATATGCTCAAGAAGGTGACAGTATCAGAATCATCCAACAAATATCTTACACATAAAGCAGAATTTTATCTCTGAGTCCCTTCGACCTAATCTCTTAATCTCTAATCTCTGCGTTTTGTGTGCGTGTAGTTCAGCTTTGCTAACACTTTCTGGGGGAGTTTTCCGTCTGAGTTTCAGGCTTTTTCTTCTTCCTCGTCTCCTGGCCTTCTGTTTCACTCTGGCCTTTCCTCCCCTCGGCTGACCTTCCCACCCATCCAGCCCTTTATCCTGCAGATGTTGGCTAGACTTTGTGGTTTGTCATCTCAACACAAAGGCCGCTCTGTTGACGAGGACCTGGCATCGGCCTGGGCGCCTGCCAGCGTAATCTGTCCTAGACAGCCGCTCACAGAGCCAAGGGGAGGGTGGGCATGAGCTGGGCATGGAGGGTGGAGATGTAGGGTGGGGGGTGTGCAAGGACAGAAAGGAGTCACAGCTGTGAGGGGAGGTCAGCTAACCCCTCTTCATTCCCTCCCCTTTATTCTCACAGCCTTGTTATGCAGTCGCTCTTCCAACAAAACCATATCTCCTCTTTGGAGTCTAAATGCTGTTTCACAACCAGTTTTTTTCTGAAGTCTTTTCCTTGTTCATCCTTCATCTGAGAGGAACAAATTGAAGCTCCTTTTAGAAGGCTTTACCTCCCTGGATGGGATCAATAAAGTGCATTTTATCTTTATACTTAAAAAATTTAAAAATACACATCATCTGCTTGTTAGATATACAAATGCACCAATAAGGGTCAGTGGAAATGCCGGAGAAGAATGAGTTCATATGACATGTTCAACCACGCCTGAAGGAAAAAGCCTATAGCTGCTCCGAACGGCCACACAGGAAGGTGGTGTGAAAATCCAGCCTCCACAGAGAGGGTGGATTGGTGGAACGATCATTTAAATATGAGGATAACAGCACATATTTCAGCACAGACCCAACGCACAAAAAACAGATTCATTAGAAGTTCAAGTTTAATAAAAACACATGTCCTGTTTTCACAGTTTGGGACATCAGCGCTTTTGGTATTAATTAGATTGTACTCAAAATTTCATGAAATGTGGAAACAGAAAACAGGGAAAAAAGGAACAAACACACAGGTTAGCCAAACTATTTTGGGGGAGAAGTTTAAAAGAGAGTTTGCAGATGTCCTGCTTTAACGCGTCATACTTGTCCAAACATGAGGGATTATTAATAACAATGAAATAGTACAAAATACTTAAAATAAACAGCCAGCTCATGATATGAAAGAGAGTAAGTCAGCTGTTAAGAGAGGACGTCTATAAAAAATGAGTTTAAGGAGATTTAATGGCTGAAACACTGACAGTCAACCTGATGCCAAGTGCATAACCAGAAAAGTTAGCAGACCCAAACTGACCCACCTGTTCAGACATTAAGGTTTAAAACGCTCAGTCAGATACTCCAGTGTCAAGAAAGCCTTTGTAATTTTCTCCAGCTGGACTACTTTCTTTATATTCTGCCAAAGATAACACTCAGATTTGTTGTAGCTGACTTAGTTTTTAGTTGTGAGAGTATTTTGTGTTTGTTTTGAAAGGACCAATAATCAGAATATCTTCGTCTTTAGAGTTACATTTCAAAAAGTTACTGGACATCCAGTCTTTTGTTAATTTTATTTATGTTAACTAAGCAGCTTTGTAGTTAAGCCAGTTTGCTGATGTCAGGAGATTTTAAATGACAGCTACATCTGTGTATCGTCCGCGTAGCTATGGAAGTCGTGGTGTTGTGGTAACGTGTTCTCGAGGGTAACAGGATAAATAAAACTGGAATCAAGATTGATCCGTGTGATATTCCATGTTTAACCTCAGCAGTCTGAGAGTTGAACTCAAGAGAAAAACAAGAGGAAAACCAGTCCAGTACGACGTACCCAATGCTTTGTGAGGACGGAGCGGTCAGTGGTACTGAAGGCTGCGCCGACATGTCACCTACTGGACATTTCACTGGACTAAATGTTGATGTTTCCAGATTTCTGCTGTTCCTTCGGTGAGTACAATGCCATTATACAGTCACTGATAGAAATGATGTCCAACACTGGGGAGCTACTATGTTCAAATACTGCACTGGAGTCTAGAAATATGGAGATGACCATAAAAAGAATAAGCTTATAAAACTCGGCATACTCCACTGTATGCACTCTGTGAGCCGCACATGATAGAAAACACTGAATTCAACAATCCCCAACCACCTGCAAACTTTGCTAAAAGATAAACCTGCATGAAACACTTCATTCTGTTACTGCTGTGTTTGTGCTGTCTGTGAATTCAGTTTTATCATGTACCACCAGAGTAACTAAACAGGGGGCGAGCCTTTTGATTGTCAGTCTAACAGTGTCACTGCTCATTTCGTTGTGCAGTGTTTTTCTTTTTAAAGTTGCCAAATTGGCACATTTGAAAGGGTTTTTTTCTTTGTTTCATTTAAATTCAGTTCATATGTTGTCAAAAACACATTTTCTTTATTTGTTTTAGATCAGTTTGTGTGTGTTTTTACTGTTTCTTGCAGTATCATACATGTTCCAGTTTATTCAGATTAAATAATAATAAACTTTATATAATGTGAATTATCACAGAACAATAAAATGAAGCAAAATTCACACAAAGAGAGAAGCCTTTTGAAAAGGAAAGTTTTAATAAGTGAATTAAAAGCAGTGGTAGATGTGGCTTATAATCAGTCACATTATTGTCCCATCACAGCTCATATCAACTCCACATGATGAAAGATGAGTCTGATTTGAATCTTATTTTTATTGCAAGTGAAATAAAAGTTTTCAGGTACCAAACACAGCAGACTGCAAGCGCCACAGAACAGGCCCTTGACAGACAAAGCCTCCCAGCTGAGTAAAACAGATACGCTTGTTTTGGCAGTAAGGTAGGCGTCCCTCGCCGCCCGAAGCGTCCGCTACCTGACACTGATGCTGATAGCTTGGCTGAGAAACTCTCCGACGCGAGTGTGAAAAAGCTGCCGGTCCCGATGGCATCCCCGGCCTGGTTGTTCCACTCAACTGGCAGATGTCTGCTCTGACATATTCAACCTGTCCTGGCCCACGCTGTAATCCCCAAGTGTCTGAAGAACGACACCGTTATCCATCTTGCTGCCCTGTAGCTCTCACACCTGTCAGCCCAAAGTGCTTTGACCCATATCAAAGGTTCTACCGCACCCGATCCACATCAAACCGTCTGAGCCTCAGTAGATCTGGAGGGGAAAAACCCTGACCTATGTAGGGAATGTTGTTTGTTGACGTCCTCTTAACATTTAATACCAATCCTTCAGAGTCAAGGCAGGAGCTTTCTGGCACTGAGCACAAGTAGATCTTAAGCTCGATGATGGATGGGCCCCGGGAAGTGAGAACTGGAAGTCACACTTGTTCCACTCACACCAAGAGCTCAGGGCCCCCGCAGGGCAGCGTGCCCAGTCCTCTGCTGCTAAACTCCCACTTTTCTCATGAATGAACGGCCATGCACGCCTCACATGCGTGGGCGAAGCATGCTTGTGACGACACAGTTGTGGGACTGATCACTGAAAACCATGAATCAGCCTGCTGGGAGGAGGTGAGGAATTCGGTGGCGTGTGGTGTGAAGAAAAGTAACTCTGCCTTAATGCCAGAAAAACTGAGGAGCTGATTGTTGAAGAGGACCGGTGGAGGTGAAACTGCAGTTCAGTTCAGTGTTTGCACTTGGCCAAAGTGGTCCGTCCAACATCCATTCTCACCTTCAGGTGCTAATCAACTATAAAGACCCCTAACCCCAGGATATACAGTATTATTGTTCTTCCAGTTTTTATTCTTACTCTGTCCAGAAAATCCACATTTCTGGCTATTTATGCAAAAATGGAGGAAGCCAGGGTGAAGATCAGTAGGAGCAGAGTTGCACTTACCATAAAAACAGGTCATGAATCTCTTTGGGTGACCAATTTTAAAGATTCTGGCCTGTAACCAAAACTGTTTTCTTCAGTAAATTAAAACTTTGTGCATTTAAATACAAAATGAAGCCACATTAGCAGCTCTGTGATGATTTAAGCTAACTCCTAAGATCAGTATGCTAGTGTTCACAATGACCATGTGAACTTGTTGTGGGTTAGTTGTTTAGGTTAGCATGTTTTTTGAATTATTAATAATTGTACTGGAAATTCAGCCAAAACTCAGAATGTGCCAAAGGTCATTGGGGTATAATTTTACGAATGTCTGCACAGAGTTGTTGTTAGGGTGGTGTATAATCCTGAGAACATGTTTGACGACGACACCCTCATGTATATTCCACTCTGCCCAACACTTTTGTATGTAGAAGATATCTTTTTAGAAGCAGGCCACATGTTACCTCTGCACCACCGAGACCTGGAGAGACGACAGGCCACACAGACAGGCAAAACTCAGCATGAGACATGAGGGCGGTGATTCAGATGTCTGAGGGATGCCCCCCCCAAAAAAACTGAGACCAGTTCTAAACTTGTTTGAAGGTTAACAGAGTTGGAAATATGTTTTTGGGGTAATTATTGCTGTGCATGCTGCCTCCTCCTCTCTGTGTCGGTGTTTGACTCAGACAGCAGAACAAAGAGGCCACGATGGAAGATAACGTGATCAACAACAAATATGGTCGTTACTGAAAGTGCAATTTAAAGTAAAAACCCAAAAAAGACATTTAAGAAAAACAGCAATAAGTCATAATGCTTGTTAGGCCAACAGAAAAGTGTTATGGACAAGTTAAAATGAAAGCTGTCTGTATGTCGCCATGATGTTTCGTCCAATAATTCTTTAAATAATTTAGGATATTGTGACTGAGGCACTCTCAGATCAGCCCCTCCTTCCTTTAAACCAAACCAGATTAAATCTGCTCTCATTAGCAGCAGAGTGAGGCTGACACTGGGCTGGACGAATGAATTATGGTGAATGATTTCAGCATTCTTCATCCTTTTTTAAACTTATTTATTTTATTAAGGTTGGTTTCCCCGGAGATGTTACTGAGTTTATAGCGACACTGTGGTTGTAATCATGCTGTTTGTGGAGAATCAATCAATTTTGTCATATTAATATGTGGTTATATTTATTTATTTTTTTGCTCAGTAATGCAGAAAGTACCAAAAACAGTAGTATTGATAAAGTCCTGTATGATAACCTTCCCTAGATATTTGGATGTAGACTTTGTGTTTGGAGTGTCTTTGTGTTGGACTGCATATATAGTCATTCAAAGTGTTCATGGTAGATCTTAAAATATGAGAGACAGTATCATCTGTTTCCTGAATGATGTGCTTTTTGTTGCCATCTGTCAACTTGTGCAGTCACGTGACATCTCCTAATAAAAATCTCACCTGTAATCAAACTGCACCTGGGAATGTAAGTTTTGGTCCAATCTGAACGCTGATTGATTTATAGCCCTACCAACATGGCAATGCCTTAATAACTACAGTGACACAGTGTCCTTACTCAGCTTCTCAGAAAGTGAAATGTTCTTGGTATGAACAGTAAAAGCAGTCTGGCTTGCATGATCGCTGGGGAACATTTGGTATGTGTTTTGATTAAAACAAGGCTGCAAAGTCACAAGCAAGCCAGGGCGGCATTCCCTCATGTGTTCATTACTCATTCACACTGCTGAATCTTTGTTCAACAAGCAGGTGCTTTTTTCACTTTTTGTCTTATTTTAATGTGCAAAGAAGCAGAGCTGTATACAGAGCAAGTGTTCAGAGGTGACTAATGTACTGAGTCACCAGCCTGGAGCTCTAATTGAAACAAATCCAGAACGAATAATGTGGGGCGTTTGGAGTCAGGTTAACGTGACCAGGTGGAATATTTTGCTGGCCAGCCACAGTTTATAGCTTCTCCATGGTGACGGCACATGTGCTAATCACTAAAACATGCAGGAGTGGCAGTCTGCGAGGGCCTGAGATGATCTGCTAAAGTAATGTTTAGAGACTCAACTCACTCGAGGTTTTACTGAAAAAGATGGAGAGGATCATTGTTGTAACAATCTGGTGATTTAGTCCATATTGTCCTGCTGTCTTCTTTAGTTTTCTCCTGAATAGGTGACCGTTGGATCTGTGTGAGTATTTTGGCCTCTATTTCACCTTTGCCTCCTGCATTAAGATCTGAGATATTTCTTAACTGCTCCTCCTAGACATCACTTCAGTCAAACAATACCTTATTCTGACGTCTTTTTGCTCAGTTTTTTTTCTGTTAGAGAGTCTAAATTCATGCAGGTGCTATCTTTGTCTGATTGGAACTATTACCCCTGATAAAGCTTTACTCTAGACAACATGAAACAGCTACTGGAGCACTGGCAAAAAATGAATAAACCTTTTCCACAGATATGGCCTGCATAGTCTGGCATGTCCCACATCTGAAATTCTTTACATTACATTAAGTTACATTTCATAAAGTTTGTAGACGCTTGTGTCCAAAGAAACTTACTATACATGCATTGAAGTCACATGGAACAAGAGCTAGATGCTGTTAATACTAACACATAAATGCACGTGCATATAGCTACTGGATTTAGGAAGATGCATTTCCTTTCTGTGGATCAGCCTCTTGATCTGGATAACCTGCCAGGCAGCCAGTGTAGCGGAAGGAAAAGAGGAGTGGTATGGACAGCTCATGTTGTAGGAATCCTTTCTCCTGAATGGAGCTTACTCTCGTCCAAGTTGAGCAGCAGGTGGTGCTTTAACATCCACTTTCAACAGATATCTGCCAACAAGCAGTGATGCATGGCTCCATCTGAGTGTAAAGAGAAGAATAGCTGTGTGTCGTCAGCATAGCAATGGTACAAGAAGCCATTCAGCACCAAAGGCTGTCTCATTTGACTCACCTGAGGCTCTCACCTTCTCCCATCTACTTAAATTTAAATCTGTATATTCCCAAACAAAGTCTCAGTGATTGAAATAGAAGCATTACCAACAATATAAACAATATTATAAAATATACTGAGGCAAGACTCAAACTTCTCTACACGCTGTAAAAAATATGAAGGAACATTTCTTCATTATGAGCATTTCAAATGTGCAAGTTTTCATTTAGGCACACGGCCTGCTGTGATGTTGTCATTATCAGTGAAATCCTTCACACAAATCCAAACATTTGACATACTCAATAATGAAGAATTTGTGCAGCGTTGCTGATTAAACATTAAACATTTATAATGACTTTAATGGAAGTTGACCCCTACCCATTTGGTCATGTTTTTATCACATCACACCTGCACTGACATAAATTTATCTAAAATGTCTGCCAGTTGTTTGGTTTTGGCGTCACAACCGTGTACTGATGTGTCAAAGACTGATTCACAGCTACTGTCATTACCTAACTGAGAATTGTATTACTAACTATATGTATCAAATGGATTGGTCATGGAGGCTTACCCCAGGCTGTGGCAGTTCATAATCACATATAGTTAAATCGAATAAAAGCTTGTTGCATATGAAGCTAATTTCTCCCAAATGTCCAAATTTTTCCAACGTTTGGATACACAGACAAACCTTCTGCAGGATACAACCGGTCATTTAACATTTTCTCATTTGCTGTTAGGCTCAGTAGGTTTATTGATATTTGCAGATTTTAACTTTAATGATCTTTTCAATAATAAGTAAAATTCAAAGTCATATTGACGCTAACAAGATGGGGTATTTCGGTTGATCATTAGTCCCATGCTCTCGCCCCCACCACTCTGGCGCCACAGCTCTGGATGGCAGACGTTACAGGCCTGAAAACGAATTCATGAGAATCCTTGGGGGGAGAAAAAAAAATCATGTCCTGTGTTGGTGGCCGCTGGTTTTCGCCACGTGAAACTAAGCTCCGAAGTGTGTGTGATGTTTCATTGGCCCGCACATGCTGCCCAGCAACAGACAAGGCGACTAACTGAATCACGGTGAGGACCATCTGGGGAGCTGAATGTGTCATGCTGTGCCAAGCCGCAGAAAAATAACTCATCATCACACTGCCCTCAAAGGAAGACAGAAGGCAGAGGAAAGCAGCGGCAGCCGTGCCAACGAGGTTCACAATGCCTCATTATTATGTTGACAACCTGGGATGGGCGAATCACCACCTGCCCTTTCATTGTCTGCATGCTGGGGTTCGGTCGGCGAGGCTGTCTGGCACACTAACTCTGTTTTGTGTCAAAGTCGAGTCCAATTTATTTGGCTTTGCATCATAAATCTCCCAGCAGTCAAAACGAGCCCCACCACGGAGGCCGGGTGGAGAGCACTCACATCTGATGGGCTGGCAGGCGTCATTGTAAAGTGAATATCAGGACACCTCATGCATATTTCCAGTTAACGGAATAATCAGACAATATTAGACTGCATGTAACTAGACCAGCGATCATTTAAAATAATTTATTTTAGCTGATGACCTGTGGAAACATTTCAGATATGGCCTAGTGAGATTGAAGACTTTTTACTCCTATTGCTGTGTAGTCACATGATGTATTAACCACTAATTAAATCAGTGTTGTATGTATACGACTGTACCAACAACACATTTACAGGAAATTGCATGTAATCAATTCTAATAAGTCCCAAATCTTGAGGTAGTGCTGAAATATTTTTTGGTTCAGTACCTATATATGTATATGTAAATACACTGTATATATACATTTGTGTTTGGGCACAAAATCAAGTGACCGTAGTGACTTTTCATGAAGGAGTAATAATTATTTCAGTGTCACGTGGACTAAATGCTGTTTCAGAGGCTTTTCTGTCATGAGTACTTCTGCTGGAACAGTGTTGTCATTTTGCAGAATTTCTTTGGCATGCAAATGCTCAAACTCAACACGAGAAGAAAATAACGTCCATCAGCAGCTTCAGTCGGATAATTACTGCTGGAAGCCGAGTGTGTCTGTGTGCGCGGCGAAGGCGTGTGATTCAGCCAGACATGCCTGGCATACCGGCTGTGTCTTTCTCTGCGTGACGGGATATTTTGTCATCTTGCAGTCTGGATCCTGGTTCTCCACTGAATCAGAGTGATGGAGTCTCGCTGCAGTCCAGATTGACGTGACTCACAGCCCAGCAGGCTGCCTCTTCCCTGACCAGTTTGTCTGCTGCAGTGTCATCTCCCACTGACTAACAGCACTAATCTGAGCACTCAGAGGGGATGGATGGTCAGACAGAAACACAGAAACACAGCGTCACTTGCATCACCCCGATACAGAGCTCCATCCACCGCTGCAGCGTCCATCCACTCAACATTTACAGTGTAGATGGTCTAAAAACAAAATATACTTTATGTGTTTCAAATATTTTGAAATACTATTCAGATTAAATTATGAAAAGATAAAAAGAGCGGGTGGATATTTTGTGCATTGATTTAAATCCATCATACTTTGTCTCTTTTGTTTTTCCTTCTCTGTGATGATTCACAGCTCTGTCAGGTTCATATCACTTTTGTGTCTTGTGTCTCCTTGGCAAGAATAAAAGAAGTCTATATTTTACTTAGTCATGATAATCTCTTCTTCATCTCACACACATTAACACAGTAAAAACAATGAAGACCTGATCTGGCAGTGTTCAGGTATGACACGTCAATCATAACAGACGAACACGTGCAGAACGTTTGCCATCATGGAAACAATGTGAAGCATCTGTTCACACCCAGTTATTTCAGCTTTGTGATGTGCTCGACTGAAATCCCACGTGGCTTTAGAGGCTTTAAGACAAGCCCACAACCAAATCCCTACCATCAAATACAATACCTTTGGTTAGAAGTACTAATTTGTTCTAACTCTCCTTTGTTACAACTAATTCACACCTATTTAGCGATGATGTACAGCTCTAAATGTAGATCTTCTCCCAGCTCTGCTATCATTGGTGGAACACAGAACAACAACTACATCAGCGCAGAGACAACATAAAGTGAGAGATTAATAAAGGTTAAAATAAAAGTAGACCCAAGTAACTTCACTGCTAAAGAAAGCCGAGTTTAACCAGAGATGTAAATCTTTATCCAAGGTGAAGAAGGTGAAGAACCATAACATTTAAAGGTATAACATGTAGGATTTTCCTTCCAAAAGTGTGTGGTGGAATTTTCTTATTTTGCTGGACGTTTCTGGACGTCAGCCTGGGGTGGAGGGGCCAACTTTGAATATTAAGTTTCCAAAAAGCAACTGTCAAATCCTACTTGTTTTAGCACAGGGACTAGACTATTAGAGACAGTAAATCCTGTCTTTCCATTATAAGGTAATGTTTTGATTTTGGGCTCTAAAGATCCAGATAGGTCTCACTGAGTAAGCATCTATTTAAAATCTGACTTAATGGTGGCAAAATATGGCATTGGCAAGTCACTGGCTGACTCTATTAGTAAATGTAATCTTTGGATGGAGTTCAAGTGTCAGCAAAAGACGTTGCATTAACTCTCTGACTTGGATCCACGTGCCCATCTTGTGCCAAGTGTAAATGGTGTCGTAGCTCCACCCATCCAGCACAAACAAGCGCTGCGCCCGTCAGGTTTTGGAGTGCGTCCATGAAGAATGATAAAGGTGTAATTAGTTCCTCTCTAACAGGTGCAACAAAACTAACAGGAGAGTGAAAGAGATGCCAATCCAGCACCGTCAGTGCACGCCTACACAGTCCTGACTGTACAGCCAGACTGAACGCAGCGAGGCCACCAGGTGCTGCCAACACCTCCCACCGTCAGCTGCCTGTGGGAGGATCCACGTAGATTAAAACACTTTTCTTCTTCTTTCCACAGATGTTGTTGTTTGGTTTCGTAAGTGAAACAGGCCAGTGCCAGAGCTGTGAACACGATCGGCTACGCCATTTATGTCGATATTTATAAGAAATACATGACACAGGTTTGGTTAATGAGCGCTGATTTGTCTCCATCTCCAGGTGAGCCAGAGGTGATGAAACTGAAGGTTGTTGTACATTTATATAAAAATACCAACTCTTAAATTACTCTTCAATTAATTAAATCAACTCAAAGACAACTCTTCAATTGTTCTGAAAAACACTGAACTGCTGCTTGGTTTGTTAGAAGGTGGCGAACATCACTGCATCAGTCCAATCTGATCCAGCAGGGTTCACTGATTTAGACTTTTGTAGACCTTACTAAGATTTCTCTATTCAGTCAATATATAAATAATATTTTGATGATTATTTTGATATATTTGATGGAAAAAAAACACATCTGCAAGCCTTTACAACCGATCAAATCTTTGAAGTACAGCTGAGGTTGGTGAGGAAGTAATGAACAAAACAAAATAAAACTAAAATCCATCATCCAAACACTCAATTAAAAAGGAAATGGAGGAAAAGTTAAAGGCTCGTCAAAGTCGTTGGGTGTTCATGTGGTGAAAAAATACATTTTACTGGATGATTTAATTCTTTGACCTGCTGGTGGCGCTGAAAGAAAAGTCAGCAGGATTCATTTTCTGGGAAAGACGATTACTAAGATTATTTATCATGGTCATTTATCCAACAGTTGTTGTAGTATTTCAGTGTGGACTAAATGATGAACCACTCCACACTGCCACTGGTTTTGTTTGTTAAAGCACATTAAACAACAGTTAACTCGCCTACAAGTTAGATTTTCCCCTTAAAACAGAATAAACACTATTTAAATTAAATCACTGGTTTCATTCAAAGATTTTACTGTGTTACATGTATTTTCAGATGAAAAAAATGTGTTTGTTTCTGTCTGCTTCAAATGGATTTCTTTAAACAGCCAATTTTCTCTCCACCTTTGGACGGCTCAATATTGTTTTTCACTTTAAACACTTAAATGAAGGTTTGTTTCCTGATCGATGCGTCTGGCCTCAAACCTTCACAGCTGAACTCAGATATTCCCTCAACATTGTTGACTTCCTGATGGATTCACCGTCCTCTCAGCGCCAGTCAATGATCTTTGATGACGTCTGTCAAGCAAACAGTAATTTGTCATCGACTGTGGGAGGAGAAGTGATGGCTGCTGTGTGCTCGTTTAAGAAACACACCAGCCGACAGCCTTCAGTGATTTGAGACAGATCCATTAATAACAATGGTTTAAGGACACAAATCATGCCGTATTGATTAAGTATCCGACATGCTGGCGTTCCCATGGATTCCTTTACAGTCGTTGATTGTTAATCAATGGTTCCTCTCAGCTGATCACTCCCAGCACAGCCGAGAGACACTTACAGCTGCTGCCAACACGAGGGTGGTTCAGTTTCCTCCTCTGATGTTGGAGACTGTTGGTGTGGTTCTGTTTGTAGAGTAGGTTCATCAGTCTAAAGTCACACATAAAAGCTGGTGGCCAAGTCTGATATAATGGCATTGAGTGAGTGAAATCACCTGTAGCATCTTCAGTAGCTGTCAGATTATTTATTGGCACAACAGAGCCATGTCAGCCATGTTCGACTCACCACCTGCTGCTCTGACTCTCTATTTTTAACTCAACTAATGATTTCATACTCTAATTCCAATTGTTTCTTCATTGATTTACTCCTGATTGATGTCAGGCTGCTGTCAACAAGCCTTCACACTTCTTGGTGATTTTTCGCTAATTAGTAGGACGCCTGACAATGACACACACTCTTGTTGTGTAACACAGAATAACTGAGTTTATCGAGACAACAGGTAAATGTGGAGAAAGTTGGAGTCTGCAGAAGTGGAGAACAGGAGAAGGCAGAAATAAAGGCCTGGTTCTGTCTGCCATTGAGGTCAATAAAAAAGGTAATTATAATAAAGGAGAAGGAGTTGTATGTTTTTTTCAACCATTACAGTAGCCTCATCCCATACATATGACTTAATCCTCCACTAATCTTAAACATAACTTTAAGTAGAAGTATGTAAAATTAAAAAGAGAAATCAGAATTTGATAGGAAACCACCACATGAACTACAAGGCTTGTCTGATTAACTTGTGTACCCAGGACTGTGCGATGACTTAGACAGTAGAAACGATCAAAATAAGTTTAAATGATCTACAGTTTCCCTGCGATTGATGCGTTGACTGTCCACTCGCTGACCTCGGTGCAGTCAGTCAGAAGACTAACGATCAAATCTAAAAGCCCGACGTCGGAGGCTTTCACAGCCACATGAGCCGGTACAGAGGGTGGGTGGTCAGAGAGTGTGTGTTTCTGGAGAGCGTTTGCCAAACAATCTGTCAGCGTGTGAGCTCTCGGGTGTGTGTGAGACGTAATTCACGCCTGCTGCAGACAAAAATGTTGGCGTCCAGCTTTTCGTACCGTTCCCGGTTCGTCCCCCAGACTCACAACGGCTGCAGGATTTCAGCTGTTCTAACCCACCACAACAACCACGTGCTGTCATTCACATCGTATTCATTCACCTTTTAATTGTAAAGAGTTTATTTAAGGCCAGGTTCCTTCGAAATGCCAGACTTTTGTTAATTACTTGGAAATAACCATTTTAATTATGGCTAATTCGGAACGTTATCAGCTAGGAAAATCTCTTCAAATAAAAACAATAACTTTTTTTTTCCCTTTAGCCTGAAGCGTTGAGGTCACTTCTTCTAATTTGTGTCTTGAAGATCATCAAAGTGGGGGACATGCAAGATGAAAATAAAGAAAATCGGCAATCAGTGGCCCAGATGTGCTGACCTTTAACCCCAGTATGGGTTCAAATGATGGTTCTCTCTGCCACTGAGGGAAATAAAGGCCACTTTTTTGAGAATTTGTGGTATAACCTCTTCATGGTGTATTGTTATAGATAAAACTACCCAGTAATTTAAAGCTTCAGGTTATCCAACGACAACACTGGAAGGCTGAATCTGGCAATGAAAGCAAAAACTGAACTGAAAACTACACTTCGGTTAAAATGTTGATTGAAGAAGACAGTGATAAAAAAATGCAGATTATGAAGAAATAACGCTCCTCTTGTCCCCTCAAACTCCCGTCCACAGCAGAACAGTGCCACAGTGTCACTAAAAACTGTCACTAAAAAAGACACGTCTAAATCTACAACATCTAAATAAAATCAGATAGAATTTGTAAGTGCATACTGTGTCACACTATTCTTTCTTGGAAACTGTCATTTATGTTTATGTTTTTTTTCAGTGCCAGTGCAGCTTTTGTGTATTGGCACTGAAGTGTTTCGATGTGTTGAAAGTTCAGGTTTTCGGTGCCAAACTCTAAAGTCACCGTCCTGGCTCCGTAACCAACCGAGGGTGACGAGTGGGAAATCCAAAACACCTCTGAAACTTGTGTCTGATGTCACAAACAGCCCATTAATGTCTTTTAATAGGAAACAACGATAACGGCATCAACTCTGTATCATTATTATCATATAGTCATCCAGCTCCACTCCTTTGAGTCTTTGCTGGTGGTGCAGATTTAGATTCAGCGAGCAGCACCCCGACAGTCGTTCTGGATGAGATGGTCAGTTTTTCTGTGGGGCCTGCCAACACAGCGCTGCCCTGCAAACCACAGTCACAGCGAGGAGGCCTTGTTATTCCAGATGTGACCCCGTGGAAGAGTCTGCTGCTGTTTGTAGAAAGTGTGTCCTGAAAAAACACTGTTCATTTGAGTTTACATTAGCTGGTTTAATTAGTTGATTTTAGATCAAACTATCACTGACTGAATGTGAAATATTTTGTGCATCATTTTATGTTTTGTCAAGTCAACTTGTTTCAGAGAGCTTTAGTTATTAAGATCTGTTAATTCCTCCTGAACAACAGCAGAGGACAGATTCCTCTTCAGGATGGACAGACAGGAAATAGATTTTGTGTATACAGATGAAATCAACAACAAAAATCCCTGTATACACAGTTTGGATGACATAACTGTATTGTAAGTGAAGAGGATGGATCCATGAGGACGTTAAACAGCTTCAGGTGTCTCACACTAAGTATTATCTGATCCACAGCACCTCCTCTCCACCATGGATCAACATTTAGATAAGAGAGAGAGCTTTAAAGATTTACACTTTATAAAGTTTACAGTTTGTTGATTTCTCACTAGCACTTTCAGGAGTCTCCTGGTTTTACTTTCATTCATATCACTTTTTGCATCACTCATTTTGTCAAGTCAGTTTTGTTCACATAGCTTTAATTGTTATTACCATTTTTTTTACTATTTGCATAACGCAGAATATAATTTAAATAAATTTTCATTCATATCGCAGGAAAACACTGACTTGAAAAAGCTTGATAGCAAATGTATACCTTTATTTGATCTCTTCTATTAGATTATTTAGTGCATTAATCACAGAGGTGTGACATATTTCCCCTCAGACGCCTGATCCAGTCTGCTGTGGTACTTGTTTATGTGTAATTTATGTATTTTCTTGGTGAGTGTTACTACCCTGAACATGAGTGATTTTAATTAGAACAAAAAGCCTTTGAGTGGGATTGAAAATCACTGAGTGATTAGACTTAGCAGACCTCTGGACCAGGTTCAGCATGCGTGTAAATACAAGTTGAGAGAATTCGACAAGGACAGAAAATTATTTGCATAGGGAAATAAATGAGTAATGTTAAATGAACTCCTCCTCTAAAGGCTTATGAAAGACATTTCTGTACACGCAGCGCTGTTCGCTGATGAGAAATGGCGACTCTGTGAAAAGGCCGATCTTCTTCTATACGGCGTAGGTGTGACTAATGTGCAGATGTCGGCCGCAGAGAGGTGTTTGAGCAGCGCCCAGCTCCGATGCTGCTCCCATCCATCCATCTATCCGGGCTTTTTGGGGGGCGTTTGGCCTCACAGCCTCTCTGCCAATTGTCCTTGTCCGGGTCATCACCATGCTGGATGCCAATCTGTCACTGCCAGCTGAAACGCCCCACGCCCTTTCTGCCCCCCTAAAAATCATTTGGCTTGGATTCTTCCTGCTGCTCTCACTTAATTAAGTAACAGGAAAGCCCTGTGTGGTGGTGGCATGGTGAGAAACGTGGAGGAATGAGGGGAGACAGAGGGGGGAAAAAAGAGAAAACCCTGCGCGATTTATAACCCCCATTTGCATAATGGGATTAATAGAACCTCTGTGTGTATTCAGCAGAGGAGGGTGAGTGGGGATGGGTGGGTGGGGGTTCGTGGCAGGGGGAATATAGATCAAGACAGAGGGAGACAAGTGCAAGAATACACCTGCTTGACTGGCTAGTGACAGGAGCTGCTGGATCACCCCCCGCCATCATGTTTTGATAACATGGCCTCTAGAGGTGGGGGGTGTGGAGGGGGAAGTGAGACCCACCGTGGTGAGCAGACCTCCTCCTTTAACCCCAAGTGTGCTGTGACAGTTGGACCAAATTGTACATCTCATTTATTCACCGTGGAGGAGCTGGAGGCATGTATGTCTCCTCTGAGGCCTCGCTCAGATGGCCTGCAGTCTGCCAGACGGTAAACAGTGCCGGGCTGAGCGAATTATCTTATATAAACTGCACACGCTCCTCTTTTTACACACAAAACACCTCCTGCTAACACTTCATGAAGAGAGGAAAGTTTTATAAACCTTTTAACTTATAAGTAGTGGCTTTAATATTGATTAATAAGTCATTTTATAATTCTTTATAGATCAGTTATAAGCTAAGATTTGCATTTCCAGATTATGAAAATGTCCATTTCAGCACTTACTTACTAAAATAGGGTTGCAGTCAATCCCCAACAACTTATTAACACTTAAAGCTGCAGACTTTATTAGATATTATTTGAATATTACTTACAATTATACATTTTACAAGTTATAAGGTTGCTTTGTGAGAAAATGGTACAGATGTTCTCTTTAATTAGATTAACATCAAACATACACATTTCACCAAATCAATCCAACATACAAACATAACATCATAAGGTTTGTATTATTGTATAATTATTTTACATTTTGCAGGATTAACAACCATTAGAGGTGAAGAGTAATGATTCAGTGTTTATTAAATGTATCGATGAAGGAAAAACTGTCCACAAAATGATGTAAAAATGAAAACAGAGATGTTTTCCCAGATTCTTCCATTGATATATTTTCTTCCTTCCTTCTCCTCCCCTGTTGTCCCTCGTTCTTTCTTTCTTTGGAGGTGTTAAAATGCTGAAATCAGGCCAACTTGCCATCACAGACGGGCCATAAATCTCCCCTCCAGTTAAGGCTTTTTCTCCTCAGTTGCAGCCCTGACCATTGTTAAAGCGAAGGCACCGCTCCAAGACCAGCTGTCGGAGCAGAATACACCCCGAACTCTCAGCGGTACAGTAGAAACTGAAGCCCATCTGTGTTGGACCTCCACAGCCACGTCTGTTCACTGTAAACCTTCGAGTCCACAACTATCGGTGACGTGCAGGAAACTGAACCAGCGTTTAAAAGGTGGCGACATGCAGGAGGAGGCCAAGTTCAACGTGAACTCATTTTCACAGTTTGCAACAATACATCAGCTTGTTTATCTTATGTGATTATCTGGATATCTTTGTGTTTTGGACTATTGGTTGGACAAACCAAGAAATCTGAATCTGAATTTTAAATAAAAGGACACAGACTTGAGTCCAAACCAAGATTTTATTGTCACGGCCTGGAAGCAGATCAGTCTCTTTGAATTTGATTTTATTTTATTTTGGTATCTCAATCTTAAGACTTCCTCCTTCAGTCTCTCTTCAGGCAGATCCTGTATGTTTTAAATCAGCTTCCTTTCTTAGGTCATTCCAAGCGGTCTTAACATAAACCAGGAGGGCCTCTTTGTGCGTGAGGGAATGCGAGTCGAGTCTTCTGTAAGATCCACGAGGATACAAGGACACTAATAATAATAATGTATATTTGACACACATCTGAACACACACCGTACACGTCCGGTCTGTTTATTCATAGAGGACATTTAAAAACTACAAACTCCGATCAGTAACGCACAGTGTTTTCTCCTGTTTGCTCTCAGGTTAGCTCCAGCGAGTCTCTCTGGTATTACACTGCCGTCTGGGTCACCCAACACTGTGAGCGCCGTGCACCTGAAAGTGTTTGTTGTTCCGACTGTAAGCAGATGGCTTATGTGTTTGAATTTCAATGTGATAGTGATCATGTGTGCTTATGAAGGTTTTTCTTCCACTGCTGCGGCGCTGTGATATGTTGCGAGCCTGTGGGGTAAAGCAGGCTTACTCTGTGTTACCGAGAGAGAGGAAACAATGAGTCCCGGGGATCACGCTAAAATCCCCCATGCCTCGTTCAGCCTCCAGGTTGCTGAAGTGCCACCCCTAATTTAATCACCTCCCTCCCTCTGTCTGACAGACCTGCTGCCTGCGCTCGCTGCCATCCCTGCATTACATTAAACATACACACTCCCACAAACGCTGCCGGAGATCCGCTGGGGAAAAGCGCAGGCGGCGGAGGCCGGCCTTTCAGAGATGAAGCGGGCAAGCGTGAGTGTGTGCGCACACAGACACACAAACAGCGGCACAATCCCTTCAGAGCAGGTGAGAGCTGTGCAGATGCTCTTCAGTCGGCAGGAAAAATAAGCCCTTAATTACTACCCAGTCTGTCTCTCTCTTCCTCCGTTGCTCTCCCTCCCCCGTCCTCCTCTCCTCCGTCGCACTGCACTGCGGTTGCGGTGCTTGCTTGCCTCGAGGCTGGTGATTGTGGCGCAGGGCTCCTCCGAGAGTCTTCCCTTGTTATTATCCTTAAACAAGCAATTACAGCCGAGTCCCCAAGTGGAGAAAAATAGAGAGGGCACACCCATAGAAAAGCTCTGGGTTCCTCAGACAAACGAATAGCAAAGCTCTCCGGGGCAATTTTTGTTTCTGGAATTGGCTGCGCGCTCCCACCAACGCTGTGATGATGGAAGAAATGCTATGGTTAGCATGAAAACCAGCAAGCAGGAGAAAAGAAAGCAAAGTTTAAATAGCAGCGCAGAAAACAACACAAGCAGAATTGCTATGTTTGACATGAGACGGTTACGAAACACATTCTCCTATTTTAGCAAAGGCATCGCAGTAATTTTCCTGCTGTCTGGGTTTTGGGGGACAGTAAATGAACAGGCAGCAAAGGCCTCGATCGGTTCAGATGTTGTGCTGAGCTGAGAGTCTGAAGGAGTCCATGGAGCTAAAACAACGAACCTGTCCAGGCGAGGCATGAGGGCTGCACGCTTTCAATGACCTTTCACCAAGAGAGACAGAAATTACTGCAAGATTTACTAAACTTTAAGTTCTTCATGTTCCAATTTTTTGTCAGTTTCCTGATTCAGGGCTGTAGCATGAATATCTGACCCATATCTGACCTTTGACTGCCTATACAGTCTAAAAAGGCCCCCGTCTCCCTCTCCTCATCTTGACTCACATCCACTGTAAGATGACGAGACGACGAGGGACCTGCTGCTCATAAACTACACAAAGTTAATCTGCTGCAGGAGAGGACTAAACTATGTGAATCTTTGGGCTTGTTGTCTGTGTCCACAAGAGGCAAGAAACTCGTAGCTGATGTGCTGCATCAGCCTGTCCAGTCAGTAACGGATGAAATTAAGCAAAAAAAAAAAAAAGAAAAAAAAGGGGGGTCGATGTGATGTAAACTTTTAATCTGTCCACATATGGCCCTAAATATATGACGGCATGAACTGAGGTGTGCTGAACATGCTCAGAGTGAGTGAACACACACTCAGACGCAGACTACTGTAGAGAGTATATGCATTTATGTGCTCTGTCTGTATTGTAAGAGTTAATGCAAAAAATATATCAATACATTTATATTGTGCACATATTGATACTTTAGAGTGACCCTGGGCGTAGTGGCGTACACTTTGACAGTGTATTTTTTAATACTACCACTGGAGGACGCCAAACAGAGACCTCTTCAAATGCTACATATAGTGGCTTTAAATGCAAAAATACTGGACTTGCAAAAATTCACAGTTGGATGTTACTTCGAGTCAGCACATGACAGCTGGACGTGGTTTGAGGTGACTTCACCGCAGAGTTACCGCTGCTTTTCTCTTTTTGCAGTCCCTTTGCAAACTGATTCGGATCTTTACAAAACAAATCAGTAAAAGTCCACACTTTCCTGGCTTTGGGGTTTGCCTCTGCTCTTCGCTCTCTGTTTCCGACATAACTTCGAGTGCTGTGGTCTGGCAAACATTGTTGCCCCCTATAGTACGTATTCCCCCCTCTCCTGTTTGCTTCCTTGAAGTTACATCACAGGCATTACCTCACTCTCAGCGCGGCCCAGTCTAAACACACTTGCTGTGATGTTGCCATAACAATGTGTTCCTCTGGCACTCAGCTCGGCCCGGCTCGTCCAGCACCGAGCCGGGCCATCACTCATAAAGCTGTAATGCCTCTCGCCCGAGAGGCTGCAGGACTCCGCGCTGCCCCCCCACCCTCCCCTCCATCGCTGCGATGACGACAGACTGTTTTTCACGAGGAAAGCCAGAGAGCCGAATGGATTCACCAGATGTGCTGTATTAAACAGACAAATGGAGCATGGGAAAGCTCTTTAAAAAAATAATGGTGCAATTTGAAAAAGAATGACTTCAGGGCTCGAGACTAAGAAAGCATTAGCTTTTAGCTTATTGCAAGTCTTGTTCAATTTGTAGGTTCATGATGAGAAGGGCTGAATTTCATGTTAGGGACAAGTCAAGGCGAAGGGAGCGTAAAGGCTGTTTTTTTTCTATCTAAAGTCTGTTTAATATATCGCACAGACAGACAGATGCACAGACATGAAGCCCCCACACCCTCATCTGATATAACGTTGTCCCGGGGACGCACATGGAAAGCTGCTGATTTACTGTTGGCTGTGTAATCATCTGCACTCTGTGAGGGAGGCTGGCTGAAATGTAGGATTATAATGCCCTCATACGGTCTTATACATTTTCCAGGAGAGGGTAGTTGGAACAACAGATAGCATCGCTCTTTTATTTTGGAGGGGGGGTCCTTTCAGTATTTCCCAGAACTCCTCTGTGGAGTTTTGGAAAAAGACCTTGAGAACTTTTATTTGTCATTCTTGTACCATTGTTGTGTTAACATGACATTATTTGGTGACTGCAGGTCTGATCTGATCGCAGATAACCGTCATCACTATCTTTATTACACGGTTTGTCCGCTAGAGAGCGCTGAGAAGCAGAGGTCGAAGAAATATTCACAAAACTAATCATAAGAATATTTGTCAGCATATTTAGGGATCATTATCAAAAAAGAATAAGTATTTCTATGGTACAAAAAATATCAGCTAATATATCATTAACGTTTTTTTAAATAAGCTCTATTGATATCGGCGTCAGCCTCAAAAATCAGCCACTGGTCCGACTAATTCATATCAACATATGAGATTAAAAGTTATTAAATTTCTATTTCTCTTGCATTCAGGACTAAAATTCAGATCCTAAAAAAAGTTATTAATGCTATTTGAATGATCAAGTCATGAGTTACCTCTTAGCTAACAAAAGTAAAATATTGAGTGCAGTCAGTTTAAATTGTGGTGTATGATTTTTAGAGTAAACATGTTAATCATGTTTGTTGTTGTAGTTTAAGTCTAATTATATTTAAGATGGTTCTGTTTTGGTACCTAAATCTGTCTCTCTATATAAAATTTGGTTAAAACTGGGCTCAGCTAGTCCCAGGTGCAACTCAATACATGAATTGATGTCTTGATTCAGTCAACACAGCTTTTAGAATAATTAACAAATTTCCAAATTTAAACTCGAATAGCTACCCGACAAACAAATATCTGAGTAGTTGAATATTCAGGTCAACCCTGATACAGCTCGCCATAATATTTTTGTTTGATAAAGTTAGACAATTGGTGCTTACTGGTCATGAAATCAGCGTCTTTCTGTAATCTCAATCTGACATGAAGCGCTCTCCATCTTGGAAATGCCACGCCATCACATATCATCTAGTGTTTCCTGTTTCCAAAGAAATTATATCGACTAGAAGGAGTAAAGAAGCTATAACTCCATTGACAGGTGACCAAATTAAATGAACAGTTACCCTGAATAAAATGACAGATTCATCAAGGTTTGGGATAATGTAAATACACAACTCAACTAAACATATAACACAGGTTTTATAGTTTTTATACACTGTAATGTGGAAATGTTATATATTGTAACTTGAACTCACTCTCACAGAGAAAGCAAATATCTATGACTGTTCGCTCAAAACTCTGGGAGGATGTTCATAATAATAATATTAATAATAAATCATTTAGTTGAAGCCCCCCACAGGGAACACCATGTCTACATCAGTAATGAAGCTTTGACCATGATATCATCGTTTTCAATCTCATGCATTATCATTAGAAAAGTATTCATTTGTTTGCTTTTGGGCTCAACCTAAATATATCGTGCTTTTTAAGAGGATATAAAGAGAATCCAGTACCATTCAGATACAGATCGTATTTTACTTTCAAACCTCATTTCCTACATTTATTAGAGAAGAAAATGTGCGCTCTCTCTGAAGAATGGGAGCATAATTGTTTGCTTTTGTTGCTCAACTTAAATATGAATTATAACTGTCTGACTCAGGGGTTTATAATAAAACCAGATATCAGACCTGATTACTTCCGCTGCAGTCTGACATTTGCTGGGATCCTCATTTCTTTAAAGTAAGTTGAGCAGAAATCTTGTTATTGAGCATCCGATTAGTGAAATACATGCCAAAGTGTGCCTGTAATACTGATGGAAAAAACCCGAGTGACAGGATGAAGCATGAGGAGCATGACGCTAATGAAGGTTTAATGGATCATATAGTACTTGTGGTTTTGCATGTTTTAGCCCATTAACAACAAATCTACTATATTTTATTGCTGATCATTTTACCACTACAAGTTTGGAGATTGATTTTCTGACTTCCAGGCAGCCATCGGTTCTTTTCATTCAGTGTGGTATGAAAATTGATCTGAGATGGGTTATCGATCACAGGGATGATTTTATTACCTTTTTTTTGGTCAGCATTACGGCCATCATCCAAATATGGAGCAGGTTGACTGAAGCATTGCATTCATGAACATTATTGCCAGAAATTAATCCAATTAAGGACAAAAACAATGAGGAAACATAACTAATGTGAAAATAATGTGCATGTTTAATAAAGTAACTTGATTATTGAACATTATTTTTTCCATATTGGCAAATACTCTTTAAGCCTCATTTTCAGTGTTATATTATCTTTGGCTTTCACAACTACCAGGCGTCATGTTAAAGGAAAGACGTGGGACACAACTCTCTTCATTTTCTGTCCTCAAGATTGTCTATACTGTACGATTGCACACCTCATGATTTATGTGCAGACCTACACTCAGCGCAGTGCCAGACGCACTTTATGAAGGAAAATAAGGTGACCAGAGTTTGTCTTTTTATAAACCTTAACCGTGATCTTTGTTTGCTGACCTTAACCACGGTTTATCTGCCGTACCCACACACTCTGCCTCACCATCACCATAATGTTGGTGTCATTTGTAGAAAGTTTGACTTTGGCGTTGCACGTAAATATTCACTGTATTGCTAAATATTGATGCTCTGCAAGTAGAGTTGTCTCTCCTAGCCTGAGATTATAGATAGAAAAACCAGAGAAAATATTATGATGTTCAAGCTCGGGATGCTACAAACTTGATGTTCTTCCCCACGTATCAGTGCCTACACACCGTCAAATGTCATAACTGAACTCGTTTTTTATCAATTTTATATCAAAGTCTGTTTACAAGTGTCTTCCTGTTCCCTCTTAGAGGAGCTGTGTGAAGTCTCCTAAATGTCTTCAGGTAATGTCACTCATCTGCTGAAGACCACAGTCCACATACAGCCATACTTCCTTACCCTGGTGCAGTAATGTGGTCAAAATATGTGTTAAATTGTTTGTCGTAATGAAAAACTATTAAAAAGTGCTGTGCTGAGATGAACAGAAACCTGAAAGGAGGCCTGAAAGTTGGGAAATCAGTCCAAAAAATGATGCGCTTTGGGAAAAAGTTGAAAGTTTGATAAATATACCTAATTTTGGTGGAAAATGCAAAACCAGCAGTAGGGTGGTTAATAAAGCTGTGCATGTGAACAACTTTTTTATGAATAATGTATGTCTTCATTTTTTTATTTAAATTTTAGGACTGTGTATTCGAGGTCTTTAAAACATAAATTATTGATATTTCAAATGCATGATTTTATTCCACAGAGGTGTTTGACTGCAGATTTTTGTATATAACTTTATCACTGCACATGCAAACACCAACACAGAAATACATTTAGCTAATATGCTGCTTGTTTTTAATGTGAGGCTCTTCGTGGTTCCTACAAGTCACATCTGTTTTGTAGAAGTTGACTTCCTCCCAAAGACTCGATCGCTCCGTCAGGGTTAAACACACTGCGCGCACACACACACATGCACCGTGCACTATGATGAGTCAAATTGAGGGTTGCTAATTATAGCCCGGGGAAAGTTTTGCCTTTTCGCTCGTCATCAGCTCCCTTTGGGAAGAGCGGAGAGAGAGAGGCTGCCGGTGGGGGGTTGATGGGAGGTGGGCGGCGGCTTCTTTCTCTCTGCATCCGGCCTGTCCTCTTCCTCGTACGTGCGCGCTCCTCTTGCACGCTCTTTGCATCTGGACCTCTTCAGCAGCCCCCCTCCCCCAAAGCTCTGCCTCTTTCCACTGCTTATATTTTGGTTTCACAGCATGTTTTTTATCTGCGTTTCCTCCTTTGACCTACCTATTCTTCTTTTGTCATACGGGCAGCCTGTCTTCCCACAGCATGCAGAGCGAACGTGTGATCCACCACTGAACAATCGAAAGGTTTATATCAGCCAACACAGTTTTTGGGAACACAGTTATCTCTGTGATGGGATAAGTGATGTGTTGGTGTATGACTTCATGTGGCTCTCATCCCATTGGTTCCTACTGACGACCTCAGATTAATAATTTAATTTTTTTTTTAAGTTCAATCAAAACATGAGGAAAAGTAAAAATATTGTTTGATATAAACACTTCCATATTTATGTAGAAGCATCACTTCATTGCCAGCCTTCCCCTTTAAGACCCAATAAATATCAGTTTGATTTAATTTATTAATCTACTTTCAGAGATTTATACTGTCCATGTATTTCCTCTGCCCTTCATCTCTGGTAGTATCAGTCCATGTTGATATTTAGTCTGCGCTCAAAGAAGGAAATCTGTCTTGCAGTGCAACCTGGGGGTTTTCAGTTCGTGTAAACATGTTACATGTTACAGACGTGTTAGGAAACATGTTGATTTTCATCTTACCAATCAGTACAGAACAAAGTCACAAAGAATGAGCTCACTTCACTCTTTGCATCTCACCTGCACAGACACACCTCTCAAACACCTTCCTATCAGTGAATGTATTCACTCTAAAACAATTGCAACCTTTAAGATTGATTAAATGAGCCACCTGAATATAAAAGGTTAATAAATCGTCTGAAACAATGCCTTTGTCAGTTTACTGCAATTTTCTCAACAAGTGAACTAAACTTATTTTGACAATTTTTAGATGAGCTTGTCAAAAATTATTTGTATGTTTTGCATATCTGCACAGATTTTTTTGCAGTTCTTTTTTTTTTCATGGTTTCAGATCAATTAATGGTGCAAGATGATTCACAGAATATAATAATAACAGAAAAAAAGATTTTCTGCAACACAAAATATTTGATTAAAAAATGTCCCAATGACAAAAGTCCTTTTAACTTTAAAAATGTTTCTGTTATGAAGATTTTTTTATAACATTGCGTTTCAGTCATTCATTTTCTGTTTCATCTGTGTATCTAAGAGACACTCAAATGTTTTGAAGGTTTTTGCAGCCTGTATACTCCTCGCAGTAAAAAAGTAGGATACGGGGGGTGGACACTGGAGTGAAACGGCTCTTTCCTGTGTTCTCAGGGCCCCCATGTGATGGGGGCACGGTGGGTAGAGATGAAAGTTGGGAAAAGGGGTGTCGGGTGGCCGTTAGTCCACAGGATCCTCCAGGAGCAGGACCATCACCCTGCTTCCCGTGTGAATGGAAGCCCAGATCCAGGCTCCGTCCTGGGGATCCCCCCTCACACACACATCCCCAAACCCCACCAGGCCCTGGCACCGCACAACCAGCTCCCCCTCGTCTCTGCTTTCCCCCCGGCCCCTAATTGCTTTTATGCCTTTATTCTCACAGTGTGAGAAGTTTGACAATGTACATAAACGAAATTCCAGAATAGCAGCGGGATATGGAAAAAGCACATGTGGAAGCAGTTTGCCGCCCCTCTGGAGAAGACTGAGAATCTGCAGTTTTATAGATTTGTTCTGAACAGAGGAGGATGCCACTATTAAAGCTCAGGGCCCACTTCCACTTGTTTGTGCCTTACAGGGACAAAACCCTGGTTTTTTAGTCCCTGCTGCACCACACAGGGCTATGGTTAGAGCGCCAAACTGCCAATGTGTTTGTCACTGATTTATGCAGCTCCTTGTATAACTTCTCTGCTTCATGCCAATTCGCTGTGGTAACACAAGCTCAAATTGTTTTGTATCCAAGCAAAGTGAATTCCTCGTACGGAGAGCTCGAGCGCTGACCGAGTAATAAGTGTGAGTGAGAGCTGGCTAACAGCAGCACAAAGAAACACTTCTTCTTTAAAACATCTGGAACAAAACAGGACAACTTCACAACACTTAAAACACTAACGACATTTAGAAGTATGGAGAAGTATGAAACTACATTAAGAAGAGACATTTATAACACTTCAAGTTAAAACACAAATGGGGTCAGCTGTGAAAAGTAAAAGGTAATGTTGTGAAAGAAGACCCTGATAGGTGGGTATTACATGTGTGTGGTGGGAGGATGTGAGGGATTTGGTGCCGTAGTATTATTTGATTATTGTTTTATTATCTTCTCTGTCATTTGCCAAAAACTGAATCCCGATCCAACGACTGCTTTCGTACAAATTCAGTGGGAGCTAAAGGATTTCATCATCCTAAAGACAGGTTCAGGTGATAAAACAGGCTCCAAACAGTAGAATTATGAGTGTATGTGTGGGCCTATGCTGACAGATTAATATCCCCATTAAATCCCTCTACCAGTGGATTAACCTTGTTTAAAATAGCTCCATGAATGCAATGTACAGGCATTCACTGAGGATTTACATAATACAGTGTTCTGATGAGCGGTGTGGGCACTGTTTACCGTCACACACACACGTCTTTCTCGAACGGTCCCGTTGACCCGTTCAGCAGTTTGGCATTTGGACGTAAAACAGCGGTGTGTACCTTTGTCTCTCCTCCCGCTCCAGTCCAAATCCAGGCCGCCTGGAAGCGATGTTTGCTGCCGTTTAACAACAGGGGAATTCGACTCTCATCGCTCCAATTGTAGGAGTGGAGGGAGGGGAGGTGGTAAAGGTACAAATGGCTCCAGATGTGGGTCTGAAAGTAAAAGCTCCCCAGACTGTAGAGTATAAATCTGATGACTGAGGCCGTAAAAACAGGTTCTCCCTCTTTCTTTCGTGGCATCCCTCAACCTCCGGGGTCACTCAGATTACTGCTCTATCTTTCACCGGTAAATATTTGGCACCGCGGCCTTCCAGCTGGACCCAGAGTAACATTCCTCAATGCTGCTTTCGCAAGAGGAATTTAAAAAATGTTTATTATCTGTGTCTATTTTTCCGTCCTGTTTGATTTATAAAACATCTTTAATGAGTCTTTGGAGGCACAAATGCACTTTGAAAGGGGCAGGTTGTTTTATAGATGTGATGTAGGGGAGTTTTTTTAATTCCACCGTGTCCTGATGTCATGTTACATTTATTCGCCATCAAAGAGAAGCTTTTTCAAACACAGTGAGAGCCTCAGCAACAAGTGTTAGCCACACATTCCTCAATCTACCTGACACAAGTGCCATAAGGCTTGAAGTAACTTGAAATTGCAACAAAAATAAAGGAGAGAGAGCGTAGGTTTTTAACAGAGTCCAGTGCTTGGTTCCACCACAATGTTATCATTTCTATTTGTCAGATGTCTTTCCCCCGTTAGTATCTGGGCATTCAGATGGAAAACTGTCATTATAGTAAAAGGATTTAATTCAGTGTTAATGTCAAAGAGGTGACTTCTTTGGAGCATCCATTATGCTTGTTCCGAGTGTATATAATCTGTCTAGCCAAAAGTTTAATCTTCCCTAACAAAGGAAAAAACAAAGATTATCATGGATTGAGCAGATTCAGACTCCCCAGATGATGAACCCTTTTCCTTTCTGACACTCCACGAGCTTTCCTCCAGCGCCTCCCTCTTATTCCCCCTCTTCCATTGGTGAGACCGTGAAGCCAAAAATGTGTTTCCAATCTGAGTTGGACCCATGTGGGACATTAGCATGGAGAGCAACAGTTTCTGCTCACAACCTACGAGGGCTGTTTGAGGAAACGTTCACCGACAGCCAGCTCAAAAACAGTCCTGTTAAAATGGAACCACCGCAGAAAATATTTCAAATGACAGACCCCAAAATCATGTATTTTCCTCCTGACTGATGGTTCGACTGTAAAAAAAAAACACAGAGAGATTTGGTGACATCAGTCAAAAGTTTCTGGAGGAATATTTGAAAGCATGAATTGTGTTTCTTTTTAGTTTTGTCATTTGCTGCACCCAGAACGTCCAGATTTAGTCTGAGGGGAGAAAACCTCAGTGGGAAATAAGTGGCAACCACCAAAACTGATTGCAAGAAGATGAAACACCTGTCAATCAAGCCTGAAAAACTCACTCAAAAGACCCACCTCAAGGAAAATATCTGGTGCTCCTCCAAGCTGCTGTCACCGGGAACGCAGAGTTATTTCGTGATCGGTACACCACCGAACATTTGCAGATAGTTTTCTCATTCTCCTCAAAAGTGAAACAAACAAAGAATGATTGACTCAGTTTGTGGTCGCAGACTTTGTGAGAGTTTGGTGCTTTCGTTTGTTGCATAATTTGCCCCTTAAAGCGCCTCAGCATCTACTCACACTCAGGGCAAAGCTTTCTTTAAATAGAAAAGTGTGCTTTGTCAGATTTGGGATTATTTTATCAGGTCAGTGAACTCGTGAATTTTGTTCTCTTCAAAAAGGTTTGTAGTTTCAACCTACAGTTATTGTCAGTCACAACGAGGTCGTCTTTGCAGCAATAGTATGAATTTACTCTAATGAAGCAGGCTGTTGATGCTTTATACTTATCTAAGCATGGTCTCAGATCTCTGAATCTTGCACCTTCATATCCAGTTTGTTCAGGGATTAAATGCATCTTAAACCACCTGTTTTTTTGTCCATTTACGATCTGGGCATAAAAACACATCAGTGGAAAAGTTTTTACGCTTGGCTGAGGTGGAGAAATTGATATAGCTTTAAAGAAAAATGTGGCTTAGTGAATAAATGATGAAATACGTGAAGCATGTGAATGTAAACGTCACTTGCCAGCGTTTTGTCAGTCGACTTACAGAAGCAATAATTCTTCTGTCAGCATAAATACAGTACATGAAGCTAGCTCAGCTCAGCTTCCCTGAAAATAACGAGGGCAGGATCGCTCACTACTCATCGATTTGAGCAAAACAAAGCACTGTTGTCACTGAGGCTCACCTCCTGAGGCTGCGACCAAGGCCTCAGCTCTCTTCTTCTGAGCTTTGTGAGGGACATTTGCGTGCTCTCAGCTCATGACTGAAGTCCTCTGAGGGGGGATTTTCCCTCCGAGACACAGATGGAGAGTGGGACCACAAACCCTCCCACTGAAAGTTAAATTGAATTTGGAGAATCAAAGCGCTGTGAGTCACCAGCAGCAGGACAGCCGTGCGGTCAGTGTGTGCTCGTGATCAGCTGGTTGGCTCGATGACACCGCGATGACCTCTCCGTGCAGAAGAGGGCACCTTGGGTTTCCATCTTCCTGAATCATAAATCTCTTCCTCAGAGCAAAGTGAGCTCGGTCGCTTTGTTTAAAACACTAATCACACTCCGTCCACTCCATCAAGTGTGAGTCACTCTGTTGTAGGAAAAACATGGACTGCCTCGACTTCACATAGCAAACCATTTATCATCGAATTATTTGGTGCCCGTCCTGACTCTCTGCTGCACCACACCCTGTGAATCCTCAAAGTAAACTGGATGAACCTCACAAATCCACACGCACAATCACATTTTCCTCTTATTAAACCTCAAGCTTGAAACATTTCTCTCAGAGAAAGGCAAGAGAAGAAAAAATCAAAGAGCTTCATGTTTAAGGATGCTGATTTCTTCATTTCTGAGCTAGAAGCATGGTGCAGGTTAGGTATATGTAGGTTAGGTGATGTTCAGGTTCAAATGGAAGACATCAAGTTTAAAACTGGGCTAAATTCAGTTGACAGTTTTCAGACACGTTTCTTACATGCATTGGAAGCCTTTCAGAAGAATTTCAATAATTAGATTGTAGATTTTAACGTCATTATCCACTGCTTCATGGTGAAATTGTCATATCCTCTCGAAAAAATACTTTATATACAGTAACTTAGATATATTAAAAAAAATTTGTCCCATCTATAACCAGGAGATTTAGACACTGTTCCAAAATACATGCAATATACAGTAAATACTAATTTATACACCAATTATAATTGGTTTAAATGAAGACCCACTGCCCAGATAAAGTTTCCCCTGCTCTGGAAAAGTTCATCTCTGTAAGATTGTAAGACATGCTGGGTTGTCAGCTGTTAATCAGCTCCTGTGAGCAGCACTCATGGGCACAGAGGATGAATGTTAAAAGGTGTACAAGTCAATCTTAAAGCTGCTCAAATTAAATATTTCTGCAGCACAAGCAGGAACATTCAACCTCGATTGCACCAGCACTGAATCTTCAGCTCCAGAGCAGCCGTGAGTCAAGAGACCAGTGTTGACTGGAGTATTTGACCTTATCTGTAAGCATGCAAAGAAATGCATAAGTGCTGCACAAGTTCAGATCTATGTAGCTCAAACCTGATTCCAACTTTCTGTAAATTACAGGATTATTATAACTTTTCATTTCTATTACTCAGCTCTCATTCATGATTGATGGCCACGTGCTGATGCATACTGACTTGTCATGTGAGCACCTGCTCAGCGGGTGTAGCTGTTTTTCCTCCACAGCTTCAGGAATAATACCTGGACCTGCTTCGCAGCTGAATTTACTAAAACTGTTTTGATCAGAGTTTCCACAAATGTAGCACATCATGTTGTGGTGTGTGTGAAGGGGAGTCTGAACAAGAAGGTGGTGCTTTACTGAGGCCCACCAGGATCAGGTGGTTTAATACCTGTGGGGTCTGTCAGTAGTACCTGTGTGCACCATAATTTCTATCAGTCGTATCCTGTAGTTGATCTGAGTGTGTTTGCTTGCGTCTGCTCACATGTGTGTGAACGCAGTGGTCGCTGCATGCTGACACCGAGCCCGTCCTGTTTGTTTGGTTGTGCTCTGGGTGTCGCAGCAGGCTGCAGAGCTGCTCTGACTTCCTCTGCAGCAGCTCAACAGTGTGCAGATGACAGAGCTGTGAATGGAAATGGTGGGCCTGTGTCAAATTCCAGTGAGTCACCATAAAGCGGCGTGCCTTCCTCTCTCACCTCCCCACATCTGGACACGGTTAACATTCCTCACTGCTCACACACACACTCACACACGCAAAAGCACTGTTAAATGTGGAGCTGTGCAGATACTGTATATGCAAATTTTAAGTCTCAATTGTTGCTGTAAAAAGGAAATTTTTACACCTATTCCTCCCTTATAACATACGTGTTTGTCAGAACGTGTGGACATGGTTGTATTTGGTACAGAAACACCTTATTTCAGGTGAATTCACACATTGAGTTTAAATAGAAGTCATTTCCCTTCATATTCCCTCGAAATACACACACACACACACACACACACACACACACTCTTGAATAAAACTCCTGAAAATTAGTTTTCTCCAAGAAAAATGAGATCAGCATTTATTTCTATTCTCCGAGATGATCTAAAGTGATTTTAAACAGTATTCTGGCCTGAATTTAGACATTAATTCACTGAGTTGCTACAACTTCTGCTGAGGGAAGCTTTATCATACAGCCTCCACCGCAGAAAATGAAACTTTGATCTGATCTCTGCATTGAATATTTAGTATTTTACTAAATATTTGATACACAGCATGAGAGTTACTCTCGAACAATAGCTCTGCAGTTACACCTGTGACAGCAGCAGCTCTAATGAAGACAGATGCGTCACTTTATTCAGACTTGATGTTTATCCAGGCTTAACATGTCCCGGATCCATCAGACGTGTTTTCACTTCAATGACAAACATGTCTTCTTTCAGTTCCTTTCAAAATAAGACCAGAGGTTTAGTGGTGGTGGTGTATACGCAGGTATTTAGCCAAATCTGAGGCAGGGTTTTTATTGTATAACAGCCACAGAAAGGTATCGCTGCATGTCTTACAGTCTTTCATGAAATCTGAAAGACTTACAGAAGTAGTTCACCATTTTGGAAAATAAAATTAGAATTTGCTTACTTTATGTCAAGCTGCAGTCAGGATGTAGTTAGCCTAGCTTAGCATAAAGACTGGAAAGCAGGGGGGAAAGTTAGCCTGGACCGGCTGAAATTAAAAATATGAACTAATTAAAATGAGCTCCACTTTTACCAGCTGCATCATTAAACCAGTGAACACCTGAATATATCAATCATTAGAAACCAGAAATATATTACACATTAATTTGAAACTGGATGTTGTGCTTAATGAACACTTTTGGTACTTTAAGTATTTTTTGAATTTTGAATGCATGTCCACACTGTTCACACTCAAGGCTTGGATGACGTAAAGACTATTTGGCTAATACTTGTTCATGCAGCAGAACAACGCCGTATAAAATTAGATGCAGACAGTCAGTTTGATGTGGGAATATTGATTTGACTTTAGTCAGCTTCATGTCAAAACCAACCTGTGAGTATCTGCAAATAAATTACCATGCTTATTTTAAATATCCTATTCTGTCATTTTCTAGTCAATCAGTTTAAAATTGCCACTAATGGTCTCTTAATAGTGTGGGAAGCAGAGCAGATAAATGCATTTCCCAGAAGGTTAGCCTGTTCCTTTAAGGGCTGACATTTTGAATGCTGTGAACAGACACCTCCTGAGGTAAAAACTCTCATGAATAAGCGTGGAAAGACTTCCTCGGCCTGTCACTGAGAGAGTGAAAGGAATATTCAGCACCTCCAGTATGAAGCCCGTCCTGCGGGTGCTGCAGCTTCAGCCGCTTGGACCCCTCCCTCGTCCCTCGGTTGACCCTGGTCTGAAGCTGGTCTGAAGCCGGTCTGTCAGGGAGGGGAGGGGCTCTGGACACAAACCGCCTGAACAACTCTCCCTCTGTTTACCTGTGAACTTGAACTCCATTCACAAACTGGTTGGACTGCTGCAAGTGCAAGTGTGTGCATGTAAGCAGGCATTACTTTACATCTCTCTGCCTGTCAACACGTCAGGGTGTGTGTCTGTGTGTGTGGAAACAGTAGCTGTGTGCAGAGCTGTAGCCTGAAGGTGTCAGCTGCAAAGCCTTTGAAGTGGCTGCTCTAACAAATAAATGTGAGGAGATGTCTCTTCCTTCTCCTCCAGTCTTTTTATTTGCCCAGACAAAATATTTGCAGACCACCTCCCACATACACACAATACCACCGTACTTTCCATCATCTTCATCACGTTCACATTTCCCTCTGGTGTCTGAAAATATGTTCCAAAATAGGCCTGGAAATATACAAGCTCTGGGCCTCATGCATGAATGTTTCCTTATTTTTCTTTTTGTTTGTTCTTGCACAAAGCGAAAAAAAAAGTCCAACGTGGGATTCGTGAGACGTGTGCAGACAGTCCATGTTCTCCATCATCTGAGCATGATGATGATCTGCATTTCATCTTAAAGTGGATGTGCGTGCGAGGCAATTTTGCAATAAGCCATAAACCCGTAGACATGCAGCAGACTTATCTTTATCTGTTATAACAGTAATAATAAGCAAACCAACACACCTGCAGAAATGCTGCGCTGCACGGCGCCTGGCCACCACGTTCAGGATGTGACTGTTGTTCGTCCTGTATTATTTTGAAATTGTTTGGATGGCGTTGCTCCAGTTTGTAGAACAGGAACAGATTAGGCGATGGTTTCTTGATGTGCACATGAGTATCGTTCAGTAGTTTTGGTAGTTTGGTGGTATTGTTGATGCTCTGGAGAACTTTGAGGTCTTCTTCATTCTACTTTATATTCGCTGAAAAATCCTAATTAATGACATATCATAGTGATGAATGGACAGGTGAGTGTGTGTGTGATGCTAATAATCCCTCACTGCCCAGAAACACTGTATGAACATAACAGATTACCACAGACATTTACAACAGACAGATTATTTATTTTCTCCTCTAAATCAGCGTGTCTGACTCGAGCTTTGTTTAAAATGTCACCGATGTGTTTCCTCCCCCGTTGACTTGCTTTGATAATAACTTTATTTGAATAAACTTACAATGATACTAACAATATTAAAAAGTGATGTCACCATGATCTAAATAATTAATTTGGTGAGTAAATTAACACCAGAGGACATGCATATAATCAGTTCTTATGTTTTATGTTCTCATGATGCACATCAGGCCTTTTTTCTACTCTCATCATGATGAAGTGTCCACATCCAGATTTGTTGTGATCATTAATTCACCATCTTGTTAAATCAGGCACAATATTTTTACGAAAATAGATTTTGTTAACACTCTATAATAATTGTGTTGAATGAATCAGGGACCAATAAAATCCAATCACTGATTTCTGTGAGCACATTGGATGAAAACAAGAAAGAAAACAACTGGACCTGTTAGAGGAAAAGAGGAAAGCATTTTTCTAAATAGAGGGAACAAATGTTCAGTTGATATTCTGCTGAACCTGTAAGAAAATCATCTTTATCAGTGTCCTCTGCAGCTTTTTAGTTTAGTTTTTACTCCATCAAAATAAAGTTCTCCTGCATTTTACTGGTATAAAGTGTCTCTTTGTGAAAAGGCTTAAACAACACATGATGTATGAAGGAGGGCGAGCTTGCCTTGTGGCCATCTGACAAAACGCCATGCTGAACCCATTTTGTTTGTGACACGCACCGCGTCTTTGCATTGCCTCTGCTTTCAGGCTTTCAACGGGGCTCTTGTCCTCTTCTCTGTTTTGAATTAGTTTTCATAAATGCGCCTTGTGGCTCGTATGTAGCTCTGGCTTTTTGTATTAAATGAAAAGTTCAACATTTTGGGAAATAAGTTGGTCTCTGAAATTACACTTAGTGAGTTCATAGGTGTATTTTTGAACAGGATAGAGCCAGGCTGTTTCCAGTCTTTATGCTAAGCTAAGCTAACCAACTCCAGCTCTCTGTAACATCTTGCTGTCTGAAAATAATGCAAATGCAAATACATGTGTTGCCCATCATGTTACACCATTTTTTAGCATACGTTGCTGTCTAAATCTGAGCAGGTTTCCAGGACAAACTAGGATTCAGATTAAAGAAATATCTCAGTTTCCAGTATCCAAAGTCACATCCCTGTCCAGGAAACTGTCTTTAATTTTGGACGTTTCTATTTCAGACGCCCCTCTCCCAAACACAAGTGCATACACTGTAATTTTGTGTGTATTATTAGTTCCTCAGTGTGTTTCCTTTTATATCTCCATAAACATTTGCAGAAGACCGCCAAACACAAAGTTTACTGCTCATGGCTGCACAGGCGAAAAAAAAAGAGGAAAATCTACCAGATACCCTTTTTGTATACTTACATGTACACACACACTTTTTATGTTTCCCTGAACACACTTACACACACACACACGCTTTATTTAAGTGTGTGTCTGTAACTGTTTCCATCTTAATGTGATTTTTTAGATGAAACAGAAGTACATGACCTCCCTCTCAAAGATGTGTGATGTAAAATAAAATCTGCCCTCACTGCTCAGATGTGAATTAGTTGAATCAAAATGAATTCACTTTAGATTTTCACCTCTTGCTGTGTCTTGTTGTCTTAATAATGTGTCTTAATAATGTGTGTTATAGATCATAGTCGAGGATGAATACTGTAAATTCTCAAATAAAATTCAAATGATAGAAAACACAAACAACCACCAGCCTGCTGTTCTGATGTTTTATTCGACTGTTCATCAACACAACGTTTGACTTTGCACATTTCAGCGCGTTTAGCTACCGTCAACAAAAACCCAACACTTCCTGAAGATGTTTCACATGACTTTGCATTAAATCCATCTAAACCAACAGAGCACTGAGAAGCTTCTTGCTAAGACGTAACGAAACATACTAAAAATTAGAACTAAAGACCACGATCCAAATAAAGGCCCTGTTAAAGTCTGAATTTCAGTCAAAGACTGTGAACCTGAGATAATTTAAATTACATTGTTGAGTGAATATATCGTAAAAATTAAAGGTTATTCTGCTGATTATTTTCTGGAACAAATATTTAATAATTAAAAATAATAAATCTCACATTTGAGATCCTGTGACCAGCAAACATTTGGTCGTTTTCGTTAAAAAATTAAGCAATTAATCATCAGGTAGTTTACGATTGGTTTTCTATTGACTAATCAGTAAATCAAGAACTCGTTTGACGCCTTAAACATGCAAAAAGCCTGTTTGGACTGATCGAAACATTACAGACCGACTGTAGAGAGAATGAAAGCCCCCGGCCCACCAGAGATAATAAGACAAATCTCTGGTTTGTCGGGTTTAAATTTTAGAGGAGCTGCGTAGTTAGCATATGCTGTGAAAAAAGGGGCCTCTCACAGAAAATCTAAGTTAATCAGATGTCGCAGCTCTGCCAGCACAGTTTGACTGACAAGTGCTCTCTGGGGAGGCGAGAGCAGAAATAGCAACGAGCACTTAGCACCAAAGATGGAGATGAAATCAAGAAAAACATGGATCTCCCGAATTACCGCTTGTAAACCGCAGACACCACCGTATCTTAAAAAAATACATGGCCGAGCTGCCGTCTGCAAGCGAACATGCAATTCTCCGGGCGGCTGAGCGCGTCGCCGGCGTGGCGAGCCAGCGTCTGGTCCGGTCAGCGAGGGGTTAAGCTGGCGGCGGCTGGTGTGTTCGCAGCAGGAAGGCAGCGGCCGGGTCTGGGCCGGCCTCCAAACAGATGTTGGTTTGTTTCAGGGCTGTGGTTAAATAGTTGGATGGCGTTCCAGCACACGGGGGAGAGAGGAGGAGGATTAGAGCTGTGAGGATCGCAGCTGCACAGACAGAAAAGAGAGCAGGAGGAGGGAGAGAGAGCCACAGATAAAAGAGAGAGAGAGAGAGAGAGAGGAGGCCAATGATGCAGCTCTGAATAAAAAGGATGGTAAGCTGCGTGACCTCCAGTCTTTGATCACCATAATGCAAACCACCGGCAGACACAGAAATTAATTATACTTTCAGAAGATGGTAAATTTATGCTTGATTTTATTTCTGTCATCTGTCTTTGCTGCAGAGCTCTCGCTCTAATGTGTTTTTTGCACTTTTCTGCCCACCCGTACGTCAACCAAACAAGTCTGCCTGCTGCATTTTTCTTTTGATGTATTCACACATATAGTTCAGGATTTTTGAGAAATATGCTTCATCGTCTTTTTTTTTCTTCTCAAAAGTGAGATGAGATCATCTGTGTGTTCAGCACAGAGACATGGTTAGCCTAGCTTAGCATAATGACTGGAAGTAGAGGGGAACTGCTAGCCAGCTCTGTTCAAAGTTAAATGAAACACCTACTGAAGACATGTTGTGTCTTCCTGGTTTTTTCTTTATTAGTTGTGGGGTTATGTATGTGGCAACCCAAAGCACTGGGCAAAGGGATTAGTTCACCGTAATCAGTGAGTTTTACAGGTATTGGTACAGGTATTTTTGCTGTGTTTAGCTGTGTAGGATTCACTAACGTCCACTCCAGATTTCATTGATCAAACACAGTTCAGACCTGCATAACTACATGATAAGTTTTATCCAAGGACGCTGTGTTACAGAGCGATCTAACTCTTTATTCTTTATAGAAATCGAAGTTAAACAGTAGTTCACTTGTTTTTTGAACACTGTGCAAAGGGTGTTCTTCAAAAGATAAAACTGACTGGTGGCTGTAGGAAAATGGTTTAGAGGAAAACTAAGAAAGACAGTGGACACAAACAGAGAACACATTAGTGTGTACCTGAGGACAGTCAGACATGGGACAGAGAAAAGCACCGTGTTTCCTATTTCTTTTACTTTTTTCTGACAAAAAAAAAAGAAATTGTAGATATTTTCCAAAAATGAAGCGGCGCCTCGGGGGAGGAGAGAGCGAGGACGAGAAAACTCCACCAGTTCTTGCATAAATAGCACTTTGAAGTCAGGGATGGGGAGATGAGGAAGGAGGAGGAGAGGAAGAAGAAGAGGAAAAAAGGGTGGCTGTGGATGTGATAGAAGCGCAGTGTCAAAACTTTTTCAAGTGCAGCTCCAGTTAAATATGCCTCCTCGGCCCTCTGGGGCCCCGGCTGTACTTGCATGCTTAGTGCTTCACCTCTCTCCTCCTCACCTCTGCAGCCCGCCATCCAAGGAAAGTGCAGATGTGGGCTCAGCCTTTAGCTTTAGCTCACACACAGGCCTTGATCTCTTTAGACAGCGAGCGTGAGAGCTGCATTTTGAAGCAGATTAGTCGCTATAGTATCTCTCAGACTCCTCATAAGTCCAGGCTGTTCACGGTTAAGGCCAACTGCTCACAGGGCTGGCTTTTATACGCTTGTAGGCCTGTTGGTGGATGACATCAGAGATTCTGGGACTGGATGTACTTGAGTAGGACTGAGATGAGCTCAAAGTCTGAGGAGAAAAGTCTCGTTTACTTTTACTTATCATGACTATTTTCCATTATTATTTCCATTTCCTACTTATACTTTTATTCCAAAACATATTGTGTATATTGACACAAATGTTGTACCTTTTACATCCACAGTTACTAGTATGTTTTTAGATTTTACATTTTTTAAGTACATCTTATTGTTATAGATTAAACTATCAAATGGATGATAAACTAGTTTGACGTAGCTCCATCGTGACCAGCTAATTTAAAAATTGATGCAGTCAAAGGAACTATTTTTCTTGTGCGTTAAGTATTTTTACTAAAGGCACAGAAATATTAACAGCAACATGTACTGGGTAAATTATGTAAGCTGTACCCAACAACATCAGTTCATGGTCACCTCACAACAATGTGCGCTGTGATGGTGACAACACTAATTAGGTGAAATCGCTGGTTGCAATAAGCTCAATGAAACCAATATTTCAAGGTATTTCAAAGGTTTCTTGAGACCTGATTTTCTGCTTTTAATGGATAAATCTGTGAGTGTGCAAATATTTATTTCAACTTTGCATTTGGTGTTTTTGATGTAACTTAAATAAAGTGTTGTCCTTTGTAAAGATGTTGGTACTTTGAGTGCTTCACATGTAGACAAATAAACGTGAAACGTGATGGAGTTATTACAGAAAAATCTGGAGACACAAATGTTGGTAATAGCTAACTTTATACTTTATTAAAACATGCTAAAGCATCATTCATAGGAAATTAAAATTTTCCAGGAAAGTAGACAAACTGATGGACAGTTGGATGATTTTATCCTCTGCAGTAATACGTTTATAAGCTGCTACAGATGGAGTCCGTTTAGTCAACTTTAGCGTCCGTGTGAGAACATTCCTTTGGCATAAGGGTGTGTGTACATACAACTATTTGCACATCCATGTTTATGCACAAGTACATTTGTGTGTGTGTGTGTGTGAAACAGAAAGGGTGAGCCTGTCTGGCAGCTGGCAGACATGATGATGGTATGGGTAAGTTGTTTGATGAAGGGATGGAGGTGTTTTAGAGTGGTTTGGAATGACTGTGTGTGTGTGTGTGTGTGTGTGTGTGTGTGTGTGTGTGTGCATGGGGAGGGGTGGGATGGAGCGTGAAACCCCCATCCAGCTGCACAGTCTGGGATACACCTGGGCCTGCTGTCTAAACAGCCCTGTGCTGTTTTGCATGGCTGCCCCTGAAAACATGTGTTGGTGTTGTCATTGTGTGTGTGTGTGTGTGTGTGTGTGTGTGTGTGTGTGTACATCACGTAAAAACAGCTGCACATGCATGTGTGTTAGTTTAACCTACAGAGAGAGGACAGGTGAGAGGACACTGAGTGTGTGTCCTCCTGTGGATTCTGCATGTTTAAAGATCTTTAAAGTGTCTGTCCTTAATAATCAAAACAAACAGTCTATATGGATGGTGATGGTGATGATGATGTTTGTGTTTGATAGACTCACAGATTGATTTAATCGTAACAGTCCTGGGTGAGAAAAACTGAACCGACAGCAGCTGAGCACGACCTGAAGGAGTCTCTGAGGAAACGCACCCTGAAGACATCCGAGTCCTTCCAGCTCTTAACGGGGCGGAAAGCTTCAGGCCAAAAGTGACTCTGCTCTCAGCTGATCATTCAACACGTGTTTCTGCTGGTTCAGTTTAGTGTGATCAGTCTGATCGCAGCTCTGAGAGGCTGTGCAAAGACTCAGTGACGCTCAAAGAGACAATGCTAACACGCTGATGTTGATCAAGTGATGTTTATCATGTCCGACAACTGAGGCTGATGGGAATGTCTTTTATATTATTATTATTATTATTATTATTATTAATTGATACATTAAAATGCTGACCTGATGATGGCGGTGGATGAAAAGTCAGAAGATCACCAGAGTCTGTCAATTCTTCCTTCTCCTTAATAAGCTTAAATCTAAATATACTCTTATGACACACTTTTTAACATTCAGTGTGATTAGTAAAATGAAATCAAATTTAAAAATCACACAGCCACTAAACAAATTAAAACCTGTCTCACCAGTTTGTCTTTAGAGAGGAACAGATGACAAAAGCACAAACGCTTTCCTAAACTTCATCTGTGTTAAATCTAAAAGACACAAATCCACCAAACTTTAATAAACAACATCCACAAAGACAAAGAAAACCAAATTTTTACAGACGGCTGAAAACTATCACCTGTTTAAAGGTTTTCCTTCAACTCTGCAGCTTTTAACATTTTTAACTATATTTAATTCTCTTTCAAGTAACTATTTAAAATTCAGCCAACATTTTAACGTGATCCATATTTAATATTAAGTTACACCCTAACCTTGCACTGTATTGTATAACCTATATAACCGTCAGCTTCAGCAGGAGCAGAGCACATTAAAGGTGGAGCAAAGGAAAGAGGATGAGTGCAGAATACTGATGTGGCCTTAGAGGATATTTTGAAGATAAGATCCTCAAAATTCAAGGTTGCTTCTCATTTTTTATGTCCAAGGTGGGTTCAGTACCTGGACGTCCAACCAACACTACAGACAGTCAAAATGTCTTATTTACAGTTGATGAAAATTCTTGACAAGTTCATTTATAGAATCCCTGTTGAGGCCAAAATGTCAAAATTTAAATGTCTTTTAAACTCTCTGTTTGAGGCCGGTGCTTCCTGAAGGCAATTTGACGTGGACGTTCGGAACAGCGCTGACAATTAAACGTCTGCTGAATGAAAATGAGCCTGAAACAAAACAACACTTTGACTGATGGTGGTCGGGTCGGCAGGTCTTCAGGGTTCAGGTGTTGGACAGGTGATGTGCACATCAGTGGTTTGTGTGTTCATCTTCTTTTCTTCACTTCTCCGAAAATGTGCTCTGCTCTTGCTAAAACTATGAGTGAAATATGTCCAAAACCCTCATGGTTTTTTATTTTCTTTTTAGATTAGACCATTAATATTCCTGTTTCCAAAGAGAAATCCTTCAGGTGGTTTTGATATCTCATATATGTGCTGAAATGTGTTGAAATGGGTGTATGCGGCATTTTATAAATTATATCCAAAAATGTGAATCTGACGCCAACAGTGCAGCTTCATGGAAAGCATATGGGTCCTGCAGGAAGCCTGAGGGCGTACCACCTTTGCTTGTCAGGAGCCGGGTCAGATGCTGGCCGTCCAGCACACATCGCTCACACAGATGGCTCCGACCCAGACTCACAGTCCAATCAGGAAATCAAAATGGCACGATGTTTTTTCGCTGCCTGTGCTTGTTTCATGCGGATGTGGTCTCTGAGGGACTGAGCCAAAAGCTAAAACACTCATATAATCACCTGCCAGGCCAGACATTGAGTCACCCTTCAAAACGATCGTGTTTAATCGCCAACTGTTTCCTCCCCATGTTGCGAAAGCAGAGGAGCGTGGCCCCTTGTGCAAACACCACCTCACAGGCCTGGCTGAGATAACATGCATGCTTTACAAAGATTTAACCTGCTTCAAGGTGTAGCTGGGTGGAGCTCACCACATCCGGACAGCGTCAGGTAATTACTCATCAGTCACTCACCACGCTGACCTTCCTGTGATCGCACCGCGTCATTCCCCTCCTGGTGCTCAGCGTCAGTGTAACACGCAGGAGTTAACGCTGTTGAGATTAAAGGGATTGTTTAGTTTCTGGAGATGATTTTGTGTCCTCAAAAGTTTCAATAACATCGTATTGACATTTGGGAACTCGATGAAATCAAGACCTCTGACAGGTTATGAAACACGAGCAGTCAGAGGATCAGTCGGGGTGTAAATAAAGCTGCAGGTTATTCAAAGAGAAAACAAAAGTAAACAGTCATATCATCACTCAAACTGTCTGTTGTAAATCTTCTGCTTCAGATTGGACCCGCTGCACTTCCCATAGCTACGAGTGCATAAAGTTTCCCTCTTTATTGAAGAATTATTCTCTGGTGTGCTCAATTTTGAATTTATTTCCAAATAAAGTTACTTGAATAATCTGGATTTTAGCTCGTTGAAAGACGTGTCCAAACATCTGATGGCTCGTTTTTCTTTCCCTGACAGTCTCCGACATATCAAAAACGCAATGTTCCCAGAGCTCACAGATGACTTGTGCAATGTTATCGTAGCTGATGAAAATAATGGCCAAAACTTTTTTTTGAAGTAGCGGATTATAATAAATCATTATTCTTTGAGCCAGCTGATTATAACATGACATACAGGGGACGTGTGTTTCCTCTGTTTTTACATCTGTCGCCTGCTGTGTGTCGAGCCCTTGCCTCCATCAACTTGTAATAAAAAGGAAAAAGGTGTAAAAGATTAATCCAGCTTTCCACACACTCTGTGTGCTAAACTCTTAATTTAATTTATTTCTGTTCACTGACATACAGACATATAATTTGAGAAAATGGGGCGAAAGATAATGATACTACTAGCTGAATGTATTTCAGTATTGACTCCTGCATTAAGCTCTGAGTCACACAGGGTAAGGCGTGTTTTCTACTAACTACATTTTTTAAAAACGTCTTTAAAGTGTTCCTGTTAATTTGTCTGTTTTAAAGCTGACTCAGTTTTTCTGAGATGAGACAATTTGGAGGACAGAACAAGCTAAAGACATCTGAATTTATCATCAGGTTGGCTAACGTGTTAGCAGGAAGCTGTTTTGTTTGGAGCAGATTCACCTGACTATTGACTCAAATCAGCTCCGTGTTTGGTCTCCACCAACTCCTGAGAAACAAATCTTCTCTCTTTAGCTGCTAAATGCAAAAAAATCACAATCTCTAACAGTTCGTCTGTTGTTGGCTGCAGGACAGGTGATGTGCAACAGGTTTGTTAAAGCTTTTTCACTGAAAACATCCAAACCAAAGAGCTGAGAGAAATTTCTCTGTGGGTTCATTAGTGCCGCTCTAAGGAGGTGTTTTTTCCTTAGTGCCCTCACAGTTAAAGTGCTGTGTGGAGAGTCGAGGCTGGTTTGTGTCGCAGTGAGCGGGGCTGCTTCCTCTGAGCCGAGGCCGGTGGAGTTGAAAGGGAACGCTGCCTGCCGGCGTGTTTGTGTTTCAGCTGCTCTTTGTTACACTGAACGCCTTGTTTCGCAACAGCAGACTGCTGGAGGGGAAAAAAAAAAGAGAGAGAGAGCATGAGACCTCAGAAACAATACATCCAGGCAGATATTAGACAGCAGGCACAGACGAGACTCAACCTGAATCACTCTGCATCTTTTGTCCTTACAGGTTAAAGTGAGTCTCCTTCTGCTACTGTGCGACCCAAATGTTCATGCAAACTCGTAGTTAGGGCTGTTACTGCTTTTCTAATACCTTACTTTAAATAATAATCATGGTTTTAAGTGAAATTAGAGAAAAAGTCAAGCAAGACTGCAAATCTGAGCAGATATTCCTCACCACAGTTTTGCACATTTTGATCATAAACCAGAAAAGTACCGTGGAGTTATTTCTGCTTTGGTCAAGTGCAAAGGATGAGCAGAAATGTCAGAAAACATGTGGACAGTCAAATGTAAAAGCCTGTGGACATTAAAATGTACTCGCAAAGCTGCTAACAATGAGCAGGAGTGAGATATTTGCCGGCTCTCTCGTACCAGCGCTCCCGCCGCTCTTCAGGAAAGGGTGTGGTTTCTCATGCTGCACATATTGTTCTCACCACATCTTCCTCGACTCTCAGTATCACATGATGATCGTAATGACAGATACAGTTCTTCCATTCTTGATTCATCTGGGAGGAATTTACGGCAACGCTCCACCCCTCTCCCCGCTCCAACACTTACACACTGCAGTAAAACACACACACACACACCTCATGTCTCGTTATAAAAACTTCCAGTTGTGAATGAGGCTTCAGATGACCCGTGTCCTGTTTCTGGCAGCACGTTTTTGCCAAGTGGGCATCAGATTGATCTAAAAGTGGCACAGCGGGGGAGAGGTGGATACACAGCCAGCAGATAGAACAGAAAATATGGGATTCATTTCTCCCCTCTGTACGTGCTGGGTTGTGTTTCAGCTGCTGGCAGCACACTCTGCAGAGGTGAAGTCACCGGGCAGCGCAGAGTGAAGAAACACAGAGCAGCCAAACACTGCTGCAGAGGAAGGTGTGCAGCCGTGAAGTGCATGCTTAGACTGCACATTACTGAGGAAACATGCACCTCTAACACACACCTCACACACTCAATGCAGGATTGTGTTATAAGTGTTCAGATTGTACTTATTAGTATTGTTATACAAACTATGGCTCAATGACTGTGAAAGGTTTCACTCGTGGAGACAGAGCTAAAACCATCTTTGAAGTTTCTCTCAGCTTTTTAGTCTCTTCTCGCTCCTTGTTTTGATTTTATTGCCAACTACTTGAACTGGTTTGGTTCAATCACACAGATCTCATCCGCCTCTTTTCCAGCAGCAGCACCAGGCAGCTGTTTTCGGTAAGAACAGAAAGCTTAGATAAACCCGGAGTACTGTACCTGCAGCAAACAGCAAACAGCAGACAGACTGTCATACTAATAATGCCAAAAAAATATACGTACTACATGTTATTATTGTTAGTATAATATTTTATTCATGCCTTGTAAGGTGATTTACTTTTCTATATAACATTGGTACTCGCTGGTACATGCTACTGTTTTTATGTTTTAAATTCAGTGCTTTTATACCTTTTATAATGTTATTTATTTTTAATTTATATTTTTAGTTATCGTGAATATTGGACTTTCCATTGACCATGTGGCCTGCTAGACATATAAAATAAACCAATTATTTGTGCAGATGCTAAATAAATTAAATATTCTTTAGTAGCATATCTTTTTTTTTACTTGACATAAACACAAATCACAAACACATAAAAAAAAAACACTTTGACATTGAAGCAGCAGGGTGAGTCCTGCAGTGCTGTTGGATGTAGCTGCTGCTCTCCTCTCACATGACGTACAGTACGTGGTGAATAATTGTCTGAGACTGTGGTTAGTGTGGAAATGGCCGTAGGAGATTACACAATGGGAACTAAAAACCGGCGCATTGTGAGTGAGCGCCGCTGAACTGTGAGTGACTCACAACAGAAAGATGGAGGCGAAGCTGTTTGATGAAGGTTGGCCCCGTTAAATGAGGAAATCTGAGAGTGTTTTCACCCACCAGCCTCACACTGTGGTTTTAACTTACTCACAGATTGTGCTGTCACTCTCTGACAAAGGGGTCAAAGGTCACAGGACACAAAACAATGAACTGAATCAAAGGAGGACTTCTGAAATTTACATTAAATTATTATTAATTGCTTGTTAATTATTGAATGGTCAGACAAAGATTATTAATAATATTCACAAATCAGTCATCGTAAAAATAATGTTTTTCTAATTAAACAAAGGAGAAAGGAGCATGTGTGTCAGTGTGTCAAATCCTTAACCAGATTAAAAATTAACATGTCCAGATAATGAGGCAGCATTGGGAGGACAGTCCATTTGAATAAGCAGTTTATTATTTCACTTCCATAAAGTTGGTGCGCTGAGGCCGATTTTGAAAAAGATATCCTCTCATTAAGTGTCTCTTGTGCATCAGGCTGGATTTTACATTTCCCATAATCCTGTTGTTTGCTAATATGTGTTGTCTTGGTCACATAATTAACAGAAAAGTTTAATGTAAACTGGTAATTAAAACTTTAAGCACATCAACACAGTTAACACATTTCCTGTTGTTCCAATGTGAATCATAATTAAGACAGAAAAATATTGTTTTTATATTAATAACTTGCAGCATTAAATATGCTTTTAAGAGAAATGTGAAGGTGAACATTTGCAAATAATTTCACAATTGCAAAATGTTCACATGCAAGACAAAGAGAACATTTAATTTACTTTCCTACCACATGTGACCATGGTGATGCTTCATGATTCATTTTTCTGTTTCAGTTCAAAGCAGCGGTTACAAAAAGATTGGGGTCTTGGTTGAAATTAAAATACTTTTTAAATGTTTTATCAAAACCACCATCGTTCCCAAACATCAGATGTGAACTTCAGAAATTTAGTTTTGCATTTCCATAAAGTTGAGACAGAGCGGTTAAAATGCAGCCTTTTTCGTACTTTGTGATTTTTATGGTGGCAGAATAAGCTACAGCAGCCAGAAGCTCCAATAAACTTCACCTCCTTTTTGTTTTAATTAGTCATTTTTTGCATTTATTACTGAAGCACTATGACAAAAATGCACTCATCAACATTGGAAAAGAAATGCAGGGAGACCGTCACTGTCTGCAACATCCTCAGACTAAGCAAGAAACAAGTTTATGATGCAGACTTCCTGTTATAAATGTGTTTTCGCTTCGCCTTTGTTCAGCTTTGTTGTCCTTGATTTTATATTTCTCTGTGCGTACATTGAGAGTGGCACAAACCCGGAGTCATATTCCTTGAATGTGTTCACATTCAAAGTGACCAATAAAGCTGATTCAGACTTTTATTTTGAAGCTCAGGACACAAACGCTGCTCTCTGAGCTCACTCAGCTCATGATTACGTTAAGTACAAAGCCTATTTAGAGTTATTGAAACATAATTCCTACAATATGAGCTGTCCATTGTGGCTGCAGCCAGATACGAAAGCATTTTTTAATCTTTTTGTTCCGCGTGTCATAGTTTTAAATGTCCTGTGAGACGGAGGCAGCTGCAGAGTCCCTGGACGACGACTTGTCTTAACTTTGTAAGCGAGATGAGCAAAATTTAAATTGGCCAAAATGAAGCTCCCCATTTGGGATTACTTACCGATCCATCTTAGCGGTTTGACTTGGAGTTCATATTTCTAAATCATAATGAATCAATAAAACCAGCAGAAAAAAGAGCCACCTACTTATATCAACATTTAGAAAGGACTCTTTATGACCTTGTTTAATGGACTCGCTCTTTGTGCACAGTTTCTTCTAAAGGTCACTTTAGGGACACTGAGGGAAGAGTTTGTGGTTCAGCAGCTTTACAGCCTGACCTCTGGATGTTTGTGACCTCACAGGGTAAAACATGAAGACTGTTATCATGTACTTTGTCTATGAAAGATTTAGCGACAGAAAGGATTCATCACACCACGAGACAAAATCGTCAATTTAACGAGTCATCTTCTCGAAGCTGTGTTTGTGTTAGGTTTGATGTAAGGTGAAGTGGAGTTGGACCCAGATGCAGACGAGGCAGGAGGCAGATAGACGTTTGACTCTTTATTGACGGCAAACACAGGGAACGAGGCAGGAACACGGGTGGCACAGGGAAGCACAGAGAAGCACAAGAAGGCACAAAGAAGCACGGGGAAGCACAAGAAAGACAAAACTGAATGAAGGAAGCCGCACGCACGACACGACAAAGAACAAAAAGGAGAAGGACTGACTTAAATACACTTAAATACACAGGAGGAAAGGGAAGTGGAAACAGGTGAGGAGACTAATGGGGACAGGTGAAACCAATTGGGGCGGAGCAGGCAATCAAAAAAGGAGGGAAACACAAAGGGCAGGAAGTAAAGTGCAAAACCAGTGAGTAAAGACGAGACTACAAAATAAAACAGGAAATACACAACAGGTAACATACACACATAACAGTGTACCCCCCCTCAAGGGATGGCTTCCAGACATCCCCAGAAAGTCCAACAAGGCTAAGCAGGGAGGGTGGAGGGCGTGCGGAGGAGGGATTCGGGATGGGTGGAGGGGGTCTGGAGGAGGGATTGGGCCCTTGCATTGCCAGCGGTGACGGCGGTGGCGAATGGAGGCGGATGGCTTGTGAAGCCAGGAGCCTCTGGCGGCCGGACGACAGAGGCGAAGATGAAGGCCGGAACCTCGGGAGGCTGGACGGCAGAAGCAGAACCCGCCTTCGGGAGGCCGGACGGCGAAGGTGAAGGCGAGAACCCTCTGGTGGCCCGGCAATGCAAAGGCGAAGACCCCTCTGGCGAACCCGACGGCGGGAGGCAGGCAGAACCCTTCGGGAGGCCACGGCTGGGCGGTGAAGGCGAAGACGGCAGGTCGGAACCTTCCGGCTGCCAAGCGGCAGAGGCGGAACCCTTTGGGAGGCCGGCAGCAACGGCGCGAATCAGTTCAGGAGAGGTGTCGGCGGGGAAGGCCGGACGGAAAGGGCTCCGTCTCGGGGGCACTGGGAGGCTCACTGGGGCGCTCGAGCTCGGGGGCACTGGGAGGCTCACTGGGACGCTCGAGCTCAGCCTCTGGGGCACTCAGCTGGGGACTCGGCGGCTGGACTGCCGGCTGCACTAGCGGCTGCGGACTCGGCGGCTGGAGGCCCAGAAGCTGGGCCACAGGCTGAAGGCTAGGGATGGGCGGCAGGCCGGACTGCAGACTCACCGGACTTGAGCGTCTGGGCTGCCGGCGGCGGACTCAGAAGCTGGGCCATGCAGGCTGAAGGTTTTGGAGGCTGAAGGCTCGGAAGCTGGGCCGTGGGTTGAAGGCTCGGGGGGAGGCTGAAGGCTGAGGAAGCTGGCTGGGAGCTGAAGGCTCGGAGGAAGGGGAGCTGAAGGCTCGGGAGCTGAAGGCTGGGCAGGCAGGCTGAAAACCCAGCTGGCTTGGAGGCAGGCTGAAACCCGCTGGCTTGGAGGCAGGCTGAAAACCCGGCTGGAGGCTGGCTTGGGGAGGCTGGGGCAGGCTGGAAACCCGCTGGTGGCTGGACCCGCCGGCCTGGAGGCAGGCTGAAAACCCAGCTTGGCTGCAGGCTGGAAACCCGGTGGCTTGGAGGCAGGCTGGAAACCCGCTGGCTTGGAGGCAGGCTGGAAACCCGCTGGCTTGGAGGCAGGCTGAAAACCCGCTGGCTTGGAGGCAGGCTGAAACCCGCTGGCTTGGAGGCAGGCTGAAAACCCGCTGGCTTGGAGGCAGGCTGGAAACCCGCTGGCTTGGAGGCAGGCTGAAAGAAACCCGCTGGCTTGGAGGCAGGCTGGGGTGCAGGCTGTAGGCTAGCAGGCCAAGGCTGCGGCTTGTGCTGGAGCTGACAATGCGGCTTGGCAGGCTGGAGGTGAGGCTTTGGCTTGGGGGTTGCCGGCTCGAGAGACTGTGGCAGACGAAGCAACTGGAGCTTGGCTGGTAGAGTGTCCAGAGCAGTCAGCAGTTCCTCGAAAAAGCCCGGCACTCTTCTCAATAGCCACGAGTCGCGAGCCAAGCGATCAATTACCTCCTCCAAACCTATCCGCCGGTCCACGTAGTCCAGACCCGGGTACATGATGACAAAGTTCTTGAGATTCTGAAATGATCTCTCTGCGAGTTCCCGGGCTCCTACGGTGTCCGCTGGGTCCATGCCTGGTCGTGTCGTTCTGTTAGGTTTGATGTAAGGTGAAGTGGAGTTGGACCCAGATGCAGACGAGGCAGGAGGCAGATAGACGTTTGACTTCTTTATTGACGGCAAACACGGGAACACAGGAACGAGGCAGGAACACGGGTGGCACAGGGAAGCACAGAGAAGCACAAGAAGGCACAAAGAAGCACGGGGAAGCACAAGAAAGACAAAACTGAATCAAGGCCGCAGACAACACGACAAAGAACAAAGGAGAAGGACTGACTTAAATACACAGGAGGAAAGGGAAGTGGAAACAGGTGAGGAGACTAATGGGGACAGGTGAAACCAATTGGGGCGGAGCAGGCAATCAAAAAAGGAGGGAAACACAAAGGGCAGGAAGTAAAGTGCAAAACCAGTGAGTAAAGACGAGACTACAAAATAAAACAGGAAATACACAACAGGTAACATACACACATAACAGTTTGTGTGTTTGCAGTGACTTTTACGAGCGTGCATCAGAAGAGGTGACAGAGAGAAGTCAGAGGAGCTGAGTCAGACATCAGATATCAAGCTCTGCTGTCTTTCGCCCTCTGAATCCTCAGGAAGGATGAACACAGCACCTGACCACATTAAGATCGGTTGTGAAACTTTAGATCGATGTCAAAAGATGTTTCAAAACACCTCCGGTAAACCAGAAGAAGATTTCTAGATTTGTTTATTTAAATCAGCTAAAACCACGATGACTGGCTGTAATGTTTGAACCAGGAACCTTTGAGGTCAAGCTGAGTGCACTAATATCAAAGTGCGTTGGTGTTTTGTGATGGGTATGAGTGGTCATGGTAGCAAAGGCACTAAAATGCATTAAAAGTACAAAACTGCATGTTGAAATCAGACAGTGGATTGTACAAAACAAGATTCAAGATTATAATGTGCACAACAATAATTACATGGAGCAGTCTGATAATGAAATTCTGAGTCTGTTGGCTCCCTTAAACAATGCTCACAATATTTAGAAAGGAAAACCACACAAGGAAAAAGAAAAATAAGATACATATATATATATATAACTAAAGATGATATAGAGGTAATAGTGTTGGCAGTATATGTGCAATAATCAGGTAGCTGAGTGATGCAGGGACACACAGCCTGTGCAGGATATGGAAAAATATCAGTATGTAAGATATCAAGTTGCACATGCTGAGATTTCTTTTCTTTTCATTCAGAGCTGGCTCATGAGTCCTGCAGGCTGCTGAAGGCGTTTCACTCACAAACACAGTGAAGATGAAAAAAATACAAATGTATTGGAAATGTAATTAAATGAAGACATAAAACATTCAGGAATACAACGTTTTCTCCTCCTGTTTTCAACATCTGCTGCTACGATAAGCAACCGCAGACACATTCAGGTGATCATCACCGAACTGATCACAGGTTGATATTAAAAATAACAGGAAGTAAGTTATTGTAATTTTCAGACTGTCACACTCAGCTCATGGAGCCCAGTTAAGACACGTTAAAACCTTCAGCACGTTACACATACACATTTTTTTTTATCGAGTGAGACCTTTATTTTCTGAGGATATCTCTGATGTCCATCAGGAATAAACATCTATAAATCTACTTAAAAATCACAGAAGATCTCAATCATCATGTTATTACCTTACCTCTGTAATCCAGCTGTCTTCACCAGGTGGTACTTTGCAAACAGGAAGTGCTAATAGCTAATTTAACATATTTGATGGTGCCAAGTTACAGAAATGTAAAGTCAGATTGAATTAATTCGTTGTTTTAAAAGCTGATATGATGTGGTGTTGTTGAGCAAATGGAAAAACAATGTTTGTATCAACATTATTCAGATCATGTTTGTCTGGTTATTGGCTCGCCACTGAAGAACGTTTCTTGGCAACTTCAACTCTCAGATGGAAAACACCCACTCGAGGTTTAGGTGCTGTTTCCACTCATATATAACCAACACTATTCAATACTATAAAATCTGAAAAACATACACAATATCTTTAATATCGTTATAGTTTATATTCACGTGTACAAAACTTTAAAAGAGCTAAAATTACACTTTTATTAACATTCACCCTTACGCTACCTTTCCTGCCTTCCATTGCTTTGCTAATTATTTTATAGATAATTTTATTTTATATATAATGTGTAAATAATTAAATCTGTTGGTAGGGATATTTTTGTATTGTCAATCCCATATTTGTAGAATCTCAGCTTCCTTTATGAAAACAGCAGAGAGAAATGTAAGTAAATAAGTTGTAAAATGTCAAACTGCTAAAGATATATTGAACTCCAATAATAAACCAAGAGAGATCAGGCTGTAATAACTCTCAGCAGAGAATCACATAACATACAGGACGGCTCTCTGCGATACGGCTGATACAGTATCAAAACTATCACATCCAAGAAAAGCACCTCGAGAGGCAACACAAACTTGTGCCGGTAACTCAAACTTATATATCAATTATATATCGATGGAGTTACGCCAAGTGAGAGCGAAGTCTCAAGAAACGGCTCCCAAAGTCCCACTCACGAGCCCCGAGAGAGAGCGACTGAAACAAGACAAGGGAAGAGTGAAGCTGCTGTGTGTTTCAGAGGGAGGCTCCTCTCCTTCATCAGCCGTCATCACCCTCAGCACTTGATGGATACCAGCATCATTGCTTTTGCATCTCAGGTCGGCTTGAATTAGCGCGGAGAAGGGGTAGGGGTGGAGGAGAGGCATCTATCAAAGACTTTCAGGACTTTGCCCTCCTGTCTGCTCCCTTTTTCCTCCCCCTCAGATCACTTTCTTACTGAAGGGGCCTGAAAGTGAGCAAACGCTGCTGGCGCTAATTAAACCAGCGAAGACGGCGCAGGCCTCGACACCAGCAGAAAGCCGGGGATGAAAGCTTCATTAATGAATCACAATGCCGTGACAACACTGATAATTACCTCCATGGGCAAGGAGATAGAAGATGGTTTAAGAAAAAATATGGGAGAAGAAGCAGAAGAATACCCAAGCGAGGTTTACGCTCAAAGAACCGTGTTGCTCTAAAATATAAGTGTGTGTGTGTGAAAGAAAACACTAGAAATGTAAGAAAATCTGCTAATTATATGATTTAATATCTGTTCATTCAATATTAAGGTAGTTCACAACCCCAGTTTGTTCCTCTCATGTTTTATCATAACGTTTAAGTCATAGAGCCAAGCGTCTGTTTCTTTTAGAGATGCTAAAAAAAATTCAACCCCACGCAATGAATGTTCGTCAGTGCTCCTCCACTTTTATCCCGACTGAAATATCTCAACCACTACTGACTAAAGATTCAAGTAAATGAAAAAGTAACCAGCAAATGAAGGTGATTCTCTGAAGAATAAAGGGGGATCAGGAAGGTTACTCTTTATACTGAAGAAAAGATCATTATTGTTCTTTGTGGGATCACAAAGTCACATGTTGGATGATGAGACTCGGAGGACTCTCAAATAAAAGAGCGCTCATTTCGGGTATCAACAAAGATCATCAGGAGTCATAAAAACTGACGTTAAACTGGTTTAAAATGGAGCTGTCTTGCCTGGTTTAGGACAAGAAGTGTAAAATAAAGGGAGCCCTAGACAACAAACATATTGTTTAGATAATGACTCTTGTTACCTATCAAGCTAACATCAGATAGTCAGATGTCAGAAGTTAGAAAAGTACATGCGACATGTTAAATGTGCTCACTGGGTCCAGCTGTTTCATTGCATAAGTTTTATATCTGTTTTCACACGTATTAAAGTTTCACCTACAGCATGTAAATAAGACTCAGCTTCAGAGTCACTGAACTGCAGCTTTGACAAACCAATGCTCGCTGTTTCTCAGTCTGAAATGATCGATGTGAAATGGAAAAGCCTGGGGGTTGTGTTGTTCGAAAACAACCTGCTGACCCTGTGAGACAAGAGCCCGAAGACTCAAACAAACCCCCACCTTCATTATACAGCAAGAAACCGATGGACTCATTAACATTTGACACATTTGATTGTTGTGATGTGTCACGACCTTTGTGAGGAAAAGTGCAGTGTTGTTGTTTGTCTCGACAAAATATGTTGGCAAAGAAAATCTCTAGTGATTAATTAATTTTTTGGTTTAAGAGAAATCTACATTTTACTTTCCCCACAAATTTTGCAAACTGATGTCAGAACAGAGTGCTAAAAATGACTCTCTGCTCCCAGCACAGACCTCCATGTAAACCCACAACTTGTATTCTCATACTGTACAGATTAAAAAAGAAGACACAAAGGCCTCCAAAACTCTTTTCAGGATATCACAACCGATGCTTCAGTGATTTTCTACGTTTGTGGACAAAACCTTCATGTTAGAGTAGAAAAAAGAAAGGCCTTTGTCACATTTTATTCAAGCCCAAACTTTCCTGTTCGCTATCAAATAAAAAAATATAAAAAGCTACCCACAGCTTTTATTTTGGTGAAAACATTTATATGGGAAAGTACTTCTTGATAAGAGGACTTCACATCATGAACTGCTGCATGTTCCACGTCCTGACTTTAAAAACACAGCTTTCCCACCACATTCAGGCCAGTGTAGCATGACACATCGAGCCGGAGAATAGCCCAGATTATGAAATCAGGCCGGGTCGTGTAGACATAACATGTGGGCCTGTTTACATTCTTGCTGTGCAGGCAGGATGTTCTGGTGTCTCGGAGCCAATCTCGCCGTCTATTCCGGGAGAGGAGGCGACAGAAACCTCCACCCGGCAGGGGAACAGGACAGGATATGCCAAATACAGCCTGCATCGCTTGGTTATTCAGCTGCCGCTAACAATAGGATCCTCGTTTGGGGATTTGATTCATAAAGAGAGAGTGGGGGATATTTTGGGCTTTGTTCAGAGGCTTGGGTTTCTAAATGCAGGGGGTCAAGATTTCCTCCATGCCGTTGCTATTGTCGGGGTGAGCCTGGTAAACAACTTAGCATAATTTAAGAGGCTATTTTTGGTCTAAAGGTCATGACAGATCAAGCGGACGGCTTTACACACCGCGGGCATCACCGCTACTCGTCATCCAGCAGCTGTGGCTGGTTGTTGTTTCTGGTGTATGTCCAGCACTGTTGGCACAGTACTTTCTTTACCAGTGACCGTTCGGCCTAATGTCATCATTTCGGTGCTTGTGGCTCTTCTCGATGCCACAGCACGGCAGCAGATAATGTTGGTGGTTTGTGTTGGCCTACACTTGATCCTGATATCGTAAATGTTCTGCCTGTTTGAGTATCTGAGACTTGCTGCAGTTTTAACGTCCTGACATCGTCTCCTGAACACTCCGTCTTTCCACCCGACCCCGACCGCCCTCACCGTGGTGAATCCAGGAATGTCCTCTCTCTACACATCTGGTGTGTTTCTGGTCAGCCACGTTTCTGTCAAACACAATAAACTGAACTCTGGTTAACTGTGATTTCTGACCAGTGCTCCTAACTCAACATTAACTCAGCCTTTTGCTCTGCCAGCTCTGCAGACTCGATTATTGCTCCTCATTTCTGCCGGGACAGGATGCTGGACGTCGAAACATGGAAAACAGTAAAACAAACATGGAAAGAGTACGAAGTATCAGGTACTTTTCTAGTACCTACTCAGCCGAAGGGTTCCAAGCGAGCTGAGTCGAGCCGAAAATGTGACGTCGGCAGACGGCAGGCCGCTGATTGGCCAGGGCCTGACGTCACTAGATGCGTCGGGAGAGCGACTCGTTCGTAAGAGTCAACCGCAGCGCCATTTTTGAAGAAACGCAATAACAACAACGAACACGATCAGAGATGCTGCACAGAAATCAACCTTCGCGGAGCAACGACGAGGTGCAGACATTTCTTTGTCTGGTGGCCTCCATTGCTCCGTAGTCGTTTCGTGTTTGTGTCGCATAATACAAATGATGACGTCGCTGGAGTTTCGGCCAAAAGCGGTGCCACGGTGACCCCACCCACGCTGAGGTGGTACTCTGGTGGAAAATGACCGAAACTGAGTCGAGTCGAGTCGAGCCGAGTGTAGGTACTAGTGGAAAAGGGCCATATGTGTGTTGCGTGTGCTGTTTAATATAATCAGTACTTTGATACCTGAAGTACAATTAGTTTGTATTAATGTATTTTTATTGTATTTGTTGTAAATTGTGAATTCAGGACTATTAACAGAGGATTTTTACATTGTTGTGCTGCTGCTTTTACTTCATTTAAGGATCTGGATTCTTCTTCCATCAGTGGATTTATTGCATTAAAAAGAGAACTAACGTAGATAATAATAACTGGCAGTAACTGGAAACAAGTCAACACATATTGGCATTTATGGTTTAATTGTACACAGATAAACATGGAATAGAAAGGACTCGCTGTCACGTCCACGCTGTGCTGAGGACGTCTGCCACCTCAGAGCTGTGAAACTTTAACACATTTAACGTTTATGACATCTCTACACCTACTGACGTGCAGTCACACATGATTACACCATGCGAGCTTTACACACACACACACACACACACACACACACACACACACTTTGTATGTATAGAAACAGATAAGATAGCATGGAGTGTGTTGTAATTTCTATTCTTAGACAGAAGGTAGGCTTAGCTTTGGGTAAACATGAATTCTGCCTCACAAAGATGGATGTCGCCTACACGTTATTGATCAAACAAGGAGTCAAAACAACACGAGATCTTGCTTTCTTCTCTAAATAAAGAAAACGAGCGTGCAGCAGTGGTTCTGCACCTTCGACCCACTCAGACAACGGAGCTGGGCTTTGTTTCTTTCCTCTAAAAATGAGGACATAAGACAGTTGGAGACGGTCTCCAAGAGAAGAAAATAAGTCCATCAAATGCGGGCAGAGCCAGCGTTGATGACTAACCTCGCTCCCCTTCATCTCTTCTCGTCCGCTCTCTCCATCTGCCGTGCTTCTTCCAACCTCAAGCATCTCCGTCACATACGTATTTATATCAGGCTATTTCTGCCTCTTTCTTACATTTTCATATTTATTCAGGTCTCACAGGTATACGCAGGTGAGCTGTAGCTGTGACCAAAAAAATATACACATCACATATATGAATACAAACATACGGCATTTAATAAAACATACAGATCCAATGTGGGATAAGATCTTCAACACACAGCAACAAAAAACAGTCAGTGTTATTTGTCAGTGCCTTCTATTATATTTCATTATAATGATTTTTAAGGCCTGAAGAGGTCAGATTATATAAAGAAAACTTTTCATATTAGCAATGTGTTTCTCTCATTTCTCACTTTAGGCGTCACAGTAAACGACAGCTGGTTTAAAGCACTTTGTCACAGACAGACTCTTTGTGCTGCTTCATCACTTCACTTTTTTCACCAAGCTGATGAGCAGTCCAAATGTTTGACGGCTGCCGGCTGTGCAGGGCTGAGCACACCTCTCGGTTTAAACTGCTGTGTGCAGGCGAAGGGCCTCCAGACGCCTGCAGGCGAAGCTGATCTGAAATCAGTCGCCTTCTTTGTCCTGATACGCCTCCCACACAAATTGGTTCCCTCTGTGCACATGTATCCGGCCACAGGACACAAATAACTAGATGCAGCTCCCTGTAATGACATATAGTGGACAAAAAAGGCTAGAATTATGGAGGGAGAAAAAAAAAATGGCTACTTTCATCTCGCCTGCTGGGGCTGTCGTGCTCTTAAAAAGCCTCTGGTCGGGAATTCAAAATTGTAGCTGTGCCAGTGGGGGGAGGGGACCTACGAGCACATACATGCACATAGACATTAGGCCTGCAATGCCCCGCGGGTACTCACAGGGGGTCGCCTTTCAAAGACTGCAATTTGGAGTGTTTTCAACCTCAAGGCCCTGCACTATTTCATGTTGCTAATATTGGGTGACTCAAGGTCAGTAAAACGAAGGGGAATGTTAAGTGAGACACTGAAGGCGGACTCGCTCCTCAAACCATCTGCACGTCCTTTGATATGTTATATGTGCAGCTCTTAGCACAGCAGGGGGACAATACTGTCGGCCACAGAATCAGCGAATGAATCATTTTAAACGCTCAGTAATTATGTAGGATTCACGTTAAATTACACACATCGGTGGAACTCCTCGGAGAGCTAACGAAGTCCAGCGTCCTCTTTACTTCTCTGCACAGTCGCGTGTCTGTTCAACCCAAACTGTGCTGTTTATGTTTACCAGAGTGGGAGAAACCAGAGGACTGCGTCTCCTTTGTAAAGGGGGCCTGGCTGTAATTAGGGTGTCCAGGTGTGGAGTTTTACACTCCTCATTTTCTGGAAAAGTGGAGGATGGAAGACTTTTCCTGCAGGAACAGAGGGCTCCTCTGTCTCAGCAGCATCTGGACCCAAGTCGAAGGGAGGCAAAGCAAAACGAGGGCCTCCGCTGGGGCCTCCAGCCAGGCCAGGTGATGCAGAGTTCAACAGGAAATGGAGCTCAGGGATGTGGAAGGGCTTATTTGCTGTGTCTGTGGAGGTGTTCCTCTGTTTGGGCTCAGTCAACAGCCTGTGTAAAACCAGGTAATTTATGTTTGTGCAGACAGTGAAGTGACTCTGGCTTTGTTTAAACTGGGAGACAACGCTGCATTCAATCTGCTGCATCCTCTTTGTCTTTACAGAAGTGATGGATGGTTATCATCATCGAGTTTTTGCCTTTAAGGACTTATTATTTATTTTATGTTATTTTTCTTTGCCTCGTGTCCAATGAAGGGAAAAACATTTTTATAGACAGATCTGATGTTAGAAGAATATATTGCAACTTAAAACATCATCATTCTTCATCTTTTGAAGTTTTAGTAAACATTTTATTCTGTTTGTGTCTGAGAATGAAATTCTGTATTTGTCATTTGTGTTACGATTTCTTGTGACCTGGTGAGAGTGCTTCTGGGACTTTACATATATAATAAGTGACTTGAACACTTATTCTGAGTCTCACAGAAAGGGTGCAGGTTGGGGGTTGTATATTATTCAGGTATCAAATATGGGATCAGGAGTGAAACCTTCAAGTGTTTGGACACATAAATAGCATTTTATTAAAGGGTCTGTTCACCCAGTTTACAAAAAAATGTTTTTTACTTTTCTCCAAAGCCAGTCAGTGCGTTTTGGTTTGCTTTACCTTGATTTTGTCAGTTATATTTACTCTGTATGCTGTAATTCAAAGTAAATGTCCTGGTGATAACGAGATAAAAAGCAGTGACCCTGTTACACCTGTCACATGTGTCTCCTGTTTCGTCTTCAGCTCAGCGGTGAGTCCGGTCTGTAACATCAAAGTTGAGTACCATTCATGACGGAGAACATGTGAACAAAAGACTGGGACCTGTACGCTGGAATAAAACTCCCCCGCAGAGAATTTATTAACCTACACATCAACACGTCGGCCCCACTGTGAAAAGAGTGGCTCACGTAGACGTTATTTCATCTTCATCAGAGAGGAGGCTCTGCAGCACATCCAGATATGAAAGCACTTTTATGTTCACGTGTAAGAGGAGGCAAACCACATCTGAAAATATAACTCTTTCTCAACTCAACTCAATAACCTGCGAAGAGAAAAGATTTTTAGTTTTTAAAGGCACATTGTTGTTGGTGTCCTTTGTGGAGGCATGCCTTCACTTTAACATGGAGTTTGGGATCTCCACAGCTGTGTGATGAAATGAAATTTAATGATTTTTACTTTTACTGTTTTTCTGCCACAGTGCTGAACAATGAACTGAGGCCTCGTTACGAACAATTTAAGGGATTAATACAAAGACTTAGTGGGCGGCTTTGAAGAGCAGCAACAAATGAATAATTTAAGGTTTTTGGCTTTTGGAGATCTCTAAATGAAACCACAGCTTATTTTGGCCCCGGGGCCCCTCCTGGACTTGTGCAGGATTCAACATAAACGTAAAAAAACGTAGTGGAGATGTTTGTGACAGTGACTGATTGATGGATTGAAGTGCGTGACAGCCCAGGCTGAGGGATTTAAAGTCATTTAAGTATTATTTGAGCTGAGAGAAGAGGCAGCCTGGATTACTTTGGTTTGGATAACACATCTTTACCTGCTGGATTACTACTGAGAAAACACAGGACAGCAGGAGGAGCACTGATGGAAGGTTTCCATCCACATTTATCACATGAATTTTGAGGGAAGAATTGGAGATGAAAAGCTTCAGTGGACATTGAAGTCACATGTTTCATTTACGTCATCACATACATGTTATTTCCATTGCACATTTTGCTTTTGTAGATATACGAGTAAAGGTTTGGCGAGAGATTCTAGGTGTGGCTCATAATCTGTGGTTAATGTTGTGATGTGAACTCTGATCTGGTGGCTTTAGATGTAAACTGTTTGCTGTAAATTGGTCCAAAATGAACTGAACTCCACTCAGCTGTAATTTTTGGATATTCACTATCCCTCGATGATGACACTGAAGGATTTTTGTGATATTTCTTTAGTGCCACTGTCGAGCCAGCATTTTCAGAGATATCAAAGAGGCAGACGACAGCAGGGTGTCTTACTTCAGCCCCAACCTCATCCAAACACTGCTCAGCTGACATATCAAACAGTGATGTCACAGGACTAGAGACGCCCTGTGAACCAGCAGCGGTGCTGAGTGAGCATCGCTCTCCCGTGGTGCAGCAGCATTGAGCTGTCAGGTTGTGCAAAAAAGCTTTGTCCTTTATCCTCCTCTGGTCTCAGCACTCATTTTCTTTAATCTGTCCTGCCGAACAAGCCCGGGTCAGAACCCCTTCCTGTGAGACCAGGACTAATTCCTTCCCGGGAAACTGGGATTTGTAGTCAGCAATCCTCTGACATCACCATGAGAGAAAAAAAGCGCCAGCTCCTGCGTTACATGATAAGGTTAATGAGAAAGGAGCCCGGTCCTCTCCACACAGAGCGACGGTCCTCCAGAGACGACACTGAGCCGTTCACTCTGAACTGCTTGAGTCTGAACTGCAATGACCTCCCGAACATCTTCACAATCTGCCCCCCAGCCGGACTGATGCCTCTGTGCGTTTGATCTCACAGCAGGAAAACGTGCAAGTCGGCTGTTGTTGGAGTCCAGATGGGGACGTCGTTGATGAGGGAAGGTGTTGGGCGAAGCTGTCGTAACACGCCGCGTCAGTTAGCAGTTTTAAAGGTGCAGGGAGGACATGGTAATGATATGTGTGTGTGTTCGGGGGGAGGGGGTGCTTGTTGGCTGCGAAGAGCTCTCAGAGGAACTGATTATCCCTATTTTAACTCATAAGACTGAGGGGGGGCTGGGCAGGAAGCGGGGGTGGAGGTGGTGTTAGTGTGATGCTGCGGCTGCGAACAGCAAGCTAATTAATTACACATTGGCTTGTGGGAATATTCAGCCTAAATGCCACTCAGGTCCCTGTGAGGCGACACACTTAACAGCTCCAGAGCAAAAGACGCAAAACACACACACGTCCACAAAGGGAATAAACAAAATCCTTCAATGTAATTTTGCGTGTGATCAACTGCATTTTGGAAATCTTGTAAATAAAGTGTCAAACTAATACATATTTTAAAAGGAAGATGTTTCCCACTAATAAGGCCAAACTGTCTGATTATTTAGTCTGTAACACACTGATCAGACTAAAAACTTAGTCTGTAGTAAAGTAGAAATGTCCACACACTTTGATGAAACATCTTCTGGTCTTGTTTGTTTTTGGTACAAAAACAGGAGGATGATTCTCCTCCACACTCCAAACTCCACAGTTCCTCGCCAGTCCACCGATATACTTGCTAAGCTAGCTTGCTCCTTTATTTCTGCATGTATGAAATACAAACGTTGAGATGTTTGTGGAGGACTTGTTGTTTAAATGCATTTTTGACAGTCTGGGCTGAGCCATGATTAATGAGAGGGATTACTTTTTTAATGAGTAATTCATTATAGTTTCCAAGTAACTTGCCTTATTATAAATCAGCTAACCATTTTGTAATCAACGACTGTGGAACAACAACAAGGGCGTGCACACAGCTAACTCTTTAGCGTGTTTCTACTGTAGATGTGCAGACAGGAAGCAAACTGTCATTTAACGTTTACTGAACAGTGATGACTGAAGTTACCCCCCCGGAGTCATTTTATCATTTTTTCTTTCTAAAGTTAGATATTCTGGCTTTAAGTCTGCAGCATGCCTCATACAAAGTGTTTGAACAGCATCTAGTTCAGATCTTTATGTTTACACTTAATTGCACAATCGTAAATAAATTTTTTATAATTTTAACAAAATGCAAAGTGACTCAGTGCCATCAGCTATTTTTATGCTAATATCTTAATAGTCATTTTTAAAAATGGGAGACAGCACTCTGATGTATTTTGGCATTTCATTGTTGTTTCCCATTTAAAATGTGTTTTTGTTTTTAGTGTTTTTTAGCATTTTTGAAAAGCATAGCACGGTGGAGCAAATGTTTCACAGACGTGCAGGCGAAGTGATACCTGCCTCCTTCACACTTTTCAGCCAGACAGCAGAGTGCCAGCAAAGACAGAAGAAGAAGAAAACTCCAGGCTTGCAGACAGAGAGGTAAACACTGCAGGAAAAGAGAAGTGAAATCTCTGTGTTACCTCGAGACAAGGACAGAAAGTTTGCAGTGTGAAACACATGCAGTGACTCACGCACACACCTCTGTTATCATGTTTTCTTTATAACATAAAGTCCTTTATGTTACCTGGTGTGTTTACCTCCTCACACAGAGTAGTTTGCACCTACACACTCATGATCTGCACAGAAATCTGTTGTATGAAAGCACTTTGCTGCAGAAGAGTTTTTCTCCTCCTGTCGATTGTGCAGCTTTTCTTTCTTCTTTCTTTCTGAACCTCTCCAGAATAGAGCATTTTGACAAACCTGATCACCGTTCAGGCTGCAGATAAAGGAGGGACTGTGATGCTTTTGGAGACTTGGTGTGTTTGTGCTGAGAGACCACGACGGTTCAGACCACGTTGGTCCGGAGCCGTACTGACACGTCAGGATTTCTCTCAAACTTCCTGATTTTACACGGCTGTGTAAAACTTCACCACAGGACACCTTCGGTTCATACATTTGTCCCGTCTGATCCCAGTGAACCCTGTGGTGTTTTCATCACACGCCTTGATACAGAAAAAAGAGGGCTGACGGGTGAAAATACACCCCTGACACTCTCTCTGCGTTTTATTCTTCATTTTTTATTCTTTCTGCCGGAGCGGAGTTGTGAGTGGGCACGACGCGGTTTCTTTGTTGTACAGAAAAGCTAGAAGCAGATTGCATAATGTCAAGATGTTTTAGGTATGTTTTTTGTTTGTTTCTTGACCTTGTGCCAACTTTTCACTGAAGGAAAGTGTGAGAAAGCTTTTTTTGTGATACTTGGCCTTCATTTTTTCAAATTCCTGGAAGCTCCTCTTTATAGAAAAATTGAAAATGCCCATTTAAACAGGTGGATGGACACGCACCTAATGACCACTTATGTGCAATTAAAATAATTTATCTGTATTATCTCTGCTAAAAGGATAGTTGCTTGGTTTTAAAGAACTTCCCTAATAACTCATCCTCTATGTTAAGCAAGCATAATTTATGTTAAGTGCTATGGGAGGAAAATAATTCAGATGTCAGTGAAGGAAAACCTTTCTTCCTGCTCATGCTGTGAGGGGATTTCGGGAGGATGTTGCTACTCTACTTAATCATTGTGAGGAATTATGCACGAGGGCAGCTTTGTGGTTTCTTCATTGCCGTAGATCTACAATACACGTCGGCTGCCTTGCAGTAGATGCTGCCAAAGATATTTTGAAGAGCCCATGTAAATTTTGCTTCGATGAGATGAGTCATTTGCAATATGCAAAACTAATTATAACTATAAATCTGGGATAAGTGTTGATTGCTGCATCACACTTTTCTCTCCTCCGCCCACGGCGAGGCCTACAACAAGCTGTCCTGTGGTATCAGACGTCCCCTGTCCGTGGGTGGCTGTTTGTGTGTGGATGTTTGCTTCTATTGGTGGCCCACGAGTCTGAGGGGGGTGGTGATGGGGGTAGGGTCCTCATAAGTACCCTCACCTCGACTGTAACCCCCAGAGCTCAGCCTCCTTAGCATTAGCTGACTGATGAGTGTTTGTTCAATTCACACTGATGTCATTTGTATCCTCCTCCACTCTTCACAGAGAGACCGCCTGCTGTGGCTCAGCACAGCAGGCTAATGTTAATGGCTCTCTGTGTGTGTGTGTGTGTGTGTGTGTGTGTGTGTATTTGTGTGTGGGAAGGGGGGGAGGTCTTCGCATGCTAAATTACAGTATCTGTACCTGAGTGTGCTGGTGCGTCTTACACATGTTAATTTGCGGCAGAAACATATGTGTGTAAAATCTGAGCGTTTACATGTTAACATGTACAGCTGTGCGTGTGTGTTTGTCGGACATTTCCTGTCCCTTGTTGTGTGCACATGTGTTTGTCCTCAGTCCACATCAGAAAATGAAATGAAAGGGAAGGCCGAGGCAGCAGCGAAGTGGCAGAGCTCCGTGGAGAGAAGTCCGGCGTGTTGTTCGGCACAGATTCCCACCATATGCTGCTCCGGCCCGTGTTTGGTTAGACCGCAGAGTCCGTACACAATCCCCACATGGCTCCTAGCACGCCATGTCTCTGCAACCTCGGCCAGAACCATCATATCAGTGTTTGTGTGAGCGGGGGCATCTATTTTGAAGGATGAATTAAAGATATTTGTAACTCATTTTTGATTATCTTTGAATCTCCAGTTCATCTATGATCTTTGCGTGCTCTCCATTACGTCATGCAGAGTAAACAAGGAAGGGATCAAGATTTAGAGAATTTTCATTTTTATTTTCTGTTTTGTGTTTTTTGCCCTTTTAGGATCTGCAGTCCAGACACAAAAGCTCTGAGCTGCAGCAGCTTCTTATTTTTTATGAAGAAAATGTCAATGAAGACAGTTTGTGTGACTTGTCATAGTTTTAACATTAAGAATTTGATTTGATTATATCTTCATTCAAATTATTCTAATGGCATAAGTTTGAGTTTGTAGAGAATCCAGGTGAAAATGGTCTCCGTCTCTGACTTGTTTGCAGCCTTTCTTGCAGCCTGACTTTTCAGCCATTGTCAATTAGGACCAACAGAGAGCAGATTGGCAGCTTCTGTTAGTTTCTGATATTATTCTTAATGCCGGCTCAGATGTTTCTGTCACATCAAACGAAAGATTTCTGGGAGTTTTTTCCTGGATGAAATTCAAGTTTCAAGGTCCGTCTCTTCCCAGTGAAGTTGTCTCGTTGCAGCGGGGAGTAAAGCGAAGGGAACATGTGAGCTTACGTTAGAGGAAACACTAACACCTTTGACCGCAGGGGGCGCCAAAATAAACATGAAAACCTCCATTGAGCTGTTTTAACCTTCTTGGAAATGAATGCTCCTCATGCTGCAATAGTGGGTCCAACCAAAAATGTACAGTCACTGAAAACAGCATTTCTGAATCCTTTTTTGTTTCTTCAGTGTAAGCCCACATGGTCTTGACAGACAGGCTGACGTGATAACAAAAGCAGTCTATCACATTTACTTAACAAGTTGGTACACCTACACCTGCCTAATGCACCTCGACTGCTAAGGCAAGTACGTCGTTGGCAGCAATGCAGGGTGTCGTTTCATGTGACGTGCATTAATTGATGCGGATAGCGCACACTGAGAGCGTCATGAAGACAGAAGAAGTTGACGTACACCAGCGGGGATGTGCTGACGTGGGAAGTGAAAGTGATCCGAGCTGAGAGTTGAAGGGTGGGCCGACAGGAGGACACGTGAGGCTCAGTCAAAGTCTGTGTCAAAAATCATCCTCCCTCTTGGAGACATAAAACTGAACACACACACACACACACACACACACACACACATCTTTTTAAATGAAGCACGCTTTATTGTTCCTGAGGGCAAATCTCAGTCTCCTACTGTGAAGTAAATGTTGCTTTTGCCATTTGTAGATGACACAAGAATCATTGCTCTATTAAGGAGGCTTAAAGAGGAGTCTGTTTTGGGGCTTACACTTTTTTGATGCATAACATTTCAGCATTAGAATATATATATATCTATACATGAACCATAGAAAAAGTCACTATCTCAGTATTTTTGTGCTGACCTGTAAGATATGAGACATACTGTAGAAATAGCTGTCTTAACTCTCGTTATATGGGAATGTTGTGTGTAGTACCATGTGAACATTATCATATATGACTTGGATAAATGTACTCAGTCACATTTTACTTTGTGCCGTCAGATGCAGGCTGCACATCTCTGCACAGAAATGTAGGTGAGGCCTTGCGGTCTTTAGTGGAAAAAAATAACGTAAGAGAAAATACTCAATCTCCCTTCACCTTTCATGGGAAAAAAGCTTGTTTTGCCAACTGTGTACTGCAGTATTCATCATCCAGACCGGCTATGCCAGATACTGAAGGACTGAAGGAAGGTGAAGGTTCTGTATTTCCATTTGATCTTTCTCAAGTTGGATCTCCACCACAGAAGGTCTTTGATATCCTCCAAGAGGATGTCTCAGAGGAAGCCTTTTATGATAAGCCAAGCTGGGTCGACCCTGAGAGCGATGCATGTAACTTGCCGCTAAGCCAGCCAGCATGTTCATTTTCACGCCTCTTTTTCCAACTAGGCTGGGGTTTCCTTTTGTCTCTCTGTGTTCGAGTCTGTTTGCCGGAGAGACCAGCGAGTACACTTTGTTCTCCGCGTAAAATATGGCACTGTGTTAGGAAATATTCCTGCAGTTTAGACCAAGAAATCCCAAAGCTTTTCAAAAGAGCTTCTCAAAAGTTTTCAGCGAGACACACACAGAAGCATTTTCAGGAAAATACCGTATATGTAATGTGTGCTGTGTGGGAAGAGTTTCTGTGGACATTCAGAGCGTTTAAAGAAGAGATATAAGGGTGTGATGGCTGCGGAAAGAGAAAACAGTTTAACTAGGGACTTTTCAGGTATCATGAAATGAATGAATATGCCTCTTTTAGCTTTAAATCCTCGTTTGACTTTAAAGTGTCAGAAACCTTTAATGAATCACATCCTAATGGGACTGGAGGAACAGAAAACAGAGTGCTTGACTTTGTGTAACTTTAGTCCAAACCCAGGAAGTAAAAAAAAAGGCTTTTTATTTTATTACTTCAATAAATTCAATGTTTTACTGAAAAAAATGTAAAGATCATTTTCATCTTTTTATGTCAGCTTTTATGTCCCTTACGTTACCCTCACGTTCCCATTGCAGTGAATCACAGGGTGTTACATATTTTTGATGTCTGCACTGGTAATGAAGGAGTGTTGCCCAAATTCAAACTGCTCCAATCAGTATTTTTATATTGGTTTAGAGGTTTAAAGTGTCGCTCGTAGTGAAAACCACACAGAGAGTAGTCATTCGCTGTTGTCAGTGTATTTGTGTGACTCTTAATGTGTAATATGACTGATCTTATTTTCTGTGTATTTTCACTGTGGGATGCTTATTGTATTTGTTGCTGTGCCTGAGCATAAACTGCGTGTAGATTTGATTTTTAAATTAGTAATTCTCAGCGACTCAGAGACTACAGGTGTATCATCAGCCACTAGTCTGCGATAACGTCATCTTTCCCTCACTGCCACCCTCTCCTGCTGTCGACCACACACCAGCCATAAAAACAAAGTTCTGGACCTGATCCGGTGAATGAAACAACCTCTGAAAACACATTATAAATATGAATTAGTTGTGAAAAAAGCTGTGATCAGACTGTTGGTCGCTTTCATTCAGTTCACCCCTGGACCGAGTTAGAAAACAGCTTTTACACCAGCAGATTAAAAATGGGTGCACAGCTCTCAAACATCGTACATGATCTGCTCCCAGGGTCTGTCTGGACGCCTGCCTTGTTAAGATAAGATTGAAGTCAGAGATTTCCAAGAGGGGATGTTCAATTCAATGGAGTGTGAAATACATGATGTCAGGATCTATCTGCTGGTTTCTGATCTACAGAGGAGGAGAGAGAGCGGGGGAGGGGGCGCACAGTCGCTAACAACACAAATGATGTTCAAACAGGCAGCGGCAGTGTCACGGGAAAGGACCTCTGCCAGTACGTGGCCTTGATCAGTGCCACTGCAAGGAGAGTGCGGAGAGGAGTAGTACGGAGAGGAGAGTGCAAGTGTCAGCCTCTTTGTTGCCCGAGAGCGAAGCCTAATAACCCATCCATCCATCCATCTTCTAAACCTGCTTATCCTGAGCACACACAGGGTCGCAGGGGTGTTGGAGCCTGTCCCAGCTATCATTGGGTGAGAGGGTACACCCTGGACTGGACGCCAGTCAGTCGCAGGGCTGACATTGAAGGACAGACAACCATTTACACTCACATTCACACCTAGGGGCAATTTAGAGAGCTGTCAATTAACCTGCATGTCTTTGGATTGTGGAGGAAGCTGGAGTACCCACAGAGAACCCACACAGGCACACACACACTCTTGCTGTGAGGCGACAGTGCTAACCACTACACCACTGTGCCGCCCCCTAATAACCCAGTGTTCCTTAAATTAGCCAGACATCAGACAAAGACACTTTTCAAACATACAAAGGACACTCATCTCGTGCTACCATTGGGGGGGGATAGTATATTTGATGATGTGACTGTAGATCTCAGTGAAAAATTCAGCCTTGAGATTCAGAGGAGCATCCTCCCCAACAGAGGAGCCATTTTGAAGTCCAAATTTTAGAAAGACATCAAGTCTGATGACACAACTTATGAAATCAGTCCAGCTGGCTGTTACCAAATGTTCACATACATCACAGTTTGCTTTACCTTTATTCATGAAGTAAGCTGTATTTCCATCGCGTGAACAGTTTCCATGAATGTGTAATTTAACATTTGTGCAGATATTTGTGCTTTCAGCACAGCTGCTTCAAACAGGCCTGTCTTATTTTGTGTTTTCTGGCTCTGGTTTTGATTCCTCTCAGGAGTGTCAGCCAGGGAGTGTCTTTGTAAAGAGCACACATATGACTGCAGCAGTGCCCTCCTTCTCTGCCAGTTCAGCTTCGAGACTTCATGCAAAGACACGAGCGCTGTGTGCATGTTGTGTGGGGTTTCGTGTGAGTGTGTTGGCGGTAGTGGAGGGGGGGGGCAATCATCTAGACACAATAGGAGCCAACAGATGTCTCTCTATCTCCTTCTCCCTCTCTTCCTTTCATTTGTCTCTGCAGTACGTAGGTGGAGCTCACCAGCAGAGACAGACGGAGGGTGAATAAAACAAGAAAATGAGAGCAATGTGGCTCAGCCATTTTGCCATCATGTTGATTTATTCTCTCTTTTAAGACCGTGGAGATTTTTTTTTGTTGTTGTTTCTCAAGCACCAACAGCAGCACGGCAATTTTATTCCATTTTCGTGCTGCCTTTCATCCTCCCTGTAGTCTTTTCGGCGTCTGCATGCTGAAAGCTCCTGTATCTTTCATGAAACAATGCAGGTGTCTCGGTATTCTCCTGTAGCACAATACCAAACAACGTGTGAACACCTGTAGTTGAGAGGAATCGCTTGTGCTTTTACTGCTCATTGTCGGTGGTGTAATAATGCTGAATCTGAAAATAATGCTGGGGAGCGTGATGGAGGGCTTTTTGTCTGAGTGTGAGAGGGCAGGTGGATAAACGCTGGTGTCTTGGTCTTGGTCTTTTTGTTTGCTGTATTTTAAAACTTCAGCAGGAACATCCATCTCTGTCTCTGATGGTGCTCTGCTCTAATATAAGTTTGAGACATTTTTCAAACAGTGTGACCAATAAATCATCAAGCCACATATGTTTTTATTATTTAAGCTTGACCACCATCTTTCCCCAGTATTAAACCAGTAGCTTTAACTTTATTAGGTCTTGCATTTTCAGTATTCCACCGTAATTATTTGTTTGTGTACTTGTTGTTGATGTATACGAGCCAGTGAAAATATGTAAATGATGATCACACTGAAATGTTCAGGCCCTGACATTTTAACTTGCATTCCTCTTTAAACATAAATGCGATCAAACTTTTAAAGGAAAGTTGTGTCCGTCTCCGGCTCTGCACGCCCTCCATCCTCAGTGTGTCTGTCTGAGCAGAGGGTTAGAAACAAACACAGCATCACTCCTCCTCCAGTGCTAACGTCTGGATCAGAGCCAGTTTATCCATCCAACTCCCTCAAGCTCCTCCCCCCTCTCCTCCTCTCATCACAGGCTCCTTGCCTGGAGGCTGGAGGCGCTCCAAGAAGCAGTGAGGAGGGAGGGAGGGAGGAGGGGGGGCTGGTGGTCGCTTGTGACAGAGAGAAGAGCAGAAGCTCTGAGCATCGCGGGGCAGAATGAATGACCCTCCGCCGCCCTCCCCCGGAGCCTGAGGGACCGCTGGCTCAATGATGGCTCTGCTCATGACGTCCAGACGCAGATGCTGCAAAAGTTTGCAGGGAGAAGACGCAACTTCCAGGACGGCCCCCAGCAACCCCACCCCGGGGGGGGGCGGGTGAGAGGAATGTGTAGGCCATTTCTTCATGCACTGTAAAAAATGCAAGTGACTTAGCCCTTCTGCTGCAGAGATTTACTCAGAGAACCTTACTGTGCTGACAGATCGTATTTTACATTTTAATCGATTTATCTCAGTTTATGTTAATGTGACTTCTTTTGAGAAATCTTGCCAAGACAAGGAAATAAATCTCCAAATAGGAAACATGACTTAAAGCAGCAGCAGGCAATGCTTTGCATTAGTGTGCAAGAAGTAACAGATGGAAAGTAATACTCATAAGACAAAGAATGAATAATAAACTTACACCTTACAGAGTCAGGTCTAAACTGTACCCTACAAACAGTATTCCTTTTTATATTTATTGTTTATCAATGTTTCCAGCTAATTTGTATCATAACCCTATCACCAAAGTTAATTACTGCTGATGCTGAAGGCTGTAGATCTCAGAACCAGCAGACCTTTAATGGAAACCAGGTGTAACCAGAGTACACTGATGTTTTCAATAGTGTGTAAGTGAATAGCAGCAAATCCAGAGGAGGGTGAAATCTCACAATGACCAAACGTGATGGTGGCAAACCGTCGCAGTCAGATTTAACAACCAGAAAGCAAACTTACATCAAACACAATCGATAATGTCCACATGGGAAGCTGTCAGGACCCTGAATGATTGATCAGATCATTGATATTTTGATAAATGTTTTTTTAGTTTAAGTAATTTTGCATTGTCAGTAAACTGCAAAAAATAATAAGCAGATTCATTTATTATAAAAAATGTTGGTAGCAGATCTGATAAGTGCTGCATGACACCACATTAATAGTTCTTTGTCCTGGTGAAGTGTGAAATGTGTAAAGAAGTGACACTCAGAAGAAGAACAGAGGTTGGCAGTGAAGCACATTCAGTAATTCAGTAGTAAGATTTTTATCAGTTTCAATAACAGTTTTCTTTTAAATTCTTTCGTACTTCTTCTCAGGACATAAACTTCAGTCTCCACGTTAAAGTGTGACGTGCTACACACTTCACCTCCTGCCAACATTTTGGATGTGAAATTTAAAGTTGCAGAATTTTCCAGCGTGTACGTAATTCTCAGGGGACTGTTTTAAAATGTTTCACTGTTTCAGGTTTTTTTTTCCAGCTTGTTAAAGATCTGTCCAGCTGTTTCTGTCTCTAATTTAGTTTTTCTGTGTGAGCGCTCCAGCTCTCTCGAGGACGTCTTTTGCCAACAATGCAGCAGTCTCTTCGGTGGACCGCTGGAACTGTGAGGGTTTATCTCGGTTTTTGTGACGACAGCATACCTTGTCCTTTAGATCACAACCTCCTTGACTCCAGACAATCAAGTGTTTGAGCTTTGAACAAGCAGGGATCAACATCTGCACAGCCTGATGTGACATCAGGTGGTCGCAGTTATTACTTAATACACCTTAAGTGAATGTGAGCACAGAATAAAATCCCTCGCTCGGTTTCTTTTTGCAGTGTGTCCATCTGGCCCCACTGAGCACTGCGAGAGAAACTGACTGTCAAGCCATCCGATGGCACCGAGCCTTGCCCAGCAGGGCTTTGTAACAGAAGTGGCCCACTCCTGTTTTGTCTGACCCACAATTCACTGGGACGGCCCCTTAGACAGTGAATCTCCCTGCCAGAGAGCATGAAAAAGAACCACCGGGCTAAACCGAGTGTACCACATAAAGGAGACGAGACGCTGTATCAAGAGGACAAACAGACATGAGAAAAGGACTGCAGTGCAAAACAAAACAAAAAAAAAACAAAACGCTGAAACCACACAAATGCATCCTGGAATAGATGTCATAAAAGGAACAGACATCTAAACCACTTCCACACAAAGGCACCAGTGACGGTATCCTTAATACACGGCAAACACAGCCAGCTCCCGCATCAGTTCATCATACAGAGACATGGAGGATGTGTACAGCTGTGTTCCTAACTAAGATAACATAAATGGGTTAATGTTGGGTACAGTTCATTTAAAGATGCGAAAAATCAGTAAATCAGTACCAAGTAAATCAGAGCTTTGTAGGCGGGATTAAAAATAGGAGCATCATCTTTCTGTTTCACTGAGTAAGCTAGCAATGTAAAAATTACACATAAATGGCGACAAGCTTCGGTGCGTAGGTTTCAGACTGTGCTGTTGTACACTGACTCACAAAAACAACTCCTAAATCAACATATTTAATTCATCTAAATGACAAACTGTTTCTTTACAACCGCTACTGCAACATCCAAGTGGACTGCTACCGATTGCTTGAGACAGAATAAAATAATAATAATACAAAATACAAGCCACATATGAAAGGAAGACAACTGCGCCAACAGTGAAAGAGAAATGATTTTGGTGATGTGCGGTGGTCACCCCTATCAACATACAAGAAAGTTGATATTAAACAAATGATTATATTCAAAGCCAGCGGTTTGTAATGCCAAATACCAACATTTTTGCAATTTTGCTTTCTACAATATTTGTGCACGGCAACTATGATACGGTTACTACAGCAGGGAAAGATTGTGATTATAGCAGATAAGTTATGACCATAAAAACTAAAAGCTTGTTTAGTTTAAAGTTGCAGTCACGATGGTTTTGCAGCACAGCGACACACAAACATTTCAGAAGTGTTTTTGGACCTCACTCTAGTTTCAGTTTCCATGTTGAGTTACCATGTTAGACGACAGAAATATTGGATACAGCAGCTTTTCAGTCTGCTCATCAGTTGCACAGAAGCACAGTGCTTCTGCAGATTTTGCTCAGAAATCGTTCAGAATACAAACTTGTGTTCACACGCAGCTGGAGACGCTGCAGCGTACAGCATGCAAAAATGTCAGATAATGGCTGTTTGTCGATTGTGTGTGAGCACGGCAGCAGCAGCCTAACTACAAACAGTGCAGACGGACCACCAGGCTTTGAAGAAAAGCTCTCCCCTGTGAGTCAGCCAGCTGTATATCACTGAATCAAAACAGTCTGTCTCTCACACACTATCTCATCTGTTTCTGTCTGCCTGTCTGTCTGACCATCACTCCGCCTGTTTATATCCTCTTATCTGTTCTTGACCTGCCTCTCTTTACCTCCTGTCTTGTTGGTCTCTGTCTCTCTAGTGCATTTGCTGCAGAGGGAAGAGCCTCCTTTACACTCGGTGGGCTGAGTTAACTCTATCTGAGCTCACTGTGCATGAAAATATATAATTTCAAATAGTAGAAAATTTAAAAAAGCATCTGTCAGTACATAATCAGTGTGAGTTTATATCAGTTTATTTGATTAAATAAACTATACATATTAAAAACTATAAATATTTGCATTGACTTTAGTGCTACATGACTCCATCTGTGACCATCCCCCCTCTCCTCCCCGGGCCTGTTCCCTCTCTACACACTAATCTACTCTTGTCCTTAATCCAGCTCCTCTCGCTCTCGATGGGAAATCCACTGCAGCTCAGACAGGTCTACACACGCCTCCTCTCATCCCGACTCTCTCTTTCTCACACACACACACACACACACACACACTCGGGGGTATCTGGATGAATGGTCATGGGAAACGCCTGTAACCACGCCTCAAAATCTCGCTCGCTGCTCTCTGACTGCTGGAATACAAAAAAACATTTCAATAATTTTCCACCATTTTTGCTTTTCTAACGCAGCTCATTGACTCGACTCCTGCAAGCTCAATGTGTTCGTACACACCATGTAATGATTTCCTGTGTGAAGGGTCGAGGTTTGTACAGTAAATGAAGAGTGGAAATACATTTTACCAATAAACAATATGTTGGTCTGTTGAATATACAATATAAAGGTGCCAGAATGAAGATCACAGATTTCTACCTTTAGATGAATGTATGAAATAATGTCACACATTAAAACCTGAGAAACACATTTCACATTTACTAAACATCTGAAAAAGTTAGATACTGATGTGGATTTTTCAGGCAGAGCTGTAGACTCAGTCCAAGGGCCAGTTGGAGACCAAGTCTGGTCCTGCCTGGCTCTCCGCACCTTACTTACTTTTTCTCAAAGTCTTTTGTTAAAAAAGTTTCTAAGTATTTAAATCTTCTTCTGAGGAAAATGCAAAGTCAAAATAAGCACTGGAGTCCAGCAAAAAGTTGAGTCCAGAGAGCTTTATTCTTCAACACGGAGCATAAAGCCATGAGCTGTCCTGCAGAACAACTGAACTCTGACCTTTTGTGCATCAGGTTTTATATTGTATGTTGTTGAGTTGTAGGTGTGTTTTAGACCAAGGGGCATGTCTTGCCATGCCCCTTTCTCTCTCTTTTTTCATATTCTGGGAGTGGTTTTTATTGGTGTCTGGGATTACCCTTTTTTGCATAAGGCCAATTTTTAATGGAGTCTGAATTATCTTGTGGGAGGCCTGAGGCCTCCATTTTGTTTCAAGCATATACACAAGTTTTGTTTTTAATGGAAGTCAGAATTTCTATTGGTTGGTTTTTTAAAAAACAAGCATCAAATTGTCCCTGTTGTTATTATAACGTTTGTATAATTAATCACAAAGAGTTTAACATAGGTCAGTGTTACAAGTAATCATAATGAGGCCTAGTAAGTAAATAGCAGCCTTACAAAATCTACACACACATAGACATAGGGCTTTGAAAAATTGACACCACAATACATCACATAAAAAACCATTTCACATGATGGAAACATGCTCATACTGAGCACAAAACTTTATCTTTTAGTTTATAATTCAATGAATCCAATTAATTACACGATATGCTGATTTGTTCATTTAATTAATCACAATTAATTGCATATATCAATATTTGCTTGGAGTCCCAAATGAAAATATTAAAAAAAAAACACAATCGTGGCACATGAGGAAAACACTGAATAAATAAATTTTAACTTTTTAAGTGTTTACATACACAACAAAGACAGCAACGAAGAAGGCTTACAATGAAGACAGTCTCTGTCTGTCTGTCTGTCAACTTCACACTCAGCGGGTAGCTGCAAGCAGAAACACTGGAGAGGGAGAAATCGTACGAACAGTCGCGTGTTGAACACGCTCTGCATCAGTTTATAAAGATACTGGATGGTTGTACGTTCAGCGACATGTGAAGTCGAAGGGCATCACAGAGCGTGATTTATCTGCGTTCATTTATTAACATGTTATTGTTTTCTATGATTAATTAATTGAAAGTCACATGTTACTTTGACAACCTTTATGTCATTACTGACCATGGAAACAGTCATTTGATGAACATAATTGCTCAACATTTTGTTAAATACACTTAATTTCTGTCATTTAGAAGAAGATAAAATCCATCATACAGAAGAAGCAGTTCATTTACAGTATTTATCTACAAGGCTAACTGTGGGGGAGACCACCTGGAAAAATGATAACACTACAAAGTCAGAGTATCCGGAGGTTTTCCTGATCTTCTTATTCTAACACAGGATAAAAGGTTCATCCAGTAATATAATTATAACAACATTATCTGTAGCTCTCTACAGTGTGACTGAACTACGATTGTGTTAAAGCTCAGAGTCTGACTGATACATGAACTTATCAGGAGCTTCGCTTCTTTGTGCTACTTCCTTCCGGACCTCCCTCCATTTTCCCTTTTCTCTGTGCGTCGATAAGTGGAGTCATAAAGCTCCAGGATAAGCACGTCTGGTTCGCTCACATCACTCTCCACTCACTTAATTGCACTGCCCGGAGCACATATGTGTCTCGTCATGTCTAAAAGTAGCTTTCCATTGACTGACTAACTGTGCCATGTTGAAGACATGCGTTCACCCTGGACTGAGTCCGTCTGTCCAACTCTGATCACATTAAAAATTCTTTGTGGACATCCGAGGCCCCATAAAGGAGGATGATACTGAATTATTGTCTCTGCACCACCCTTTTCATTTCCAACAACGAGCTTCTGTCTCACACCTCCCTCAAGGTTAACGCTCGTGTTTCAGAAACGAGAAACATCTACAGCAATAATGTCAGCGCTTATTAGTGTGTGGACCCGTGCGTTAAACAGATGAGTGCATTGATTGACTAACATTGCCGTCATTAGACCCCACTGCTGCTTCATACACCTATAGGTGTATGAAGGGGGCTTCTGGGTAATAAATTCACTGAGTAAGAGGGGGGAGGGTTTGCATGCTGTGCAGCTGGTCTGTAATTTCACTTTACCCACTCTTATCGCCGCCCGTTATGCTTGTGTGACTGTTGACAATAACTGTTTTCATCCACGCGTTATTTACCCTCCACGCCGTGGCTCTTCAATTTCTTTTGGTCCTTCAAGCATTTGCAGCCTTTTGTCCGCTTTCCTGTGTCTGTTTGTCTTTTCAGTGTGATCTGCTTCTCCACCATCTTTTTATTTTCTCTCTCTGACTCTTCCTTGTGTTTTTAATTCTTACTTTTATACTTACACTGTCTGTATAGACAGAGAAACCCCACATATGACCAACTTTATATTCCTTTTTATATATTTAGGCAATAGTAGCTATATCCTCACTATTTAAATCTGCCATGACATGTTTCTGTCAGCTAGTGACCCCCATTGCTGTCATATTTCCACTCAGTATGCTGCGTTTCACTTCCAGAGGGTGGAAACCTTCGGCTCTGTTTGCTCCATGAACTCTGACCTCTGACTGTAAAGCGTCACCTTCAAAAAGCCGTCTCCCCCTCCCAGGGATGTCAGAGCAGAGTCACATCAATTAGACAGCGCTGGTTGTTAATTAGCTGGTTAATGCGTCAGCGGGAGGTGCAGGAGAGGATGAGGGAGCTACAGACAGATTTCCACTGGCTTGTGTTTTTCCTCCTCTTCATCTGGATTGGCCACTGTCGGACATATAAACCCAAAGAAAGACACTGTTGAAGGTTTTCATTTTTTCTGTATTGAGTTTCTGCGTTGCTTGCAGCAGGAACAAAAGGTGTTGCTGTAGACTTCACTTACTACCTTTCTTTGGAGCTTTCAGCCACATTTGTTGGTCTGTTTAGTTATCTTAGTATGACAGGCCATAATCAGATGGTCTTATATGGGGTGGTGATAGTAGCCCCTGTCTCTGTGCAAAGACGAACGTTGTCCTTAAACTTTCTCCAGTCGTACTCCTGCTCGCTGACCTCTGATCACCTCCCAGTGGATGTTGTGTTTTGGTCTGCTCCTCTTTCAGTCTCTTGTCTTTCCTGTTTCATCAGAGTAGAGGTCCGGTCTTTAAGGTGAACCAGCAGAGATCTTATTGTGTTAAATGTTTTGCAGTGAGAGCTGACGGTGACTTGTGGACTGGATGTCCTGTAAAGGCGCTTCCACACAGACGGAGCTGCAATTTACAGCTGCAAATAGCTGCATTTTCAGGTGCTTCAACTTCCTGCTGCAGCTCGCCGTGTGACCATGGCAACCAAAGAAAGCACAACAAAGGAAATAATAAAGGTTGGAGTTGAATTTACTGGATCGGTTTTTCCTGAATGATTCACCTCTGACAGAGATCTGACAGATCAATAAACTGTTTCAGTTTTATAGTTTGTGTCAAACTGACCTCCTGCTGGCTTCATCTTCACATTTAATGTTTAGCATTTATCAGTCTTCTCGTATAAGTGCCTGTTTTAACAACATTTATGTGACCAGGATTTAAAGGTACAGTTCTCAAATCTGTGTTGGTTCCTTAGTTATAATCCCAAAAAGATGATTTAGTCTTCTATAAATAAGAGATATTAAATCTAATGAACATTTACTGAGCACATTAATGCTCCTGAGAAGATGAACCATTTCTCTTTTGGGCATTCAGGACATGTATGAAGCACACTGATACCTTCATGTTTCTCTGCTGTCTGAGGCTAATATATTTCTTTCTGTACTGCCTGTAGTAATTTAAAGTGGGATACTGGGCCAAACCCCTCACAGAAACCTTCCCTTTTTCCTGAGTGTACAGTGGAGATGGATCTACAGTTCAGTGCTAATTCAGCGACTAAAGGATCTCTGGAGTCTCATCGGGGATCTGTGACGTCAGACGTTCTGCTCTCGCTGGTTTTCTTCTTTTTATTTTGCATGCTCTCTTGATTACAGGAAGTTTTTCCTCTTTTCTTTGCAGCACAGTATTGTCTAATTAGCTCATCTTTTCTGTCCTTGAGCTCACATATCTCCTTCCTCTCTTCGTCTTCTTCTCCCTCTTCTCCCTATCCACCCGGTCTCAGGAGGCCGTCGAGCTCCATCAGTGGCTCAAATTTAAAAGAGAAAGTCTGTGCGTATCCTCTAAAATTAGGTGTGTGAGTGTTTGTGGCTAACACCTTTTGTTTTATGGCTCTTTTCATCAAAGGGGACAGCAACAATTGTTGGTAACGTGTCCACACTTCAAGAAGCAGTTTGCATTCAGCAGCCAAATCTGTAATGATGAATGAATAATGATGAAATCTTTTCTCTCCGCTTTGGTGCAGTAATCTGACTGCACAATTGGCTTGATATCACAGCATCTTTTATTGCCAAAGGGAGGTACGGCAGCACAAACAATACATGTCTATGCTGCTGCCCAGTATGTGGCAGCTGTGTAAACTCATATGCATGAATACACAAACGCATGCTAACATACCTAAATACACACACACACACATAATCAAAATGATTTCATCCATGAGAACCTTCTATAAACAATTTCACTGCGGCTTTTGTCGGGGCACAACTGCTGGTTTCTAAATATGCACACTGCGCCGCTCTTTATCTGCTGTAAACAATGATGAGAGATGGTTCCTCGTTTCACATCTCCACTTTAATTTTCTAATATCTCTGGGAAAATTCTTAGCTTATGCAGAAAAACATGAACAATAACTCTGAATAATCAAGATCAGTCTGATCCGGTTATATGTCTCGTGTACATGTGGACATTTTGGCCTGAAACCAAAGTTTACACACACTGAAGATATTTTTTTTCTGTGGGGACAATAATCCTCTGCTTTCCATCAGTGTGTGAGCAGTGGACAAGCACAGCACAGAGCTCTGGGACCAATTACAAAATATTTCTAGGTCATCCTCGCTGCATGGAAAAAATCTACAGAGAATCTCACAGTAACTGAGATATGTCACTGTGACTGTCAACAGAGGAGCAACAATGACAGAATGACTGCCACACTACACCGCACTATGTGAGTTAAGTGATGTTAAGTACCATTTGTGTGAAAATCATTTGTGTCGTATATATCAATCGCAGTCGGCAATTACTGCATATTTCTGAATATTTCTTTTATGTGAGATTTACACCATTACAGCACAGAAAGTCCATGTTTTATTTGTAATTTTGTTCAGTGTTACCGAAAAATGAATCCAAGTGCTGTAGTAATCAAATTGTATATTATCTGAAACAATCCCAATTCAATATTCTTATTTAACTGCATCACTAGTCCTCATTTTCATAGTTTTCATCAAGAGCATGCAAGCTCAGTAGTTGTCTTGAGGTCATCCATGCATATTTTTTGTAAAATAACAACAAATGTTCATTTTTTTCTTAAAGGAAAACCTGAATCTGAGAAGGAGCACAAACTCTCAGAGCTCAGCACTGATAAAAGCATGTTACTCTTTCTATCCTGAGGCTGATTGATCACCTTACAGGATGATATTAAAATTCTGATTATAGTCAGTGTCAAATGTTCAGCTCCTGATCTGAATTGTCAATTTTGGACTTCCTGTCTCAGTTTACAGAACATGTTGATGTTTTAAATTTGTCCAAAAAGATAAAAGGTACCTGTGATGCTGATTATTACAGACTTTAAGTCCAATTCCAGCAATTAGTATAGAAACAGAAACTGTTTTTTGTGTCAGTACAGTTTGGGAAATCACATTGGTCATAAATCTTGGATGGATCCTACATTTCCCACAATGCAAAACTTTACCAGTATCTGTTCATTGGACATCACTGTGTGGTGAATGCATTTGTCCTTAAATCTCATCAGCTCTAGTTTAAAAAAGATTTATTGTAAGAAAATTTACCCAAGATAGATTGGGTGGATTACCCTGATGACATCACAGTGACATCATCAGGGTATATTTTCTCAGACTCATTCAGAGTGTCTGTCAGCGTCCTTGCCTCTTCCTCTCTCTCTATTTTCCTATCTCCCTCGACCACAGCGTGGACTCTCCCTGGTCCAGCCTGGCCTTGTGGAGGCTCAGATAACACCGAGACGCCCTTTCAGTGTTTATCAGAGCAGCCTCAGCTCTATCTGCTGCAGCCCAGGCCGAAGGGATGCTTATCTCCACCTGAGTGTGAGCGCAAAGGACTCACACAAACCGCACAGACACACAGAGTTCAACACAAGCAGGAGGGTTTTTTAAGGAGTTGATGGAGAGCAGAGTGAATATTGGACTTAAATGAATCAATGTTACTGTTGGTCTGTGTCTGCTGGATGTGTTCATAATACAGCAACATCTTAATTGCTGTTACTTCCTGTATTTAGGAAATTTAGGATGCAAATTCTCACCTGGAGAAAAAAAAGAGACAGATATCTGTCAGATGATCAAATGATGATGATGATCTAATAATATGGTATGGTTATGATTAGTTGTTGTTATAAATATCTCACCCTGAAGACCCCGAGAAGAAGCTCGATCAGAAACGAAGCGTTGTGGTATCGTGGTCAGCTCTCACTGTCTTCAGCAGAATTTTAAGCTCGGTAATGTTAAATAATAGATGCTTTATATTACGGCGCTCTGTGTAATTGACCTCCTACATTTTTAACAAGGTCTTCTTAATTACCCCATGCTTGTCTTGATTTTTTTTATTTTGCCATTTTAAGGCCAAACACTTTTAAAGGTTTTAAGAGGTTTAAACAATCAAAACGTCCTGTTTTTTCCTGCAAAGCCTCAGCGCTGTGGCCGTTTCACTTTGAGTCGTGGAACAAACAAGTTGCCCTGCAGGTGTCCTTCTGATCAGAGAAGAAAACTGCTGAGAGGCTCAACAGAAGCTGCAGAAAATGTGTAAAAAAAATGTGGCTGCTGGAGCTGCTTAAGTTACATGAGACATGTTTGAACTGTATGTTGAGTGTCACCCCAAAGAAAAGAGGATGCTCTTTTATGGGAAGAAAAAACATTCCTGTTACAGAATCATTTTATTTTCTAACCTCAACCACTGTTTGTTTGCTTGCCGTAAACCTTCGTCTTAACTGTACCATGTCTATACTGAAGCATGTACTGTTAATAGAAAATAATAATTCATAAGCACTAGCAGCTGATCTTTTTGTCATAATTTCTGCAGTTACATCTGGTGATGGAGATAACCATCTTAGTCCGGCAGGCTAAAAGCTAAAAAATGAGTTTAAAATGACCTCCCTAAAATAATCCATGTAAGCATTTTAACCTAACGTTTAACCTAAAGTTAGTGTAACGACTTCCATCAGACAGACATGAGTGCTATCACGCTGCCATGAGAGAGACAACATAAACACACTTCATTTTTAGGTATTTGAACAATAGATGCTGTTGTTTTCTTTTTGATTCTGCATCTGCATCACAATGCGACATTAGGAGGTGATAATTGTTCATGTGCATAAAACAAATATATATATATTTTCCTAAATCATGTTCATGTCCTCCACCTCTCCATCCATCCCTCGCTCATTTGCCTGTTTACTGCCTCACCGACCTTTTTTACAGGTGAGTCCCTTTTGCTCTCCATCAGCGCTGCTCAACCACACACTCAATAATCTCTCTGTGTCCCTCAGTCTCTCTCTTTACTGCTACCTTGTGAAGGTGGCCCTCATATTTCGAAGAGGCTTGCTATTAAGAAATCAATCCCATCTACATTCAGCCTACACGCAGCACAGCGGCCTCTCTTTGTGACAGACAGGGAGGCCAGGCCCCATAAATCAGCATAGCTGAGATATTTGTGACCAACTTGGGGGAAGATTTATGGCTGCTGGATATTGGAGAGCATCTATCAGTCTCCCACAGAAGGCTGCTGGGGGTGGGGAGGCGAAGGTAGGAAAAAGGAGGGTTGTCTGTGGAGGAGGGGGTGGAAAGAGGATCTTTACCGTCAAAGAAAAGGACTCCAAAGGAATAAGAAAAAGGAGAGAGAGGAAGACTTTAAACATTTCTCAAACACAGTCGTCTTGAGATGTGAAGCTGCTGTGAGGCGTAGCAGGCGGAGAGATGGATGGGCAGAGGGCTGAAGAAGGGTAAAAAAAGGCAGTGCCCAGTTGTTACAGAGAGCCATGAATTTAATCTGGCTGTCATATATGGATAACCTGAGAACAACCCCACACACATCACCCAGCTGCCAGACCCAGGACATCATCAAGGATGTCAGTTAACTAAATCCTCCAGTAAAATACGAACAAATCTCTGCTGCTGATGTCATTTACCAAACCAGACCTCATATCTATGAAGTTATGCATTCCACAGGTACAATCACATTTTATTTTGCTTCATCTCTCCTACAACATTATTAAGAGATAAAATTGTCCACATCTTGCAGCAACTATTTTCCTGCTGTGAGGTCTAAGGGGAGTTAGCTGCAGGCTAGCTAAGTGATGCTCACACATCAGTTGTCAAGGGGTCATTTATAGACAAGCTATCAAACCTCACAATGTTGGTTTCACACCAAAAGGTTTATAAGAGCATCTTTCATCTTGGTTAAGATCAAGGCCAAAAGCTTTTACCAGCTGACACACCTTAACACTGGAGCTGTTACGATCCCCTCCCAACGTAAAGTAATGTTGCACAAGATGCTGAAAATGAACAGTGTGTAATGGGATTAAGGGATGAACATGGAGTAAATATCTATTAAGGCTTTTGAAAACTGTAGTTACCTAAACCAGTGAGCAAACTATAAAGAACAGGTAGAGCACCAAGTGTGATATCAAGTAAAGCTGCCGTAATATATCCACAAATTGTCTTATCACATCCAAGTCTCAGAACAAGGGATTACCAGGGATTAAAGTAGCATCCAAAACATTGAGAAGTAAAGGATTAAATGAAATGTTTCCCAGATTATCTACCAGCAGGGGTACTTTCCACTCCAGACAGTCTGACAGGTAGTGACACTTTTAAAGTACACAATCAACACAGGTGAGCACTTCTTTGTGTCTCATCCCTCTCTATGACAGACCTGCCTTTGAATGTGACCATAAACATCTTTATATCTTTATTTGAAGTATGCTCAGATCTTCATTCTGATGCGTTGCCTCTGATGAACCATGCGAGAGGCTTTATCAACATCGATTTCATACCAAAGGAGCAAATACAAAAGAGAATAAGGTGGTGATTTTCAAAGGAGAGTGCAGCTAGACGGTGGGTTTAACCTTTCAGTTTTCATTATTCATGACGAGCGTCCAGTGACACTTCAGCATAGACAGGAAGAAGAAACTGGTGTTTTTCTGTGCCTGCTACACGATATGCACCTTCCAGTTATGATAACCGGCTTTTCATTCCCGCTTTAAGTGTGACCGTTCAGGAGAGGTATACGGTTATATTCAACATATATTCAATGTCACATAAGTGAGTGTTTTTCTGGCAGAAGCTGACCTTTACCTTCAGCCTAGTTACATAAAGGACACAGTACGTCCTGCCTGCACCAAACACTGACACTAATAAGAAGAAAAAGTCTTTTATTAATCCCTCTTGGTGTGCTGGGCTGTTTGTAGGATGGTAATACTTCATGTAATGCTCTTTATCTGATGCTCCCCCCTGTGCGGACTCTGCATGAAGTGAGGTTGAGGGTCATCGGCCGCCTGATGTTGAAGATGGAAAGATCGTGTCATGTTGAATTGTGTATACTCAGGCATTGATTGGGTGAATAACAGGAAGTGTTTTTTATTGGCGAGGAGCCACACAGCTGCAACTCTCTCAGGTTTTCCTCGATCAGGGAGTGTACCGAGCGGGACAATGCTCCTCTCGTTGTGGAAAGACTGTCTGGGAATCAGGCTCTGAGGTATTGTTCCTGCACCGCAGACATGACAAAAGAAAGAGCAACTATCTCGGCTTTGTGTCCCAAAAGCCTCTAAAATGTCACACCTACACGTGTCCTGTGGGCTTTATGTCTGAGATGAACGTCAAGAAGTCTGCAGTGTAGGTTGTCCAACCTACATATGGCATCAATGCTGTAAAACAATGCACGGGAACAACTTCTATATGTGGTGGTTTAAATCAAACATGCAGCTAGAAGCATGTCAGTGTGACACTTTTACAAAGGGATGAACGGGGAACACAGACTGTGTGAGATACTTGTCCACTGTGCGTGAAAATCTTTCTCTTTTAAAGAATGATCCTCAAACATTTAGTGTGGAGGAGGTGTTGGATTTGTGAACCAATGGTGGCTTGAGGAGCCAGCGAGGGACAGAAGAGGCCCCAGAATAATCATATTTTGGAATATCAAATTAAACTCCTCTTTTAGCTGACCCCATATGTTTGACTTAATCTTTTTTTTTTCGACAGAAATGAAAGTGAATAGCATTCACTGGAGAGCGCACTCATCACCAGACAGCCAGCGATTCCATATGTTGCCGTGCTCCATCTAATTACTCCTGTGCGGAAACATGCTTAAATTCAATCCAAGACTGGCGGTGAATAAATGCAACAAGGGTTTATACAGCTGTGGTGTGCTGCTAAGAGATGCTGGAGTCATTCTTCAGATCAGTCAACAGCAACTTCTGCAGATTTGATAAAAGTAGAGTGCAAACAGAGTGAATGCTGTATGTTTTTTTGCATTTGTGACCCTCCTCTATTTGTATTTGTTAAAATAAAATCCTCACAATGGGAGATGAAACCTCAAATCAACTATTCAATATGAACATATAGTACGTGTGGACCAAGCACATCTAAATGTACATTTGACAATCTTTAAATCTGACATGTGTGTTATTCAACCAGTTTTTAAAGAAATATTTCACAGGAGTCGGTCTTTGTTGCAGCACCTTTGATCCTTTACCAAAAGTCAGTTTCTTTCTTTACACCTTGACCATGACATTTCTCCCATCTTAAGCGGTTTTAGGTGCCTAAACTTAACCAACCTTTAACGATAGCAGATCAAGGAAAAACTGTTTAAATAAGAAATGATGGTGCCCTGCCAATTGATGTTCTGCAAATAAAGTTATGACCTCTAACCTGCGCTGAATAAATCCATTGATACCAACTGCTGGGAACGGGCTTTACATTAAATAATCTCATGAGTTCCACTGTAGCAGACACACACAAAGGTTTAGTTAAATTAAAGTAAAACTTTATCATATTCCTTTCAGTGAACATCCAAGTCTATTTGCCATTCAAAACTAGAAAAATGCTTTGAAGGAATCATGTTATAAATGTTAGAAAAGTGGCTCATTGCTCTCGTTTGTCGTTTGATCTCAGTCGCAGCGTAACTGTTGGACCTCAACAGGAACTCGTGTGGTTTTAAAAGTCGATGACAAATGAGTCATTTTGTGATGAAGGTCCTGTTGGATCCATCATGTCCATTAAAATTCAGCCTGTAGTGCAGCGAGCTCCTCAGGGCTCAGAAAATACTCAAAATTAAAAAAATCCAAATTTATTTATTTAAAGCCCAAAATCACAAACATCGTTTGCCTCGGAGGGCTTTACAATCTGTACAGTTGTGACACCCTCCCTCTGTCCTTAGACCCTCGAACCGGGTCAGGAGGAAAACTTCAAAAAACCCTTTATGGGAAAAAGAAGAAACCTGAGGAAGAGCCACAGATGAGGGATCCCTCTCCCTGGGACGGACAGACGTGCAATAGATGCCACATGTACAGAGAACATCATCATCAGTCATATATGGAGTTAAACATGGGTCGTAATAAGCTGTAGATAAACTGAGTTCATGGGTTTAGTCCATGTGTGAAGGTATCACAGGTAATGGAAATGAGTCCGTGAGTCCAGGTGCATCTCTAGATGTCCTCATATGGAGCTCTGAGCCACTCGACCTTCTCTCCACAACACAGACACAGATCAGTATTCACATTAACCACTTTAACACTTTAACCAATTTAACCAATTTAACCAATTTAACCACTTTTCTTCCTCATACAACACTTTTGTTTACATGTACTGTAACAAAATGACCGTCCTGCTGGGTGATCAGAAGTTTTCTTTCCCTTTCATGTTACTTTGCAGAATCAGTCAGTAAAGCTGCTGCCATGTGAGGGTTTTAAATTCTTAGCCTCCAGTGCTGCTCAGCCTGTTGACCTGAAACTGACCTGCAGAGACAACAGCAGACGACAGGAATAAGAAAAAAACAGTCTTCAGTGAGGAGTGGTTTGAAAGATGGTGACAAAGAGGGGAAGCACTGAGAAGGAATGAAACGGAGTGAAAGATAAGGAGAGGTTGGAGAGGTTTACAGGCAGGGGAAGAGAAGATGAAGAAAAAAAGAGGTGGGGGTTGACGGTGAGGAAAAATCTCTTTTCCTGTGAACTTTTCAAGGTCAGCCCCTTTCATCTTTCGTATCGAGCCTCTGCAGTTGGTTTGCTTGGTTTCCAAACACCCACAACTCCTCCGGTCGAGCATGCAGAGAGGGGGCCAAGTCCCCGTTTGGGAAGCTGGTCTGTTGATGCCTCGAGGCATAGAGTCTCCTTCACCACGGCTTCGAGCAGACAAGGGCCCTGCATTAATCATGTGCAATGTGATAGTCCCACCCCTCCCCCTGGATGTTGGCCCCTAAACAGGCTGTGACAGAGGGGCCTCTCTGCAGCAGCTCTGCACACCTGTACGGCTCTGTGCAGAGGAGCTCAGTGTGCACGGACAAATGAAAGACAATAAAACGCTGCGTTGTCTCGCCGCCGGCTGGTCTGCTAGTTAGCTTAACTGACCTTCCAAGTTCAAACAGTCATACCCGCCTGCAGCTACGCTAATGCGAACTAGCCCGATGACCTTCCAAGATCATGGATGCCACTATCATGAATGAATGGGTAAAAAGCCGGTGGCAAACCTGAGGACGGCCCTGCTACATCCTCTCTTTGATTTGAATTAATAAAGGCCAATTTATATAAAAGAAAATGGAAAAACTGAAATACTGAAAATAGAACACATAATTAAATGATGATGTTTACTCTTAATGTTTTATTTAAATCTTTTGTGCAACATACTGCGTAAAAAATAAGTCACTGAGAGAGACCACCTTCCCAAGAAAAACAGCAGAATCAGATTTTTTAAGAAAGTGGAACCAACACAAAATGTTTATATTCAAATAACAAAACCTTCCAGAGGGAGCAAAGAAACGACGTGAACCCACAAGATCCATAAAACTTAAAAATGTGTGTTCAAGTTGTGGTTTTGTAATGTGTGTAATGCACAGACAATGATGGCGACCTGCCGAAAGGTGCATCGGATCATAAAACACCTTCAAGTTCCACCTGGATTTTAATGCTTTGACATTTGAGGATTTAACAACCAGAAAAGGAGTTTACATTAAACAGTTAGAGACTAATTAAAAGCTTATGAACATCTTGAGAATCTTAAAAAACACAATAGTGAAATTTACCATGTATAAATATATTCAGATTTATGTATCTAAATTGATTAAATAATAAAACATGAACTATATTGCCAGAGTAGCAGATATAATGCTGACCAGGTTCACCATCATAGATTAGCATGCTAATGGACTCAGCTCAAAGCAGGGCTGAGACTAATGGGAACGTCTTTAGTTCTGCATTAGTTTTGGTCATAAAGCATCTCAGTATCTGATCAAACACGCTTATTTAGTTGTGTAAAGGTTGTTGGTCACTACTGAAGAAATGGGTGAGGGTTTAATGTGAAACTTAGAAATGGGAGGCCTTGTTATTTAAAAATCTCAAAATGCCTTGAGACACATAAAATCAAACAACTGATTGACCTTTTCTTGAAAGATATTTTGTTTGTCCATTCATCAGATTTTGCGTCAGGCACACAGAGCTGCAGCTGTACGCTGAACATCTTCAGAGCTTTGCTAAAACACACAATGGCAGCGAGTATTTGACCCACTTCACTCGTAACACTGCGGAAATATACCTGTGATATCTGACCGGTCACACCGAGCTGTCAGCTGACTCATCCCCAGACAGCGAATCGAACGGTGCGTCTTTAATATCACTCAGCTGCAGCTCTTCAATCGTGCAGGTCTCGGTGGGGCTGATGGAGGCTTTGATTCATTTTCTCACATGTACAGAGTGTTACTGACCCTGCAGGCCTTACTGCACTGCATGTGTTTGTTTTTGATGCATTACGAATTTTCTGAGCCGACCTTTGTGCTGTTTCACGCTCCCTCTTGTTACGAGTTTTATCAGATTTATCAAGCCGACTGTCTTGGTGCTGGTCTGGGCCGAGATTTGTGACACCCTTTGCTTCATTGATTGGATTCAGTGATTAGGCAGGACTGGACCCACACAAACAGAGAGGCATTATCAGTCCCACACACACATTAATACATCAAGTATGCAGTCATTTACATTTATCGATACATTTTTGTCTTTATTGGATATCTTAGAGTGTAGACAGGAAACATAATGGGGGGTGATTGGGAGGTACAACAAACAGCAAAAGTCATCTGGCCAGAATCTCCTTTTTCCACATCCTGCAGGTGGTGAGCAACATTATCATTCATGAGGAGTCGAGTTTGTGTCACCTGATAATCATGTCCACTCTTTACCTCCTTTTATCTTTGTATTTGGTCTCCACCGTCTCTTGAGAAGAATATCTGGCTTTTCAGATGCTGAAGATGTTCATCAGTTAGTTTCTACCTCTTCTATGTCTGTTGTTTGGAGCTGAGCAGGTAGTGAACAGTGGATGTGAAACAAGCTAAAAGAGGCTAAAAAGATCTGTAAATCAAAGGGGAATGAAGAGGTAATGAAGTTAACTAAAACCTGACAGCAGGTGATGGTGACTGTATAGATTTCTTCACTGTTGTGCTTTAGGAGTTGGTGTTAAGCGTCTTATAGATTTGTGAGGAGTGGGGCGTGCCTTCATGTCGCTGTGCAGAACGCTTGATTCCAGCGCCCTCGAGTTAGCCTCGGTGTCCGTGCGTGGGCGTCGTGAGACTGTCCCAACTTTCCTCATTCACCCGTCAAGTGTGTGTGAAAGGCATCAGAGGAGCAGCGAGTGGGTGAGCCGACACGTGTTTGCCACTGTTAGAGCCGGTCAACTTACCACGGCTCCTCTCCAAGCCGACTTACCGCTCGCTCTCTGCAGCACTGATACCGCACTACATCGCCTACACACAGACACACACACACACAGGACTCGGCCTGCTCCCTTAACAAACAGAAAATACACAATATCATCCATAAAGGAGTGGAGGGAAGCAGGAGAAGGGCTCAAGACACACAGTACATTAATAATGAGTTAAATAGGAGACTGTGCAACTCGGCACATTAATAATTCTCCTCACAACAAAGGCAGAGGGGCCCCTACTGCAGACCTTAAGGTCAGAGTCCAGTGTGTGAGTGTGTGTGTGTGAGTGTGTGTGAGTGTGTGTGTGTGTGTGTGGGAGTGAGTGTGTGTGTAGGCATGTGTTTGCTGTATGCTTCACTGATTATGTGCTCTGTCCATCTGTGTGTCCGTGCAGGATCTCTATCAGCAGCACTTTGTCCGAGACACGTGAGCTACTTATCAATGAGCAGACTGGGCTGTCAGTTCAGGACCCACATTTTGGGTCGTAAAGTGAACAAAACAAGTCATGGTGTAGTATTTCCAGCGGTCATGTGTTTGACTTTGTGATACGGTGACCGAGCTGTCTCGCTAACAAGCGGTTGTTTATGGATCGACTCTGTGCACTGTGGAGAGCAACGCGACTGTAAAAACATTTACTACATTTCTTAATTGCTCGTGAAAAGGATGTTCTTCTCTTATCGAAATGGTACCAGTTTGAATATTTAATGTGATTCTTCTGGGTTGCTTGACTTTTATATGGATCAACATTGTGAAAGAGATCAGTCAACAGAAATGATCACGGTCTGTGCAGCTCTGCAGAGCTTTTTAGCCTCTTTTTGTTTTGGCATTGGAGCCTGTAGCTTTGGTGAAATAAACATGTACGGTATGTTTTAAAGATTTTTAGTGCAGTTCTTTTTTCTGCATGTTTGCATGCTAGTTTTTGATCCTAATGATTTTAGTTTCACTGACCACAGAGGTTAAAACAGCTGTTTTCAATCACCTAATGCAGCTTAGATAAAATATAGAATAAAGCATCTCCTCCAAGTATTTTTATACTTTTAAAGTGTAACTGAAATATCCTTAATTAAGAAAGTATCTTTAATTAAGAACATGAAATGAAAAAGTGAGAAAAAAAGTTTAAAAAATGTGGATTTCCTCAAAACCATCACAGTTCTTCAGGATTTTGCAAAACAGGAAGGAACTTACTCATATCAAAGTAAAACTGATTAGATAAACGGGAACATTTCTGCAGTGTCACATCGAAGCAGCTTCTTCAGGATGTAAGTGAGCCTTAAAATCAATGTCCCACTAACAAACACTGCAGGGAGACACACAGCCGTCCATTTACACTGTTTATCTGCTGAGCTGTCAATATATTGTGTCTGATAAATACAAAGAAAACACGGCGCTGTTTTCTGCACAGGTACCGAGGCTGCTGCTTTCCAGGAGGACGCACTCTCAAACAGTAAACAAAATCAATGCAATCTTCGAATTAGCCTTATCCTGTCTGCTCTAAAAGCAGCTGTGGACATGATGAGAGTCCTCCGAGTGGAGCTAATGTGAGCAGAGAGCGCATGTCTGCGATCTGAAGTCAGTCCCTGTCGATTCACTGTAAACGTACAGGAAGCAGAATGTGAAAATATGAACCATTTATTCATCGGCCTCTTATTAAGGTCATTTCAGCTTAATGGACTGGGACCTGCACGCGTGCCTTTTCTACCATTTGCATGAGTTCCCATTATGAGAAAAGATGGCCTGATTGCATGTGTATCTCTCAGTTATCAAATCAATTAGTCAGTGAGGCATGTGACCTGTTACTGATCCTAGGAGGACTTACTTAATGGCTCATAACACACTGCGTGGAAATTAGTGCAGCTGAATAATTGTCATGATCCAAATAAAGCAGGTAATTATTTATTGACCAAACGATGCCATTACCGAACATGTTGGACAGGTGTTTATTTTATTATATGGACGGACATGCCTCACCTGTTTCTATGGTTTTCTTTGCGTGGATATCTAACTGACTGGTCACATCCTTATCAGTTATTCTTTAACCTATGTTATCTGACAGAGGAGCAGCTTTATATTTCTTGTTCCTCGTTGCTTCCTTGTGATTGTTTGTACTGCAAGCACCGTTCTTTGCCTTGATGACGTTGTCATTTTGACGCTTTATATTGCAGTCTATGTAAATGTGATTATCCAGTCATGAAAAACGTAAAACGCCACCTTAAAGGTGATATGAGCCACTTTCGCAGCCAGTAGATGTCGCACCAGAGCACCAAAGAGAGCAAAACAAATGGCCACAAATGGACACGCGTCATTCAAACTGGACAGAAACTAAATAAAACTCCTGAAAACAGCTTACAAATAGTCAATAAATAAATAGTAATCGTAAATATACAACTTCAAGTGAAAGATTTGCCCATATCTTGGACTTTGCAGAGTGTTGTGAGAGGAGAAAAAGCTAAAATATCATACACCCAGACCAACAGTGTGTATTATAATGTGTACCAACACCTGAAATATCTTCCTCCTCTGAGCTGCATTGTTGTGCAAAAACTATTAAAACACATTAATCAGCCTCACTGTTGTGCTGGATGACAAGTTCCTCCGTTGCCATTCCTTCATTTAGGAAATTAATGAAACCTTTTTAAAACTACTGAGACTCCAGTACTTCTTTATGCATTTAGGATCATAATAAAATTCAATCATTGCACTTCTAAAACATCGTCAGTCGGAGTAAGAGGAAGTTTAAATTAAAAGATGAAATATATTTTATTTATTTCACACATTCATCTTCCTTGTTCAAAAGCTGGAGTCTAAATTACCCACAATGCAACTTGACAGTTTGCTCAGAGATAGAGGAGTTAGCATCACTTGAGGATTTATCAGCCTAACAAACACACTTTATTTATTTTCACACACTGATCTCCTCAATACTTTGGTGAAATGAGAGGAGCTCTCCTTTAAGTTCAGGTTTACACACTGTGATGATCAGATGCAGTCCAAACATCAAATCTCCCTCGCTCTGATGCTGCCTTCAATAAAATGAACCATCATGAGCTTCATGATGATGTTACGGTGTCTGCAGGGTTTCTGCTGACAGCCACAGGTTGGTCATGGTGTTTCCTGTGACTCCGATCGTACGGGAACATTCACGTGACTCGTTTCTGTCCGTCAGCTAACGACTCGAGCTGCCAGAGACTCATCGATTTCTCCCTTTCTGCCCCAGAGGCTGCTGGTCTCCGTCCTTCAAATGCTCCACGATGGGCCGGGGCCGCTCTGCAGCCCGGAGTGGCCTCCTGTCACAGCCGGTGCTCGGGGACCATCTGACGAATCCTCCTGTCACTTTAATTATGCAGCCATTCACTCAGAGACTCACTCAGTCCGTCAGTGTGTCTGGGCTTTAGTGAGAGGACTGCACCGAGAGAACAGAAACAGTGAGGGAAACACCACCACGGAGATGTAATCACTCAGAGATTTTATGGTTTTTACTGTCATGTGGGTCATCTTACATTAAAAATAATAATAATTCAGGTATGATGCACTTTGTCAGTCCAACAATGTAATAAACTCTCACAAAACTTCATTCATTACAAGAGTCTGATGACCAGAACAGTCCATGTTGTCTTCACTTCGACTGATCACCACCAAGTGATCCTGCCAAGTGCCGTTTATTTTCTCCACAGAACTCAATCATTAGAACAACAAAAGGTGCTGTACACATAAAATACACCTAACCTTAATCCAAGATGCATTTCGCAAAGAAAGATCCAATCACTGATAAAACAATAGTGCTGGTGCTTTACCGACAGCTGAAGAGAAAAATGAACATACAGTCTGCAGTTTACATGATTCACTTTTGGATTCTGGCTCAATTGTGAATTATTATTATTTGAACTATTTACCCAATTTTTCAGCTCGTTTAGTTTAGTGCAGTGGGTCCAAAAACCTCAGAGACAGATTCAAATCTCTGTAAAAAATCAAACCAAAGTTACCTGCACAGCCACTGACCACTGCAGACACACGATGTTTATCACGAAGAACTTCACCTTGCTTCATTTTCAGCTGTATTCATGTCTTTGTCTTCATGCCAGCAAATGTTTTTGCAGCTATTTCTCTGCAGCAGCTGCTAGAAAATGAAGCAGCTCAGCTTCAGTCAGTTCACTCTCTGTAGTCAGACATGCTGCACACACACCGACAGACACTGTGCAGCAGACAAAGGTGAGGAAATATTTATGAAGAACTATTGACTTTCCTACGGAAGCTGGAGCAAACACAGACACAAAGACTCCACGACAGTAACATCAAAGTCTTTTCACCAGATGGATTAGTGTGACCGCCTTCAGAAGGGGATTACAGCAAACTGTGAGCCTGACAGAGGGGACAAACCAGCCTCCATCAAAACACACCGACACTTTACACAACCTGGAACACCTCAAACTCACACACACTGCCATCCACCACGCTGTACTGCTGTATTATAAATCTATGGTGCAGTTTTGGATAAAATACAGCTAAAAAACTGCAGTTACAAACAAACAATGAAGCCTAAAAACCTTCGCTTTAATGTCATTACTTATTTCTAGTAAAAATAATCTCAATTCTGATTAAATATTCAGATCATATTTAAATCAGATTTAATTAGTCTAGTAACACTAGTAACCAATCATAGTAGCAACAAATACTATTAGTCCTTTTGTATCACACTGCAAAAAAATCATTTAACCGTTGCTTGTGTCAGCTAAAAGAATCAGGACACGACAACACTGTGTGACCTTGAAACTAGTGAAAAGACTTAAAGATACCTTTAACTAGATTATTTTACTTTTTGAAGGTGCAGTCCAACATTTTGAGAAAAAATCTCTTTTATTACTTTCTGAGATTGACAGAGGATATTGAGCTAAATGCTAACAAGCTCATGATGATAATGTTGATGTTTCCTGAAGTTTCGGTGGTGATGGAGTGAGACAGTTATATTACTTCCTTACATTTTTATAATCAAGTTTCATTTTTAATAACACTGAGAAAACTGCATTAATAGTAACTACATTTTTCATCTAAATATAAGACTTTCCAGTAAATTAGATTCCAGTAATTAGATTACCAAAATCCAGTAATTAGATTACCAGTAAAGAAAAATCTGCTTTAATGTGTTAATTTGAGTGACAACCAACATATTAATATCAATCAAGACCAGTTACCCTTCAATGAATTTAACACTTGGCAAGATGATTTATTTATTTGATAGGAACAAAGAATGTAATTATCTTTTAATAAAAAAAATTGATTTTTCGATTTGCTGTTTTTATTTTAGTGTAGAAGTACTGCAGGTTTCTGTGGAGAGAGTGCTGGTCTAATTATTGTTTTGGGGGCTCTGCGCTGAAAGGAAACCACTCTGTGTGAAAGTTTGATTTTTTCTGGCTTGCACTCAAATTTTAACACCATCAGTTCGAAATAGTCTGTGAGCTCCTCAACCCAACAACGCTGCCATTTGCATCGTGTTTCTGTTTAGAATCAGTTATCAGTTGATGGGCTGTATTTTCCACTTCAACCTAAAACAGAATTTGACAGCTAAGTCAGCAGTGTCTCTAAAAAATGGTGGAAAACTGAGTTATGATTGGAGAAGTGAGTTCTGCGGGGTCTATTTGCCATCTGAAGGTTAAGGATCTCACTGCAGCCTCAGCACATAATCATGTGAATATATGAATACACCATTCAGAGATTATATTCCTCTGGACCATTGCTGGACCTTTAACGCATATTGAAAGCACTTACCTTGCACACCTGTCAGCAGATCTGACTGCTGTTCAGGGGGCAAACGGCTGAGTGTTGTTTTTCATTTTAGAAGAATGTACATTTTTACGGGGATTGTTCAAACAAGTTTCAAACCTACAGGGCCGTATTTCACGTGGCTTATTATTATGTATGATTCCACCTGGCAAGACAAAACAAAGAGCCGTGATAGCTGTGTTTCTGACTGCTAATGCTCCTGTGTGTGTGTGTGTGTGTGTGTGGGCTGAAGCCGTGCACTGCGGGCTGATGGTAGTACTGAAACTGGATGTTGGCAGCGCTCCAGGTGGATGGAGGCTGAGCGACGCCTCGGCACGCTGAAATATTGATTCAGAAAGCTGAAGCGGCCGCGGGCCATGGGCTGCTGCTGACCGTACATGCAGAAGAGTCTAAAAGTTCAACCCTGCATCTGTGCACGGCGTTACACAGCTGTAACGTCTGACTGAAGAGAGGTTTGGTCGAGTACCTTAAAACTGATTTTACACCCACCTCCTTTATATTTCCCACCCTGTCAGGACTGATTAAGGTGAGATTTTCTACTGACATCTTTATACACACATCACTCACACAGAGCTCTACTCGGCCATTTTGTCGAGCTCGATGCCTACGCCAAGCTAAAACATCACTGAGATTACAGCGTAGACCACGTGAATCTGAATCACTAGTGTATTTAAAGGTTTCTCTGCCACTAAACTGTTGCATGAAGATGCTCAGCCTCAAAGAAAAACAGTGATATGTCTGCGTCACTGCTCCCAGGATTAGTTGGCTAGAAAAACAATATAATTCCCCCGAAAAAACACACATTTGTGACGTTTCTGTTTCTTTATGGCTTAAATAAAGGAGATAAAATTAGGGATTCTTATCCATCTTCTCATTTTATTCTGAGAGAGAAAGCAGAGGAGTATACACCCACAAGGTTAACTGCTCTTTTAAAGGGTTAGTTCACACAAATGAAATTTCCAGATCTGCACCCCTGTTGCACCGACAGGCGACAGGCTGTATGAGCGTGAACTTAACAGGAACAGGAACTTAATGTTAAATGGATTCTGTTATTTTTATCAGCGTACTGACAAAATAACTGTAAATGCAAAAATATTCAGTACCAAAACATTTCATTGGTTTTTCTATAATATTTGCTCGTGGTATAACTGATGTTTCATTAGTGCTTTTTAGCACTCAGTTAAGGTTAGAAAAAGATTTTGGTCTTGGTTAAATGGAAAACTAACACTTATTTTTATCTTGTATTGATCTATATAAAAAGGCTTTTAATTATTCTGACAAACTCCAAAAAAATGAGCAAAAGGTGAATGTGTATTTTGTATTTTGTATTTTGTTAAGTGACTTAAAGTAAAATTAATCATCTAATCACTTCAGCCCTATTCTTTGGTGTCAGCCATCCACTCTCCCTGCTCTACAAACATACAAAAAATGATGCTTTCTCCAAATTTGGCAAAGCAAACTAGCTTTATATAAATTTATGGGTAATTCCAAGAGGCAGAAATCCAGAAACCTTGAAGAATCAAACCAAAACTCTCTGCATGTTGTTCGGATCCCACGAGGGTTAAAATGGAGATTTTTTTTTTTTTGTTTTCTGCCACCTAAATTCAATTCAGTTCACCGAGAAGATAAATATGTGTAAACAATTCAGATAGTGATTCAAATCAGAGGGAGCGGGGTTCGTCAGACACACTGAACGGGAGGTTAATTAGACAGTGTGTTCACGTTGGTGTGTATTCCTCTGAGTCCTCTTGTTGCTGTAGTGTTGTAGCTGGCATTGCATGTTCGGGGCCCTTGAGTGGAAAAAAAACGTGTGTGTGTATGTGTGTGTGTGTGTGTGTGTGGGGGCCCAGTGGGGGCCCAATGACTGACACACTCTCTGTGTCTCTCACTGTGCCTTTGATTCATTTTTTAATAGGCCCCTGCAGCTCCAGCACCACGCTGCCTGTTTCTCTGCCTGTTTCTCTCTCTCTCTCTCTCTCTCTCTCTCCCATTGATTTTTTTTTTAAGTCAATACATTTACCACTCCTTTCCTCCTCCTCGTCCTTGTTATTGAATCTAAACCGACGTGTAGCCCGGTGCTGTGTGTGATGCGTTCGTTTCAAACTGAATAGCGAGGTCCTCCATGTCCTGCTCCTGTGTGTCGGAGCTTGTACACCCTCGCAGGATACCCGGTATGTAAATGACAAGAGCTCAGTAAAGTATTGGCAGGAGTCGCCGCGATTCCAGGCAAGACGAGGGCGCCGGACCATGCTCGTATTCCTCCGTCTCCTCTGAGATGGCAGAGACGGAGTGGGAGGAGGAGGGAGGCAGCCAGCCCATCATGTCCCTCTTGTCCTACTTCTCCTCTCCTCGCCCTTCCCCCCGTCCTCTCATCCTTTTTTTTTTCTTGTGTCTTACGCCTACGCCGGAAGTGTGCTGTCTCCTCCTGTACAAGCTTCACGCTGTCTTCTGTGCATGTAAACAAATGCACACATCCAAAGTACGTTATGGGAGCGGTGCTGTATGAACACACTGCACAGAGCGACGCTGATTTGCACGTCACGCCAGCTTAGCCTCATCAGAATGACACTGATGTCCCGGCACCTCCCTCAACTCCTGCCAATTACAACCCCCACCCTGCACCCACTGGAGACAATGTGGCACCCAGCACGGCCAGTCAGCCCCCCACCCCGCCTTCCTGGGTGCTGTCTAGTCGTATTGCCTCGGCAGAGCCCCCGCTTCAGCCACCTCCTCCCCCGGGGAGACTGCGAGATGCTCTAACCTTTGTTCAGGAAACTGAGCAGAACTGTTTTTTCTTTCTCCTCTCTGAAAGTGTATTTTTTCTGGGTTTTCTGCACCCTCAGGTGATTCCCAGGTTGTTTTTTTGTTTCTTTTTTAAGGCTCCCATTTACAGGGTTTACTTGGATTACTGCAACAAACCACAGTGGGAAACTTTGGCTTACACACTTCTCATCCCTGCAGTTAGGTTTTTTTTGTCACTCCCCAGACGAGTTGTAAGGCCTGCATGAATCACCCACAGGTGCCCACAGTCTTTATGAAATCGTGCCCACACAGGCCTTGATGAACGCTGCCCACTGCCCGAGGCGCCCCGTTCACTCCGTCATGAGACCACAGCCGTGCCTCCGTCCACAGAGCTCTTCAAACACTCGAGTTCACATCCTCGACCGCTGTGGTAATGATTCACTGACCACAGACCCAGGACTCCTTCACAGCAGCAGGCACGTCCCGAGCGCTCCGTACGAGTGTTTTCTGTTTTAGTTTGCTTCATTTGCATCCAGTGAGAACAATAACAAGTGGTGAACCACAGGACATCCACACTGAGACATCTGAAGATGTTACACTCAAGCTTAATCTGTGTTTGTTCACAGCACACTCTCAACCAAAGATCACCAGACTCATCTTACCACACATTTACACCACAGATGTGATGAAGCACAGTGTTTGTATGTGAGCGAGTGAATGAATGTAGAGATGAGCAGCAATAAAATGTACCTCTTTTATCAACGTATAAGTATGTGGTTAGCCTAACTTAGCGTAAAGACAGAAAGCAGGAAACAGTCAGCCTGGGTCCATCTAAAGATCATTATAACACCTCCCATCACCTCTAACGCTCATTAATCAGTATTTAGCTTGACTTTTCTTACAAACAGTGTCTCCAGAAACATCATCTCAGGTCGCTTGATGTAACTGATGAGCACAGGTTTGGTTTCTGCACAGACAACATGGCACCAAACCCGACAGCCTCGCTGTGATGACAAAACTGCACACAGTCACCAAGAAGTCGTTCCTGTCCGCCCATAAAACCACAAACGGCAATTTTTACATGTTTATAAGTTACTGTGTGAGCTTTGGCAGTGTTGGTGGGCTTTTTTATGACTTCCAGTTTTTCACTAACCTAAGCTAACCATTTACATTTTTTACTGTGCAGAGTGAAGTTTTTTTAAGCAGCTATGATTTTATCCTCCATCCATGACTGAGAGGGTTACAGCAGAAATATTCACAGCAGTAAGTTACGTACCAGGAATGTGTACTTGCACAGATTTGACTGATTTACCGGACAATACTGCAAAGTGTTGGCGTGTTTAAGATCAAGGTGTGTGCATTTACCCCCAATGTAACGCAGCTCAGCAGCATTTGGTTCACAACAAACAGTGAAAGCATTAAAAGCACCAATAATAATACAGCATTCACACATAGATGGACCATTAATAACATGTTTTGGCCATTCTTCTGAGAAAGATCCCTGAAGGCCAAATTCAAGGAACACTTTTGTGGAAATATTTTTTACACAGCCAGCGAGGGGTTTTTATATTTTCTTTAAAGGGAGAAACTGAATCATCAAATTATTGAGGCGTTTTCATTTGACCTTGTCGGAGCACTGTGCCGATGTAACCCATAAGTAAATCTGTGAGTCATTTTCGAGAAGCGTGCTTTCAGTGGACAGTCAAGACTTTGTGGCTCTGTGTTAAAGTGGCAGCTGGGTGAGCGTACAACACGATTACACCGACAATTTGGAGGTTATGATAATGGCCTGATGCTTCAAAGCAGATAAGATCCAGCCGTTGTTTTGGATGGACGTCTCGTTTGAGATATTATATCAGATCAGTCCTGCAGCAGTGTGAATCACTTTCATATCCAAACATGGACATGTGTTTCATTATTAGAGGTCCAAGAACTGCAGCTCATTGACCCAAATGTCTCTGTCTGGATCCTCCTTCCTGTGTACCTCCTCCCACACTCCTCGGGCCGCAGAGATGACCTCCTGAGCTCCGAGGCAGATGATCGATTTTTACTGAGATTATTTTGCTCAAGCTGAATCCAGAGCAGCCGTGTCCCTGTTCTGTATTACTCCAACACAAAGATGTCAGTTTGCATGCTAAATCTGCTGCTGATGGACATCTTTACAATCTCTCTGTCAAAAGTGCTTTTAAACCGCTCCACACACCCGTGATCTCCTCACCTCATCTTTTGTGTTTAACAGGTGTAGAAGCACAACACGAAGCATTGCTGTTTATGGAGCAACCAGCTAGCCTCGCCTCATGAATGTGAACACGAGAGAGCCTGGACTTTAGAGTTCGGCACTGAAAATACAATGTGTCATTGAAAGCTGAGCTGAAAAAGGAAACATCATCATGAAAACACCTTGAAAGAAGTTTGCAGTGAAAAAGGTTCGACTGGAAATTAAAACACGAATACGAAGAAACTCTGATAGAGACAGAGAGAATGAACGTGACGCTGCATTTGATGAGGATTGTCATTGTTTTGGTTGTCATTTTCAGTTCTCTGTCACCATTTTGATGTGAACTTTTGAGAAGTGGAGGACAGGAGAGCATCATTTCACACACTTTAAGCTCTTTAGGTTCACCTGAAGATCCAACTGAGTTTAACTTTAAAGCAACGTCATCCTGGTTTGACGGAGATCCTCTGGAACAAGCCCTCTGATCTGAAACTGGTTCATCATGACTGTCCAATCGTCTAAAAAGCATTAAAGCTAACTCTCAGCTCACAGGGCTCTTCTGGTTTTTCCTCCAAGTGTCATCTGTTTTTTTTTTTTTTTTTTTACATCAAAGTGAGTGTGCACAGCTGCATTACAGAAAGTCAATTTGAAAGCTTCCCTCCTCAGCACTCATAACCTGAAGAGCTGTTTGCATAGTGAAAAAGTAAAAATGAGCACAGGGATCTTGCAGTAAGCATAGTAATGTATCACGGTGCAAGTGTTCATGTACACGTTATCTCAGCACATGCATCTTGCATCCTTGCAATTTAATTTGGTTAGCTGACTGCACATGTTGTAACATAAAACATTTTAATAAATCTTTTCTAATTCAGTCCACATCTTCAGGCTGCAGAGGGACACCGGACCACCCACAGCAAAACAGCATGGAGATAATAGTTCCACACAGAAAGGCTCAAGTCAGGTTCAAATCCAGGACGATTTAGTATTTCCCAACAAGAAAACTAGTGATGGTGGGTCTTTTGGGCGGGTTGCTAATATTCATCTTACTAATCAAATTAAAGAGTGAGAACCAAATGTGGGTCATGTAGTCGAATCAGATTCTGCCGCACTCATTTCCTGTTACAGCAGTCTGCATGGGAAATAAGAGAGGCCCCTTAACTTTTGCTTGCTGCAAAAAAAAAGATTCATTCAAAAATACTTAAGAGAGAGACGAGTTAAGAGTCGAACCTGTGATTTCAAGGTCTTGCAGGAAGTCCTGGAGGAAGTTGATGATGTCATTTTCTCTTGCTTTCCTTGGACTTCCTCAAGGATACTCGTCTTCTAATCAGCATCCGGCTGCAGATAAAGGAAGAAGGGAGAGAAAAGAGTGAAGAAAAAAGTCTTTGTAAGCTTTTAAAACAAAAACAGTGAAGCAAATCATGAGTGAAAAACATAAAAAGAAACTCTACCACAACATCATGTAAGGTTTGACAGAATTGAATGTGGATGATGAAATGTCTCCGTCGTCATCCTCCACGGGGACAAAAATGTCTGAACAGAGAGTTTGGCACCTCACAATCACCTCCTGAAGCCACTGTAGCAGGAAGAACAATGGCTCCATTGAGAACAAGACTTGGTCTTGATTTTTTGCCGAGGACCAAAGAAACACACAACTTTACATTTCTGAATGAAAGCAGAGCTGCTCCTGCACATTTATATGTGAAGTATATCAGCCACACTTTCAAAAACAGTGTGCACAAAGCAGATTCAGTAATAGTGGTCGCTAAAGTGTCACAAAAACTGAATATTTATATCTCATTCTGGTCAGTCTTCAGTTACACAGATACTAAAATGTGATATGCTGCTACCATGGAGAATTACTATGATTCAGCCAGTAAAATCTCAGATATGTATTCACTTCATCGTATGCTCTGCACCTCATCTGCTGTGGATTCAGACTCTGTGTAGCCCTCGCCGCACGGTGCTGCAGAGTGCAGAGACATGCTTTCTCTGCACACTTGGCATGCAGCCTTTGGCATCTATAGAGTAAGGTCAAGGTCCTGCTGCAGTGGAACAAGATGGTCTTCTCTGCCAAAGGTTGCACTGTTGAATCGGTCCTGTTGTGTAATCGTCTACATCAGGAAGAGTCGCAACCAACTTTTCTACAGCGACAGAAAGAATAGTGAATATTCCTGCATCCTAATAGCTCCTCCATTTTGGGATATTTCTCAATGACACACCAAAACAGTGACAGGGAATTGAAACTAAAAACCAGTGACACCCGTAGGATAAAGGAAACACCCACAAATCTTGAAACTTGTATGTTTCTTTATTGTAAATCTGGATTATTTTAGGCCTGTGGGTTTTTTTCAGTGAAATTTTATTTAGTGTCGGTACAACATTTTTTTTTCAGTATGATGATGTCAATGTTTCCTTTTTTATGTCAGCTTTTGTTTCTGTGTCAAACTGTAAAGTCAGTTTTCAGACACCAAAGACCTTGAGCAGCTAAGGCAACAAATATATAAGTCGACTCTGGAAACATCAGAAGTTCTCCTCTTTGGTAGTTACCTAAAGAAGAACAGCCCGGATGCGTCACTAACTAACAATTACACCCATTCAGAAATGTGATATGTGACATATATGCCCCTCTGTCACAAGTGATCTTGCCAACATATTGTTATTACATACAAACTGTCTTTGGACATGTAAAGAGATAAGTTTATTACATATACGAAATACTCATACTAAAGTCTGTGTAAGTACATATATCAACAAACTGCAGCTGTCAAAGCTGAAGACTTTTCTGTTTGGTGCGGCGCTTTATTAAATCAAAAGATTCATTTCATACTCTGCACGCTAACTTTTATTTTTCTTTCTTTTTATTATAGCCTCTTTTTTAGTTTGTTTTTACTTTATACTCTAATACCTAATTTCTATTGTTTTTGAGCGTCCTTTTTTGTGGTGTGTTTTGGTGTCTTTTGTTTGAAGTGACTCTGGTTTCTGGGCTCTTACATGCTCAAAACTAAGAGAGTTCATATTAGACTGAGAAAGCAAAAGGAGGTGAGGGCTGTGGCATCAGAGACAACAGGGTCTCTCTGCAGAGGAGGGTTACGCTCAATACTCCATAATCAGCAAATATTTTTGCCAGTTAAGGATGAGGAGAAGTAAAATGTGAGAGCGTGACCTGACCTGATGGTGCCTCCACAAAGATTCACAGAGAGTCACAGGAATGAAAATGGCTTCTTTCACTTGCTTTTGAGACAAGCCAGTCACCGACAAACAAAGAAACGCACAGAAAGCCGTAAAGGCACGACCCTCGAGCACAGGCGGCGAACACTTTTTCAGCGTGGAAAGGAGAGAAATGTTCTGCTTCAAGTGGCTTTAATCATTATGCATTATGTACCACCACTACAACTTGATTGTGCTCACTGGAAAGGATTTTTCCTCCATTTCGGTTAAATACTGAAAAGTTAAACACCTCCACTTTCCAGGTTCACTGTCAAACCACAACTTTTGTAACCTATTTGACCCACAGTCATTGTGCGTTTGCTACCGAATTCAACATATCAAGTTCATTTTTAATAATTCAAAGATCTTGTTACTGACCTTGTTGATGAAACCTGTTTGGAGATGATCCCTCTGCCACTGCACTCACATCTGCTGAGTTAGTTCAGGTAAGGTAAATATCCTTCAGCTAAAATGCTCAGTGATTCAGTGGCAGAAACACACGGCTGAATAAACATAAATATATTAATTCGCATAACCCTAAATCTTTAATTGCATCATCATCGCTGCAGCAGTTCTTACATATATTATTATTAGCTATCATTTCCTACTCTGCTATCATCTTCCTATCTATCATATCTATCTATCTATCTATCTATCTATCTATCTATCTATCTATCTATCTATCTATCTATCTATCTATCTATCTATCTATCTATCTATCTATCTATCTATCTATCTATCTATCTAATACTTGAATAAGTGTATAGATTTAAATTATTTTTATTTCTTCTTTCATTTATTCTGTTAAATCTACAAGATGGCTGGTCAGACTGCTGTAAAGCATGCACAGTAATACTCATCAAAATTCAGTGATCACATATTAATCAGGACAGAAATCCTAACATTTGCATATCCCCTTTGTCCGTCAGGCCCGAGCAGATTCGGTTCTGGATCCAGAGTGATTTATCCTCGGCCGGGGAAACCCAGCTTATTAGCCGTCTCTGGGTGACATCCTGGCGGCTCGTCACAGTGACATCCTGCAGGGCTAAGTGCCGCTGCAGCTGAAGTGACGTGCGGAGCTGGCGGATTGACGGGCAGAGTGTCTGAGATGCTGATCATTTTTGTCAAGCTGAGACAGTAAAATGCTACAGCGACCCATAAATATTGAACCTGCCTGGGGGCCAATGACCTGCCTGCACAGGCTGAATGTGGCCTTTCTGGTGAGGCGAGTGTGTGTGTGTGTGTGTGTGTGTGTGAGATGAGTCCATTAAGCTGCGGGGAAGTGTCCGAGGGCGAAAGGTCAAGTCTGCTGTATTTGGTGCTGCTGTTTTCTAGGTGGAATAATGAAATAATAAATAGCATCGACACACGCTTCACACTCAAATGTATTCAAATTAAATTACAAATAAGACATACATATATTTATTTTTCTCAGCCATCAGTGTCCATCATGTCAGCAGCGTCTTCATCATTACAAATAAATGCAGGACATAAACTGCTTCTAAATAATGTGAATCCTCGATTTAACACAAGGCTGCTGGGAAACTGCATGAAAACATCGAAAAAGTTTGTTCGTAAGGTACTTTGGAAAGAAGGTACAATAGACAACAAACATCATCTCATAGCGTATTTCTCATACTTATTTATATTCATAAAAAAGATAAGACGAGGCTAATTATTTATAATAGTACCTTTCAACAGCAATTCAAAATTATTTACATAATATATATAAAAAAGGCAATAAGAGCAGATGAAAACAGCACACATTATAACAAAAGATACATGAATATGATTTAGAAATATTAGAATAAAACAGACTATATAAATATGCTAAAATTGAAGGAGGCAGATTAAACATGATAATGAAACCTTACAGTGCCGGGTGTGAATAAATAGCCTCAAACTAAATTTAAGATAAAGCAGCGTGAAATGTGACAAGAAGTTATGAGACAGTAAGCGAACTTTGACATTTAAGAATGGAAAGTATCGTGTCCCAAAAACTTTCAGTGCTTTAGAAACCAACAACGTTTAACTATTATTATTATTATTAATTATTTAAAAAAACAGGAGTGGAGTGATCCACTCTCCTGGTCTTGGTGAGGATCCACATTTTAAAAGACATGATTACAGAAGCTGAACGTACTGATGACAATCTCAGACACAAGTCCTTTAATTATTGTTATATTATATATTTTAGATTTCATCATCTTCATATGGGTGTAAAACTTTGGCTCTGGCTCTATACATCACTTATTGTCATGGTTTTACCCTCATTTCTAACAGTAATAATGAGATTTCAATTCAAAGAGGTTGACCTCATCACAGTCTTGCTCGCACACTCTGGATATAATCTGGATTAACGTGGTTTGTTTACAACCCAAGTGATCGTGCTTCCTGTCTCACAGTTATGACCACTGATAGAAGTGAAGAATTCAACTGTGACACTGAAAAAGTCCTTTAATCTAGTCTTCTCAAGCACCTACAGCAGCATCTTTCAGCTTTGTTCTTCACCTGTTTGGTATTTTAGTGGCTGGATGTGAGATTAACTGTGTAAATGGAGGATGTGTTTAATGTGTTTTTGGTGTCAGGGATGTGTCTCCTTTTCATGATTTTATAGCACAGTTTCTTCCTTTTTTGATAAAAAGCTTTTCACACCTCATCTGTTGATGCAAAAAAAATGAGACAACATTTCACTGAAATACAGTTCAAAAAATGCAAATGTTGGATTAATTCAAAGATCTTGTTACTGACCTTGTCGATGATCATTTGGAGATGATCCCTCTGTCACTGCACTCACATCTGCTGAGTTAGTTCAGGTAAGGTAAATATCCTTCAGCTAAAATGTTCAGTGATTCAGTGGCAGAAACACACGGCTGAATAAACCCAGTGTTAATTTGCACCCTTTTTACATTCTTGGTATTACGGTATTATTAGCACCTGGGTGACAAATGTAATATCTCCTCCAAGCTGCTTTTTCTCACAATAGAAAGAGCTGATCTAAAATTATTCTGGGGTCAGATTACACAACATTTCTATCTTGTGAGATGATCTAGGATGTTTTTCTGTCCGTCTGAGATGTGTAGTGGTAGTTTCATGTCTTGAGCCACAGAAACGTATTTAGGAATATGCTTCAAGTAAGTGTTATGTAAAGTGAAATAAGAGCCTGTTGTTTCTCATGTTTCCACTCCGCTATCTTACACAAAGGCAGCTGTAACTCACCAATCAAACACGTTAGTCAGCTCAGAGCTCTCAAACCACACGGCTCTGCTGTCACCGACACATCCACTGTTTTTGTGTTTTTGAGTTCCTGAGCTTCAGTTTCTAGACCAACTAAAGATTTTCAGAGCATCCATCAGCTTTTGGAAGTTGCTGCACCTTTTTATCTTTTAGCCACAACAAGTTTTACAGGCAAGCATGATTTTTGTGAGATCTTTTGGCTTCCCAAACTGGAAATCGGTACATAAAACTAGCAAAGGCTCGAGGGAGTTGAGGTGAGAAGCTGCCTGGACTTTATCTTGACCGTTGTCCCACTTGGAGATCATTTTATCTGAAGCATCTTCATCATTCTCAGGCTCCAAATCTGCTTTAAATGATCGTTTAAAAGAGTGTCACAATCTAGTTCCTCATTAAAACACCTGCTGCTCCCATGTGCTAACATTTAGACACCAGGACATTATTAAAACAAATAGTTAGAGGGAGTTAACTAATCCATATGTATTTAAGGATTAATAAGACAGATAAAAGTGTCTAATTTCAGTGTAATGTTAGGGAAACTCCAGCTGCCATCATCACAAAAGCACAAAATATTTACTGAGATAGTTACACTATGGGACAAATGTAGATTTTCTCATGTTTTTAAGAGACACAGATGCATTTAGACCTCTTCAACGTGTGACCAGAGTACATCTTAAACATATCTGCTTCATAGGTGTGCAGGATAAGAAGTTGAGGTATCAGACGAAATGTCTTTGGCCAACAGTGAGAAAAGTCTGTGAGGATGATGTGCAGCATGGTACAACAGCAAACAACAGGGGTATAAAATAAAAATCAATAAAACAAATGAAGATCATCCAACCTGACAAGTCCAAAGAATCAGACTGTGCTCACTAAGTAGGGTTAGGTTATGTGGATAAAATCCTTTATTACAGTAATATATCAAGTTATATCAGGATAGTTGTATATTTATTGGTATGATATACTCTCATTTATTACATTAATTAATAAATAAAACAACCAGATAAGAATTTCTGTTTTTAACTAATGCAGCAAAGTAAATAACTAACAAAGTTTACCATCATATTATTTAAAAAATTTTATTTTTAAGAACATTTTAAGTACTCCTGCTCATTGATTTAATCTAATCAGACATTAAAGGCATTGTTATCATCGTGTAAACAGTACAACACCATCTCTTTTATCATGTATGCATCATTATATGTGAAGATAATAAAGGAAAGACACACATGTGCGTGAACCCTTCTGCTCTCAAAGAACGGAGGCCTGAAAGCACCCGTCCCCCCGTTCATAAGAATCCTCCCAATGTACTAAATGAATTAAAGATGACTTGGTAATTGACTGTACATTATAAAGCAGCAGGAGACACGGAGGCACAGTAAGACCGAGCGAGCTGCACACAGACTCCAGAGACTAATGAGCTACCTGCAGGGCGTTCCTCCTCATGTGACTGCTGTAATTGGGTCAGTCAGTAGCCCTGTGCACTGCTGCTGGTTTAGAGGAGCCCGGAGTGGTCTGGCGGCCCGGCCCACACCGCGCAGAGACGACGACAGGCGGAGTGCTGCTCCCAACCAGCCCGACGTCCGCTAATCACTTATCGTACCTGAGTTATGTGCAGAAAGTCATCATACTCATCATCACATCTGACCTGACCTGGTCCATGAACACAGCTCACCTGGTAAAGAAGGCTCAACAAGAGACTCTTCTTCATCAGGAAGCTGAAACGTGCTGGACTCTCCCCTCAGCTCCTGACAAACTTCTACAGGGCCACAATAGAGAGCATCCTCTGCCTCAGTGCAGCAGTGTGGTATGGCAGCTGCACAAGACCGAAAAGACTTAGCCCAGGGTGGTGAAAAAAGCACAGGGGATTGTGGGAAGTCCTCTTCCAGACCTGGACTCAATATACGCTGGCCGGATGCAGAAGAAGGCCCGACATATTGCCATGCCGACCCTACACCCACCCAGGAAATGGACTGTTTGTACCTGCTTCCATCTGGAAAATGGTACAGAAACATAAAAACCAAAACTAGCAGACTGAAAAACAGCTTTTTCCTCAGAGCTGTTCAATCCATTTCCCCCTATTGAGAACTTGAGACATGCACTGACTACACTTAAACAACTGACCCACCCCTTACTGTGCATTGCTGCTGCAACTTTAAATCTTTAGATATTTATGTACATATTACATATTTTTACATATATTTATGTTTAAAGCTGGAAGTCACCAATCTTAATTTTGTTCATGTGAAAACATGATGACAATAAAGATTCTTCTTCTTACACAGTGCATCATAAAGGACACGTTCTTCACCAGCACTGCAGCAGAGATCAGGATGAAAGTACATTTAATGGTTATGGAAGCGCTCATTGTAAACTTTTAGTTGGACAATCCATCAAATCTGGTTTTGCTTCATTTGTTTATGGACTTTATTTGAGTTTCTGACTGTGTCCGCTGCTTGCATGCGTGTCTTTTCATGCAACTCAATGCAGAATTCCTGTGGGGGAAAAAGTAAAGAAAGACAGTGAATTAAATGTGTTGCATTAGCCTGGACAGCTAATAGTCTTTGGATCTCAAATTTTGGCTCTTTAAAATGCAGGGACAGTCTCACTTTTAGGTTTGCACAACGCACAATCTGTACATTGGGTGTTTATGACGAATAAAAACAGATTGCAAAAATTAATCACCAAACGTGAGGCCAGCAATGGTTCATTCTTAACATACATTTAAAATACCCTTATCATAAAATAACCTGTTTGACCATCACTTACCTATCATAAATATCTGACCATAGGAAAGAAATAACTCAACAACTACTGGACGGATTGTGATGATTTTTCATGTTTCCCAGCAAATAGTACAAACTTTGGTGAAGCCATTATTTTTCACTTTGCAGGTCAAACCAAAGTTAAGTGATCCTCTGACTTCTCTTGTGGCTCCATCAGATGAACGTCTTTGGTTCAGAATGAAACGTCTCATCAAATATCAAAAGAATAACCATTAAAGTTTGTTTAGACATTCATGCTCCCGTCAGGATGAACTCTACGGACTTTTCATCTAACGCCACCATCAGGTCAGTGTGTTCATGTGTCACATGTGGATATTTCTGCCAGCAACATGGCAGAAATATCCACATTTTCACTGTGCACATGTTAACATTTTGCTCACAGACAATGGCAGCAGGTCAGTGAAGTAAATGTTTCTGTGGGTTTGGTCTCTGTTATCTCTCAGTTTCTACCATCCTCTCTCTCTTTAATTGATAGCTTACAGACTCATAATGTCAGAGTGAGTGCCAGCTCCCTTTGTCTTTACTTTGCCGTGGAGTTAAATTTAAGGTGGCGCCAGAAGGTCTTTAATTTGTCTCCAGAGATGCAGGTATGAACCAAACCAGAAACCAACTTCTTCTTCTTCTTCTTCTTCTTCTTCTTCTTCTTCACACGAGCGTGTAGCTGTGGCTGCTTGAGTGTGCACACTAATGAATGTTTACATCCAGCGCTGTCAGACTAAGTGGGCGTTAACTCCAGGCAGAGTGTACATTCCTTTCTAGTTAAGTGTTTGCAGCTCATCTCATCCTTTTTAAGGTTTTCATAGTAATTACCGAGGTTTCTCCAGCAGCTGCCCTAAAACCATATCTGTGTACATAAACCGGATAAGAGGGCGAAACAAGACACTGTTTCGTGTTGTTTTGGAGCCGAAGTGGCCTCTGCACGCCACTGAAGCAGCTCTGCTTTGTTTTAACTGAAAGTTGGGCGTCTTTCATTTTTTATCAGCTCCATGCTCTGACATTACACACTGAAAGTATTTTTCATTTTGTTTTGTCTTCTTCTCTGTGTGTTCAGATGCTTTTGTTTGCTGTTGTTATTCTCTGATTGCTGTAAGGCCCAAACTGACTTTTTTGAGATTTGTTTCCTTTTGTCTTTTTCAGCTCATAAATGCTCAGAAGCAGCTCATTTTACAGCGGTCATATTTGTATCTTCAAAATCTCCTCCGATCAGAAGGAAAACACAACACCTGCCAGATGACAGTTTTTATTTGGAATAATAAATCCTCAGCTGTCTGCTCTCAGTCTGTTTTTTTTTCTTCAATGTCTTGGCTCGAGATGAATCCACAGAACATGTATTTGTACTTTATATATATGTATATATAATAATAACATATATAAGCTATATGATACACACAAATGTGTCACAGCTTCTGTTGCTGAAAAATGAACTCACAACATTTTCCAACAACGGTACCACAACAGTTCAATTAAATATACCCTACAATTATGTTTCCATGATAAGTTTAATACATCAGTTTAGTCGACAGGAGGGCTTCTTCTCAGTTTGTTAAACTTTTATAATGTATAATAATGACAGAGAGAGTCTAACATTGGATGCTGTTTATTTGCATTGTGGGAAATGTAGGAGCCAATGATTTTGGGACCTGACTAAGATATTTTGGCGTCTGCTGCTTCCATTTTTTATTTTATTTTTTTTTATCTGCCTCCTGCAAGTCAGCCAACTCTACAAAAACACAACTCCACATTTCTGCAGTAGCTCTTAGGTCTAGATCTTAACAATTAAAGGCTTATCTATAATATAAATATTATACTCATATATTATATACTTAATATATATAACCTAATTATTATTACAGTGTTGTTGCTCTTTATCATCGTGTGGCTCCTCAGATTTTTCTTGGGACCTTTTGGGGATCCAGACACCAAAGTTGGCAACCAAACATGTAGAAGAGACTTGTGTGTCTGATTTTTGAAATCCCGACAGCAGGACACGATCCGCTCATTGGGCAGCAAATATTTTTTTTAATATTCTGAATTAATCAGTCAGATGAATAGAAGAAAAAGCACTCGGTCTGCAGGATTTACAGGATAATTAGGATTTACGTTGTTTACCAAGCAGGCGGCAAAAATATGAAACTGGGTCGTTCAATCTGGACAAACAACTTTATTTCTGGTAATGCATCTATACACTGTACATTCAGTCACTGTAGTATATAAGCATAGCTATTTTCAAACATAATCTCATAAAGTCCTTTACTTTACAATATAGTCCGTGTCGTGAGAGAAGGGACGGGTGTTGGAGGAGGGAGGAGGAAAAAGGCGTGAAAAGATGAGGGAAAACAAGGGGGATAGATGAATAAGCCAAGCTTTTTTCATACTGTATATGTGGCATTAATAAATGGGAAAGCTTACATTTACCTCTTACATAAAAATATTTCTAGAACTGTAAGGTTTATATAGTATTAGCAGCAGCACAGGGCTAAAAAGATACATGAGGATGAGGGAGAAACAATCTGCGAGGTGGCGTAGTCGAGTGTGTGTGACCCATACTGCAGGTCTGCTATCTGATACTGAACATACTGTTAAAAATATATATGAACTGGTGAAAAAAGTCATTCAATATAAAGACTCTACAGTAAAAAAAAAAAAAAAAAAAAAAGAAATGGATTAACATGTTTATGTAGGGAATATTTCTCTTACGCACTGCATTAACTGTTTTTGAAACATCTCAAAACACAAATTCAAAAAAACAAAAAAAACAAGACAGCTATTGTAAGAAAAGATTTCTTTTTGAAAAAGGAAACACCATGTACATATATTATACAATATTGTAAATGAAAAAAATATTTACATTTGTAAATTCTTATTCAAATCTTCACACTGGCTAGTATTTGTCTATTAATATGGACTGTTATTGCTGCTTTACTGTCCATTATTTAGCAAAATGATTCTCCTTTAGAAAACGAGACGCTGTTAAACTGCTTTTTTCTTTTTGTGCGGGAGAGTGAAGAGCCAATGTCGTTATTGTCTCCCTTCTTTTGTAGAAAACCATGAGTAAAGTAAACTACACATAGGCTATCAACTCTTTTGAGTGTAAAAACAACTACAAAATGTACCAATTTTAGGTCTGCCCAAGGCGCAGACGCAGTGTCGTTCTCAACATCAGAAATGTTAGATAAGACAAGGGCTTTTAACATAATGCCCTCTTTATTATCCTCGGCATGTCCGCCTCGGGACAAGTCTACAAACTGGGAATAAACAGTTAAATCTTTATATACAAACCAAAGTAACAATTCACTGAAGCAAGTGGCTTTTGAAGATCTTCTATAAAAATTGTTTGAACATGCATATCATTGATTTCAAATGAAGAAAAAAAGCACTCATTCAGAAAAAGTCTTAAGCATCTAGCATTTGTTCAATTGTTCTCTGCATTGAAAACGAAAAACAGTTTGTAAACGGGTTGGTTTGAAGGAATACTGATAAAAAGAGCTGCTGAGCGAGGGAGGGGCTTTTAATTTGAAATCTGCAAACAGGAAGTCGATGAGAGGCCCAGCCCCAACAGCTTCACCATCAGTTTTCCTACTCTGGAAACCTTTCGCCCACGTTCAGGCACTTGAGGTTATCCAGCATTGCATTTAAAAAAATGTTCTTCTTTTTTTGTCGTCATTTCTTTTGTTTTGTTTTTTTTGTTTTTGCAAGTGTGAAATTTTTTTTTAAGAACAATATACGGTGTGTTGCTTTTTTAATTTTCCTCTTCTAAATAAGACAACTTTCTTTATATTGCATAACACAATAAAACCCTTACATGTACAGTATCAATGCCCAATAACTGACTATATGTATGGCAAACCTTCTCAAATTTCATGCATAAAGAAAATATGGGTTTCTATTGAAAAAAGTGAACATAACAGACAAGCAATAAAATATCTCCACGTTTAAAACAACATCAACAACCAAAGGAAAAATAGCATTAACACAATGTACATTCTGATTGCATTGTACCCACTGTGTGGCAGCAGATTTGTGACTCTGCCTTTTGAATAAAATCCGATTTTATTCCTCAAACCTTTGACTGTTTGTTCAGGCTCCGACAACAGTTCACCTTACTGACACCTGTTGCTAACTGATTTTTGTCCAATGTGTTTTGAGTTGTAACCGGGTGCTTGAGCGAAGTCTGTGTCAATTATCTTACAAAAAAACGGGGGAATGCACGGCCCAAAACTTTCCAACAATCCCAGACTGCATCAGCAAGCAAGAGGTGGAGCCTTTTTTCTTTCCGTTTATTTACAATACTTTGCCTTAAGAAAACAGAACAATAGTATTTATTCAAAGATGCATATAATCAACAAAATGCTTACTGGATTTATATGGTAGCAGTCATGTATAAGATGATGTTTTCAAAGTAAGATTGACGACAATAGTGGGAGTACAATGCATTATAACAGTATTTTGTTATGACAAAGTGCGATTCATTATTGTAAAGTAAAAAAAAAAACAACAACATATATTTATATTTACAGACCTTAATTTAATTAAAATGAACATTTTGTGGTTCTTGCCAAGGACGCCCCATCCAGCCCACTGTGATTTCTCACATGATGCCTCTGATAAAACATGCCGACTTTCATCCCTCAGACGTTACGAGACGGGAAAACAAGGCCACACTCACATCTGGAGTATTTTATCTTTAGAAGATAAAGACTTCAGGGTTTTGACCCAAATGCTTAAAATAACATATGGCAACCAGTGTGTGTGTGTGTGTGTGTGTAACTACGTGGGAGCAACATTTGACAGGTTGAGACTGTTGGATTTTGTTATTGATCATCCAAAACAAGTGCTCAAAGAAAAGGTGCCTTTATCGCAGTATGTTTTTCTTTCCAACTCCCAGTCCGGGGTTTGATCCAGAGAGAGGAAATATCAACCCCAAATCAAGCCCACCCACTGCTCAGAAAAATCACAAGTAAATGGTTTTATAAAACAACAATTGGAGGAAAAGATGTGTCGCTTGATCTTCAAACTCTGTGCTTTTCCCCTCAGTGGACTGCGACGGCTTCCTGAAAAACCAACAAAACCACGGTGACACTGTGGAAAGTTCATTCGCTTCTTTTGTTCATCTTCTAATTTATTTGTATCATTTATATTTTCAAACTCCAACAGCACAGAGAAATAAAGAAACTGTCTTTTTTTTTTTTTACAGATCGCTATGTAGTCTCTTAAATAGCTTATACTGTGTTCAACCCTCCGTCTTCGTCACGGCGACGGACGGCGGTGGAGACTTTTTTCCGGGTTAAATGTGAGCCCTGCCCTCGTGGCCACATCGCTGTCACGCCTCTCAACAGCTGTGTAACTTCAGTGGATTGAGATCATCTCTCAGCATTTATTATCACAAATGTCCAAACGTTTCACCACATTTTTTTTCTTGTCGGAGCAAACACAGGCACAACCACATCTTGTGCTATACGTCTGTTCTTCTTTCAATCTTGCGTTCCAGTTTTCAGTTCTGTGAGTGTGGAAGGTGCGAGTCAGTGCCTGATTTGGAAACTGGTGTTTCCTCCTTGCAACGTTGTACTGTTCTGTTTCCTGTTTCCAGTCACTCTCCAAGGAAACCACTCACTTGACTTTTCGTGGATCGGGACTCGTCTCTGGTTGGAGGTTAAAGTCTCTCTGTGTTGTGGAGGGCGAGCGTGATGGAGCAATGTGGCCAGCCCGGGACTCCTGGGTGTGTTTATGGTCTGAGTTGGGCAGATGATGTTGGGGGTGGTGGCGGTGGGGGGAATGGTCAGGCGGTGAGGTTGACTGCTGGGTTAGTTGTCAGCTGACATGTCCTTGGGCGTCCCCTCCTTGTCACTTTTGGACTTGGGCCAGAGTTGCTGCTGGAGCTCCTTCACCACCCTCTCCAGGTGCTCCCTGGCCTCCCGCTCCTGCAGCAGATCGGCTCGGAGCTGCTCGCGGTCGGCCTCGGCGTGCTGCAGCTTCATCTGGAGGTCCTCGATCTGGAAGACACGCGGCAGGGAACAGCTGAATTATACAGCGCGACACACGTGACCACAGGACAGTTTGGAGAGGAGAGACCTGACCGTTGACCTCGTTGGTAACAGAGGAACCGTTTACAAGGACCAGGAAACAATTTCATTCATATGCTCGTTTACACCCTATAAAGTGAAGCTCTATCACTCTATTCTAGACATCAATGTGTCTCAAGGTCCCAACTGTGGCCATGATGTTGGTCACTGAAAAAGCAAAAACCAAAGTCCAACATATGAAACAAAAAATAATATTTCTGTTTAGTGGATTTCTGAATTTGCCAACTAAGGTAAATGTAGAAATGTATTCCAGGAATTCTATAGCAACAGTAAAGCCCGCGATCAATCAGTCAATCAATCATCAATCAACATATTTCACATTATCTTGCTGCACTGGCAGATTAGCTTCTAATCTTCTTCTAACAAACTTTACTTGATTTATGTCAATATACCTTTGAGAAACTGGGCATTGGCAAACAGTTTATAGATTTTGTAGACAAAGCCTCTTGTATCAAGCTGGTGTCTTGAAACAGGTGGCCTTTTCAGTAAAATGATCTTTTAGTGCAGTAAAAGAGCACATTTTTCCCGTCCTAACATAAACGTCTGAACCATCTCGTCTTAATGACAGCCTTCCAAAGACGACTGCAGTCTCTGCAGGGACCTAAACTGACGCAGCTGGAGAGCTTAACCTCCCTCTTGTTTTGTCTAATCTGCATTTCCCATGGTGCCTGAGGAAAGTCGACGTCTCTTCCTGTTTCCTCTTGGAGGGGGACTTATCATACGTCTGTGCACTTGGGGCTACACCCATTTATTTTTGACTGGGGAAGAGGAAATGTGGGTTTTTTCCTTGCCTTCTCCTCTGCTGACCTTGAGAGTATTTGAGACCATGAAACTCAATTACTCCGAGGGTGTTGACATAGTTGTCTAGACTTTCTACCATCACATTTGCAGACATAGGACTGTTAATATATGTCTGCATGCACACCCATGTTTCTCAAATGTATCATCAAATTCATCTTATCTGAGAGGATTCAAACTCTTCACACGCTTCATCATCATGCAGGCTAGCTGACCTGTGCAGAGTACTTTGCGCGCAGACGTCCGGCCTCGCAGCCTTTATCGCACACCCTCAGCTGCCGGGCCTGCTCCAGCTCCCGCTTCAGACGGATCCGCGATTCGTTGGCTTCCTTCATCTTCTTCTCGCTCTCGGCTCGCAGACGCTCAATTTCCTTCCTCAGGTTTCTCTTAGCCTCTGTGGCCTCCCGCAGCTTCTCCTTCTTGGCCACTCGCAAGAACTCCAGCTCCTGGAAAGAAGAGATTATAGAAGTTAGCATCGAAGAGAGCGACCGTTCATACTTAGAAATCCTATCACTGAGAAAATTCGGTCCCACGGTGCCGATGTTGTGAATGCTGATGGATTTATCTGTCACGTGGCTGCTTTACTTTGTCTCTGAGCTGTTGACACCCGAGAGCCCTGACATGTTACAGAAGGCTGCAGTGTCCATGTCAGTGTTTACACTGAGCCGAGTCAGGGGTTAGGACAATGTGTGGGCTGACAGAAGTAAGGTTTCCTTCCTCTGAATCACTGAAAGAGTGTGAGTTTGTGTGTGTTGTGGAAACACACCCATCGCCTACTCATGGGAACATAGCAGTTGAGACAAACACATCTGTCATCAAGCTTTGTTGGTTCCTACAAAAAGAGTGAAAAGCAGCAATCCTCATCACACCCTTTACTCTGCAGAGGCTTTACATAAGAAGCCTTTCAGCTCCATCCGGGTTAGCGTTAGTTCAGCTGAACGCAGCAGGACCGATAGCGCTGTTTTATTTTAAAATAAGGTTCATTTAGCTCGTCGACCGGTTGGATCGGTGCGTCGCCTCTGCACAGCTCCTCTGATGGAAAGTGAAAGTGGAATGCTGTTGCACTTGAATTGCTTTTCTTTGCTCAGGATGCATTTTGTGTTGCTCACCCACACAGACTCCTTCGTCTGCATTTTTTTGTTCTCAGTCCAAGACCAAAAATAAAAATGGAAGTCTGGCCTTTCCCTTTGCAGCAACATCCGCTCTCATTGTTACCACATGCCAACTCATGCTAAGCTTTGCACACAGTGATAATGACTTCTAATCCACTTCTGCATTTTGATGCCTTAGCTCAATTAATATCCTCAATGTGCCAACTCTGAAAAGTTTCTGTCTTGTCTAATTTCAAGAACTTCAAGGGAAGCTTCAGGTTTGTAAGAGTTGTCACAGGCAGATAAAGCTGGGAAATCCCATTCTCTGAGCCCAGTGATACACACCACGGTGCAGTCACTTAAATGAAATCATATACTGTGTAAATATAGCATATCAGTGTGAGAATAGAGACACGTGATCACCAGGCCTGTGCTGACAGCTATCAGGCCATCACTCCGGGCAACGTTATTTGCCAAACAGACCATGTAAGATCACAGCTATACAAAGACTCAGAGGTCAGGTTAGGCTAAGCGGTTTGCCCCAATATGTTGCATGATAACTGGAAATTCCTTTTAAAATGCCTTTAGCAGAGCTGTTTAAAAACCATCTGGGGCAAATTCAGTGTCTGTCCGGACAAGTCCGAGTCAAATCTTAAGTCCTCGAGGGCATGTCCACTTCAGGTCTCAGATTAAAGGATGCTACTCTCTCCCGTCCTCTCTGGTCCTTTAAATGCATGTATTTCTGAGAATGAGGCAGAATTTGAGACTTAAACATTTTTATATTCAAGTCTCAAGTTAGGTCAAGTCTCAAGAGTCAGACCAGTCAGGTCAAGGTCAAGTGTGTGTTGGCTTTGGAGCTGTGGGAAGGTGGATTTTGCCACTTTTAATGGAGCTGGACCTTCAGTCTTTCTGCAAAGCTAAAAGCTAAATTCAGCACATCCTGGACCTTTCTTTGAACTCAGCACACACGTGAAACTGCTCTCATTCAAAAGAGGAAAGATGACTAATGACTAACAAGAATATCTGACAGAGAGTTGAACTCTACCTGCTGGAGGCTGCGTTTGGCCTGCAGGGCGGATCCCAACTTCTCCTCCTGCTTCACCCTCATTTTAACAATCTCATGCAGGAACTTCTCCTTTGACTCTTTGGAGTCCAGTCCGCTGTCCAGCGCCTGCCTCAGGCTCTCCAGCTCTGACTCTAGGCCCAGCTCTGGAGGGGTCACAGGGGCTGCGATGGGTGCGGGTGCAGTGGCAGCGCCCTCGGCCAATGTGACGGTGCAGATGGGCCCTTGGGCGCCTGGTGAGCTCAAGTCCTTGGCGGAGCTGCTGGACGAGGTGAAGGATGGTGAAGACAGGGAGGACAGGGAGGAGGTGACTGTTGGGAGAAAGCAGAGACATGTTTGTGTTAAAGTGCCAGGCGAGTTTGTTATAATCTCCACACATGTAGTTTCTTTGCTTACATTCATCACGGCTCTCCACTTCTATCTCCACCTCAGAGTCTTTGTCGTCCTGAGGCGGGGGCTTGCTGGCAGCTGAGGATGGAGGGCAGGGCGTCTCCGGTGCCGGGGGTGGGAGCTCCCCTGTAGCTCTTCTCTTGCGAGGCCTGGAGGTGGCGTTGGCTCCTTCACCTGGAGGTTCCCCTCCACTTGGGTGGGAAGTGCTGGGTACCAAAGGGGACATGGGACCCACCTTCCCCAGAGGCAGCGGGGTGAGGGCAACATTGGGGGCCACGGCTTTCTCCAGGCTCTTGTAGTTGTAGAAACTAAGTGGAAACCAAACAACTTAACAATAACCTAAATAGGTTTCCCTCATTAACAAGAGCTGAATTTTGTGTACAAGTAAACACAGCCAGCACCATATTGTATGGTCCAATCTGCCAACCAGGGTAGAGAAACTGAAATAAAGTGCCTACAGCTCTTTCCTCCCACTTTATGAGAAACTGGGCCAGATCAGCTGTGATATGGTGCAGCCTGCACCGGCATCGCCATGCCAAGTGGGTGCCCACAGTGTGAGTGTGTGTCAAATGTGTGTGAATGGTGGAGTGTGGGAGGCTGCGGTACAGTCAGACTTGACCCCTCTGACACCATCCCACCCAGACAAGTGAGCGAGCATGCTGGGAGCTCAGCAGATCCAGCTGAACAAAATGGCCGTCAGATCTCGCACATCTTACAGTTCAGATATTTTATTGTTTGTTTTAAGTCTGTTGAAATGTTGAAATGTTTGGATGTGGGTGTCCGGTGCTGGGCTCACCTGTCTCTCAGCAGGGCCAGGGGATGACTGGAGGGCTCCTTATCGCTGGCAGAGATGTGGGGGGACCAGGGTCTGAAGGCTGAGGGCCTCTGTCTGGGCTGAATGCAGTTAAGCCCCTGAAAAAAAGACAGTGATCAAACTTTGAATTACACCCACACATTTAGTCATGACACAGCCAGAGAGGAGCAAAGCAGTTGCACCACCTTTGTCTACAGACGGGGCTGAATATCATTTGAGATTTGTGGATGCCAATGTTACTTTACCTTGTTTTAAGAAAGATACACATGTTTTTTCATCACACAGTAGAAGGAGAATTGCTCTAATCTTGCTCAATGTTGTCAAAACACAAAAACATGCAAAACAAGGTGACATTTTGAAAATTAAAATCAGCCACATCTGGTATTGTCTGTTGTGAGGCACATCCTGCAAATTTAGACTACTGAATATTTCATGGCTCCATTTCTGATTATTTCTGATTAAGTGCTTTAGGTTCTTTGCGTGTACACCAGTTCATTGATTAACAGTGTGTGAACGTGTCTGTTGTCGTAAGTCATTGTGCTATAGAGATTGATGCGTTATGTGACTGCAGAGAAAGATTAATCGTTGAAGTCGTTCTAATCATATCTTCGTGGTGGATTTTTTTTTAGGGACTATTGATCTTCACAGGGGACATCCATCATTATTTTGTGGTTATATTCTGTTTCACTGCTCTCTCAAACTTTGCACCATCTCAGTAAGTGAATCTGTGGAGCTGAAGGAGTCTACGGTTACCCCCTCTGTTAGCACGGCTCGCCAAATCTAAATTTAAGCACTACCCTCATCCGAAAACCTCTGTATAATATTACATGACATCTCATCTCATGCACCATGCATCATCATCATCTCCTTCCTGAGCTTAGCAACACCAACCTTATTGGAGGCGGACAGGGACTGTAGCCAGTCGTGCTGCTTCTCCTTGTCAGCCAGCGGGGATTGTGACACGAAGTCTTCATGTTTGGACTTTTTGATCGGGATGGGATCAGACACCTGGACAACAAAAAAAAAGGGACATTTGTTTTAAGTTTTAAAAATTCAGGATAGCTTGTACAAGTGATATCTGGTTGTACTTCACTCATATAATCTCTCGTGCTATATTCAGTCTACAAACAGAAAAAATCTATACTACTACAACAGGTCTGAATGTGCAAACACGCCCGAGTCGATTATTTTTATTTTTCCCATGTGATGTAAACGCACCACAGGTTTCCCACTTGGCAGCTGGCTAAGAGCTGTCAGACTCCAATGTCAATGAACTGAAAATTCACCCAATAGTGTCAGACAGACCAATAACTGTGTGTGTGTGTGTGTGTGTGTGTGTGTGCCGCATATCTGGAGGATGCCTGATGGGGGAGTGCCAGCAGAAGTGTCTGATAGCTGAATGTGTGAGTGTGTTTAAATGTAGGTGTGGTGATGACTTTGTGTGTGTTGTTGCATTTGTATGCGTCTGCACACACACACACACACACACACACACACACAATCTAGACTACAGCAATGTGTCACACAAAATCAAATACATCTAGGTGTTTGCTCATGGGCAGCCAAGAGAGGAGGCAAGAGGTGACTGGGGCAGTGTGTGTGTCCGTGTGTGTCCGTGTGTGTGTGTGTGTATATCTGTCTGTCACACACAGATACACCCATACAGACAGACAAGTAGGGGTTTGTTTCTCTTCCCCCCGTTAGGCTGGCTTTGTGGCTATGACCTCAGCCTCTCCAAGCTGTGGGTGTCACTAGTTTGCCCACACACACACACACACACACACACCACACATAGACACACACACAAACTAAGAGCGATTGCAATGTATTTCTGATTTAGCAGAGTGTGCAACATTAAAACAAAACTCAAATGCAACACTCTGGGACTATTTAATGCCACCTGGAATCTAATTTAAGATCATTTTATAAAGCCAAAGCTGAAGACAGATTACTCAGCTAATGAAATACAGCAGGAAATTAATTGTCCAACTTAAAGTCCACCTAAATGCAGATTGTACTGCTTTGTGTGGGTTTTATGTTGCCATGTAATGCAAATTAAAAGTAAAATAAAATAAAAAATTGTCAATAATTTTACAGACAAATTGAAAACCCTAATATCTGAATTTCTGATCTTCCAGATATACAGTTTAAAATGATCATATAGCAGAAATATGTCATTTTATGAGGAATAAAATATTCATATTAGCGACCAAACATCTGGAGGAAAGCTACGTGATTCTTCCTGGTTGCTCAACTTTCTTTCAGCTCTGAATTATCATATATGTTCCATGTTTTGTTTCTCTGCGTTTAGAGGTCATGTGTTGGAGTGGAGGTCACATATGTAATGCAGATCTGTACTGGCTCAGGTCAGAACACAAATATTTCTAGAGGGGATGAATTCACTCACATCACTCGTTCACTCGGCTCTGCGGCGCTCTCTCTCTTGCTCTTATTTTCTCTCTATCTGAGGATCTCCCTCAGGAATCTACAACATTCAGCCAGAAAACTGCTGCAGGAGTGGGCAGAACACGCTGTCACACACACACACACACACACACACACACACCGTCCCCTGCATGGTGTCAACAGGTGGTCATTGGCAGTGGGATTAGATCCTCTCTCTTGCTCCGTCTCTCTGGCTGTCTCTACCATGTTGGCAGCGTGTCATGCTATGCCACATGTCTGTGTAATCAGAGCCGCTCTCACAGGAAAGTAGCGTGGCTAGACGAACAAATGCCGCGAGCCGAGGTCTGCTGACGTGACAGCTGTCCTGAATACACCATGGGCCTGATGTACAACTCCATGACTTTCAGAGACTTTCCACAACATCAGAGAGCTTCTAAAACCAAGAGTGTTGGGGTTTTTTTTAGTTTAATAGTGCAACTCTCCTGTTATCAGAGAATTTCAGCTCATATAAATAATAATCCAGCTCATGTATTTGCCATTTTTGCACCAGCACATTCCTGTCTTGTAGGACTTTTGCACATATTCAGAATTACGTTTGATAAAGAGATCAAAGTGCAACGCCGGTCATGTAGTGCCGCCTTGCTTGATCCATGTCGATTAATGTCTGGAGCACAGGGCAGACACGCCACACTGATGCATAAAAAATTCACCGTGGAGTCGGCAGGATACCCGCAGAGATCAAATCAAATCAAATGTGATCAAATCTGCTGATTTTACGAAGGCTTGACGTATGGATATAGGACACTGGTGCATCCTAAGTTGACTCTTCATGGCCTTTACAGTTTGCAATATTCACTGCACAGGATGTTGTATGTCTGTATCTATAAATTATTACAGATATTATAGATTATATTATATATTATATACATTTTATACTACTAGATTCAAATAGCACAGCGTGTTAAAGTGGATGGGATTGCTGCGTGTGGTAAAAGACACTACAATAGTACTACGAGTGCTGGCAGTGGTTGGTAGGTTTGTGGGTTATCTAGAGATGAAGAGATATGTCCTACATATCAGGGCAGCAAAGCAGGACTAGAGGCAAGAGGCTAGTGCCTGCAGTTCAGGCCAGTGAGTGGCTGAACACACACACACACACACTGTGCTGCCTCTGGGCAAAGTCTCTGTGCCACGTGCCAGTCCCCATCTCGTGGATTACCGGTTGCCAGCACCGCGGCTTTCCATCAGGGTGAGATCCGGCCCTTGTAATCTTGGACTGAGGAGAGCGTTGGGGGGTCAGCAATTGGCAGCTGAGCTCATGGGGCTCAGCGGTGGGGGCTTTTGGTGGAGGGGGGGGTAAATCTGCATGTCTAGATTACTGAACAGTGGGACTGTGAGACATGAGGCAAACAGAGAGCCGGAGTGGGAATTCCTGTTTTTAAAAAGATGTTTGTGGAAGTGGCCCTCAGGGGCCCTCACACTCTGACTGAGTGCATGATATCTTCTTCTGTGGGATTAAACATTATCAAATGGGGGTCTGTGGCTGAGAGTGTGTGACACAAAAACGTGAGAAAAGCTCCCCCCGCAGACACACACATGCACATTCATGCACACACACACACTCAGACCCTGACCGAGGTGTGGGTGAGACACTTTTATTGGAAACTTGACAGCGCTCCTTTGATAAGCGTCTGAGTTACAGCAGGTGATGGACCTGGGCTGGCTTCAAAGACACACAGATATGTGTGTGTGCGCATACACCCATGCACTTTGTAGCCCTCCCCTCTTTATGATCCGGTGTGGATTACACAGCATAGACAGGATGTCACACTTCTAAAATAAGGCTTTCAGATTAGTCGAGGTGTGTGTTAGACAAGCCCAGACTGTACCGTCTATGCACTCAGATCCAACACCTCACACAGAGAACATGACACCTCGTAATATCTACAAACTACCACCACACTGAAATCTGGGAGACGACATTGGCCTTTTATTAAAAGTCACTGTTTTCACTGAAGAGCAGCAGAGTTTGTGTTGATTGGATGATATTAGCCCAGCAGGTGGACAGAATATCAGTCCTGGACCTTTGAAGCACAGATCTGTCAAATGCTCATTTGCAGCCCCTTACTTCACACATGGCAGCTAGGAATAGCCCCTGCATGAGAAACTCACAAAGCCTCAAGTCATGGGGCAGCATATGTGGAAATAGTGAGAGTGGCAGGCTTGTCTCAGCTGCCATTGGGGGGCCCATGCAGGGGCTCTCATGTGTGAACACGTGTCTGGGCGAGTGGATGTGGGTGTATGTCTGTTAATATGTGTCTTTTGTGTGTGTGTGTGTGTGTGTGTGGCAGAGACAGGATGGGTGGAGTGATAACAGTCTTCTCAGTTTAAGACTGTCTGTGCCTTTTGAAAACCTCAGTTTCAGAACACTTCCTCTGTCTGCAGGACACTGCTGTTTGTCACAGTGAGACAAAATACCATGAATAGCATTTTATGATCAACATACAGTCAAGTTTTCTTTAAAGCTTGGACATTGGTGTAGACATTAAGGCTCTAGAGTATTTTTGAAATTTTTTCTGTGTCTCTGTTTATGTTTATGGAGGAAAAAAAATCTCAAAAAATTCCCCCAAGTTTTTCATGCTTAGGACATTCAAATGAATGCGCGCTGGAGCATGAAGCCCAAATTCAAGAGTTGTTTCCACAAGAGCTCCCACCTGAGGAGGAATCTACAGATAGTTGTAGGTTGAGAACTTGGGGAAATGAAACTTCAGCAATTGATGTGTTACACCTCACTGTGTTGATCTTTGTGCAGTTACATGATACGTTTCCTCAACAAGTTGCAGAAATACTGAGATGTTCTTAAAGACCCCGACTTTGGGGAGCATTGCTTTAAAAAAAACCTGAAGGAATGTATAAAATGTTCCAAATCAGCAGTGCTTATTCTGTTTTTAACAGCTCCAAAGGGTTGTAAACTGAGGAAGCGGAGGTCACACTGGGCCACAAATGAGCCGGTCAGGAGAAAGTTCAAGGTGAAGATCTGTGCACGTGACCAAACTCCATCAAAGGAGAAAAAGGCAGACTAGAGAACAGTCTGACAAAAAGAGAGGAGATTTCAAGTTCTGCTTAATTAGCTGCAAAACAGCTAATTAAGCATTTGGAGGAAAGGTTATTCTGAAAACTTTTGAGTGCTCCATGAAACTCGCCTGAGGACAGTTTTGATAGCAGACGGTGCTGAAAACAGAAGTGACGCCTCAAAAAAGTCCAGCAAATTCTCCCAGCTTTGAATAGAGCCGCTCTTTTGACAGACGGCATTTTATGAGCTAACACACAATCTGTTTCTTGACATAACCTGTCATTTTCATCACCCCCCAACCCCCCTTTCCTTTTTCATTTTCTGCCACTCCTTCTCTTGCAATCTGCCCCCACCCCTCTCTATTCGTCTATCTGTCTGAATGCGTTTCCTGTGTCATAGATTACAGGATGTCTTCTACAAACAAGCAAGATTCCAGTCGCAGAGGGAAAGAAAAAAAAAGCAAGAAAAATAAGTTCAACAGAAACTTTGTGTGTAAACAGAGCGTCCGGGGCTGAACCAGCTTCAAGTACAATCTCATGGAACAAGATGGCCGTCAGAAAGTAAACCAATTACTGCCATGAGCACCAAAACGAGAGCTTGTTGGTTTAGATGATGATTTAGTTGAGTTTCGAGAGAATAAATTCTCTCCTGTTCAACGTGTTTTGTTGTTGAGTGGTTCACATCCTCTTTTTTTTTTAGTGCAGTGTGTTTTGAGCACGAGGTGACTCAGTGTGGAGACGGCTCGGCTGTCAGAGACAAACATGGTGCCAAACAGGTTGCCTAACCCAACATCCCCCCCAGACGAGGCCGAGATGAAAGGGCAAACAACCTGTTTTCTTTGCTCTTTCTTCGCTCAGGAGGGTGAACGGAGCCGCACCCTGCCTGTGACCTGACTTTGGCCTCCCTGCATGTCTTGCTAAGGCGCCTGTAGCAGTGGAAAGGGAGGGGCCCTTCCTGGAGGCAAAGTGAGAGCTTAGCTCACCTCGATCAGTGGCGGCCACAAAACCCCACGTATGCTGGGAAACAAGCAGGTGTCAGACAACATGCCGTTCCTCTGCTTATGCAAAACAAACAAAAAAAAGGCCGACCTTGGACACTCAGGTTGTGGTTGAATTCATTAGCTGTTGGCAAACAAGCTGCATGTAGCGTTTTATTTTCCCCTGAGGTCTGAGCAGTTTTATGTCTGCTGCCAGCTGGATTGTTATGAGCAGTGTTGGGAAGGTGAGCTGTTTTGTCTAGAGAGTTGAATTTGCATCACCCTTCTATGCTAATTTCTCCGTCTGAATGCCACTTACTCCTCTCCTCGTAACTGTGTGTGTGTGTGTGAGAACGTGTTTGCGTGCAGTTCAACACCCAGACGAACGTACAGGATAAAAATACAGCGAGCACCGTGGCTGCTCACTCGAGTGAGATTCCTCGACTGTGTGTTTGTGGGTTACACACACACGCACAGCTCCAATTTTGGCAACTAGTTCATCCCACCATCGTCTCCTTGGCTGAGGAGTCACAGAGAACAATGGGGCCTCTGTCTTCAATGAAGTAAATAGCAAAAACACTTTACATAGTTAGATTCAAACTTTTGCAGCGCTGCACTGCAAAGGATCAAATTAATTGTATTATTCAAGACTCTGCTTCTCAGCCGTGCTGAGGCGCAGTTCTGACTTCAAGATGAACTGGTTTGCTGACTACACTTGAAATGACCTCATTTAATATTCACTTTGATAAAGCGAGGAGTAATTTCTCCTGTGCTCAGCACATAAGTAACTGTGTTTATCCACTGGAAGTTTGGAGTGAGAAAGAGCAAGTATTAACTTGTTGAGCTTGATGGAGAGCAGTGTGACTGTGTGCATGTGTGTGTGCAGACAAATGGCAGATGTTGAGACTATCAGGTAGCTGTATATGGAGAGGAGGCCCCAGCAGTACCTGCCTGTACCACCTCTCCCCACACAACCCATCATTTATCCCATTAGCAAGAAGCTTTCCGACATTCCCTGCTACCTGAGAGGAAAAAAGACTTTCTGCCAAACAGCTTGTCGTCCGTATAATGCTGCAAGTCTGACATTTCAATTCCTTCTTATTTCAGCATTTACATTTGAGAATTCTTTCTTTCCCAGAAAGTTGTACAGCAGCAGGTCGGCTGTTTCTGAGCTTTTCCACGAAGAGTCCAGAGAGCCCAGCAGACAAAACAGAGAAAGCCCCCCCGAGCTGCCGTCGCTCGCTGGGCTAAAGGTTAACTGCTCCGAGCAGCTGATAAAAACAAGGGCCAGATAGCAGGACTTTCTATATGAGATGAAATGAGGCTTTGATTAAGTACAAAAATTGTAAAAATATCTTTACTGCACAGCTTTACATTACCTGATGACTATCAGATAAAAAAGTACGTCTTCAACCTGAACCTGTGTTTGGTATTTGGGCACTCTTAAAACTCTTTTCAACACTGGAGTTTTATTTTCTACATTTCAGCACAGCTCCAAATACAGATGTCTGTCTACAACAAAAAGACCGAACACAAAATCTAAATTTCAGGACGTTTAATCGCATCATGAGCAGTAACTTTATGAACGAGTGAACCTTTTTTACAAAGTATGGAGGCGATGCTACATTAGCTTAGCACACACATCACAGCTCCTCAGTGGGACCTTTTGCTCGGCCATGAGGCTGAATTAGTCCCAAAAAAAGGAAAAGAAAAGCAGGGCCACATTCCAACAGTTTGTGGCGAGGGTTCAAGTCTGAACAGAGAGCAACAGTCACACACCAACAAACACATTCCCAGATTAAACTCTCTTTATCCAAAAGACCGTGAACACCAGCAGCCTTGTTGTGAGACAGACCCCCATAAATCTATCTGAGGGAGCATCGGCCACGAGGCTCGCCGGGTATTCACACTCTGCGGACGACCGTGGAAATGTTCTGACATGGAAATCGCCAAAAACCTTGTTTCATAAGTTTCACATGACAACAGTGATACGGAAAACAGAAAGAGAGAGAATAATGAGAGGGAAGGCAACGAATGACTCCTCCACCGCAAACCTTCCCACTGCTGCCTGGAGGCTCTGAATTCACACACACACACACAGAAAAAGAGAAGGAAAAGGAAGAGATTGGGAGGTTTGGGAAGGGAGCAGGGTCTCCATTTCCTCTCGCCAAATTTGCTTTGGCAACTCTTTCCGTGGGAATGATGAGAGACCAGCTCTTCTCAGCCGGAGAGAGCCAGAGACCGGCCCACCGAGGAGACGGAGAGCTCGAAAACGTAAGATGGAGATGGAGTGGGAGGGGGGGGGGGTAAATAAATACAGCTGGACTTTTCCATAGCTTTTCCTTTTCCATCCTTTCCTTGACTTGCTGTTTTTAGAGGGATCAAATGCTTACATTAACATGCCGCACCAACAGGCTGTATGTGCACGACGTAGCGTCATTAACAGACTGAACATCCACACACTGAGCATTTTCAGGAGAGCTGAACGACCTAAAGCATATTTACCACAGTGTTGTGTTAATTATCGGCCGACATATACGGGTGCAGAAGAAGTTTCGTTAAGCCAAACGACGGTCAGCGATGTCTTGAGCTCTAACAGTAACAGTTCAAATGTCATTAAATGTTCCTGAAAATAAACCAAAGCATTTCTTATGCCACTCTGATTAAAGCTGTTTAATTAAAATCTAATTGAAATTTTGCATTTTGCTGTTATAAATTCTGCAATATTGATGTAATAAATCAATCTAACTTATATTAATAAGTTTGAAGGCGGATGGCACTGATTGGTGGAGGTTTAATATTTAATTAAAGGGCAAATCAACAAACTGAAAGAAAACACTGCTTATGAAACATGTTTATGTCTGCAGCTTTGCTTTTAGAGCAGACGAGCTCTGAAATGGCCAAATAAAGCCAAAGAAAGAATTTAATGTCCCTTTTATTATCTTAGACAACAAATGTTTTAGAGCCATCTAAAAGCAGGATAATTCAATTTGCTTTGTTTTTAAAGTTGCTCTCTTCCCTGCTCACACACTAATGGACATTTCCATTGATCTGGGTGTGTGAGTGTGTGTGTGCACGCGCTCCTGATTTTGTGTCTGCCCTCATATAAAGACGTCTGAACGCTAACTCGTTCGCAATATTAGATGACAACCTAAAGCTTCATAATAGCTGCTCCTGCTGAACATCGGCTCCTTCAGGGTTTCTGTTTGTGGGCCTGCAGCTCACTTTGTAAAGTAATTATAGCATCAATTATTTTCATAATTCAGGTTGATTGACAAAGACTGTGATGAGCCAGAGCTCTTTTTGGCATTAGAGCTGTGGAATAGCAGAGGAGAGACAAAAATTCCTGCGTTTACAGCGCTCGTAAATGTTTCTCTCTGGTTGGAAGAAGGTTGTAAGGAGGCTCGAGTGAGGAGGAATCTGCTGATGGCTGTTTTCCTTGCGTCAGTGCAAAAAGCTGCACCGTTTTAAAGGAGGCCAGATGTGAATTATGGGTGACGAGGGGAGGGGTGTGTCTGTGTGCATGTGTGTGTATCTGTGTGTGCATGTGTGTGTGTGTGCAGGATCTAGGAATGTGGGGCACAGGGCATATTTCTGCTTGGCGTGAAATGTGCCCTGAGGTTGAGGTTGCTTGTGAAAGGGTTAAGTCGCATGGCTGAGCAAATACATAAATAGCACTGGGGGGTGTGTGTGGGCATGGACGGTGCTGCCAGCTGGTGTGGAGGGAGAAGGCGAACATGGACACACACACACACGAACTGGCAGTTTGATTTCCAAGTATTACTTGCGGGGCAATGGAACACAGGCAGGCATTTCAGGTACCCCGGTGCAGACTGCAGCACATGCCAGAACATGTGACCACCTCGCCAAGAGCCACTGTGCAAACACACACGTTTGCACACTTGTTCAAAGTCGCACTAACTTACGCACGCATGTACACACCAATGCAAACACACCAAAAAAAGCAAACCTGCCTACTCCCACAGATCAAAGCAGCGCACAGCAGCGGAGTGAGGCTGCTGAGACGGGCCACATCCCATAATGATAAATCACAACCCAACACCTAAAACAAACTCTCAGACTGCACCAAGATGGGCACCCCAAACAAAACAGATGACTGGGTGATCTCTCTCTCTCACACACACACACACACACACATTATCTTCCACCTGGAAGTTTTCACTAATCTGAGAGGATCAGGACGTGTCCTCTGTAATTACATCAGCTCACACTGCTCAGTTAGTTGTGTTTCTTTCTCTTGCTCCCAACGATTTGCATGTAGCGGGCTAAAGGTGTGGGTCGGCTTCTTAAAATGGGACAAACGGGTGGCTAATAATGGTTCGCCACATTATGAGAGCATCATGTGTCCTTGCCCTGGCAGCAGGCCGTGCGTGGATCCTCCTGTCACAGAGGAGGACGAGATTTAAGTGAGGGTGGGGGCTTGCAGTCAAATCCCCTCTCATCTTACAGGCATCATTACGCCTGCTAAAGCCTCATCCCTGGAGCCCTCCGCTGCCAGGGACTGGGACAGACCACCAATTACAGTCTTAACCTCTGTCTTACCCTCTCTGTCTCTATCTCCCTGACACCTAGAGCTGGAGGGGGGCGGGGGCTGATAAAGACGCTGCCTCATGGGAGACATTGAAAGCTGCCACTATTACAGGCATTATCTGCTGAGTCAGATGCAGTGTTTCTCCATCTGCGGTTCACCACCATGTTTTTGCATCATAAATAATGAAAATTCCATTATGAGATCTTAAAGTTTCATTACAAAGCTGCATTGAGTGGTGTATGAATAAAGATAAATTATGATGAAGAGCAGTCTGAAAAGATCGAAAGGTAAAGCTTCTTTTACTGCTGTATTACAAGACCTTGAGTTCTTCTTCTTTTTCTATTACTGGTATTATTTTCTATCAACATGTCTCGCACTTGAAGTTTCTCTTGGCAAGTTTTTATCAGATTGGCAAATAATGCTACATGTATGCAGATCTATATGCTGTTTCCTGTCCTCATTACATTCTGAGTGATTGAAGATAAAGTATTACACACATGAAATCCAATCCAGACCATTCAGATGGGAGAATAGACAGCGACAGATCATCAAATATAAAGCAAGACTGTTGATATCACACTATTCAGCTGGGTTAAAGCTTCCAGCGTACGGCTAAAATATAAATAAAAAGGCTCATGGGACGATAATTCGCAGATGGAGTGGTCTGCTGTGACTCAGGAGCTGTAAATGAATCGCTGATAACGTAAACAAGCCTCCGGCACTCGAGGCAGCAAAGGTGATATGATGGTTTAGAGGATAATGGAAGGTGTGAACATCACAAAGTGAGAATGTGTGAGGGTCCTCTTATAACACATCCAACTCATCCTCAGGAGCACTTGGAGGAGAGCTGAGTAAACACGGGAGGTCACAGAATGAATGAACACGTATACGAGACTACTCCGTTCAGCTGTAAACAGTGAGTGGATGTGGAGAAGAAATCTAGTGGAAAACATGTCATATTTCTAATTGAGTAAGTGGGACAGCAGCTGGGAAAACGTAAAGGCATCAGCTACAGAAAAAACAGGCAATTGGGGAAGGATGTGGTGGGATTAGGACTGTTTGAGGGATTGACACCAGAGGGGGTCAGCAACGATAGCTTAATCCACTGGCGGCTATCTGCTCAGTTGATTAAAAACCAAGTGGACTAGAAACCAACACAAAGAAGCGAGAAGCGAGCTCGTTTCGACCGAGGGCAAGCAGGTTAAAACTTCGGATCTAGAGAGGAACTGATGGGAAACTATATTAAGTGCTCATGATAGACAGATTGTTTCGAGGCTTGGATTAGTTGGTCTTCACTTGTGACATTCAAACCAGAATGAAATGAAATGTCCACCAAAGCCAGTTCCTGAAGAGGCGGCTCAGTCGGACACACGCGTCATCGGGCTTAATCAAGTCTCAGTCCATGTATAGTTATAGATCCTCTTTTGAGACTATTTGAAATAACATTACGATTTCTAAACAGCTTCCATCCAAACATATTAAAGCTTGTTACATCAGTCGTGCATTGATGGGAATAAAATCTACAAGCTCCCCTTTAGCTGTGCTGTTACTCTGCAAATCCTCTAACCACTTGTCCAGTGACCTCATTGTGTACAACACAACTAGTCTTTCAGAGACTGCAGCTCAGGTGGCCAGAGGCGACACTCCTTTTCCTTCCTGTCTGTGGGGTGGGATTAGGTCAGGTTGTTAGCCGTTTGAGACACCATGACGAGCCGCCGGCACTCCACTGACCGGCCCTCGTCTGACAGACCCGAGCCCGCCTGCTCTTTAGACAAACCACCAAACACACTGCGTCCACACAGGCAGACAGCGGCTCCCCATATGCTGCATAAAAAGGCTGCTGTATCTATCGACGGCCGTATTTGTTGTAGTTGGACATTAAGTGGGCCGAGCATGGCCGCGCTAATGCATCTGCAGACATGGCGGGTCAATTAGAGCACCACGCTGAGCCCATCATCCAACATGGGGAAACAAGCTCTTAAACATGCTGGCTGCTGAGATCCAAGCTGTGGTCTTCAAGTGTAATTATGTGGAGAGACAGGAAAAAACAAGGGGGGGGGTGGGGAGTTTATATGAATTAAGTGTGCTATGTAAAAATTGATATACTGCCTTAGTGGTAGCTATATATAAATAAAAAACTGTGCAGGCTGCAGAAAGTGTCTGCCAAGAACAGTGGAGTGTAATTATTATGTACCTTACCTTACATTACCTTTGCCCTGATAAATTTCTTGTCTTTTACAAGACCCTTTACTAGACGAGGCAGGGCCCACGTTTTCATCCTCCATTCACTCAGCTTGTTAATGTAGAGCCTCAAATCACCTATTTTTTTCTATGTTATGTGAAAAGTATTGCCACCTCCCTCAAAATTTTGAGCACAACACAGTCAGGCAGCTCACAGTAAATACTGGAGTATCATCACAGCAGACAGGATTAGCATTAACACAGTTTCCATCAGTTAAAAGCTCTCGCAATTAGAGTATCAGTCAAGTGAATACACCTGAACGTGGCCGCTGATTGCTTTCCCCTCACTCAGACAGTCTAATGGTATGGAGATGAGAGGACTCCTGTTTTCTGTTTTTTTTTTCATATTAGCTCTGCTGGTCCACTTGCAGTAGGAACGATCGCATTTGCATTTGAGCCTGTGGTGTTTGTGAACCACAGAAAAATGCAGAGAGGCCGAACTCGCCCAAACAAACAAGTATGTAAACAGGAGTCGGTCAGACAAGAGGTTCGCAGTCGCAGGATGGAAAAAAGACGAGTGTTTAAGCGAGAGGAATGGGATCACGTCCTCCTCGGGCTAAGTGGTGCATCTTGGGGACCTTTAAGAAGAGAGACACCAGCCATGTTCTCGTAACACCGCAGCAGGAAACTGTGGCTGTTACAAGTCACTAACCAGCAGACTGGAGTTCCAGCTAACACACAACGATTTATCCCAGGGGGGACAGAGCGGAGAGCAGGGTGCGCGCCGTCACACGCTCCCTCCATGAAGGTATTTTATTTAGAAAACTGTCCGGGCAAAGTCCTCAAACTGTCACGTGCATTTTCCCGAGGTGGGAGACAATCCATTGAGACTCTCGGCTAAGGTGAGAGAAGATGGCAGCCGCCGCACACGTGCTGCCTGTACTGAAGTCACATCTCCACGTCTGCAGGCTCTGTCTGCTGGCTCCTTCTGGGAGTGGAGGCATAATGGTCTGGGTTGTTAGCGAGCACTCCAGTTGCGCTGTGATGGGAATGTTTTCGACAGCTTTCAGACACTTGGCACTAATGATGTTCTGCATGCCCTGTGGCCAATCAGTGTGTTAAACAATTTTACCAGCAGCCACGCAAACTCGTAGAAACATGCCAGCTCAGCCAGATTGCTGCTGCTCGGGCTTCTACAGGATAAAACACTGATGTGCTAAAAATAAAGTAGATGTACTGTTAAATTATATATACAGTATATTTCCAGGCGGTCATGATGGGGAGTCTTTGAATTTTTTCATCACTGAAGTTTGGGATTGTGTGCTTGGTGCTCATGTGGACCTTCAAATATCCAGTAGATCTTTCCTGAAAAAGCCTTCCAGACACAAATCAGAATCCTAAAGCAGATGACTCTATTGAAACCGAGCATTAGATAGTTGAAGAAAGGTAGTCTATGATAGGTGAAAGCCTAGTTAGAACCAGTCAGACGGAGCAGACAGGAGGAACGAATCAATGAGCACCAGAGGCTCCCTGAGGGCCGGCGTAGAGGAGGGGAGGGTTATTGTAAATCAATTGTCGGCCAATTCATTTCCATTGATAGCATCAGAATAATGACATGCCGTAATAAAATGGTAATCAGGGCCTTTAGCTGCGGGCGGTGGAGAGTCGTTTGGCAATCTGAGCTGCAGAGAAAGTGGCAGCGGCCCACATTCTCCTCTCCTGCATTGCTGAACATGTGTGCACTTATTCGTGTGTGTGCATCTGTGGGGTTTGCTCGACAGAACGTGTCATTTGTTTTTGTTTTGGCTGGATAGGTGTGTGCATAGTAGAGGGCGCGGAAGTCGCCGTGTGCGAGCGTGCATGAGGAGCATCTCACATGCTGCACAGCCTCTGATTTAATCCCAGAGATATGCGGCCCAACAACAGCAGCAGATGGCTGTGTGAGCAGATTAAAATCTCAACAGCTAACCTTGCGCCAACCCAAACAGACACACTTTAAGTAAGTAAGAGGAGCTGAGACAATCGCCACGCATTTCCAAGCAGAGCCGGGGAAAGGCGGAAAAAAGAAATTATGTTTAAATGATTTAGTTTGGCTCTATAGGAACCACAGACACCCTAACCCCCCTCTAATCAATGGCAGAGGGAAGTGATATTAAAACCACGGGTCACAGCTGAGGTCATTCCCCATGAATCAACATAATTGGATGAAATATGGGTATTATGAATGAGTGAGGGGAGACAGCAATGTGCTGGAGATCTTGTTTGGTCAGAGTATGGGTGGTAAGGCAAACAACTGCCTGAAATGTGAGGCAGGTTAAGGCGAGGCCAGTTGACGAGTAGACCTTTTCTACTGCAGGAAATTAACAACCCAGAACCTTACCTGAGGCTTTGCTCTAGATCTTCTTTCTTTCCACAGTACTCTATAAAACCAGATAGTCTCAGGTATTTTACATTAAAAAGGCAAAAGCTGAGTGATCACATCATAGGTGGGTGTTGGACTGACAACAACGTAAGAAGTTTCATTTCATGAAGTTCTTGCAGTTGGGAAATGGCTGGAGGTAAATTTCCTCCTGAAGGGAAAGTGACAAGTGTCTGAAATGCATAACTTCCCATCAGCAAAGACACTGGAATCAAACCAATCAGGCCTCTTTTCCTCATTATGCTCGGCAAAATTCCCTGTGAATGCAGGAGGATGGGAAAACACTGAGTACCATTCTGCTGCCAGGATCACTGCCCTACCTCCACCCATAAAACGCGCACACACAATCGATGTGCCAGCCTCCCCAGAGCCAACCAGCACCAAGTTGGCAGTGATTTCAGAGGACGGGGTGATACCAGTCAATGCCGGTCGTCCCAGCTCACCCATGATCTGTGAATGAAAGTTTTTAGCCTCAAACGTTGACCGCTGCCCATCCAAACACATTATAAGGCACTCAGCTGATAAAACCTTTATTCAGCAGACAATGCCCCCTAAAACTGTGTTTTCTGGCCGTGCCTGGGTGTACGTCACAGTTAGACACAGTGTCTGTGCTGTGAAAATACTGTCAGACAGTTTGCAGATTTTGGGAACTCGCTGGCACAAAAATGGTCAAATACTAAGTTATTTTATTTCAGCTGCCAGGAAGCTTTGGCCCAAATATTCAGACCATACAGGCAAAGAGGGGTTTAAAAAGTTAAATGTAGTGGTAAACCAGGGAATCGGCCATGGAGGAAGTGCTGAATGGTAGACAGCAGTTGTATAAGAGTAAAAAGAGTGCAGTCCCATTGAAGTCATCCAAAGGGCAGGTTGGAGAGTGGGCAGGGTGAAGTTGGGGTCGCGTTGTTCTTCGCTCAAAAAGGGGAAAAAAGTGGTGTCTGTTGCAGGAGTTCACCGAGAGGTGAGCAAGCAGACCCGCGTCATAAACAAGTCTGAAGTTTATAGCCACTATTTGAGTTTGTTGTTCCGCCGCATTCTGGCCCTGACGGCTCACCGTGAGGGGGGGGGGGCAAAGACACAACAGAGACGAGCAGAGCGAGGACGCTGTAAAAAAAACAAAGGGAAGTGTAGAAAAAAAACCATGTGGCTAAGAGGGAGGCCAACTGGCCACTAAAATGTGGGGTCACTCAGAGAGCAGCTTCAGGTCAAACTCTGCAGGTCAGACTCGCTGCCATCCTGGTTTTGGTTCCTGCACATAACTCCACAGTCTGTTACAGCATGTCACTTAGTTTTCTCTGAACAACCACACACACACACACACACACACACCTCCAACAAAACAAGAACAAGCCCAGTGAAGGAACGACTCACCAGCTTCTGGAAAAGAAAGAAAAACGAAGGAACGATGGGAAGGGAAAAGAAAAGGGAATAAAAAAAACAAATGACAGATGATGTTGCGGTTATGTGTGTGTGTGTGTGTGTGTGTGTGTGTGTGTGTGTGTGTGTGTGTGTGTTTGGATGTGGGGGTAGCAGTTGCTCTTCTTTCCTCGCTGGAATCCGTCTTAATTAAAAAGGATTGGTTTTACAGTAAGTGTGTGCCCGAGGGGAGCTGGCTGCACTGCAAACATGTTCTGAAGCGAGGACCAGCCGGGAGGGGAGAGAGGTGGGGTTGGAGGCTTTTCCAGCACTTTCCTCACACACTCTTAACAAAAAGCACAATAACGCAAGACGTCTCTTTGTGTGTGTGTGTATGTGTGTGTGTGTGTGTGTGTGTGTGTGTGTGTGTGTCACGACAGGACCCTTATATGGTGGTGAAGAAGAAGTTCTCCTACATCCCAACTCAGATCAGATCAAATCAGAGCTGAGTGAAGCGTTTGAATCTGTCTGTCGATGTGATTTGCATGTACAGTGCCACTTTGCTCACTGAAGCACAGCTGGAGAACCCTGTTTTTTTTTTTTTTTTTTTTGAAGCTTTATTAGAAGGTGATGAAAGTTAAATGAAGAGCCGGTCTGGTACAAAACACATCGAACGAACGTGGAAACAACTTAGTGTATGTCCTTCAGCTCCTGATGTTTTCACAGAAAACGGAATACCCGCGGTGTGTGTGTATGTGTGTGTGTGTGTAGTGTGTGTGTGTGTGTGTGTGTGTGAGTGTGTGTGTGTGTGTGTGTGTGTGTGTGTGTGTGTGTGTGTGTGTGTGTGTGTGTGTGTGTGTGTGTGTGTGTGTGTGTGTGTGTCCAGCCTCTGTCTAAGGGGTGTGGAACGTCAGATCGGATGCTGCCTCATCAATCAAGGTTTGTTTAGTGGGATGTGTTAAGGGCCGTGCTGTCCTCAGAAGCAGCAGGCTCGACTCTCTGACTACACGTCTGCCTGCTTGATGACAAATACACACAGGAAACCATAAAAGGCGCACAACTAATAATTATTTTCATTACTGATTAATTTAGGTACGTTTCAATGGCACATTTAGTCCGAATTAAAGATTAAAATGGTTGAAAAAGTCCATCACAAGTTCCCACGCCTCAATGTGATGTCTCCTACAGCAGTCTAAAACCCAAATATATTCAATTAATAGTGGTATGGAGGCAGCAAATGTTCAGGTTTAAAATCTGGAAGCAGGGAAAACTCAAGTTGCCATTCAAGTATAGTTTCATTTAAAAAGATCCTTGAATAAATCTCTAATCTCTGTGGTACACATTAGTAAACCAAAGACAGTGATATAAATGAATATAATCAAGTCATAAAAGACCAAAATCAGCTTTGTTTATCAGCGTAAACCAAAGAGAGTCCAGGCTCGCTGTGTCACCGAGGTCAAGGCAGCCATCTATGAATGTAGGAAGCACCTGCAGCTCATCAGCGCTGACTGATGGAGGCAGCCAATCAGGCGGGGGAATCAGATCTGTCGCCGTGGCAACCGGTAAACCCAGGGCTTTTGTGGAGAAGGGTAGACTAAACTGTTGATACAGAGTCAAAGCAGACCCCGGTGTGACTGATCCTCTGTGACCTGACTCACCTGACACTTACAGAGTGCACACACACACACACACACACACACACCCTGATCACTGTGACCTGCCAGAAGCACACTGTACACTGTTGTTGTTTTTTCGGTCAGAGTGACATCTGTTTGGTCATAGACTTGGCTAGATTTTCAGTGTGTGTGTGTGTGTGACAGCGTGCGTGGGAGAGTGCTGACTGCACACACACACACACACACACACCGACAGCATGAGTAGAAGGGCAAAGAGGCTGCAAAGGGTGAGTGACTCACCTCGCCTGTTTGCAGACAACACTAGCCATGAGAAGTGTGTGAATGTGTGTGTGTGTGTGTGTACCAATATGTGCTGACTACCTTACTTCTGAACCAGGCCTCCACCGTGCCAAACACACACACACACACACACACACACACACAAATTGTGTGTGCTGGCACATTTTGTGTGTGGGAGTTTTTTTTTACTGCAGGTGAGCTGCATACCGTGAGCTGAGCTGTAGATAGATAGACTGATAACAGACAAGCAGGTATGGGCATGACACACGCATACACACACACACGCTCAGATGTGTGAATGATGAACAAAGAGATATTCGATGCAGCTGCATATACAGCAGGCTGACTAAAAAAAACAAAACAAGAGCTCTTTGATTTAGTCTAAACATTAGTTTCCACACACCTGCAGACACACACACACACACACACCAATCAAGGAAATGGCAGAGTAATAGCAGCAGCCTCACACTCACCGCTGACCTTTCACTCACTTCAATCCGTTAAATAAAAAGCACCCCATCAATCCGGCTTTGACACTGCTAACATACCTCATCTCTCTCACACACACTCACACACACACAGACAGACACACACTATCAATCACATGTCAGCGTGCGCTAATGCACCTCATCTTTCATTCATGGAGAGGAAACGGCATGAATAAGCAGCAGCTCTGTTCATGCTGAAATGTGGGATTAGCGCTGTTAACTGAACTGAACCTCGCACTGAATGGACGTCAGGCAGCAGAGTGAAGCAATTACAGCTCGATCTTCACTCAGCGAAGAGTGTGTGTGACGCCGCATCTGTTCGAATTTAGGCTTAGAGGAATGTGATTGGTTGATGCTGCACTGTTAGTATACAGTCAGTGATCTCCTGAAATGACGGTTTGGACGTCTTACTTTGGGACATATTAACACTTTTCCACAAAACGTCTTTTTTTATGCCAACAACAAAAGCCAAAGTTCCCAAATGAAAAATGTCATCCAATCACAAGCAACTGACTTTGCTTAATTAAATCAGTTTGAGTAAAACTGGCGAGTAAAAGGAGAAGAAATCTAAAGCATCTGTAGGTACTTTTTGGCACCTGACACTTTCTGATGTGGCAGAGTAATTGACGAAGGAAATGTATTCAAAAATAATGTTGATAATTAATGCTTTAAGTTGTGAAAGAGGGCTATTTCTTTCTGTTTTATATCATTAAAACTTCAGTAGCTTTGGATGGAGAAGAAGCCACATTGGGCTCTGGGAACGTTTATTCAACTATTGATATTTTACAAACCATAATGTCTATTAAATGTAGGTGATCCACTTATTCTACAGCTACTTAACCAAAATCTTAAATGACAAATCCTCAGTTTTTTTTAACATGATCTAAATCAGGTGAGCTTCTTTACCTCCACTTCCTCTTTGCACTCTTGCTATCTGCGCACTAAATAAGCACCTACAACGAGCACATCAGAAATGAAATGGAATTCATCTGATTCACCCTCTCCATTAGGTGAATAATCTGAGTTTTGCATAATGTACAATTGAGTCAGAGTTTAGTGGCTCATGTAAATGCCTAAAAGCCCTCGAATGTAAAATTATTCTAATAATGTTGCTGCTACAAGTCAGTACTGATATCAGCAGCTTCATTTTCTATAATCCCTCACAAAGTTGGATTATTTTAGAAAAGGTGCAAAGTCCTTGAGAAACAGGAATTTTCTCAGCTGCCGTTTCATTTGATTTGACTTTTGATTTGACTGATTTGAGTTTATTGGCTGTCTGACGAAGCGTGCCGCTGTTCTGTCTTTGCTTCAGTGTTTCCGTCTCCTGCATGTATACTTTCTGTCTGTCGTGTCTTGCTCTCTGTGATTCCACACCCTCCGAATTCTTGGAATTGAGTTTCCCTCGTTACCCTCCCGCCGCCCCCCTCCCAGTCCCTGCACATGCTTTTCTTTTTTTTTTATTCCTTGTACTAGTCAAGTCTGGCATGGCCTGTGTTTTTCACCATAGAAACCGACATAACAGACCAACACAGCCAAGCTCGGGCTCAGCAAACAGAGACCAAATAAAATCCATCATTCAGTCGGTGTGTGCGAAAGCCTTTTTTCTTTCCCCCTCTCTCTCCTCGAGGCACTCACGCCTTACTTCAGAGCAGTTCCAGAAGGACAGGGAGGGTGTGGGGGGTGAACAAAATTTTGAACATAGACGTAATTCGGCAAGTCGCCTGCTGAAGGCAGTAAGCATTTCAACGTGCAGGAATAATAATCCAAAGACGCAAGAAGAAACCATATAAATGCTTCCAAAACATTACAAAACCTGCAAATGGAGTAATATGCCAGACAGCATAACAACATCTTCAGAGGGTTCCTGCAACGCTTGTTTTTTATGATAATGTTATTCATGACTACATCACCTGGTGAGACATGACATTATGCGCTGCAACATTCATGATGTCATTTGATGATCCTGCTCATCGGCAAATTATCCAGACCGGCTGCTGAGAGTCATCAAAGCTTTTGTTCTAACAACAAAATCGCTTTAAAACTGCAGTGCTGCACCTTCCCGGCACACAAACACACCAAAAACCTACCAATTTGATCCCATTCTTATGATGTAATCCCTTAAAATGTCGGATATTTGTTTTAGTTATGTAAGCTCCCGGCCCCTCCAAACCCTCCACTGGGTCTGCCAGATGGAACAAATGACGAATCTCAGACGTTTGGCGTTTCCTGGCCAGAGAAGCAGGGGAGGGCTGACTTCCAAACCATTTCCTAAGACGCAAACTGTTCAATGAAACCCACACATATCAGAGAGTGTCTGAATCTGTGGAAAGCAACGGCAGATAAAAGAGGCGACTGCGCACGTTGTGGCGCGGCTCTGCTTCGGTTTCTTCCTCGCTCTAAGTGGGGAAGCACACGCAGTAATGCCAGTGTAACCATCAAATTATTGCAGATTATTGTAAGCTGCCAAAAGCTTTGGAGCTACAGGCTTCCCCAAGCCAACTGTAAGACTTTTTAAGACCTCATTAATGCTAGATGGGATTGAATTTAAGACCAATTTGAGAACAAAATGGAAGAAACAAAGCTGATGAAATATGGCTTTCTGGCAATGTATATGCTGGTGGATGTTTTTGGCAGCAACAAATGGATTTCCAAACAACCAAACAACAGGAAAAGTAGCCGCTGGTCACTACACGGCATGTGCTAACACTGACAAAGAAACATATCATTACATCCTGAAAAATAAGACCATTAACTAGTTTTTAAAGAAAAATCTGAAGACCTTTCAAGGACTGTGGACACTCGAGAACATTTTAAGTACTGACTGCTGTTTTCTGGGCTTTGGGAACACTCTGGCAACGTACACATTGGTAGCCAAGCCCCATAAATAATGTGCTTTTCTTTTTCCGAAATGCACACATTCACACACACACACACACAGTCACTGTCTGCTGACACTGGCCAGCGCCAGGCCAATCAGCCGGCCGTCTGTCACTCTGGACAATCAGCTCTGCTGCCCTTAGCCAACCCCAAGGCCCTGTGGGATATCTGGGCTGGGGGAGAGGGAGAAAAGAAAGGGAAAGGGAGGGAGGGCGAGCGCCGATGGTGGCAATAGGAAAAGTGTACGTGACACAGAGACGAGAGCCAGAGAGACAGACTCTGGTAGAAGACGTCACAAACTCTCTATCAGCTGTCTCTGGACTCTGTCAGCTGTCTGTTACCGTCGCTCTTTTTCTCTCTTTACATATCGTTTACCCTCCATCGCTCAAGTGCCATCTCTTTGTCCTGTCTGTCCCTGCCAATTTAAAACTGCACGCGGTGACAAAGACCCTGCAGCCACTATTACTTACTATGAAACCTACAAACATGACTAATAGCGGCGGAAACTGTAGAACCGGCGGAAACCGTACTACCATGTCTGAGCTACAGCCTCCCTGTGCAGAGGACGTTACACTGGAGACTCGTCTTCCAGTTAAGTACAAGGTATTTTCCTCATCTCCTCATCCTCTGCAACCATGACACAGTTACATAATTGCATTTGGTAAACTATGTGACACCCCCCCACCTCCTCCTCCTCTCGTCGACTCCCTCCAATCTCACATCGCACTCATCTGTTATGTCTGAGGCCGAGGAGACGAGATTCCCAGACAGACTTATCACAGTCTGTTTTGTTACTGCGCAGTTACTTTCATCTGTTCCTTCAAAAGACAAAAAAAATCCTCCCAATCAAAGATTGAATTCGCAGACCGTCGTCTCAATGCTGAGAAACTCCAGATAAAGTCGCCTGCTTGTAATCTCCATTTTATCAGTTAAGCACAATACTGCAGGACTTTTCGTATCGGTTGTATGTGTGTTTGTGTGCGGTTTCCTCTCAGTGAGCTCAGTGTTTTTGAGCGCATGAGGCTTTATCTGGGACTTGGCCGGCCTTCTGCTGTGGGTACAAATGCTAACGCTCATGTTGGTGACACAATGTAAGACTTAACACTGGACAGCGCACGCCAAGGCAGCCTCATAAAGGATGGCTCAGACCTGATGGACTGAGAAAACATGTGGACCACAACTGAACCAGACTCGCTGCTGAGATGATTCATCAATTAACCGATTCCTAGATCGACAGAAAATCAATTTTGATAATCGGTTAAGTTTTGAGGTCGTCTTTTAAGTTTCCAGCTACTAAAATGTGAATAGTGGCTTGTTTCTTTGATTTGCGCTTATATTATTCGATTATATACCTGAATGCCTCTGTGTTTTTAATTTCTGATCAGTTTTCTTGAGGCCCAGCATCTAGTGGCTGTTGGAGGAACTGCTGGCATAAAGCTCAAATCATACATACAATACATACTTGCAGCAGTCCACACAAATCTGTGTACATTCATGTGCCGCCTGCAAATCTTTTGCAAATGCATGATGCAGACCTCTAGTGTAGTATAAAAAGAAGTACATGTTTTAGAGTATATAAGTTAGTTGTGATTATCAATAGTACAGTGATTGTTTGCAATCACTTGTGTGAATAAAGGCAGTTTTGGTGGTTTGGGGGCGGTCCTGTCTAATGCAGGGACTTCTGGCTCGAGGCTCCGATGTCATTGTACACAAACAGTCCCATCGTTTTTTAGGCGTCTTGTGCAAACTGCTCCTGACCTCCTTTGTTCACTGCGACATGAGGCCTGGAAGTCGCAGCCGTGGCGCCAAAAATTCAAGCTTTTGGGGGTCTAATCTGCCCACTGGGACACCTTGAAAGGTCGTGAACAGAGGGGAAAGAGCTTAAGTTGGAGAGCAGAGAGACAGAACATCTGTCTTTCTCTTAGAGGACGGGGGAAATAAAAGGGTTGTGTCCAGAGTCCAGAATGTACCAGTTGGAACTGGCAGGCCTGGAGATTTTCCACAAGCTGTATTTCCCTGAGAGGTCTCCCTCTTTCCTCTCGTTGCCTCGCTCCCAAACTCTCTTTTTCTCCTCACTGCACAGTCTCATGATTTTGTCTTCCCTCTGACAACGTGTGACGATAAACCTTTAATATACACATTAAACAAAGGAGAGTATGGAGAGAGGGGAAAAAGAGAATGGGAGCAAAAAGAGGAAGCGGCCATTTCCTCCACTTCCCATTCCCTTTATTTTGTCCCGTCAGGAGGGAGGGTACAGCTCCATACTCCATACAGGGGAGGAGACAGTAGGAATGCAAAAAAAAAACCGAGGTAGAAAATATCACATAAAAAGAAGAAAGGGGGAGGGAGAAGAAAGGCACAAGAAAAATAAAAAATGTATCAAGAGCTGAGGCAAGCAGGAAGCTGCCTGTGGGCTTAGGTGCAGGGAAATTAACATCAAACTGTCTTTAGCTCCGCTGCTCGCCACAAACAAGGGCCTTGCCTCTCCCCGGCGTCTTCACGGCCTATAAAAAATACATTTAAAGGAAGGGAAACTCACACGTCTCGCCACTGCCGTCAAGGTGAAACCACGCACTGGTTTGAACTTCACAGAGAATATGTTAACACGAGGCCAAAGTTTAAGATGTAACCGGCAGACGGCAGATAAGAGCCACGGACTGCAAATAGATGTGGTGAATTAGAAGGAGGCTAAGATGCTAATGGCCCAAGACTAATAAGAGTACTTAAGTCAATTGGGGGGGGTACAACTATCATCCCTCAACTGGCTTCATCCCTCCATTCGTCAAGTTTTATGTGCAAAGCCAACAGCTCTGAGTTATTTAACTGGATTAGTCATGAAAAATGACTTCCAACACTTGTGGTGTGTAGGACTGTGTGTGTGTTTGTGTGTCATGGTATCAGAAAAGCTGAGTCCTGTCAACCGCCGCAATCACGCCGCAGCATCACTCCGCCATCGTTGCTTCGCTCGCGACCGCCACATGACCACACACATTGAACCAAGGTTTGTGCAACCACAGTTGGATATGAAAGTGAGTTGGTGAGTGTGGGGTGTGTGTGAGTGTGTGTGAGTAGGTCGAAGTCCCCCAGCGTGATCCGACCCAATCCCTCCTCAGCTCTGGGAAGACGAGGGGGGGCTAAGTAGGCAACCCAACCCTGGCGAGTCTGCAGCGGCCGTAGTGAGCAGTGACGGCGATCGATTTCATCGTGTAGATTAGATTTGGGGAGTGCACTGGGATGGAGCTGATGGTGCTTTGAGTGGGGGGGTGGCAATCATCAGGCGCCTGGTTGGTCTTTTGGAGTCTGCTGGAGCCAACACACACAGAGGCTGAGGGGGGTGGTGGGGTGGGGGGGCGATATCAAGGCTGGCTGGGGGTGCAGTTAGGCAGCTGTTAGCGTTTCAGAAAAAATTAGCACCAGGTTCATCTGTAAACAATGAGCTCATTCTCTCTGCTAGAGCGCCGTGCAACACACCACATCTGTTTTGGAACAAGCAGTCTTATTCAAGGCCCACACTGAGGTAATCCACACCCCCCTTGTAAAAATCAAACTGGGAAAAGCACTTGAGAGGACTTCATGTAATGTCCTGCAACGCTGTGAATGATTTTTTCTAAAATGCGTGACTAACATGTATACTACCACAGCCCGGTGAGGACATAAAGATTAATAATAATGAAGACTACGTATGGAAAGACTTCCTGTTTACTTGGGGGGGTGGGGGCAAAGACGGTAGAAAGCAGCTTCCTGTCAGAACATACAATTAGCCCGAGCTTTCTCTGTTTCCCTTTATGACTTACTCTTTTTTATCCATTTTTAAAGCACACCTTAATTAATCTTTACACTGTAAAAACCAGCGCAGAAAGATTTTAAATTCTCCAAACATCACAAGACATCATAGCTCTAAAATTTTAGATTGAATTTTAGGAAGATCATCGTTTGGGTTGTAAAAACTAACCTATCAAGGTTACAGAAACTTCATAATTAACCCTCATAATACTTGAAGATGAAGCAAACAGCAGCAGTCTCCTTTAGCAAAGTCTCACACTTCGACTCATCCTGACCTCTACCCTAAAATCTTATCTTATTAAAAACTACACATCATGTCATTTCTAAGCAGTGAAATAAACTATTAAGGGTCCAAAACAAACTAAATCACCTGCACAGTCCTTCCAGTAAATCTACGATGTAAAGTCACACAGCCAGAGGAGCTCTGTGTGGAAAGCTGATGTTTTTTGTGTACGGCCTCATAAAGGAGCCCGGCTTTATCTATAGGGCCGAGCCTGGACGACAAAGCCTCGGTGGGAGACAGTGGGTGACTCAGACAACAGGCGCATCTATAGAAAGCAACTGTGTACTATAGCGAGCTACTATATATAGGTCAGCCATGTTCTCCTATAGCAGCACAGCGCGTGGAGCAGACAGCTGCTGCAACCTCTGGACGTGTTCAGAGGCTCCTCCACACAACAGACTGGAAACGTGGCTGCTCTCAAACATCACTGTTTACAACAATGGGAGTCTGCTCATATTCTGCTCTATAACATTTAACTTTTTCAATTAAACAACAGAGGGAGAGAAGAGTACCCACGGCGTGTTGGTGGAGCCTGAAAATAGAAAACAAGTGTAAAATCGACTTTGTTATCCTCACAGTTTTTAGTCATGTAGTCCTTAGTGTGTGTGTGTGTGTGTGTGTGAGTGTGTGTGTGTGTGTGTGTGGCTGGCAAGAGGGTCAAACAGACAAGAGGAGCAGGTGGCACCCAGGTGGGTGCTGCCGGGTTGGTGGGTGAGGATTGGTGGGCGCTGCCCTTTCACGATCCACGTGCCATCTGCCTCGGCCGGCAGTGACTGCATCCCAGTGACAAAGAGGGAACAGAGGGACGGAGGAAGGAAAGTGCACCGCCATGTCAGAAAACCTCCAGTTTTGCCGCCGTCCTCCTCTACGTTCAGCTGACAGCTCCGGTTCCTGCTGTGACATTATTCCAATGGTGGCGATGGGTTTGGTGTGGAAAACCCTGATTTGAGTCCAGCTTGTTCCAACTTACACAAACCTACATCTGTTTTGCAGCGTGGAGTAAAGTGGAGGGATTGGTCTCGTCTCCACAGAGACTTGATGTCACACTCTGCCAATTTAATTTGGCAAACCAATTTATGGAATAGTTAATTGCAACACTGCTCTATTTAACAGTCAAATGAGCTCTGGAAGATGTCCTCGGTCTTGTGACCTTAGAAATGTCATATATTTTAATCAGAGCTGGGAAGTGGCTTGAGCGATAGTTCACCGTGCGTGCTGTCCTCTGTGAGAAAATTCAATTTTGTGTCGAGTTTTGACAAAGTTTTGAGGCTTTTTTTCTTTGCGGTCACTTCAGGGTTTTTTCATCTTCCACATCCAAACAGGATGAATTGGGGGTCAGGATGTCCATGCGATCTGCTGGCAGCTCATGTTTATGAGGGTCTGCTACACCTGGCTTTCTTGTTATAAAAATGGAGACTGGCAGAAATAAAATGGGGGCTTGTTGCGGTGTTTAAATCCGTCTCAGCTTTCTCTATGTTCCTCCCATCGGAACGAGAGAGGGGGGAAAATGTCGTACGAGCTATTTACGAGGAGGAAGGTCACACTGAGAGGGCATGGCAAGGAGCCAGCAGTCTCTCTCCTCCTTCTCCTCCTCCTCCTCCTCCCTCCCCATGTCTTTCTTTTATCCTCTCCTCTCTACATCTCCTCGTCTAACTCTCTGAATGCTAAAATCGACACTTTTATTTTGGGACTGAACTGGAGGTAGTGAATATCTCGCAGCAGTATTTTCCCATGTGGCATCATTCTGGGTACATTTACTAAAATGTCCGTGTGGTAATTTCCCCTCTTTATGGAAAAAGTCTCTCAGATCACAAATACTGACTGTCTTCAATTTTCTAAGTTAAAGACGATTTAATGTTTGCTAAATTGAACCCACTGCAGCCACAAGGGGAAGTCCAGGATGTTGGCATATTGGATTTTCCTGCATTTCCCAGGACTCTTGGAATAATTTAATAATAATTTGCTTTAAAGACATCGTCAGTAGGAACAAACTGAGCGTACTGTCAGTCACACAACGTTAGCTAACATTAGCCACCAGAAGCTAATGGTCATCAAGGTGCGTTTGATTCAAACCATCAAACATGAAATGAAACCGCCAGCAGATTCTTCATGTTACGGGGAGGAAACACTGACTACACGTTAATAGAATCAATCTGTTAAATTTTGTCATTGATCTGAAACTGATCGGCCTGATTATTGTTGATCTGAAATAACTTGGAGAACAGGAACTGAGTAGAGGAAGTACCTACATAAAAAAGAGGTGTAACAGTAAAAATATAAACTTCTTAATTTGATTATTTTAAGCAGGAGGCCGAGGATTATACAGTTTCATTCACGTCTGTACGAGAACAATCTTTTATTCAGACCTGTTAACCTGGTGAGTCTCTTTCTCGTCTCTCCTGCCTCAGCTCAGGATTGATGGACAGATGATGGAGGAGTCTCTGGTCAGGAGCTCAATAATAACTTTTAGCAGTCTAGCCAGGAGGCTGTAGGCCCAGACTACAGCTGTTCCAGCCTCCGGCCTCCCCCCCCACCTCTTCACTAACGCCCGCCTCTCTCGCTCACTCTCTTTGCCTCGGTGGTTGTTCGACAACACTAATGTATTCTGCAGACTCTCTCTCTCTCTCTCTTTCTGTCGAAGTGGCAGGCACAGAGCTGCACAGCTTCTCCACCTCCCTCTCACACCAGTTTAATTAGCGCAACCCACAACGAGGAACAGGAATGTGTGTTCTCCAGATATTAACGGCCAATAAACGGCCTTTAATTAAAGCTCCAGCATCATCTGCTGATGAATATGATGCCATCTGATCAATGTTGTTTAACCTGCACTGATTGATGGTATTATTCCACTTAGTGCTGTGTTTTAGTTTTATTTTATAGCTTTTTAAGAGTCAGTTAAGTTAAAGAAGTGAGGAGATGTTTGTTTTTGTTGAACATACTTCAGCTGCTTCAGGAGCTTTACAGATTTTGAATACCTTTTGCCACGTTGAGCAGAAAATATCAATCGACAGTTGAACCCTGATGCGTTTTTTCTCCCTCTCATCAGGTCCTTGTGCCTCTGAGCCTCGGCAGCCCCCCACCGCCCCCACCGTCCCCACACTGCCCCACTCACACACTTGAAAACTCAAGAGAGCACTCCAGCAGGAGTAGGCAGCAGCAGAAGAGGGTTAGATTGGGTGTGAAATATGTTCTGCGACTTTCAAACAAGAAAAAAGCGCCGCGGCATCGCTGGCGTTGCGGGCGAGCAGGAGCACCTAGTGGAGGACTCTCCCTTTGATGTTTAATTTAGAGAGAGCGAGGGAGGGAGAGGCTGAATGGGTGGGGAGTGGATGGAGGGAGAGATGCTGGAAGTGTCGAGTGTGCTGAAACTCCACTGTTTTCCATCAAAGGCTTTGGGTTTCCTCTCCTTTTCATTTATTCACCAGCAGTGATAAAGGAGACTATGGGCTGGAATACAGCAGATGAGAGGAAAGGCTCGGGGACAGTGAACAAGGACAGAGGAGAGGAGGAGGGAAGGAGTGAGGGAGGGAGGAAGAGCAGGAGGAAGCGAGGGAAGTAGAAAAGAGGTTTTTGAAGGAGGTTCTGGTGGAGGGTCGAGCCAAATCTGGTTCACGGAGGCAGTCTCCTCCACCATTTCCTCTCTTGTCTTGGTCTTATTTCCCCTCTCTGTCTTTATCTCTCCTCCTTCTCCCCCCTCCATCTCTCCTTCCCCTCTCCTCTGCTGGGGACTCCATCCTCCTCCTTTCTGCTCACTGAGTGAGAAGTGGAGCTGTGTGCCAGGCGGAGGAAGCAATTAAAAATTAATGGAAGCTGAGTGATAGAGAAACCTGCAAGGGCGTGCCGCCCGCCACACGCATGCACACACACACACACACACACGCATGCACACACACACACACATGCATGCACACACACGCATGCACGCACACACACACATACACAGTTTCCCTCCTCTTTTCCTGAGCTCTCCATCTCTCCCTTCCTCAGTTTCTCTTCACCTCTTTCTGCTTCGGTGTGTCTCTGTTGTTGAGTGTCAGTCGGAGTGAGGTGAAATGGAAACACTGAACACAGCAGAGGCCAAACCCAGACACCCACTGTCTGATGGCAGCTCGCTGGTTTGGTGCTTTTTTTACAGACATTTCTTCTGAAGTGTGACATGATGAAAATATATATTTTGCAGTGATAAATCTGAGGTTTCTCATCACGTGTGCTCGTGTCCTCACTGGGCTTCAGTCTAAAGACGTGGAGAGCTTCTGGTTTGTGTTCTCAGACTCAAAAAGACACTTTCTTATACTTTGCACTTTCCACTGAAGCGTAGACAAAACAAAATCAGCCATGGTGCATGTGAACATTATGTCAACATTTTCCAAACATCCTCGTTGACCACTCCCCAGATCACAACACTGCCCAGTTCATCTGGTCGGCCCCATTATGTGACTGGCTGACATTTTACATGTAATCAGGAGTGTTTATTAAAAAACTGCTTCTCAAATCGCAGCAACAAGCTCCTTCATCTGGCATCAACACCACACATGAACTGACAGCGAGTACACTGTAATCACTCGCTGCACTGCATCCATGTTGGCTGAACTTTACATGTGTGTCATAAGACGGCACAAAGATAATCTTAAAACAGAAACACAGACAGCTGACAGGCAGTCTGGGGCTACATCACACCACCCTCACACCTCAGTGGTATCATTTCAATGCAAATATTAAAATTAAATGAATGAATGAATCAGCTATCATTGGATGGAGGTCTGTTTGCTTCCTTTGTTTGGTAAAAAAGACGGCCCACATCACCTGAACCTAAATGAATCATCAGGATCTGGGCGGCTCTGCTGAGATAACTTCTGGGGGGCTGCATGTTGTGCTGTTATAGCCCGCCCAAAAGGATGATTCATTTGTGTAGCAGGCCGTGACAGTAGTAAGCAGTAAGGTTGTACTAATGAGTCATTACAGGTTTTGATTTTTCATTTTAAAGTGACATGGTTGCTGTTCAGTTCTTGTTTGTGCAGAAATAAATGACACCGGCTCAGCACTATTGACGTGCTCATCATCTGTGAGCGTCCCAGCGGCACGTCATCATCTTCTCTCTTGTCCTGTTTGTCCTTAGGAAGGACACGACCCCCCACCCCTGTCCTGGAGTGGCCTCTTCCTATCTCCCAAACACAGACTAACCGGGAGCCCTTGGGGCACAGCGGCCACGCTATCAGAGCACATGTGCGCTCCGGAGAGGAGGATGTAGACTATGTTACGCCACATGCATAGAGACACCCTGACCCTTGACCTCGACAACCCCCCCTCGATGTGCCACATCCCACAAATGAGCTGATGCATTATTCCCCAGAGGTGACGACCGGCCTTTGTTCTGAGAAAAGGCAGCCGTCCATGCTGAGAAGAACATCCTCCTCTTCTGCGGCGAAGGACGTGGAATTAAATCTCAAAAGAAGTCTGAAGAATATTCTTGCTCCATCCAAATAAAAATGAACTTTGCTCCAGTGCAGAGGAGGTGACTTCAGCAACCTCCTCCCACAAACAAATATATTGGAAATCCACTAAAGTAGAAGAAAAACAATGCATTGATTTTTCCTCTCAGGTACAGGTATTTGAACTTAAGTAAACTGTGTCCATTTTGAAGGAGCTCTCTGCTGATTTCAGACATGAAGATCAGTTTACTCGTCATGTGGTACACTGCTCAGCCGGTGAAAACAGTATGATGTCTTCTGAATGAAAGAAAAGCTATTGAGTTGCACTGTGTTAACGGTAGGATCCAGCATTTCAGCCTTTTCATTTGTTTTTTTCATCCTCAGTGAATCTGTTGAGGAGGGTTAAAGGTTCTGGAAAATGACCTTGAGTGGACTTTTAGTTAAGATTTCTTTGTCAAACTACTGTTTCCACAATGATAAATGAGCTGTCCCCTTCAGCTTAGTTTAACAGATGCATAACATAACACTGCTCTTTGCGAAGCGCTGTGGCTTTGAGGTGCGCTGAGGAGCAGATTGACGCAAACTGAAAGTTGGCGCCGAGTACAATTGTGAAAAAAAAAGTTGTAAGACATGGGTTTGAAGAAAGCAAAGCCTCACAATGTGCACAAACACATACTCAACAGTTTGTAGGCTGCAGCATGCAGCGCTGCAACGTGGAAGATAGCAGAAGCATGTGGTTACACCCTACTCCATCTCACAGAGGCCTGTGGCGGGCGGCCATTTTGGTTAAACCCATGTTGGTCTGCGCTGGGGGTTTCACTACCGCACCCTTCCCCTCCCAACGCTGCAGCTCCTCCCTCCTAAAAGTACTAGAGAAATCTCAGTTTACAGCATCTGAACGCAGGTCGAATGTGGGTGAGCGTAGCTGCTGCCGCCACCGTAAAATTACAATTAGCACATGTAACATGACTAACCTGGACAGACTGTGTGTGTGTGTGTGTGTGTGTGTTTACTGCAGCTCCAGTGTAAGCTATCATCGTGTGAAAGGTAGCAGTGTCTCTGGAAGCATGTGTGCTGTGTTATCAAGGCAAAAATGGACAGCCGCTGCTACATCTAACACGGTGTTGTGAGTGCAGCTATGGATACAGGAGAGCAGAGAGCAGAGGGCTGAGATAGAAAGTGTGATGGACTACAGAGAGACACTCACCTACAGATGGAAACCAGCAGCGGGAACACAGCACATGAAAAGGAGAAAAAAAAAGCAGAGACGTTAGTCAAATCATCAGGCGTTCTGCATAAAATCATGGCAAAATAATTGCACAATAAAGCTTCGATTCACAAAGTGGTCATTTAGGGGCTTCCAGCAAAATGAAGAATAACTTAATTTCATTTTAATTGAAACTATCCTCATTACGGCATGTGTAAGAGTTACTGTTCTCATCATTACTTTCACTCTCATCATTTGTTTTTCCCCACAGAAAGCGTAAAGTGTAATACTTAGGAGCTCCTTGTATAAAGCAATCAAAATACCATCTTTTTCTCTGTTACGAGCAGACTTCTCTCTCAGCTCGTGAATTTAATCCTGGAGGTGGTTTATTTGAGTTTCTGCTAATAAGCACACACAACACACATGTGAAAGGTGATTTTTTTTTCTTTTTTCTTCCTTCCTTTTCATTCTCCCGTCTCAAGATGGGCGGCTGCCACTCTCAGTAGTGGTTTTATATTTTTCCTGTGTTTAGCTTAAGTGACACGATGGAGGGGGCCTGTGAAATTCCAGACAGCCTCATTAAAGCGCAGTAATTGTTTTGCGAACAGCAGCTCATAAAAAGGCCCCGCTGCCCCATCTCTTCCTATAAAAGGCATGAGGGTGTGGGGCAGAGGGGGTTTAGAAGTGCAGGACAAGGGGGGACCCCAACTGTGGAAGCTGGAGAAGGAGAAGGAGTGGATGGGGGTGTGTGTTTGGAGCAATGATGCCTCAAATTACCTTATTTCCAGCTTTTAATGCGACTACAAGCTGAGCCATTCATGAGTTTATTATCACGGCGGATTGATCAGTATCACACTGGTCGTCTACGGGAAGACATAACTTTCATCTATGCGTCGCTTCACTCCAGAAAATATCTGTATTTACTGCAGTATGAGCCTTCTGAACACCCCTTTAACCCCCCGCCAAGTGCCGGCACACAAGTGGATACCACACGTGTGTGAGCACTGATGATTAATCGTGCATACCGAGCGTAGGCACCCACACAGATTAGCTACTAACATACAAAACCCCATACACACAGCTAACTGTGGAGAGGTTGTGACCCCCCAACGCAATATGGCCCATTTCTTCCTTTTATTTTATCTGAATTTCTGTCTCCCAGAGCCCCGCTGACATCGCTCTCTCAGCACATAGCCAGAGGCCTGTAGACAAAAAAAAAGCCTTCTCCTTCATTGCACCACCTAATGAGGTAATAAGGGTGAAGCTTCACCAAATGTGTTTGTTTTTCACACCCAGGCCCTGCTAATTGCCTCCTCCTGCAACCCCACAGTTTGCATAATGATGCCAGTTGACAAACCACTCTTCCTATGCTAATTATGACTAAGGCCGTGTCAACACTATGTCGGCTAAATTTAAAAATGCATCTTTTCCTCTCACAGTGTTTTTTTTTTTTCAAAAATGTTCTCCAGAGTGGATAGTTTGGAAACAACTTACAAAAAAGTTTTGATAGGATGATCTGAGTGAAAACCTGCAGTCTGGATGTACATAAAGAGACGACAGAATGAATGAGAGCTGATGACTGTTTTAATTTTAAGATCGTTTTTCATTTGATGCTACATGTGTGTTGAAAAGACAAACAATATAGAAATTTTAGGTGGAGAAATCCCTCAGTAGGTTTCACTTTCACATGGTGATTAATCACTTAAGAAGATTGCGCCCTCCCCCTGCAGCCCCCCCTCTCCCCCCGCGCTGATGATCATAACAGGATTGGTCTGGCTAATGTCTCCCCGCTTAACATATTTCAAGCCCTGGATGAAAAGTGGCACGTTTTCATCTGAAAAGGCAGATGACTCGCAAAGACAAAAGACAGATGATGGTTCTTGACTTTCTCTTCTCTCGGGGGGGTGAGGCTCCCCCTCCTTTGCTTGGCTTTCCTCCCTGCATAGCTCCCTCTGTGTAGTCACAGCGAGCTAGCAGGGGGTCCCCACTTTCTCTGCAACTAAAGGGATTAGCTGTAATTGGGACAAAAGCACTGTCCTCAAGCTTTTTTCGCTGTGGGCCTCCCTCTTTAGCGGGCCGCTAACTACAGTCAGCTCCTCCGCAGGCATCTTATCAATCCCGACTGGTCAAATTTGTTCTGCTTGGAGTACTTTTGAATTTCTGCTGCAGACGTGATCAGACTCATTCAGACATGTCTGGAAAAAATCCTTCAGTGATTTTGTGTTTGAGGTTAAGAAGGCATGTTGGACAGGGGAACCGTTTCATTTATCTGTGACCTTTCCTCTGGCCCCACTGTTATTTCTGCCTTGTCTCGTTCTGGTGGCGCTGAGAATCCTCACATGTTTCCTTTCTCACTCGCTTATCTGTCGTGTCTGTGAGACCTTGCTCGTCACCTATGAAAGTGATGCTGTTGAGAGGTGTCACAAAAAGAAGTTTGCGACTGGAGTGAAAGCCTGTTTCTGTATGTTATCTATTTTAAGTCTCACACAGCGGTTCCTCTCTGTCATCAGCTGTTTTGTACACAGTTAAAGAGAAACTGGATGCGTATTGATTATTGCAGCAACATCCTCCATGTAACCTTCAGCGTGCATTCTGCTGCGAGAAATCAATAAATGATGAAGGAAGGATGGCCATTTGCAGGTTACTACATTTGTGAAGATTCTTAGGTCAGTTGCGACTGACAACCCACTGACACCATTGTGGCAGGTCTTTGCACTAACTGTGCTTTTTGCTGCAATAACCTCATGAGCTGAAACTAATCAAACGGATGCCAAAGGCAAACTTCTGACCTTATCCTGTTCTGAGGAGGAATTAAACTGAGAAACAGTGAGCAAAACAGAAGTCCTTCATCTTCTCCCACCTAAGCTCACCCCCAGAGAGCCCCATTAAACAGTACAAAAGTCAGGCTTACTGGGCTGACTTTATGGCTACCAGATGGCATGAGAGGGGCCTGTGCTGCCTGTGAACTAGTCTCCACCCCTGTAAAACAGTGACCAGTTGACCCTGAGGCCGTATAAACCTGGCGTCTAAGAAAACAAGGCTCCAGCCAACGAGACGCGTCACTTTGCTCGAGTCACCTGAGGAGGCCAGTTTATCGTTTAAACTTGTTCCTCTCCTCAGAGTTCACTTAGTGGGGGTGAAATGGCCATGAAGACCAAAGATCTATTCATTTCATAAGAACAGCAGTTTAATTGGGATGAGATTGTAGTGACGTTTAATTATCAAATTCCTGCAGCATGCAAACTTGCATTTTTCACCGTCTACACTGCTACTTTTGCTGTAAAACGGAGTAAAGTTAAGACATTTGCTCTGCAGTGTCAAATGGCTCATGTAGCCCTGCAGTCATGTAATGATAGAGAAACATGCAGTCGGGTTTGCACCTTAGTAGGCCCTAATGACACCCGCTGATAAAGATGTGTATTTGACACAGACCTGCCCTAGAGGGCCCACCGCGAGGTGTCACAGAGGGTTCACGACCCTTCGTGACCTCACTACGAAACAGCCAAAGCCACCTCTTGACTGACTTTACGGTCTGGACCACTGTAAAAATAGAACAAAAAGGACAGGGGGTGGTGTTGGGATTGGGGGGAGGGAATGCGTCTGGCCTTAAGAAGTGCAGGCTCACTCTACAAACATTATCTTGAGAAGTAATCAAGGGAGGGACACTTAAAGGCTTAATTGCGCCAAATGTCTTTTAATGACCCGAAGTCACAGCCCTTCTTTACGTTCTCAGTTTTTAAGGGCCAGAGAGCCCAGGCCACAGCGAGGTCAGGGAGGGGTCAGGTTGAATAAGAGACCAACAGAGAGTTTGGGCTGCATCCAGAGCAGCTCGCAGCAGTACAGCCCGCTGGGGTCGGGGCTGCGAGGTCAAAACCGAGGGCCTTAGAAAGAAGCTGTTGTGTAGCTTGTTGCAGAAGGAGAAGCGGAGGCCAGAATATTCAAGGCCAAGTGTACATGGAGGAAAAAAAACTAATAGTAGTGTTTACAAAATGGATTCCTTTGCAGAGCGAGCGAATGAGGAAGCTGTGGTTTGAGCACGGTGTCAGGCCTGCTGCTGGGTGAGATATTGTCTGGCTGGACGGAGGTTTATCGTCAATAAAGGCGACCCACCTCCAACCATCCAACCAGACAAATAGCACTGACCAGGACACAAAGTGAAACTGGAACCAGGATGACTCTTTAAGGGCCCGTTTGTGTCGTCACACTCGCTTTTGTCCGTCCTGTTCTCCTCATTTCCCTCCTTCCCTCTCACATCTGGAAAGCAGGACTGGTTTTCCTGCCCCCCCCATTCCCCACCCCATTCCCCCCCCCACACACACACACACACACACACACACACACACACTGACGTCATGTAGATCGCTCTGCCTGATGGGAAGCATATGAGCTGAGAAAGGAACATTGGAGGAAGGGGGTGTTGTCACCAGAACACACAACTTATCTGCCAGAACTCTAATAAAACTCAATTTTTCCAGCACGATTTTTTTCTCTTATCATACAAAGCTGCTGCTGTGGACATCAGATTCCTCCCTTCCTGATCTCAGTGCCGTCCAAATCTCTAAACTAGTTACGTACAAGTGGTTTTTCATCTTAATTCAGTTCATTAGCTTCTAAAAACAAGTGATTTGAATCCAATAACTGCACCCTACGCCAGTGTAGTTACAGCACTGAAATATAAGTAACGTGTTTGAAAAGAAAGAATTGCTGGCTCTGCATGTGGAACTTCAGATCAGCATTATTTTTTGCGCTCCTCCCTGTTGCAAAACAGTGCAGGGGGGATGTTGAAGAACTTTTCTTGGCTCTGGCGGGACAATTGTTGCCTGCCTGCCTCCCCACCACTCATTGGTTAACTCTTTCCTTGGCTGCACCAACATCTGAGCCAAAGCAAACCCCCCCACCCTGTGCAGCTCTCCTCTGTTTCCTTGTTTGCCACGACCACCACTACTGTCGTCACCACTTCTGCAGGAGCCAAAATGGTCGCCACGAAGGAAAAGGACAACACTAAGGAAGAAGAAAATAATAGTGGGGATGTGGATAGAGGTTATTGGCAAAAGTTGCACCTAATCTGTTTTTGTTTTACTTCATTATTATAATCTGCTACCAAGAAACTATTTGATTTATCAGATGTTATCTTTTCTGTTTGATTTCTGGTGCTTATGATTGATTTCTGCTGCGGAAAAAGACCTGCTAAAAGTTTTGTTTCGCACTCATATAACAAAATTTCACCATGTCAACACTAAATCAGATCTTTATTGAACTTTTCTTTGCCTCATTTGGCACCTCTCTCTTTCCTTCCTCCTTCCTTTTATATATCTCTGGTTTATAGTCAGCACTGTAACACCATATTGGTGCCACCTGCCACCAGGAACAAGCTGAGAAGGCTTGATATAATCAGTCACGCAAACACACACACACACAGCCTTGCACACACTCCCACTCCCGCCGGCCATAAGCATAAGTGCTGTGCATCCAACAAGAATGAGCGGTAAACAACAGCACCCACTCGCATAATAGTGAGAACAAAACAACAAAAACAAGAATCCGATTAAAGCAGCGAGCAGGGTGAGGTGGCGCTGGAAATGAATTGTGCGTACTTTGCAGTTGGTATATAAGCCCTTTCGTGCTGCGGGGCGATTACCTAGTTTGCAGCGCTGGTAATCTGAAAAGCAGCTTGGAGGGAGTTTTTAAAGACGCAGCAGTGGTGGCAGCCTGTCCTCTCTCCCCCCTGACCGACACAGGCCGGCCTCGCAAGGCTGCTAAAAAAGAACCACGTAGAGGTGCAACACACCAAATGAAAAGATCCAACACGAGTACAAAGTGCTTTGTGAAGTAGGCCAGCTGATAAAAGTAGGTCCCCCATACGCATGATGGGCAAAAAGTCCCACTCCCTCCCACAAAAAGTGAATCAGCGGCACTCACATTTTCTGTAAACACTGACTCTCCAGTCCAGTGAAAGATAGGAATATGAAAAGATAATATAATGAGCTTGTCAGAGTTCTTGGCAGCTGTTTTGATGATGCTTCCAGCACCACAGACAGCACCAAATCTCTCCTCGGAGCTCCAACAGGGCATGCCCAGAGGAGAAAGTGCTCTATTTCTGAGGCTGCAGACCTTCGTTTTTTCTCCTCAAGAGCATAAAGACGAGTCGGGGCTGAAAATGATACTGGATTCCAGGGAGAACTGGAGAGACACTGAATGAAAAGAAAGAAAAGACTAGAGACTGCATACCTTACCAGCCAGTGCATGAACTGAGCCTAACTGTCGGGTTGTCTTTTCAAAAAATTACAAAAATGATTGGACTAAAAACATTTCCTTCACCATGCAGAGGGTATCTTTGGGATATGTGCCATAATTCACCCTGCTAATAGGTCTATTTATGTTGCACACCATAATAAAATTAGGCGATGACCAAAAATCCCAGCAGGATTATAAAGCACGCATACTGTATATAATGCCTTAATAACCCTTACATAAGACTATTAAACAATGGCGTTGCTTGGCCCGCTATCTTTCTGTGTCCAAAGCAGAACAATATAAAGGAAAGAGAGGGAGAGAAAGGAGGGATTAGTGGGAGGGATAGAGGCCGATGCCCACATCTGGGTAATTGGGGATGACAGGCCTTGGATCATCCCTCCTGACAGCAGTACCTCTGAACGATAGAGGGGGGGCTGTGACCCCCAGAGTCTGTAACGAGGCACAGTGTAGTGTCAGCTGGGAAAAATAGCTGGAAAAGGACCATGCTGGTGTTTTTTATATGTGTTAAATTGACTTGAAAAGACTTTCTTGAGAGAGGGAACATTTGGACACCAAGTTATCAGCATGTGGATAAAAAAAATCAAACTGGGGGTCAGTGATGAGGGGGCGGCTGTGAGTGTGTGAGGCAGCTGGGCTGGGGCTTCGTACGTGTCTAAGTGAAAAACAGCATCGTTTACGTCTGCAGGTTTAATCACTGGACCACTCCAGTTGTTTTTTTTTCTCTGTGTGTGTGTGCATCTGTGCACTGAAAATCTACTGAAGCTGCAGGATGGCACACACACACTCCTATACGCACGAACGGCGTCTTCCCACCTGTCCAGTGAAACAGAAAATGTGGCAAAGTATTAGCGCCCTCTGCTCCACGCTGGCATCTGTCCAGCAGCAGGTTGGCAGGTTAAACTGGGCCCTCAAGACTCCTCAATGATGATGCTTCTGCATCCAGCAACGCGCCATGCTAAGCGAACATTTGGTGTGCACGTTGCCCTTCCTAGATTAGCTACTTTTAAAGGAGCAGACGCAATAAAGTTGTGGGAAGAGGATGATTTCCCACTTCCTCCTAAAGTTTAACCCAGATATGTAGATTATTATTCCCGTCCTGCTGATGGAGGCAGACAGTGCCACTCTCATTTTGTCTCCCATAAAGCCGCTGTGAAATTGTTCAGCTCAGTTCCACTGAGGTAAGCATGCTGGGAGCCTGTGGGACCCTGTGTGTGGGAGTGTGAGTGTGTGTGTGTGTGTGTGTGTGTGTGTGTCTGTGTGTGTGCATGAAAGAGTGTGTTAAAGTGAACTGTGCAGCATGGGCGGTGAGGCACACTGTAATGTGGGGAAAAAAGGGACAGAGAGAGAGAGAGAGAGAGAAAAGAAAGAGCGAGAGAAGAATGGATGAGAGCAAGAGAGAGAGAGAGAGGGATGGATGGATGATGGGTGGATGGGAAAGAGAGAAAGAGAACAGAGAGACGCTCTGGTCAGGCACGCGATGCTTGGCTGGAATCAGGTCAGGCCCACACGAGGCCTCCCTCGCACACACACTCTCAACAAAAAGGGTTCCACACAGCAGCGGAGAACACTTCTGCAGGGTTACACCACATTACATGGTGCTGTGAGGAACCTTTTAAAGGGACAGTCCCACATTTTGGTAGCACACTAACTACCAAAACACACTTCAGGAGAGAACATGACTCCTCTTTTGGTATGTTTTAAAAAGAATGCACTTCAGATTAATATCATTTCTGTCTCTGATGGTCCTTTTTGAATCCACGTTTCTGAGCAGCCTCACAGTTTATACACATAGACTGCCTCTGTTGTGTCTAAACTGAAACATCAAATGAAATGTAAATGCTCTTATTAGTTTTGAAATGACAGATTATCCACAGAGCACAACGTTTCAGGGTGTTTCCTCCATCAACTCGCAGAAAGTGTGGTCCATGTGTTACAAGGAGACACGTGGGATGCTCAGACGTAAGGTGAGGAAATGTGACACTCTTGAGTGTGAAGCTAAAAGTAGATGACACCCTGCTCTTACGCACAGACACACACACATATATAGACAGCACTACTACCCCGACATGTTTGAAAGTGGATCCCTGCGTGCACCTCCGGGCCCTCCACTTTACCACCTCTTGACTTCTGGACGCTCTAATTGCTGGCCCCGTCGCTCTCAGGTCTCCTGACAGGAATGTGTCATGCTGTCCGCAAACTGAACTGGCTGCTGCATTAATTAAAGCCGCCTTCAGGAACTGACCTCCCTCCACCCCCCAGCCCTTCCCCACCTTGCACCTCCATCTCGCTCTTTGACGGACAGCTGACCCTGAGCTGCCGTCTCGCCTTACTGGAAACACAAGCCGGCGGCTGGCGGGCTGATTGGCAACCAGAGAGAAGACCCAACATGACGCTACCTGCCTGTGACGAATTTTCTTATAACGCTGCTGCAAGACTGGATAGAGGTTTCTTACCTCAACTTGGTGCATGTGTGGCAACATTTCTTTCTTTCTTTCTGTCTTTCTTTCTTTCTTTCGTTTTCTTTTTCCCACACATGACACAGTGGAGTAACAAGCAGTGTCACTATTTAAACTGCAGTAACATTACTAGTAGGCTATGAATACACACAGCAGTTGCTTTGGTTGAATCATCTGAAACCTTTTGTTGTGGCCGACCGCTCCTCTCTGATTTGTTTAACTCATTTTTAGTCACCGTCTTCTCGCATTAAGGTGCTAATATGAAAAACTGTAAAAAAAAAAATGTGTGGAAGTATCTCACTACCACTCATCTGTTGTTTTATTCATTAAAAGGACTAAAAATGTGGACATCAGATGAAGTTCCTCACTGATAATAAATAACATCTCTGAGAGACCACCAGAAACATGACAGACAGATGGCCGAGGACCAACGTGAACACAGGTCAGCGAATAAAAGCTCCTTTCTGAGGTTCATCTGGTGCAGCAGCGAAGCAGCTCTGCCATGTGCATGTGTGTATGTCTCTGTGTGTGAGTCATGTTAACACGCAACAGCTCCCGAAGCCCGGCCCATCAGCCAGCCAGCCAGGAAGCAGTCTTGCCCAGTCCGATTTAGTCCAAGAAAACTACATTTGCTTAGCAACCACATTACCGCTCCAATCACAGCAGCAGCATTTGGGATAATGTAGGGCCTGAGCACTGTGCTGTGTGGAGGCGGTGCATTAGACACACACACACACACACACACACGCACTAGTCTGATGCCTCTCTCACTTAATGCTGCAGCTCTCTCCAAGCATCAAAGGAAGAGGGAGAGTAGTTTTTTTTCACACAAGCCTGCCTTGCCTTAATGCTCGAGCTCCCGCCTAGCCCACTATCACACAGAGAGAGAGAGAGAGAGAGAGAGAGATGAACACTGTCTGGCACCTTGAAACACACACTAAAGTAAATCCATTATCGCTTTCCCCTCCCTCTCTCTACGCCACAGAGGTGTCTGACTGTCTGCGGCCCCCCATCAAACTAATGAACTGAAATAGACATTTCTGTGGTAGCTGCTGCTGGTGCTGGCTGTGCCCTGTAGCATCGACCCACAAACACACACACACACACCATACAAAGTGTTTTAAGCCTTCCTCTCTTGGACCTCGTTACTATTTCTGTAATGAACTGCCGGTCGCTGAACTTCAGGTTAGCCTAATTAACACTCTGAATGGGACTTTGTACGACGCGCCCTGCACAGAGCCAGCAGTCAACAATTAGTGTGTGTGTGGCAGGTACTGAGGCGTATCTCTGATGCTGTAAAGCTGATAGTTCAGGGTGGACACGCTCAGGACGCCGCGGTGGTTGGTCGCATTATCAAGGGCACAAAACGACATTCATGCAGCTGCCGACTGTGTTTTTACTATTACAGACGGCTGCTGAGGCCTCAAGACAAGGCTCAAAGTTCATTAGCACTACTGTATGGAAACACACGCAGAGCAAATAAATCCCCTTCAAAGCGGGGTTAATGGAGACGGAGCAGCTTGTAGATTGTAGTCTGGCTATCTGTTTATGACTGTCAGAGGCGTTGATAGTCATGAGTTTGTTATTTCTTTCAAAACACTATCCCTGCTTGTCGCCACCTCGCCTTTAAACCTTATTTGCTCTGGAGCACAATTACCTGGAGACCTCATGTGAGAGAGAAAACCGAAGCCAGATTTCAGACCAGTTCCCAGTAATTATTGCTGGATATCTCCTCAACAACTCCCAAAGAAATAAATGATAAATTCCACCACGGGCAGAAATATTTGGTGAAGTTAATAAAACATTAACAATAAAGTTGAACTAGAGTGAGTATTATCCCACACTGCGAAACGCCTGCAGAGACGGACGGGAGCCTTTGCGCAGCCATCATGGGTCGGTACAGGAAGAGGAATGAGGGGAAGCCGACCACGTGGGGCCTTTTCAGCTCAAATGGAAAACTTCCTTCCTCTGTTCCTCTCCGGCTTATTCACCAGGTTTTATTTGTAACCTCCGATTCTGGCAGCTCCTCCACTCAGACCCTGCGTGCAGGGCTGCAGGCGGGCTCCCCTGGCCGGGACACTGCTGTTGGTTTTGTTTTTGGACGTGCTTTTCTGCCGCTCGGGGTACATCTTTGTGAGGGCAGAGCACAAAGAGGCCCTTTGGTTCAGCGCAGGGTGCTGGGCAGGCTCAAAATCGAGCCGGCTGGCCAGCACATACTGGCGCTTTCCACTCCGGAGCCGGACATTTTGTTCCACTGTTGAACTCTGGGAGAGGCTGAGTGATTGAAAGAGAGACGTAGGGAGAAAGAGAGCGAGAGGCTTCACTCTGGAGCCAAATCACATGGTTTCCAGTGGTGAGCGAGGAGGGCAGGAAGTGAGAGGAGGGTCTGGAGTTTGGTTTTACACTTACAGCTTCTGGAAGGCTGTGGACAGACTCTTTCTTCAGCCAGTGTTAATAGTCAGGATCTTTTTTATTCAAATGTGTTATGACTTATGATAACACTGCACTCCCGTTGGCCTCAGTTTCACTCAGATAAGTCTGGCAAACCTTTAAGTTTTGTTTAAAACCAGTTTGATAGTCTGACTGTTGTGTTTCCTCACCTTAATTAGTTCTGAGTGCCAAATTTGTGAACATAACTTATCTATTACTGACAAAGAAGTGCAAAATGGATGATTGTCCTGTAACTTTCCCTGGAGGTGTGAGCCCCACATTTGAGTTGAGTCAAACACCTGAACATTTTGAACATTTGAAGATACCAAACAGGACAAAGATTTTGACCCTGCATGTTTAGTATTATTGTAGTATTGGGGCAGACGTTCTGGGACAAGACGGTGCAGACACTCAGGACTGTTGCATCAGAAGTGTTGAAGACGCTTCCGACAGCAGGGCGGAGGCACCACAGGAAGCCGGTGTGGTGTCGAAACCAGAAGTCGAAGTTTCTGCCTGCCACTGCTCTGCGGTGGAAGCTCAGACTGACAGTCTGCAGGGTTGTTGTGGCCGACAGCCGACACATCGCTCACCCTGGCTGTACTGAGAAAAGGGGAAGTGGGAGGGATTGCAGCGCAGCAGGTGAACATGTGATACCACATGGGTTAACTTGTTCAGTTGTGCTGTGTTTTCATTTTGTACAAAAAGGCCCGTCCCTCAGCTTCTGGCTGTTGTGCACCGACAGTCACCCCACACAGGCCACGTGATGAAGAGGGGGGGGGGGGCTTCCATTGGAGCAAACTCTGGTATCAGCAACCTCGCCGACCCCAGTGATGAACTGTAGGCTGGGCAAGGAACAAAAGGATCCTCCAGTTTACTTTTACACAACCCCAGAGATGGCAGAGCGGAAGAGTAAGACCAACATATAAAGTCACCTGTGTTTTTATTCTGTTTTTTTATTCAAAAGGTGTGACGAGGCTTTTACTCTACTTGTTGTTACTTTTTGGAATGATTTTTTGTACAAAATGGTCAAATTTCAGATTAAAATTGAGATGAAAACTTGTGTCGCGTCCTGTCCTTCATCTCTCTCTCTGTGTCTCTCTCTCCCAGCCAGGTTGGTTTCTCCTCTCGCAGAGGGAAGGCTAATGGACACATTAGCCGCCGGCTTGTCCCACCGCGGCGATTAGGTGGCTGTGAGGTCATCCCTTCACTTCTGCTCCCATCCACATCAGGGATCTATCATTTCATTACTGCTGCTGGGGAGGAGGGAGCCCGGGCCGAGACATCCGTCTATCACTCCTTCACTTCATCCATCTATGTTTCACTGCTGCTGCTTTTCAATGTCAAAAATCAAACAGTTATCCCTCTCTCACATCGTCTAATTGGGATAATTTCAGCTTGAGTTTAAGTACTTTAAATGTAAACATAAATTAAAACTCTACACATCAGAAGTGTACTATAGGTGGCTGATTATTAAAGGGCAAAGTAGCTTTTAATGGACAACACTGAGTGTTTTAAGGCGGTAGCTGACTGACTCGACACCTTTCTTTTGATTAATCTGACACTGACAGCTGACAGCTCCTCACTGGATCATGTGAAGGACGTCCAGGTCTTCGTAACCTTTCCCCTTCTTTTTAAACCTTGGAGATAAGTTGTTCTGAATAAAGGCCCTTCTTACATGCATACAGCGTGAAATTGCACCAGGTGTGTGTGTGTGTGAGAGAGAGAGAAAGAACATGTGTGCCTGTACATTCTCAGCTGTGGTCGTGTGTCGGCTGGACCTGAGATGTATTGATTGCTGCAGGAAGTGGATTCTGATGTTTCACAGCGCTTCCTGAGCTGGATGGCTTCGCCACCGACAGTGAAAGCAGTGTGAGGGATCAGGGTTTGACACAGGGGAAGTTACCAGTTCAAGAAAACATGAGAGGTCGAGAGAGAAAGAGCGAGAAGACAGAGAGACATCAACACCTCTGGCTCTGTCCTTGAGCCGAGACTAAACACAGTCTCCCGTCTCGGCTTCTTCTCAGAACAAACAACTCCGCTCTGTGGAAAAGGCAGAAAACCCTCAGCACTCTCCTCTGTCTCAGACCTGATGTTTTGTACCACGATATATACACAGATACTGTCTAAATCTAGATGAGGGGCACCGCAGTACACACCTCAACCTGGCCTTAAAACACCAAATGCATCTGGGTGATGACAGCTGTCTCAACAGTGCATTAAGCTGTGATCTGAGTGAATTAGTGAACATACTTTCACATGTTTTTTGTCTGTCAGATGTGTTTGCACTCTGCATGGAAACATCTAATAGTGATTGTCTATAGTTATATGGAATCATCTGTATTTTATGGACATGCATTATGGAGACTTTGCATTTCATCAGGGAAAGTAAATCGTGAATAAAATCTCATGATTCATCCAAAAAAACAAGGTCTATGCTGTGTTTCAGGCACACACGACAAAGTGGATTTGGAGTAAAATCAGTGCACCTGTATTCAAGGTGGCATTATAGAAAATCAATATGGTTTCACAATCACTCAAAGAAAAGCAGCGACCAAAGAGGGATGCCACATCAAATAACACAACAGGTGCAGCAGTGAGTGAAAACAAACCTCTGGGTATTAATCGTGATGAAATAGACATACAGATAGAGAAACCAGATGCTGTTAACCTGGTGGAGGCAGCCTCAGTCCTAGAAAGTAATCCTATGTGGGAGACATGCATCGTTGTGATAACGCTGGTGGGAAAAGAGCGACTGCTGTGCAAACCACAAGCGCTCACACACACACACACACACACACACACACACACACAGATGCACACACACGTCTGGCTTAATCCTCTGCAGAGCCATGCAGACGACCTGCGGCCATGCCTGTAGAGAGGAAAACTGAGGGAGGGGAGGGGCAGTGGGAGTGGAGGTGGCGTGGTGAGGTTCAGCTGCATCCCTGACCTCTGTGTGTGTGCACGCGTGTGTGTGAGTGTGAGAAGATAATTAAACAGGGCAGACAGATGAGCCCAGTGAGAAGGCTAGAGGTCACATGGGATAAGTCAGTTTGTCTGACCTCCCCCATCCGCCCCCACCTAACCTCCACACGCACACGCACACACACACACACACACACACTGACTGCAGACGTATATAAATGGCAGTGGGCTTTATATAAACAGATGTCCTACTGCTCAAGATAGCCATGGCAGTGTTTCTTTGAAGGAAGACGCTGAGAATAACGTCACAGTGCTCGCTGTGGGTCGGAGGCGGTTACACACTCCACACATTACCTTGTCTTAGAGATCTACAATTACATTAATTATAGGCCGAGGGCTTGAAGAGGTCTATTGTCTGCTCTGTAAGGGTGGAACGAGTCGATGTGCATGTGTGTGTGTGTGGATAGAAAAAGGATGCCTGGATATCTGTGTGTATGTGCAGACAGTTGTTTAGATCTTTTCTGTGTCTACACAAGTATGTATGTGCTTTACAATAAGAAGAATAGTGTGGGCGATGGGGGAAGGGCGTGGAATGAATTGAAGTGGGGGGTTGAATGAAGGAACGAGTCCAGGCCTGGTGGAGGCTTCCTGAACCTGAGAAGCCGGCGCCTGTGCCAAGAGGACGGATCTCCTTTCAGCATATTGTTTTATTTAGCATCTGCATGGCCGCTTCATTTGCCAGAGTGCGGCTGGGACGGATTAATTCAGGAGATTGGTGACTTGGAGGGGAGGAATGGCCCGGCCAGTCTGGGGGAAGGATGTTAACCACATTATAAGCCTTTGTTTCCAACACTTCATTCCTGAGGAGTAAGCTGAGCCGACTCAGCCCTTCCCTTCACTGCCTCGACCAAGAGGCCCCGGTTTGCTCAAACACACAGACAGACACCTTCCACCTCGACTTCCTGACGAGCTGCAGCTGAGGTGTGGCCGCACTTCACAGACTTTGTTTCTGTTCTATACCCGGGCAGCCTAAATGAAAGTCGTCTAGTTCTGCTCTGCCAGTCTAAACTTTTCACCCCCAGCTGGGTTTACCGACTGGAACCAGCCTCGACTTGCCCTCCACAGACTGGTTTCACTTCAAATCCAGTGATCTCACCTTCCAAGCTTCTCAAGTGCTCCACTAACACCATCCTCTTTCAGTTGTATATTTCGACTGTGGCACACCTGGCCTCACAGCACTTCTTCTAAATGACTGCTGTGATAAACAGAGGAAGGTTATAATGGTCAGTCAAAGTTCAGGACAAAGTTGCTTTGTTGAATCAATAGGGCAGGTCGGTCCACCTTCTGATTAATCCAGTTTAAGATTAACTCATTGTGCCTTAACATAACTAAGAGCGGCTACATGTAACTATGAGTCACAGCAGAGTAAACAAAAGTAAAGCTCAGAGGTTTGTACGGCAGACTGCCAGGAAGAGACACCTTTTCGGGGAAAAGACATGCACAAGAGGGCGCTGAAGCTATCGCTCTTTCTGACTGAAGGTCTCAGAGAAAGTGCTCTTCTTTAGTGCTAGAATTTAAATTCAAAGGCTTTAATTTTATTATTTTGGACCAAAACTGACTTATTTTTTAGTCAGACTGGACAACACGTCATTTTTAGGGGATGATTTTTGGAGGATGAGCTGTATCACTGCGTTTTAGCATTAGAAAGTTAATAAATGTTAATAAAGAGCAGACAGCATTTGAGCTGGAGAGCAGCAGCCATGACGTTTCCAGGAAAGATGAGCAAACAGACGCAAGAGGGAGGACGGAGGATGGATCAGGGGGAGGCAAACAATGAGCGCTGGTCCATGACTCAGGCACTTTGGGAGCACTGATCATCCAACAGAGGAGGGGGCGGGGTGTGGGTTTTCACCTCTATCTGTTCCACAATCACAGATCCACAGCTGATACCCGCCACAAAAGACGTGACAATGGCTAGCCAGCAGACAGCGACACCCCCACCCCAACAATGCCTCGCAGAGCTCCTGGGAGCTGCCCTTCCACATGGCTCAGGCCAAGTCAGTGTGACCCCCCCACCCACCCCCACCATCCCTTGAAGAGTCAATGCAAAAAAAGCACAACAAAGAGCTTTCCCAGGACCCAGTCTGCCTCCACAATAACAGAAAATGCACCTCGAGCCCTTTCAGACTCTTCTCAATGTCTGCCTTTGGACCGGCCGCCAAATGCTTGTTCTGAGAGCAGTGACACCATTATTTCAGAAGGGGCAGTGCACTATTTAATGCCCCCTCACACACACAACACTTGTGCTCAGAAGGCAAGGGTGAAAGCTCTGGGAACCAGGTTTTGTGTTCGAGTAACTTCACTGGTGATGGACACACACACACACACACACACACACACACACACACGAGTCAAAGCAGATGTACAGTGGTCACTAAATTTTCCTGGTTTTGGCCTCATAGCATGACGGTAAAGACAAGCCAGATGGTAAAACACTGCAGGTCAGTGTTGGTGAAGGTTAATCCTCTTTCTTTTTAGCCTTGTAGATTACACACTACATAGCTGTAACTGTGGTGAATTGTAGTAAATGCGAAGAGAATTCAATTAGATAGTTTCAGTAATTTTTGACAAAAGGCTCCAATAATGTGACCAGAACTGAATGATTGTGAGCCGGGCGTTCGCTCCGTCATGGGTTCCCAAAGCAGAATACAAAAAGGGATTTTAGGATGTGTCAAGGACACATGAAGAAAAAAAAGCTTTGTCAACGGTGTCGTTCTGCACCAACAGATTTTATTAAGTCACGGTGTTCAATTTGTAGAAAAATTAGGTTTTGCTGCTGTGCTTCTTTAAAACGAAAAAAAAAATCCATATCTCTCTCTGCTATCAGCATCCCATCCACTTGACAGAGATTTTGCAAAGCTGCTGAGTTGACTTGGCAGCTTCTTTCTTGGAGGAATCGTGCCAGTTCAATCAGAAATAAGATTAGTGCAGCTTATTATTAGCTTGAAAATCTCCCTGTATCTGTCCTCTCTGTCTGTACCTGTCCTTCCCAAACTCTGAGACGCCCTTTGGAGCACTCGTGGACTGTTGTCCCAACAGTCTGAGATGGACCTGGCTCCTGACATGACACGGGAGGATATTCTAGGCCATGCCTGCGGATGTTGTTGTGTTACACACCAACAGTGCAGCTGACAAGTCTGTGTATGTGTGTGTGTGTTTGAGTGTGTTTGAGTGTGCGCACGTGTGCATGTATTTGCACGCAATTCTGTCTGCTTCTGTATTCATTATAAGACTAAGGAGGCATTGCGGGGGTGGGATCTGGGTGCTGTGTGGATGTCTGTGCTCACGTATGTGTGTAATTTGTAGTGTGCGTGTGTGTGTGTGTATGGTTGAGCTGGGGGGAAGCATCACTGTGGGAGACAGGCAGATGGGGATGGAAATGAGTAGGCAGTGAGCTCATGCTAATCTCCTCCTACAGCTCCTACAGCTGATCCAGGCACAAAACAAGCACACACACACACACACTCTTATGACTGCAAATCACACACTCTACCAGCCCCATGCACAATCACACACCAAATGAGGCAGAGGATGCCTTTGCTATTCAAATGTTCCCATGAGTCTCACATGCATGTTTTGCAAGGTAAGCCCAAAATCTTTCAGTGAAATCTGAAGCACATCTGGTCGCACCTTTCATCACGCAAACAAACTCTTTCATTACGGAGCCAGTGGATGTTAATTAGTTGGATACTCGAGTGTGTGTGTGTGTGTGTGTGTGTGTCTGCTGCCTTCGTCAGACAGTCTCGTGGGAGTTGCTCAGTGGTACGCGATTGGCCGACTGCACTTCAAGAGGGGCGAGGGGTGAGGTGGGTCACCTCTTTATTTGGGGAGGGAAAGGTCATGTAGTGCTGGCTGCTTTCCCAAACACGTGTGCACAGGGGGAAACTGGATGGGGGTTGGGGCAAGTCCAGAGGCCAGCACTGCTGTCATATACAAAGGGCACTCCTGGGCTGACGCAGCACAAAGTAAACCCCCCATCCCACCATCCCACCTCACAATCAAGGCAATGCTTTCCAGTTTATACCCACATCCTTAACATCATTTTATTCCGCTGTTCGTCACAGAACATTTACCTGGACTTTTACTGATTACATCTGGACGTCTTTTCACATTCATGCCATTCACAGCCCTTTCTTCAAAGCAAAATCAATAGTTCCATTTGGGTGGGTGGGGGGGGAGCAAGACAATAGGATGACTGGTACTTTCCTTTTCCAAAGCGTGCCCTACATGGATATCAGATATGATGCCACCAAGCAGTCAGACGCTGTATCTTTCCCAACACTTCAATATAGACAGGGGAAAAGCCTTGTGATAGTGCAACACAAGCCTCCACGTCAAAACAAACAGATACCATAACTGCTCTCAGATATGACTGGGATGTTTATCATGCGTGCAATCCATACACAAATGGTGGAGGAGCGGCCCCGCTCAGATCAGGCCCATAATGTAAACTCACCAAGTGAGAGCAGCTGTGGCTCGCAGGGGAGAAGACATGTTAGCTTAAACCCAAAACCTTGTTTTCAGTGGCATTTCAGTGACATTATTGTAATGTCGTGATGGTGTAATAGATGACACTGCACGCTTTTCAAACTCCACTCCACCAATTGTTGAACATTTCCAATTTCACTCCTCCTAGAAATCTTTTCACCTGCAAATCACCACAACCACAATTCACTGACAAACTGTGTGAACGTCACAGATTGAGGTCTGTGTGCGTAGACCTCGAAGATATCTGCCACTTGACGGACAAAAAAGTTTAAATTCAGAGCGATGCCGGCCTCACGTTTGAGCATCACGAATGCATCTCTGGTAAAGAAGCTGGGGGGGGGGGGGGGGGGGGGGGGGGCGTCTTAAAGAGGTGAAAGGTTAGAAGATGGTGCTTGGATGTGTGGTTAATAGCTGGACTTGCAGTTCCTTGTGTGTTGAATATTTCAGAGACCCTCTCATTAAATAAACACGCAGGACCTCACCGCCTTTGGTAACCTTCCATAAATATTGAATGACCACAAAAAATTGACACAGTGCCGTTCGCAGTTCGTGGTCAGGCCAGACATCGAATTGCACCATCTGACAGAGGAGACTCTTCTCCACGCAACATCTGGAGGAGGTCAGTGGGTTCTTCCTTCCGTACCACTCTTACAGTAATCCCAATGAGACACGCTCAAGGTCCTTCGAAGACTTAAGAATAGCCACTGCAAGTTGACTGTGCTTGTTAGTTTCACGCTTTATCGGAAGGCTTTGAATATTCTGTGGGAGGAAATACTTCATTTCCACACATGCTCTTGGCTCCTTAAATGCATTCGCTCAGAGCTTTGCCTGCACCAGTTTCTCAGACAGCTTGTATGCATGGTTGCATGTTACAGCAACATGGACTGCTGCTTGGGAAGCTTTTCTTCCCTCCATCTCCTTTGAATGGATGGGCTGGTAGGTGGGAGGACACCCAGTAGCTCCAGAGAGGCTTGTTTTCTTTCCCCCCGTCTCCTCCTCCACACAAACACTGACCACAGCCGTCCAGTTCTTCTGAAAGTACTCGGCCGGCCACTCAGTCCATTCGTCACGTGAGGACGCTGCTGATGGATGGAAAGGCCAGTGGGCCAGGGGAGACGGGGGATGGGAGCACAGCCGGGGGGAGGAGGGAAGACCACGGCTTGAACTTCTTCTTTCCTCATTCTCCTCGGTCCTTCTCTCCTCCTGACTGCTGCTGTGATGATGAAGATAGCTGTGATGTTGAAGTGTCTGGACCCACAATGCTACCTCTGAGTTTTTAATGAAAGCTTTTGAAGCTGCTGAATTTAGCTGAATTATTCAGCAGGACACATTTTTTGCACCTTAAAATTAAACTAATCTTGGTAAGATTTAAGTGCTAGATAGATGAGATACCTGAGATTCAGCACTGATACGATTTTCAGTTTCTGAGAAATGCCAACATTTGGATATAATCAAAGATTCAACAAATCTTACCAATGCCAGTATTTGGTACTTGCCAGTTTACTCGATACCAATTTTGCTAATTTTGGTCAGTTCCAAAAAAGTACTGAAGCACAAAGTCTAAATTAAAGAGGCAAAAAAATTCATCAAGCTCTTTGGGCGATTTTAAAAGTCTTTCTTCATTGGTTTGTACAGAAAGGGGAAGTCATCAATGAGAATTTTGAATGCTAAGAAAAACACACACAAAGTAGTGATGGATCAACCTGTGAAGTAAGGTCAGAATCCTACAACAAACCACCACCGAGACATACCGCTTCCTACATGCTTTCATCCTTTGTGCACAATCAAGCAGCAAATCGGAAAATCCCCTTTTGTTTGCAGAACTTTGAAGGCATATGAACTAAACAGCTTCTGGCAGGGAGACATGCCGTATGAAAAAAATCACTGCACTTAATTCATTTTCCGCAGATGCCTCAATGGCAATCTTCTGAAAAATGTTTCAGACAACACAGCAAGCTATATAACCTGTGATGCTCTGCCTCCCTCTCCCTCTCTCTCAGGTGTGTTATTGTGCTTTCCTGTCTATAGGTATGGCTGAGACAGACATTTAAAAGGCACATCAGAAAAACGTGCACTTGACTGCACTTGTGCTTGTGACTTCTCATCTCACAGCAATTGTTCCTCAAAGTTTTTGACGAGCAGCCTCGGAGCAAAGTCACTTTCAGAGTTTTTTTCCAGAAAAGAGAAAAAAAAGAGCAACATAAACTTTCTTTTTTGCGGTCGAATTCCTGCATAGGGGAAAAAATGAAAAAAAAGCTTTGTAGAAGATGCAGCACATGTGCAAAGTAATTAGCAAAAGTTTCAGCATACAAATTTAACTACTACTTAAACACCCTCTTTTTAATTGACTTTCATTTGCATACCATTCAGGCTAAGAGCAATTATGATCCAAATCATTAAAAGGAGTTTTTCTTTGTGAGGAGGAAGTCTCTTTTGCTCCGAATGCAAGTCTTTGCCTTCAGCTCAACCCAAAATGTATATTTATATCTATACTCTTGGCAAAATAACACACAGTTTATTTCAGAGCCAAGTAGCCAGTGAAATCCACTGAGGAGAGACTTTCTGTGTTGGTCTTTCACTTCGGTTTAATGGAGCTCGAGAAGTGATGGAGTTTTCGATCTCGCTTGACAAAAAGACACTTGAATGTCGATGTGGCATTGATCTCTGCGACCCTCACTCATGCCTCATAGCGTGGACTGACTGTGCTCCATTAGAAACCCAGAGTGGCAGCCTGGCCAGGCAACAGAACTCATTACACAGATCTAATTGAATTGGTGGCTTCCTCCTTTTCAAAGCACAGAGACAATTTCTAAATTCTGGTGTTTGACAGGCAAAAAAGAAACAGAAAATGCAGAATTGAATCTCTTTTTTTAAAAAAACACATTTTCTCACACCCTCACAATCGGAGCAAAATGAAGCTCTGCAGTAGACTTTCACAACTGTCAAGTTCTGCCAAACCCCCGTAAAAGAAGAATGGAAATATTCCCTCCGTAGCCATTGAAATGCACAGCTACCAGCTGTTGTCCTGTCCACTGTGTGGACATGGCTGGCTGTCAGCAGGCTTAGCCAACACTGCGCCTTGCATATGAAACAGGACATGGGCCTATATCCCCTTGGGGAGTTCACTTCCTCTGAGCCCCCACCACCACCGCTGCCCCACCTCCCTCCTGAAACAAGCGGCCCCTTCAGCTGGAGGCCAGATATCCCGAGCAGCAGTGGGGGCTTCTCAGGGGTGGGGGTGGTTGTGGAAGTAAAAGGGGAAGTTTTAGCTCCTGCACATTAGAGAATGGCAGCCAAATATTTGAGTGCAGCTCTCTGGAACCAAATATTAAAACCCCACAAACATTTGGTCTTCTTTTTCCGTTTTCAAGGCTTAATAGTTCTGAGTTATAACACTGGTCGGCTTCAGTTTCAGCCTTTTCTGCAGCGAGCCACGGGATAAAACATGGAAACCGCCTGCAGGAATGTGCAGGGTGTCAGCACTGTAACGCAGCATATGTGGAGCATAAAGACAAAATGGCTTCGACCCTGCTTTATTGTTTTCACTGGATTCTTCATTCACATCGGTCTCTAAACAAATCACTTCCCACCACTTCAGAATAAAAATGAATCATTGGATAAGGAGGAAATCCTTCACTGTTTTAACCGTACGCAGCAGAGTCCTGGTTAAATGTGAGGACAGACTCCGAGACGTGTTTCATTCAAGCCCAGTAAAGAGAGTTTCATACAGTGGTTGTGTAAATCATCTTCACCTCGCCGAAGGAGTGGCAGGTCAGAAATGTAAGCACAGACTGACAGCCTCTAATGAATGAGTCTACATCTGGAAAAGAAAATGTTGCTCAATCTCCTTTAACAATGAAAAGCTGCTCTGTTTCCAGAGCTGGAGGAGCTGTTACAAACAACAGGAGCCTCTGCGTTTAGGAAGAGCCCAAAAAAAGAAAAAGTCTGACGTAAACTTGCTGGTTTTGAACCAAGCATGAGTCAAGCCTGAGCTGGCTCGACAGCAAACCCCCCCACCACCACCACCAGTTCTCTCTCATATCTCCCTTAAGCAGGCGGACTGTGTAGAAATCACATCATCTTGAGGGCGAATTATAAAGTTAGCAACATACTAAATCTGCAGCCGCAATCCTTATCTAAACATCCTGATGCGGAAAGCCACTGATTATGCGTGCCACCCACATGTGTACCAGCCAGAAACCAGAAGACTCACAGCCAAGTCAGAGGAGTGATCCACACCCAGCATATAAACTAATTTAAACAATTCAATAGTTCACTGCTTTTGCTGGCTGCTGTTTACAATCAGCTCTGACTCACATCCTCTGAGATAAGACCAGAGAGAAATTCACACTTCTTCCACAAATGAGGACATGTTGCAAAAAAGTGAAAAGCTGTTTTTACTCAAACGGTCTGTGATTCAGACATATGTATGTGCGCGTCTCAGAAGGAAGCTCTCAGAAGAGCGTCTACAAGGAGGGAAGTGCGGCAATATCACTTCCTGTGTCTGTCTGCATGCGAGACTGCTGCTAACACTTTTGTAACGCCCTCATTAATATTCACAGAGCCGCCCGGTTCCTCCGCTGACGGCGCGCAGATGATGGCATTTTGTCTTGTGCTGCAAGGCAGCGCGACGCCGTCTAGCACTTTGCCTCACATCTTCCAAGAACATTTTCTAAGTGCCTCGACTGTGCTGAAATGTGCTGACAAAGGGGAGCTCTGTCGCCATAAGTTTAGCAATATTCCTGAACTCCTACCCAGCATGTATTCCCTCATTAGCGTTTCTTGAAGCAGGGCACTTGAAGGAAGAAAAGGAGGAGTCGAATTAAAAAGCGGGGTAGAGGCTCAAATGAGCCTTGGGCTTAACACTCGGGTGCCCCGTCGGCACTTATAAAAATAGAAGAGGCCCCTCAAAGTGCGGGTCCTTGAGGTGTGCCCACTCCAGGCTGAATGAAAGTGTGTGCCAAGAGTGGGTATTCACCATGCATGGCAGGACTTTGGCACTCTAGGGGACTTCAAGGGTCTCCCTGATTTCTCATTCTTTGGCAGATCCCCCTGAAAGAAGCCTCGGTGGAAGACTGCCTGTAAACACTTTTGCTGTTGCTTTCTGCGCCTCCTCGCCCAGTCCGCTGCCCCCACAACTCCACCGTGCTTCAATCAGAGGAAAAAGTAGGTAAGAGGGGGAGGATGAGTGCGTGTGTGTCAGAGGTGGGTGGCTGGCTTTGGGGTAGGTGGATGTTTGGGGGGGGGGATGGGTGGGTCTGATGTTTGCTGAATGCTCCCCTTTGTTGGGATCATATTATGTTTCCACCACAATACTTCTAAACCCTGCTTCATCAACTCCATTCATGTGTAACAGTTCATGCAAATGGCTGCACTAGCCTTTTTTTTCTGGGGGTGGGGTGGGGGTGGGATTCCTTTTATCAGTCTGCCACCCAACTACTCTCTGCAAACTCCTGCCTGCGCACCAGAGCTCAGATTATAATCCCGTCATGCAGCTTTACAGTCAGTTAGCCCAAAAAAAGCAGAGCCAGGAGAAGAAGCATGGACGACCAGACTGAGCGTCTCAGCCGCCTCGTTCGCTCTGAAGTTTTGTATCTGATCACAAAAAAGCCACAGGAAACATGCAGAGCAGAAACCTGCACGGTGCTTGAGTTCTGATTATTCAAATATATCTGAACCATTTCGCCCGAAAAGAGAATCTGATGATGAGAAGCGAGCAGAGGAAGAAAAAAAAAACATGAAAGGTCTTAAGTGCCAATGAAACCCACAAGAAGCCAGACAAACATTACACACATTAAATGTGACACAAAAACGCTGCACACACACACACACCAGAACGAGGCAAAATGTTGTGATTATAGCAAAAAAAAACCCTCTACTGACTGAGTGTATCTCCTCCCATGGGAACACTTCACACACTGAGAGAACAACCAGAGATGTAGACCGACAGAGACAGAGCTCCTGTCCCACTGAAGTGTGTGTGTGTGTGTGTGTAAGGAAATGCCATTTAATCTGATTCTGAAGAAGGGAAGTGGAATTATTGTCCTCACTTTGGCTGCATCTGAACTCCTGTTTAATCTGCACACTCCCCCTAACTGCCGTTTACTGTTTCCCATTGAGCCATTTGTTGGTAAATGAGACTGTATTTACAGTACGGGCCAATAAAAAGGGAGGCTGAGAGGTGTTTCATGGGAAAATAATGGCTTTATTGCCACCAGAGGCGTTGTGCTGTCACCGCTGGTTGAGTCCTAATTAGTAACAATATGTCAATGATGACCAAATACAGAGCATCACACACTCCTAGACAGACACATATCACACACACCTGACAGGCACATGATGAGGTTCATGTGGATTTTGGAAATGTGTAGGTGGGGAGGATTAGAGCTTTGTATGTATTCATTGAGGAAATCACAACTGTGGGACTAAAATCTTCAGATGGGACAGTTTCTGATGATGTGCACACATTTCAAAGTTTGGATTCATCACTGCCTGCAGTATACCTGTGCATGTGGATTAAACTGTATTTTTAAAGTAACACCAGAGATGAGATGTGGGTAAACTGAGCAGGAGAATAAAAGCATCTATAGATGATGCTGGGGGATAAAAAGAGCCCAAACAGCGCTCAGCTCAGCTCAGAGAGCAGACTCACCCTGGACGATGCTTTCCTCTTGTACTTGTTGGCGAAGTCAAATTTCTCCTTGATCTCGTCCAGGAGCTGCTCCAGACGGGCCTTCTCCTCTTTCCCCGTGTAATCCTGGCCCAGGAGGATGTACGCCCTCCAGTTGGCCGAGTCGAAGCCCCAGTGGCAAGTCCTGTTCTCCTGCGCCTTGTGACTGTGCACCACGAACTTGTGCGTCGGGTACATGAGTCTGCAGTCCATGCACTGGATGCACGCTGCGTTGGGGCTGCTGTACAGCTCCGGCACGAACAAACCTTTGCACTTGCCGAAGCACTCGTGGTAGACTTTGAAGCTCCTCTCGGTGAGCTCCAGCTCCAGGGAGCCTCCTCCGCTCAGCTCCTTCTTGCAGCGCGGCGGGTACGCGCCCCCGTAGATCAGGGCGTTGCACAGCCGCTCGGCGTCCGTCTTGGTGATGAGGCCGCAGGACGGCGCGGAGAAGGGCAGGATGCCCATCACTTTGAGGATCTCCAGCTGGTCCGCCGTGCACCGGGAGCAGTAGATGTGCAGCTCGTCGCACACCGAGTTGATCTGCTGCAGGGTGAAGTCCCGCAGCACCGTGTTGAGGATCTGCGGCAGGCACAGGCGCTTCTCCCCGCCGACCACGAAGCAGGAGATGGTCTCGCTCTCCAGCACCGTCTCGCACCTCTCCGTGGAGCGGTCCGACGGGATGAACAGCGGGCCGGGCATCACCGGCGGCGGCAGATGCTGCAGCACCGGCTCGGGCTCCTTGCCGTCCTTCTTGAAGAGCAGCTCATGTTGCCACCGGGCAGAGAAAGCCGCCGGTCCGCCCAGAGAGCTCATAGAGCTGAGGTGAAACTGCTTCAGAGTTTGTTGCAGTCCCGGGTGAGGCTGGAAGCTCTGCCGACTTACAGTCTCCATGTTTCCCCCGCAACTTCAGACGCGTAAATCCTGCTGGTCGCGCTCCGGGAATCACGCGTGTGTGTGCGTCCCTGCGGCTGGTAGATCCACGGAGTCCCGGCGCTGAGGAGGAGAGCTGCGGAGCGCTTCATCAAACATCCAGAGAGAGTCCCGGTCTGCGCTGCTGCTCACACACACCGCGCACACTACACACACACACCGCGCACACCACAGCACCGTGCGGAGCCTCGAACACTGTCCATATCTGAGGGAGGGAGGGAGGGAGGGAGGGAGAAAAGAGAAATACACAGCTCCCCAAACTCCACAGGAAGAGAAAAGTTCCGAGAGGATGGAGGAGAAAAGACAAATGAAATAATAAAGCTGTAGAGGAGAGTCGAAGCAGCTCGATGAGAAAAAAAATCCTTGTTTGAGGCTCTTTCCGCTGTCGAGGACTGCAGCAGCTCCGTCTGCCCCCGCAGTTCACTCTGACTGTATGGAGATGAGTCTGAGAGCCAGCCTGCTGCCTCACCCCTCCCTCACCCAGTCTATGGCTCCCCCTCCTCCCTCTCTCTCTCTCTCTCTCTCTCTCTAACCCTCAGACTCCTCCCTCTCTCTCTCTCTCTCTCTCAGACTCCTCCTCCTCTCTCTCTCTCTCTCTCTCTCTCTCTCCCCTCAGACTCCCCTCCCTCTCTCTCTCTCCCCTCAGACTCTCTCTCTCTCTCTCTCTAGACCCTCAGACTCCCTCTCTCTCTCTCTCTCTCTCTCTCTCCCCTCAGACTCTCTCTCTCTCTCTCTCCCCCTCCTCTCTGTGTTTGTGTGTCTGGCTCAGTCATTGAATCCCAGCCAGGAATGTGAGTGACTCTGCAGGCAGGCTGGGCTCTTCCAGGAACAAGCCATCACCCCCCGCTGCCCTGCAGAGAGAGAGGGGGGGGACGAGTGCTGCCTTCAGGTCGTATGGGAAAAAAAGTGACAAACCTTTCACTTTAAACTTCCTTACAGTAAAATTATGTACATGTACTTTTACTTTACTCAAGTATTTCTATTTTCTTTGCAACTTTAATTTTCGGATCTGCAAGAATTCAGTAAAAAATACTGTAGTTTTTATTCTGATGCATAAAATATTTTCATTTAAACCCTTACATGTTGAGCCATCATTAGCAAAGACACATTACTGTTATATATATATATATAATTTAATGGGGATAAAATGACATACCTTTATACTTTTATAAGTTCACTTCGGTTTTTATACTTTTCAAAACAAAACCTTGAATGCAGCACTGTGACTGAGTGACCTATATTCATTTTTCTTAAATGACCTCATGTAATTTAGCTCTTTCCAATACTTTTTTCTCACAACATCCTTTATTTAAACCTTTACTTGACTAAATGATTTAACAGTTAACAAACAGGTCTTCCATCACTAAAGTGTCACTGCTTGTTAAAATGAGTGCACCATGAGCTGGACGGGATTTCCACACAGGAAGCTGATATTTACCATCTTTCCCATGGGCCGTGAAGGCAGCAGGAGAATAGAGAGTCTCTGTGAATCATTTTGGTTTTTCTGCAGAGAGAAAAAAAAGCCCGAAGAGGATGGGTGGTGTTCTGCGAGACAAGACAAATTTAGCTTTGGAAGGGGAAATGCAAGTTGCACGACTGACTGCGGTTTATTTATTTTCCCTTCTGCTCTAAAGTGTTAAAATTGTTTGGCAAGAGGCGGCGAATAAACAAGTTTCATGTGTTGGCGACCCTGAGAGACGATCCTGCTAATGAAACGAGGAGAAAAGACTTTTCTTCCTTTTTGCTTTTCACAGATTAGCTATTTGAAGCAGTTAGGAGGCGATCACATCAGCAGTCAACCAAAATAAGAACACAGTTTAATTTCTGACGTTTACCTTCAGAAAGTGTCACCTCTCTGCAGTGAGGCCTTTTTACAGAATATGTTTCCACAGTTTGCTCAAAGAAATGCATGCAAGATTATCAGGAACCATTAGATTACATATATATTACATAAGACAAGTTTTGTTCAGAAAACCAGACATATTTTCTCTCTTTATAAATGTTGATGAAGTGAAGAAGCCGCAGTCAGGCATGTTTCATATAATACTGATTAATAATGAGATCCTGGTGAGTGGACCTCAGGAGGTCAGGCCTCCAGAGCAAGTTCAGCAGGAGCACCAGGGAGGCAGTTTGCTGTTCCTGTGGCGTCCCCTAGCCAAAGACTGCTGCAACTGCACCATGATGGAGGGACCCAGACCAGGGAGGGTCCGCTCCTGCAGGCCGGCTGAGTCTGAGGGACAAATCAGTCTTTGTATCTACAGTTTGATCCCTTTGAAGAGGAATCCACAAGATAAAAAAAACTAATAATAACTAAGGGAAGAGATGGGAGGCACAAACAATGAATGACATCCCTGCTTATTGATAAAGGTACTGACCTGTCAACTGGACATTTATAACACCAAAACAGTTCACAATATTTGAATTAAAGTGAAGGTATCTGACCTAAGAAACATGAAATAGAGATAAGGACAGTCACAGTGAATGTAGAGAAATATTACAAGGCAGGTTTAGAAACTGTGACGAGGTTAAACATCCATTTAGCCTCTGATCAAGATCTCCACCTCTACTGGAGACTGTGATGAGTTCAATGACCCAAAAGTTCAAGTCCTGAATAAAAAGTGTGAGTGTGCATGATTCATCCTGCCTGTTGATGGTGCGTTTAAGTGTGATTAACAGATACACAGTTTATGACAGGAGCACCAACAGTGTTAAAGGTCCCCTGCATGCAGCAGAGGTTGATAATACAATACAAATCATAATACATAATCATTTTGAAGGTGGCAGTAGAGAGTGAGTGCCTACATGGACAAAATTTTGTCTTTTAAGTGAGATTAAGTTTTTTTTTCCCATTCGTGTTCGGTGCAGTTGTCGTCCAGGCCAGTGGAGATCGATTTTATTCTGGGTTGGGTTGACTAGAAGATCTCTTTGTCTTTATATGTCTTCTGTATGCATTTGTGATTATTCTGTAGCTGTAAACACTCCTGAAACTTCACAATCACACCCTCGGTCTCTGAGATGATCTTTGTGGACCTTCCTCTGAAGAATTGGCCTACTGGTAGATACCGAATATCTAAGAATGTAAAGAAATATATTGTTCAATGATTTTGGATTTGGAGAGTTGGAGAGATTTAAGAGTTGTGATTCCAAGTATTTGTTCTTTTTTTTAACCTATTTAGGAGTTTTTTTTTGTGGAGTTTCCTTATCCAAACTAAGGGCGTAAGGACAGATCATAAAGCCCCATGATGCAAATTTGTAAAAATAATATATTGAGCTATATAAGTAAAAACTGACTTGACTTACAGAGTTAAGTATGTGAAGTCAGGACATGGCTCGCCAAGCTTAGCATAACTCATTTGAACTCTTGTGTGGTTTTAATCATAGGGAGGTTGTCAGGTTTGGTACCATTGTTGAAACCTGAGCTCACTGACTGAATCTGTAGTAAAGCTGGAGAAGCTGCACAGGAGTGTTTGGAAGATGGATAAACTGCTGTTTATCCCCCCCACCCCAAACCACAAACCACAAACATGTTATTTTTGACCCGGACTGGCTCCACTTCCTGTCTGTATGCTAAGCAAAGCTAAACACATCCTGACTCTGAAGTGAACACACCTCATCTCACTCTCTGAAAGAAAACAGAACAAGCATAATTACACAAAGTATTTTCCTTTAAATCTACAGCATCACACCATCACATCTGAGGTGAAAACACTGAATGCATGTGTTTCTAAATGAAGTCTAATTTCAGCGAGCAGCACCGTGCAGCAGTCGGCGACGGGCTGCATCCCATTCAGCTGGCAGATACTGTGAGTGACCTTTTCTGAGGGGGACCACAGCCTCCGCTGGGCTTATCAGTCTGGCATGAAGCCATGCTTTGAGCCAGCGCTGAGCTCTGGCAGCTACAGGCTGGATGTGGGCCTGCAGTACTACACTGGCATACAGTATCACTGTCTGTGTGTGTGTGTCTGTGTGTGTGTGTACATTAAGTAGTAATGGATACAAGTGAAATACAAAGCTGGTGCTTCCTTCAGGCTTCTCATCCCATCAAGGCCAAAGCTGCTAGACAGTATGGAGTGTATGCCAAGCCTCGTTTTCAATGATTCATCATGTTGCCAGCGTGCAGTGCTTGTCTTCTTGCTCTCGTTTTTCTTTCCCATGAGCTCATCCGTGCTCATCATGCACTCACATACTTTTTATTCAGATCCTTCTCTCTCCTTGCACATTATCTGCTGCTCACGGTGAACACGAAGGTCTCGCCAGGTGTGATGGCAATGACCGAGTCCTCTCCTCCCTTTCTTCTTCACAGTGACTCCTGCACTGCAACATGATTTTAGCGACGTTGTTTTATCATTGGATGGAAATGTTGCAAGATTGAGCAGTTTTGCAACCCCCTCCTGTTTCTGCTGTGTTCAAAGAAGCTCAGGATTTCACAGATAGGACAAGAAATAGTGTATAAATATTGTACTCTCACACTTCCACACCCCCGGCCAGGCAGTTTTTGGAAAGTTAAAACCTCCCTGAAATTTCAAAAATTAAACCTGTTTAAAGCACGCTGAACCTTTTAGGTTTTCAAGTGAGCACTTGCCTTCATTAAAGCGCTCCCCAACAACATGTAACTTTGAGGTTCTTCTCTCTGAACCCCTCCTTTTTAGTTATGGGGTGTGTGGTCAAAGTTACGTCATACTAACAGGGATTTTCTAACTTTTTTTTTTACTTTGTGTGGATTTCAGTATGTGGTTTCTCTAAAAAACTTCCAAAAATAAACCCAACTACATCATTCATTTCAGTAAACCACCAGAAACAAAGTGTTAATTAGTCAACCTCACGTGTATTTTTCACTTTAGTCAGAGCCGGGGTTGCTGTTTTATTCTGCTTCCAGTCTTTATGCAGTGCTAAGTTAAACACGTCTTTTGTAGTTAACACAGACATGTGATTGGAGTTGGTCTTTTTATCTTGGAAAGAAAGGAAAGAAGTCTAATGCCCAAAATACTGAAATGTTCCTCTAATTTTCCGATTTTAAATGTGCAGAAACAGCTAATACTTTACTACTCCATCAATAAATGACATTTAAAGATATCTAAATGTTAACCTGCGCACAGGTGTACTAAATGTCCAGAAACCCAGTAGAAGAGATGCTTTGGTATCACTCAGAAATAACTGTGAGACACACAAGGACATGAAGGTAAGTTTGTGGAAAACCTAGAGTGTATTTTTCTATCTCTGTAGCATCGGGAAGTCCAGCCAGTACAGCTTAAAAACCAAGTTTATCTCTATAATGGACACATTAAGTCCATCCCAATGTTCCCGTAGAGCCAAAGCTGATGAAGAAGGTGAACAGAGGAGGCTCAATTCAATTTGCCTCATTGATCTTTACAGTCTGTACAGAACACCCTCTGTCCTTAGACCCTCAAAACTCAGATCAGGAAAAATTCAAAAAAGACCAACGGGGAAAAAACAGAGGAAACCTCAGGAAGAGCAACAAAGGAGGAATCCCTCTCCCAGGACAGGTAGACAGGAAGCAGATTTTTGTGTACAGGATAGATGAACAACAGAAAATCAACACATTTTGATGACGCCTTTGTAAGTGAAGAGGATGGATCCATGAAGATGTTAAACAGCTTCAGCAACTTCCCACTAAGTACTATCTGATCCAAACCACCATGGTGACCTGGAAAAAGTTCTCACACTGACAGGAGAGGCAAAAAAACACACCAAAGGAGAGAGAGGTGTGAAAACAAACCAGTGAGAGAAGAGGAGAGGTTGAATCTCCTCGAGGACGATGATCCAGATCAACATCTGGATGAGACTGTGGAGCCTAGTGAGTGAGAGCGTTAGAGAAATATAGTTTATAAAGGTTACAGTTGATTTCTCGCTGGCACAAACATGGACTATAAGTGATGCTGATGTTTAAACAGTCACTGAGACCGAGGCCGACCCACCTAAAGTGAAATGGAAGGGGTGAAGTGAAGGGGTACGAGGTCTGAGAAGAGGAGGGATAAACAGGAGTTAAATGTTGAGGTGAAAAGATGAATTTGTCTGATATCAGCAGGAAGAATACTTCCTGATGACTCCTTTTTAACTCTGGGGTCACACAGGATCAAGTATTATGAGAGATGAGAGACGGGACGGGATATAAGGTTTATTGAGATCAGGCAGATCAGGAGGGATCTCATTTATGAGGTTATAAGTCATCAGAAGCCCCTTAAAGTCTAATCTGAAAATCATGGAGTGAAAAAGGGACGTTAGAGTCATGTAGTGTGGTGAAATGTTTAATTTTAGTTAAAGGTGCAGTCGGTATTCAGACACACTTGTTGTCAAATTCTCCTCCGTCCACTGTGTGTGTGTGTGTGTGTGCGTGTGTGTGTGCGTGCGTGTTCAAAGCCCTGGGTCTGTAAATGGGAAACAAACAAAGTGGATCTGATCGAGCTATAGTCATAGTCATGAAGATAAATAACACATTAACATGTCAGTTTGTTATAAAAATATTTCACTGTTGTGTTGTGTGTGTGTGTAACATGACTTGTTGATCTACCCTCGAGCAGCTCTGCATTCATCAATATTTCTCTTTTGGTCTGCAGGCCCAGTTGCCTTGACAATGTGTGTCCATGAATTTTGCGAGCGAGGCTTCTGAAGGAGCACTGAGGGGACAGTATTTGTTAAGCTGTGCAGTTAAAATATCAAAAACCTCCAGAATCGCTGACTCCACCTTTAACATCCCGGCTGCAGCAGTCTCAACCACCTGAGGACTTTCCGTGTCGTGCTCCTGGTCTTTCTCCCTGCTTGTGTTCTGTTGTTGTTTTTTGTTCCCTGTCCTTGTCTTTATCATTATTCACACTTTCGTACCTCTCCTCACATGTCTGTCACTTAACTTCCTGCCCTTGTGTGTTTCCAGCTCTTTGAATATTCTGCACAGCCCTGATTAGTTTCACCTGTCCTCCTGTTAGTCTCCTCACCTATTTCCACTTCTTCATCAGCCACTCTGTATACGTCGGTCCCCTTCCTTTGTGTGGTGCACATTTTCTAAGCTTGTCTGCATTCATTACCTGCCTGTACCTGCCTGTCTGCCTGCCAGTAAGCCATTAAAGTGCTTCCATCAGCCTTGTCCTGTCTCACGCTGTCTGCTTTTGGGTCCACACTGCTCTCACATTTAGTGCTCATGAGACCAGATAACACAACCAGAATGAATGAAAAGGGGAATAATTGCATCAGCCTTAGACAGAAAAGACCTATTTCACACAGGGAACAAAGATTATTAAACTAGTATGATTCAGAGAAAAGTTTTCAGTGTGTTGCTTCTTTATTAGTTAAAGGTCAGCCTCCTTTGTGTTTATGCTCTCATCATCGTCCATGGAGAGGTTGACTGGTGGTGCATCCTCCCAAACACGTGGTGTATATTCCTCTAACTTAAACGCTAAGGCTGCCTCACTTTTAGTCTCCTCATCATCTTCGCCGTCGCCATGGCAGCGGAGAACAACACAGCATCACGTGGGACGGATGACATAACGTTTTCTTTCCAGGCGCCGGTTTGCTTTTTCCCAGAGTAGCACTGTGTACCACAGGCCTGGCCCACTGCTCTGCTTTTGTGTTTCTTCCCCTCTGTGGTCGAGGTAGAAAAAAAAAAAAAAAAAAAAAAAACGATCAACCAATGTCAGCCATACAGGAGCCGTCCTTCTGGAATAGTCATCTTATGGGGCACTGTTTCCAAAAAAATGCTCTCACCTTATTTTAAAGTGGCAGGTTTTCCCATAGTGCTGTTTTCCATTCTTTTAAATAATGCTCTCTGCTTTCCTTTCTTTTCTTTTCCTTCCGTTCAGTCCAGCTTTCCCTTGTCTTTTTCCATTGCATAATTGTAGCCGCTCTCCGTTGGTCCCTCTCTTCTGGCCAAAAGCTTAAAAGGCTCAGAAAGTCCCACCATTATTATGACTTCAACTTTCCACTTTATGTGTGTCCTAGCAGAGGGAACAAAGTATTATCATTCCAGTTGGCCTTCTTGTATGATGTAACCTTCTTAAGCGTGCACTGAGGAGAAATCCTCGTGCAAGAGTGACATGATATGTTGTGTATTAAATGCTGATGATTAGGTGGTACAGTCAAACATGAAAGGGAACATAAAAGGATCTTTATCACGTTGTTTCATCTCATTTTCCGAGAATCTTGCACTTTGATGAACTCCGTTTTCCGCTGCTCATCCGAGGCTGGATCGCAGTGGCAGCAGGCTAAACAGGCGGTCCAGATGTTTCTCTACCCAGCAACGTCTGTGACTAAACAACAGCAACTTTGATATTACTTCCAGACAAAACTTTAGTTAACTTATTTTCTTTCTTTTCAGTGATTTTAATTGGACTTCTGCACAGTCTTCTGCATGTTGCAATGTTTATTTTACCAGCCATTTGAAGGAAATAGTGTATAAAAAGTTTTATTCACACAGGTTTGTTTACATCACAATCACATTATTATTTTTAAGGAAATCTGCAGGATAGTAACTCACATATCCCCGCTATGTTATTGGAATGACTTGATTTGTGGGCCAAATTCTGCTGAAGGCCACAAAAAGGCTCTGGTCAGACCTGGAAAAACGAGCAAACACTCATTTTCCAATTGTGTGAAGGCTGTCTTAGAAAACAAGCCACTTTCCCAACAAAACATACAACCATTTAACTCAATGCTAAAGTGTTTTTAAAGCTTACTAAAAAGTCTTGCATTTTCAATATAGTGGCAGCTGTGCACAGTCTCTGTAAGTCTAAGTTTATTGTGAAACTCAGTTTTGGGGCCAGGTGCGACACGGGCAGTAAAGGTAAATGATATAGGGACAGAGGAGTGTTGTAAAAGTGCACAACAGCAATAATAAATGTACAGAAACAGATTTATACATGCACACTGAGGAGGCAAAAGCATTTTTAATATTCAGTTCCACCTGCTTAGCTTACCTGCAAGCACAGAGATCAATTTTCATGGCTTGTTGGTTGAGGAGCACACTACAGACATCTGCAAAATCCCCTAAAACATGTGAGTCATGTGAGCTCTGCTTCTTGATCTATATTTTAGTAGATTTGAGAGGTTGAGATTTAAATGCACAACTTAATGCCTTTAAGGCTGAGTCTTTCATGGGTTAAATTAGTGGCTGATTCTTGCCAACATCGGTATTCACTGCTGCTTGTACAACGTTTAAACCAAAGTTGATTTACTACATTTTTATGGAAGACCGAGGGAGGTGGTGCATCACCATTCGATACTTGTAAGTGAAGCAGAAAAGAAAGTGGGCCTTTTTAAAGATCCAACCACCGTTTCCTCATACTGAGTGTGTAGAGTTATTTATTTTTTACTGGATCAAATACCTGCTGTCACACAGCAGCAGGTATGTGCACTACACACTACACACACAACTACACACAGACATGGTATTTTCTCCTGAAATATCAAAACAAATTAAGAATGATTCTCAGTTTATCTTCCATGTAAGAAACCAGACTGATGCTTTTCTCCGAGTGGCATTACTGTGCACCACCAAAGTGAAAACATAAATACAAATATCATTATGCACTTTTAAAAACGTTTGTTTTCTGTAAAGAGAGAAAGTTGATATCTCCTTGTTTAATATAAATATGTAAGTAACTATAATGGTTTTATTTTTTTTTTTTTTTACATTTTAAATATGTGCAGATATGTTTTATGTGTGTAGCATGAATGGGCAGAAATAAATTAACCTTGAAAGTAAACTTGATCTGTGTGTATGTCACATGTTTAGAGCTGAGCTTGGGTGCTACTACAACCAGCAAAGATAAGTTTTTATCAGCGATGGAGAGATTACATGTAGCATGCGCTGCCAAACGGAAATAAATAAATACACCATCAGAAGTATTCATCTAGATGGACATTTCTGTTTGTGTTTATATATGCTTTCATATCCTGTATCTCTGTGTGTGTGTGTGTGTGTGTGTGTGTGTGTCATTATGACATTAAGGTATCAATCAATCAGTACTGCCTGGTGATTCTTCAGGACTCCTCTATAGAAAGATGAACTGAGTCATCTGTCACGTTCCATTCTCAGCTCAGCTCAAATAATTTATGAGGCAGAACGTCAGTCTTTACATACCTATAATAATGATGTAATAATTTATCAATAATAGCCTCATAATAATCTATTGATATATGGTTTAGTTGTTGTCTGTTTCTGATTGGCTACAATCTAGTGACGTCATGTTTCAGGAATAAGGAAGTCCCTGCTGCTGAAGAAGCGCGAAGTTTCGAAACTGCTGTGAAAAGTAATTTAATGAAATGGCTGAAACTCATTCAAAGTCTAAACTCAAACGGAAAAAGTCCTCTGCGGAGACTCACCAGCCGGAGGGGTCCTTCAGAGTGCCGCTGAAGAAGAGCCAGACAGCGGAGCCGTGCAGGTGAGCGTTCCGCTGATACCCGTAACGAACCTCCCTTTAAAAATGAAGTATTTAAGCTTTGTTCTTTCTCAGATGAAGTGCATGAAGATAGATCATAACTTTTAAACCTGCTACAAACAAGTGGAGTCCACTGGATAATTCGGCGTGTGTGTGGTGTAAAGACACAGACACACAGCTGCTCTTACTGTTAAATATGTCTATATGTGAAGCCAAAACAGAAACCTAAAAACAACACATTTAATATGAAAGCAGGTTTGTGCAGCTGCTGCATGCTAAATGAAAACTGCATCCCAATCTTTTAAAAAGATCAACATAAAGGTGTTTCCCTTTATAGACACATGAATTAATAATTCATTACATTTTCAGATTTTTAAAAGTGGTTTGGTGTTGTCTTTCTTGTCTTTTTTGGTCTAATTTAACCTAAATTTGTATAATTCCCCCTCAAAAGGTCAGAGAAGACTCACTTCTACTCATAGAAGATGAAAAGAAAAAGCTGCCATTCAAGAAAAGAAAAGAAAAATAACAAATGCATTAATGAAAGCAAAAGGTTAAATGACCCCGTGTACTGGAAATAACAATAGTTAGTTTTGTATTGTTGATTTTTAGCAGCTGTTCTTTGATCTTCAAAAAAACACCAGTATATTTCAGATTTTCATTTTTAAATTGGTACAGCTTCACCACAAAACTACAGAATCAAAATCAAGAAACAAAGTTAGAAAAAGTATTCAGTAACAGAGTTGAATGACCTCCTCTCTGACACAGGGCCAATAAAAGCTGAAGATTATACACTTAAAAAGGTTTATTGCAGAGCTGTAGCATTAGATTGCACCTCATAAAATCATGATTTATTGTAATGTTTAAATCCAAGTGGAGAGAAAAATCCTTTGAGAGTTTTTGGGAGAATTTCCTCCCAAATGGAAACGAACAAAGAGGATGGTTGTAAAATAACAACACAGCAGAACAGTGTGAGGTGGAGCAGCCATACATCCAATTAATTCATTAATTACAGAGTCTGCAATACACACAAGCAAAGTGGTGTGAGAGTCATTGTGCAGCTGATCACATCATTTCAAACATTCAGCTTCTCGTTTATCAATGTGGGGCTCGACTCCAGCCTTTAATATTTGAATATCTGCAGGGTGGATCCACATTTTTCTCCCTCTTACTTTGTCAGTTATTTACACAAGCCGACGCTGTGACGCTCCACATCAAAGAGCACTTTCATGAATAATTTGATTGACAGATTAAAAATGCATAAAATCATTTCAAAAAGAAAGGAAATAAAAACTCTACCCTGCTCTGTCTGTCGGGATTTTTAAGATTAAATCGAGCTTTTATACATCTGGAAACTCTCTTCTCGTGATGTGTCGTATTCAGGAACGTGCAGGTGAGTGTTTGTAAAGAGCTTCATGACAGTGAAAGTTGTAAAATGTGGTTTTACAGGTCAGCACTTCCTGCAGGAGTGTGGTGGAACAGAGAGCAGCTGCCTGCTGTGGAGGGACTGTGGGCGTTGTCACTGAAGTCTGCTGTGCCGTACCTGGAGAAGCAGCTCTGGGACCTGCTTCCTGATCTTCCTCATCCATCTGCAGCGGTACGTCGCAGTCGAGTGCGTGCCTCATTGCACGGCTTCTGTAGTGAGAATGATGAAACTCACGAAGATTCACATCAAAAAAGTTCACGTTCAAACACATTTGAAGTTGTTTAAAAATGGGCGTTCATGTTTACCTGTGTCTTTTTAATTCAGTGTAAAGTACATTTTCAAACTCTTTTTCTTCACTAACAGAGTCTATATTAACCAGTTGTTTCCAGTTGTTTTTCATGGATCATGACCGACAATAACTCAACCCTTCCTGCACAGATGTTTCACATTAAATGTCCTCCAGTGGATGAATGAGTGTAAAGCATCCTGTTTGTGGGGTTTTAAAAAAATTTTAATATGAAAACTCTGCAGGAAGCTTTGCATTTCATTAACTTCAGGTTGTAACAAATGAAAAAAGGGCAAAGTGGAACAGATTGGAAATAATTAGAGATGGGGAGTGCATGACTCTGCTGTTTCACTGATGAAATAAGTGTCCTGGAAATGTAATAATATACTGAATTTAACACGTGAGCCGTAGATTTGAGGTTATGTGTCGGTTCTGGCCTCTGAGTCTGACAAGATTATGAAGTCTTAAAGGACTGTGCTGGTTGTTTTGCACGTTTTAGTTCATTAACTACAAACTGAATAAAGTTTGTCAGGTTTTTTTTTGTTTATTTTTGTCAAAGTTAAATTAATGAGTCTAGCTGTTCAGTTGTTGTTTGCCAGATTAAACTTGTTCAAGCAAAAAGAAAAAAAAAAGAAAAATACAAAAAATATACCTCCTAAACACAACGGCCTTTATGATCATCATTTCTGTCTTTCTCCAGATTTACTGCAATCATCAGCCTTAAGCTGTAAAAAAATCTCCTGTTGCTAAAAAGGTTTGAAAATCAAATGTTTCAAATGAGTCTTTTCTGTGTCCTCTTAGAGACCCACAGCTCTGAAGTTAGATGACCAGCGGTGGTGTGACCTCAGTGAAGAGGTTCCCCCCTTCCCCGAACCTTCTCAGAGGACGTCACCCAGTCCAGATCTTCTGCAGCAGGACGTCTCCAGACCTGGATCAGACCCACCTGACAGACAGCTGTCCTCTCACAGCAGGCAGAGTCTTGATGGCAGGAAAACATCCCTTCAAACCCGCAATGAAAGTCCACGACCGTCCCTCCACAGCTGGGAGGGGGCAGCAGCACCAGCAGGACTCTCAGGTGTTGGCGGAGAACAGGGTCGGAAAGAAGAGGAGCCAGTGGGCAGACAGAGGGAGTCCGACAACCGAGCTTCTGAAAATCAAGAGGAGGTGATGGAGGTGGAAGAGGAGGTGCAGAGGAGTGTCAGAGGAGACGGGGGGCCAGGAGGAGCAGTGCTGGAGAGCTGCCCCATGTGCCTGATGGTATTCCCTGCTGGGTAAGAGACACAACACACTTTGTTTTCTCCTCTTATTGCAAGTAGATCCCTCGAAACCAAACAGCAAAATCTCTCTCTGAGAATCAACATTTAAGTCAATAAAGGTAACCGAGCAGACTCAGAGATATTCAGTGCTGGAGGACTCGGGTCAGGGTCAAAACAAAACAAAAACAACTTGATTGGGACATCCCAAGAGAAAACGGTCAAAAATCCAGAAGCTCCAGATGTGGACGAGGCGCAGCAGCCCGGCTCTGATGGTCTGTGGATTTTTGTGCTCTGATATCAAAACATTTGGTTTGTTTTTATCCAGATGTGAAGTTTTGTGAGGTGAGAACATGTTCAGATTCTCAGCAGTGTAATCTAAGGATGTTAGTTTAGCTAAAAGGCCAGCACAGCCTGTCTGTAAAAGTGTGTTTGTCACACATGGAGTGTGTTCAGTACCAACAGTAGATCTTCCTCCTCTCAGGTTTACCCAGATGGACTGTGACGCCCACCTGGCTCAGTGTCTGTCGGAGGTGAATGTGGACGTGACCTGGTGAGCCGACAGGACGCTGGCTGCCCTCCAGGAGCCACGAGCAGCCCGGAGGCCCCGCACACTCCAGGATGAGGTCGTACGGAGAGGGACACACCCAGAGAGCAGCGCGCACACACACACACTGCTCACTGAGGTAGAGACACTTTCCACAGGCCGTACGCTGACAGAGGAACTCCTCACAGAGGTTTTAACTCAAGGTGGCGCTCACCTGTTTGGAGAAAAAAACGTGAGCTTGAGAATTTCACACCAGGGTGACTCTGAAAGCTCTGATGACTCCCTTCACACAACGCTTTTATTTTAATCTACCCTCTTTGGACACCTGATCCTGAACGTTTTCTCCACTTGAGCCTGCTGGTCAGGAGGATTTCCAACCTGCCTCGTCCTCCGAGAGACCAAAATGTACCCGGGCCACATCCTCACAGAGCTGCTGTCACAAAACATATGAGATTATACATCCAATATGTATATATGTATATATAGAGACAGGCTTTTGTCCGATGGGTTGATTGTGGATTAGGCAGACCTGACTGGTTTTACACCTGGGAAGTTACACAACTTATGTTTGACTAAATTCTGTTTAGTTATGTTGTAAATTCTTGATGATATTGATGTTTTTATGTCTCATGTAATAATCAGCAGTTCACTGCATTAAACATCTATTTGAATATTTTGCAGATATTTCTCAGATCATCTCTGTCGTCCACTCCTGTTATAGACTAACTCTGTTTTTCTGTTTTTACTTCACTCACTTCCTCTCCTGGTCTGATGTCCTCATAACTATTATCTTTGTCCATCTGATATCTTTGAGATGTGGTTTACTTTATTTAGCAGCTCATGAACATGTTGTGTCTTGTCTGTGCTGGAAAACTGTTTCTTTTTATAGTTTTTTCACATTTGTTTGTGTGCAGATCACTCAAATAAGACGAAGGCGAACTGTTTCTACCTTCTGTGGGAAATGAGATTGATACCGACCATCTCATCTCACTCTCAGAAGAAATGTTAAACTTTTACTTTAAAGCACTCCATGGAATTTAATTCTGCTGTCTTTATATGTCCTACAGAAGCAAACAAGGCCAACAATGAGAAGATGAGTTATTTCTGTTCCATTTCTAAACAGTGCTGAGGTTTGTTCTGGATGAATTCCAGTCCGTCTCTGAAGCTTTCGCCCGCTCTCCTCCCAGCGAAGTCGTCTCGTCGCAGCAGGGAGTGAAGCTGAAGGAACGTGAGCTAACGTTAGAGGAAACACTACCACTTTTGTCCACAGGGGGTGGCAAAATCAACTGCTTATTCTTAATAAGTATTAAGAATAAGTCAAACAAAACCACAGAAATTTGAAAATGTGTTAAATATAAAATCAGCAAAATAAAAATATATAGACATGGAAGTTGCCTCCATCTAAAAACAGACTGATCAGGTTTGGCTCGTTTGTAAAAACATTTAAAAAAACAATTTCTCTTTACTGAAAAAATACATTTAAAACGAAATTTGTGTCTTTGTCGTATCGACATATTTCACACGTGTTCGATTTGCATCATACCCACAATGATCTTACACAAGGGACAGAGTGTGAACCTGCACACTGCACACACACACACACACACTGTGATGGAGCTGATGAAATCCACTGAAGACTGCAGATTTTGTAATATCAGTTTCTTGTAAACAGTTCGGGAATTTTCTCCGTATCAAATAAACAGAAAATCGCGTTAGATGATAAATATTGGTTAATTGCCTTTTCTAGTCTCCCAGTATGAACAGAGTAAGTGGTGATCAAAGGATGTGAGGCCCAACTCCCAGTGCTTTACACACACACACACACACACACACAAAACTGTAGCATCTGCAAAGATTTTTCTGCAGTCGTCTGCAGAAAGGAAGGACCCACTTCACGGAAAACCAGTATCATTTTTAATAATTACACATATTTACAAAGATGCGATGAAGCAAAATTAAGCATATCCAACCAGCATTATGTTAGGAAAAAAAATCATGGACTAATTTCATTCATTTTTAGATAAAGATTCTGGTTCTTTCAGATGCTTGAATGGCCGTCACTGCTCTGTAGTGTCAAGGACTCCCCGGTCACCCGTTGGTCCCTCGAGAAAAGAACGCCGCTAATGTACCTCCTGCTGTGCAAACAGACCAACAAAACACGACACTGATAAAACGCAGCAAATGAGATGGAGTTGGAGGTTTGGAGGAGGACGCTTCCTCGAATGTTGAAGTGATTTCTAGCTTCTTGAAGTGTGTGTGTGTATGTGTGTGTGTTTGTGTTCAGTGTGGTGGACTAATCGGTGACTGTGGATCTTCTTCATTATCCCTCCTCTCTCTATCTGTTTCTTCCCTCCCTGTAAAGGCCCTGCAGCTAATTGAGACCCTTTGACTCAGGATCAGCTAATTAATCCTATTATGTGGTTATCAAATTAGCACGGGTCAGATTTCATCTAATAAATCTCAGCCAATAAAGAGCTCTCCTTTTCCCCAGAAGCACACAGAAGCTCATTTCAGAGGCGAGGAGTTCTTCCTGACGCTGACTTTTATCCGTGCTCGTGGTTGATAAACAGATGTGTTGTGCGTGTGTTTGATTTTATCCGGGCCAACAGCACAAGGCTCCTAAATTTGGTTATAAATATGTTGTTGGCCGTGTATAAAGGTGGCAGTATGTGAAGTTCAACTGGCTCGAACTAGAAACAGCCTAAAATGTCAGCGTATACAAATAAACTCATGGCTTCTTGTTGTTTTTGTACAGACACTGCAGCAGATGAAGATCATGATGGTTTGGAAACTGATGGATAATAACAGAAATGAGCCGACAGTTTGGCGAGCTGATGTTTGAGAGCTGACCACCGAGTGTTGGGCTGGCTTTACGATGGGCATCTGATGGTTCATTAAGTTAAACTGCTCAATGTTTCATTGATTACATACAAGAGAATAAGGTCTCAATAAAATTTGGTCTGAAACTGGAAAGTTTCCTGATTTTGAGCAGGACATGTGATCCAATAAAAAAACAAATAAACATCAGATTGTTTGTGAAGAGCATCTGATTTGATGCCATCTCTGAGACTGTTTAAATGTGATGCTTCATACAAATGTTGGTCATTTGTTTGAGTAAGAGTTTAATTATTATTCTTATTATTCTGTTCATATGAACGTTTGCTCATACGACATACACAGACGTGTTCACGTGTTTGTGTGTGTACAGTCCACATGGTCAAACACCTTGTGCACAGGCAGGTTTGAAATTCACATCACACAGGTGGAGCTGAGTATCATCACCTGGCTGTATTCACAACCAGCATCGTCGATAATGTACTGATTGTCTTTGAGTTCAATTTTTGTTTAAAATTTAAAATGTCTAAAAGTGATGACAAATGCCCCAAATAAGCTCTCGATCAGCTCTTTTAATTAAGTAATTGATTGATTAATGAATCTACGCTGGAAGTTTGAAGTGAAGAAAATATGAACCAACAGATGTTTGAAGTACCGGCATTAAACGATGTGGAGGAGCACCGTATCACTCTGCATGTGTAAAAAATACTGAAATAAATCGTGCAACTGAAGATAAACTCTGGAGGATTCCTGTGTGTGAAACGACCATTAAAGTCCAGCTGAAATTAAACTGCATATCTGCCAAAAAAGGACCCAAACGGTAGAAGTTGCACATTTAATATCTTTTGGTTTCTTTAGACTAAAAGATGTCATCCTTAATAATCAATAAAATGTTCCTGCTAACAAAATACTGTCTGTTCTCTGCTTTGTTCACTTTGCCCCTCTGTGCCCGTCGGCTGAGCGTCACACTGACGACCTTTTGTTCCTTTTAGAAATGAAAATATTAAACATCTGAATATCACTTCATTTGCTGTTCTGTAAGCAGAGGAACAGTCTAACTCTTGGAGTTGCACAATGTAAAGCCAGCCTTGGTGCGGAAATGGAAACACAATGAGCCCAAAATGGAAATGGAGACACGTTTCCACAAGACAGCACAACCAACCGGTCACGTGATATTTTCGAGCGGCTGCAGATGGTCACGCAGTGGCAGCTGGTGTGGAAGATCTGAGCTCGGCCAGCACGCCAGTACACACTGTGGAGGCCGGAGCCAATCAGCTGCTTTGTTTTTCAGCTCAGGTCCTGATATAATGTGTTTGTGAAGCTGGCACACTGCGCGGCGAGCCTGTATACACCTTTTAGACTGATTTTCATTTTTAATACAGGACTGTGAGGATCTGCTGCACAACACCAATCTGTCACATTTCTGAATGATCTTTTGGCTTTGGGAAAACAGTCTTCTATCACTAAATATCTAAACATCAAGCTTTGCTCTCGAGCATTTCGTCTCTTACTGCCACCACTGTCATCGTTTCTCATGCTGGCTTAGATGCTACTCTTGTGACCAGCCATAAATAACCTGCTGTACACTGATCATTTGAATGGATTCATTAAAAATAAAAAGATGCAGTCATGTGTCAGGACTGTCGCAGGCTACTGTGCTCCAAAAATATCAATTCCCCTAAAAATTTGGACCAACCCTGGCAGAGTCTAGCATGGCCTCAGTCGGTCTTGACCCACTGAAGCCATGACGGGTGAAGAAATGTTCAATAACAGATAAGTGCAATCAGAGACATGGTAATTAATACGATCTTTGAGGCACTTATTAAATAAAAAGTCGTCTCCCAGTTAACGTATCCCCCCCCGCCCCCATAGTTCGTGAAAATCCTAAAAGATAACAAACAGAAACGTTTGTGGTTACGGATGAAAATGTGCCACTTGCATCAATAAAAAGGCATCGTCAATTTTGGATTCACTACCTACATTATTATACACCATAATAACTTAGTTTTTCCTTTGTCATTGTACATTCTTGTTTCGTGTGAGGCGTGGCCCCCCCGACAAGATAGAAAAAAAAGAAATGAACCGAAATAAAAACAAAACAGAAAAAGTGCACGTAAAATTTCAAGTTCCTCAGCAGAACTGTCATATTCATCCAGGGATGTGAGACGGGTTGAAATGTGTTCATGATGGCAGGCACAGAATGAAACAGCTCTCTGTTCAAATTACATAGCCGATCGTGCTTTGACACGAGGATGGACAATCTGAGGGGAGAGGGAACGAAGCCCGAGGAGAAAAAACAGAAAAGAAAAGGGGAAGACAACGTAACGACAGGGAATGTTCTTGAAGTCCAGTGTCTTTGTTTTCCTTGAAGATACCAACAAAGAAGAGTTTGGTACCCCGAAACAACAATCTGAATCGTCCAGGAAGGAAACTCTCCCAATATTCTCCTGTTTGCTTTGCCTTGTCGACAGGTCCAGAGGGTGAGTTCGTCCTCCCTGTTGTCCTACTCTACTCCTCCTCCTCCTCCTCCTCCTCGCTTTCAGAGTTGGCTTGCGAGTGGTTTTTGGCTGAGACGGCAGCTTGGACAAACAGTAGGTGGGCGAAGGAGGAAGCTGGTCTCTCCTTCATACAGACTCTTCTGTGGATAGCAGCAGGGGGTTGATGTATTCAAATCCCTCAAACTCTGACTGGTCTATTCTCTTGATGACGTCCCTGAAGAGAAGGAGGCAGAGAGAAGAGTCAGGGGTGTCGTTTCATCACGAACCCACAACGCAAAGCCACCAACAGCAAACCTGGATCAACTTTCACAGCACTGCTTCATTACTGCAGAGGAAAGTTTCAGTATTCAGGCACGATCTGAAGAGTCTGATCACCTGTGTTCTCAATTTGGGACAAAAATATTTCACTCTTCAGGATCTAAATCATCTGTGACCAAAGTCTGGTAGCATGTGAACAAATTTTATTCACATACTATCCAGAAAGACTGAATTCTCTTGGCCCATCTGTTGATTTTAGCTAAAATGTGAATTACTAGCTTATATACCTTTGATCAGTCAAAAACAAATTTGACCTGCTAACAAGAAAAAACTAAAGAGAAAACTAAAGGTCATGTCATCTTAATTTTAGTCAAAATAACAATCAATTATCAGAAATATACTTTGGTGCAAGGTAGAATCTCCCAAACTCTGAAGCTGGAACTGAAAACTGGAAAATAAAATGGGAGTTAACTTATAGCGCCCAAAGTTACTGCAGAGAAATGACAGAAGTTGACAGAAATGAGACGTTCCTTTAGGAGAAGGGTGACCGAAATGGGGATTACATTTTGTTGAACAGTTTTACTTTTTAAATTTACAGTACGAGTTTCTTAGAGACACCTTGTGGCTGATAAAGGTACTGCAGCAGAAGAGTTTTCTGTACTGGCTGTCGAACTCGGCTGCTGTGTTTTTGTTTGGTTTTCACTACACAGCTGATAACATGTAGATTCATTTTGATGTTTATTAGCTTCAACCCCCCTTTATTAAAGCCACAGATAAAAAGGTTTTGGGGTGTGTTCACATATTCTAAACGAGATGTTACCCGTGCTTTAATTATACAGCAGTCGATGCTGCGTCTTTGTTTCCTGAGTGCGCTGCCTCCATTAACAAAGGCATAATCGCAGGTAAATGGAGCAGAGCCCCATAACTAGTGGGCTCAGAGAGGCTGGGTAAAAATAAATGTACTCCCTTAGCAACACTGCTGGCTTCCTCTACTGTAGCAACAGGCTGTTTACTCATCTGTGTGTGTGTGTGTGTGATGATGGCGAAACGAGGAACTGAAGCCCAAAAAGGAGGCCTCTCACTGGGAAAGGCCGAGAGGCTTTCTCCCTTCAGACACTAAGCTGAGGGCTTTGAAGTTAAAACAATAGGTGGACTTTCCCCCGGTGGACCAGGTGGGTGGGGGTCTCACTTTAGGGGCCACCGCCAGTACTGAACAGGTTGCAGATCCCACCCACATAGAGAGTGAGGACAAGTGAATGAAATGCTACAGTCTCTTTCTTTCAGCTCGCCGACTGGAATACTGATGAAGCAAATATTTTTCCTCTATCTGATCTCATGTGAAGTACTCTCACTGTAGGAGTGGGTCAACCACCAATACAACAGTTAGATTTAGAAAATGGAGTGTTTTTTTTTCTTTTTTGGAGTTTCTTCCCTCTCTGTTCTCTCTGAAAGAAAAGACAACAGAGAGGGACACACAAAAGAGAGGGGAGAAGGTTTGGGAGCTGACCAAAACAAACAGTGTGTTCAACCAACGTAAATGTTGCCTTTTTTTTTTCAGGCTTGGATGAGTTGAAAGCGTTACCAGATGCAGAGCGAAGAGGAGAGAGCGAGGAAGGGACAGAGGAGGAGGGAGTGAAGTGGGAGAGACAGAACAACAGAACGACCGGCACAAATGGACAAGGATATCCAGAGAGTGGTTTAACAAATATTAACATGTCAAACTGAAAAATCGATGCTTCAACACTGAACACTTGAATCAAATAAGTTTAACCATCTAAAACATCACATTTATATCAAAGTTTGTGCTGCTGAGAGCTCGTTCATACAGCTGCTCAGCCACAGTGTCTGTTACTTCTTGTGTCCACCTGATTGAGATGCAAATGTTTAATTGATGTTTAAAGACTTTGGACAGTCATGCGAGTTAAAAATGGCTCAGCTAGAAAATAGAGAAAATTATGACACTAGCTCAGACAAAATTAAAAAAGTAGAGCTGCCTGAAAGAAAATAAGTGAAGGTGGAAAGTGAAAGTGTTTGCAGTGATCAGGTGAACAGAGAAACAGGCATGCCAGGAGACTGCACTGCAAGTCAACACAAAAGACGAAGACAACATGACACGAGGCGAAATCCACACAGTGTGGGATCTCGTATCTTGTATTAAATGTATGAAAACGTATGAGACCAGATCTCCAGTGTCAGTGCATTGACAACAAGGTTCTGTATCTGAAATATAATTTGATATAACATCAGTATTTGTGAAAAAGGAAGAAATTAGGGGATGACAGATGAAGTGACTTAATGAGCAACAGGTTCATGAGACAGACCGGAGTGATGTTAGACATTCAAGCTCCTGAAAACAACCTGAGAGGCTGCAGAGGAAGAAAGTACGCTGAGGCTGCCATTTTCTAAGACAGGGAGCTGGCACAGAAAAACTAAAGCCCCCCCCCCATCACCACGCTGGCAGAGGCCCCCAGCAATCCAGGCTTTTAATGTCGCAATGTAAATCTCTAACATGGAGGGTTTACCCTTCTCTCTCCCTGCACGGCTCTCACTTCTCTTTCTTCTCGTGCCAAGCCCATCACAAGTGGGAGAGAGGGGAGACTGGAGAGCTTTTTGCATCACCCCCTCCTAGCGGGAGTGGGCGACATCAGCCCCTCTCCTTGGTAACAGAGGGAAGAGAAAGGGGTGGGGAGATAAAGCACGAGACGTGGGGGGGCGTGCGTCTTCTTTTGATGTGCTGTGCTGTTTGATGCCAGGTTGATATCTCCACTACTGAACTGGCAGTGTGCTCCCCTCACTCCAACACCCCAACCTCTTCCACAATTGCCTCCCCAAAAGTCTGTCACAGACTCCCTCGTCACAAACGAGCTTCAGAGCCGTCTCGCTGCAGACCCTTAATGAGCTGCGAGGCTCCGGGGCTGGTTTGAAGATCGGCGTCTAGCGAACAGCAGAGGTGTACGGCACCTTCAAACCGAGGGAGAGCCGTGGTAGCTACCAGAAGACATCTGTCATGGGTGCAGAGCGTGATGGGCATTTAATAAGGCTCCAATTAACACAGGGAGCTCCTGTTGCTCCGTGCCCGGCCATCTCACAATGATGTACGGTGCAGGAAACGACCTGGTGGAGAGCACCGACAGCCTGAATGGCCCCGTTTACTTTGGAGAGACGGTCCTAATTCTGTTTCGCCTGACAGCATGAAGTCAAGAATGACAGCAGGTATAGATGATTAACAGCCATGCAGAATCACCACCTCAAGCGTCGTGTGCTGTCTGGATATTAAGGATTCATTATATTCATTATATTACACTGAGAGCATCTGGAACTCCAGTTATGATGCCAAAAAAAGGTTGGGGGGACTGTATCCAACTATTTCTGAACCTTTCTAAAAATATGGTAAATTGGGATCATCCTGATAATCATAAAACATAAAACTGAAATGCTACAGTTAGTTGTAAAGTATAGAAAGACTTCACAGCATGGCTGCCTGGTGCGTCCATGATGAAACATGTTTCATGCACCCAAACACTTTTTAATAATTCTTACCAGTTGTCCTCTGTGACCACTTTAATGTGCTCAACTGAAACACATCATTCATTGTGTTGTTTCTTTGTGTTTTCCTGCTACCTGTTGTGACATAAACCTCCACTTTCCCTCTGAAACTGCACCTCGACTTTCTGAGAGGACATTTCTCAGCAGTGATCATCAGGCTAGACTAACATATGATCCATGAAATGTCTTGTTATAGTAGTACACCCCCGTCCCATATTGTTCCATGTATAGGACGTCATAGATGATGATTTTAAAGTGGGCGAGGTTCATGGTGTGTTCACTTCTCAGTTCAGCTTCTGCTTTTGAACAGCACGGTTACTGAGAAATGGTTTGAATCAATCCAAGCTTTGCAGGAGAAAAACATAAATGTTAAAGCCTGAAAAATCAATCCAATTTAAATGAAAATGGTCCCGAACATAAGCTTGGTAATATCTATTGGCAGGGCCTGCCAAAGCCTTATGGAATCCATTTTGTGACGGTGCAGAGGAAAACAGGCCGTGTTTGTGTTTTCGTGCTGTGGCTGCAGACAGTCTGCAGCAGCGGAGCCTGCACCGTGTCTGTAGTCGTGCCAGATCTCTGCAGCCTTTTTCTCTCCAAAGTTAAATCTTAAACAAGGACTCCTGTCACATCCTGAAGGCCACATGTTTGCATTAATCAAAACAATGTCCCTGATGGATGAAGACGTCAATGTTGGGAACTCGTGGGGGGGTGTTTGTCTTTATTGGATGCAGAACTCCTTTGGGAAGATGCCACAGCATACCGCTATGTGACAATACCTTTATTTTTCTCTCTATTTGACCACGACAGGTTCTACTGATCACCTCGCTGTTTTAACACCAAACCTTTACAGCTGGACACACTCACACCTGCCGAGCACAAACACAGCTCAGTCCTGATGGCCTGCACAGCTCCATGACTGCAGAGAGACTGTAGTCTGATGTTAACTGCTGAAAACCTGCTGATAACTGCATGAAGATTAACATCAGTGCTAACAAAAGCAAGATGGTCAAACTAGCTACAATGCTCTGAGTGGGATAAAAAACACGATTGGTCCTCTGAAATGTTGAATTTTATAGAGACAGACATCTGAAATCACAGATGGTTTGTATGCAATGTAATTTGGACCTGTAAAAGGATAAAAGCTCCCTCTATCAGTGTTCTCAGGATCGTTCCTAGAAATACTTTAACTCCAACAAAAACAAAGATTAATATAAAATAATATGTTCAGCAAAACCAGAAAACTTGCACGGCAGCTGTAATATTATTAGACTTTCTTTTCCTGAGATTAAAACTTTAAATCAGTTTGATTTTCCAGCTGGTAACTGATTTCCATTTATTTTATCAAGTGTCAGAGCCTGAAAACCTGCTTGCCTTTATAATATATTGCTGTCAAAGTTGTCATTATCTAACACAGATGAAACAGACATGATCTCTCAAGCTAATTTCACGTCTCTGCAACAGGATGTTCATGCAGTTTTCACTTGACTGATGCTCAGCGCTGTAAATTATTCACATAAGGTTGACTTTAATGATGGCGGTGATGTGAGCTGAAGAGGCAGGACTTACTCATCATCTGGTGTTAGCTGCACTGGTTCATTAGTAAACTGCGTGTCAAAGTTTTCGAGGCCGTAGTCATCAGAGATTTGAGGTTTGAAGGGTGGCGTCACCTCTTTCTTCTCCAGCTGAGGAAAAACAAACACATAAAAATGTATTATGTATAACAACTGTTTTTACTCAATAATGGAGGGTGGAGACTGCACGGACAAAAAGAACAAAAAACACAAAGGTTTGCAGGCACATCATATGCTTTAAATTCAGTAAAATTTAGTTTAGTTTAGTTATATTGATTTGCTGCCTGCCCCCTGCCTCGATGAAAACAGAGCAAAACAGAAGCATCACTAATGACTTTAAGGATATGGAGTGTATTCAGCTGGTTACACTCATTTTCCATGAGGTGTTAAGATATTCAAACCCTTTTTCACTCAGAGATTTCAAAGTGTGCACTGAAGGAAATATGTGCAACTTTGCTTCAGCAGACTAACAAACTGCTGCAGTTATTTTTATTCAACAGAAATACAGAAACATTTCTGTTGCTGGCAGTAAATGAAGGTAATATTTAGATCAGTGCTGGTTTTGGCTGTTTGCTGAAGTACCCAGAACTCATTTTGGTCTTGAAATCAGCATTGATGCACCTCCAATTCAACATGTAACTCATTTGATGCCAAGTAATGTTCACGTGTTGAGGCGAAATGCAGCTCAAATTTATGTTTCAACTGAATCTACTTCAAATATACAGGTAGTTATATGCTATATTTTTCTTGTTGCTGGTTGTAAAGTGATGTATGCGACTATCTGAAGCTTGATGTTGTTGTATTTACATATCATATATCATATTATTCCCCTGAGCCACTGTTGTCTAAAAACTATTAAAAGTCATCAATGAGCCTCACTGCTGTTCATTCATGACCACGAACACACTAAACTAAACTAAACTAAACTAAACTAAACTAAACTAAACTATATATTTGTGAGGTACCTTTAAAGATTTAAATTCAAAGGAAACCAATGGCTTTGGGACCAAGAGCCACAAACAGGAAGTCAGACAGTAGTGAGACACACATTGTCGGTCGTTGCATTTACAAATTCATCATTTTGGGCTTCATAAACAAAACTGATTCAACAGTACAGGATCTGCCACGCCCACATTTCACTGAACAGACAATGTTTTTGTTGATGATAAAGTGACACATTCATTTGATAAAGTAAACCTTTAACAGTCGTAACGGTAGTGATATATACTGTTCAGCACATCAAATAAGTTCAGAGTATGGCTCTCTTCCATAAGGTCAGATCTGCCGCAGAACAAGAAGGAAACCTTGCTGAAGAGAGGAGGGAGAGAAAAACAACAGGATGTAGAAGGTTGCGGCAGCAGAGTAATTGCACCCGAGTGATTCAGCCAGCAGAGTTTTTGTCTGGTTTGTTTCCATGGTTTCTCATCGGTCCCTCATCCTCTTAAAGTGTGTGCTGAGGATATTTTCTGAGAACACAATGAAGTGAGATGGACACAGAAAGACCACAGGTAGACGTGTTTGCACTCCGCGTTGCTTTTGGTCGTTTTCTCAATCTGCGGATGTACTAAGAGCCTAAAAAAACAGCTCAGCAGCTTAAAATAAATCAGTGCTAAATGAAGATGGTTTTTCAAGGCTGACCCGGGTTTGTCAATGTGAAAAAGTGAATCAAATGAGTGTAAATACAGAGTGTTTCCTTCATACAAGACAATCAATTGTTGATTGAATCTGTAGTTATGATATTAGAATAAGTTCACAATAAAGAAGCAGCAAAATTACTATTTTAATCATGCCGCTGTCGTTTTGAGGTTTTATCTTTCCTCGGCCGAGCTCAGTCAGCAATGTGTGTGTGTGTGTGTGTCTCACAAAAGAAGACACTAGCGTGATGCTCGTGTGTAAAAAAGTCAAGTGTATTCTCCTCCTCGACATCGGCCTGGTAAACCTTTTCTGCTTCGTGAGTTACTGGTGGAAAAATCACCAGACATGATGGACAGAACTGAGGATCAATAATGTTTATAATAATAATAATAATAAGGATAAAGAACAACCTCCTCTGTTGTCTCAGTACGAACACACACTCCCAACTTGCTTTCCATTTATTTTTTCCTGTTGTTTCCTGAGTGTGAGTGTGTGTGTTTAGTTTTTACTAAAGTTCTCCTGCTGTTATTGCAGCAGTTTCTCTGCTTCATTAGCGTTATTGGTTCAAAGCGCTTTGTGAGAGCGGCTTCAAACAAACAAACAAACACAAAACAACTCACTTTCTCTCTTTGTGACTCTTCCTATCGCTCCCTCCACATCAAATTGGCCCACCTTCCCCCAATCTCTCCCTTTCTCTCTCTCTCTCTTTGCTAATTTCTTTTTCAGCTTTTTTTCTGCGCCTACCTACACTCCTCTGTCAGTTTCACCCCCTCACATCCTGTCTCCATCTTTCTCCTCTCCGTTTGTCTCTGTCTTACTCATTGTCAATTCTTTCATCTTTTCACATCCCTCTCCTCTCTCCTCCTACTTTCCCCAGTCTCTCTGATGTGTTGTTGGGCAGGCTGAAGCTCTGTGTGGTGGTAATGAAGCGCACTGAAGGCCAGGAACGAGCCCGGCACCCTCACACACACACACACACACACGCAGGAAGTGCCCCTGAGGCCAGAGGGGTACATGAAAGAGGTAACTGAGCGCCAGGGCTATAGAGGCGATCCACGGGCTCTCAGATCACAGCACCTCAGAGAGAGAGAGAGTGTGTGTGTGTGTGTGTGTGTGAGAGTGTGTGTGTGTGAGAGTGTGTGTGTGTGTGTGAGAAAGAGTGTGTGTGTGCGTGAGTGTGTGTGTGTGTGAGTGTGTGTGTGAGTGTGTGTGTGTGTGAGTGTGTGTGTGTGTGTGTGTGTGTGTATTCCAGTTGCATCGATGCTTTCAGGACAGCATTGGATGATGTGACAATCTGATGTGAAGCTGTGCGTCAGTCACACACACACACACACACACACACACACAGTATCACTGCACACTCTGAGTGCAGCTTCAGCTCTCCTCGTCTGTCCATCGTCCTCCACAGCGGAGTAAAGGCACATTTCCATAAGAACAAGGACATTAACATCAGACACTGAAGTGCCTTCACTTCACTGCTGGTTTGAATATTGGAAGTGAAACATCTTTCAAAGGAAACACGGAGCTGTGTGAGCGGGCGTGCTGGTTTTTTGTTAAACTGAGTTAAGGTTACCTCAAGTGAGCGACACTACGACAACAAAGACAAACCGAGACACCTGATGACCTGCTGGGGAACTACCTTTGTCTTTGACTGCTTTTTATTATTTAAAACCCACAAATTCCACTCAAGTATGATTTATCCAGACAAGCTAACCCCGCCCTTCATTTACAACCTCACCTCACCGTCATAGTCGGAGGTCACTGCAGCGAGCAGAGTGACATCACGGGTCAGAGGTGTGTGTGCCAAAACCTTCTTCCAAAGAGTGTGTAAACCTCCTGATAATAAAGCAGGTGTTGGTGGAGGTGAACAGTCTGCTGTATTCTCAAAGCCACGCTCACTTTTAAGCGTCCAATTAAACCTGAGGGATTTAATTTAAATATACTTCAATCACAAATACAGTAACACATTACACTTTAAACTTTTCCTTTTGACCCCTCAAGTTGTGTGTCTGTGTGTATTTTTTTGCATTTTATCTGTATTTTCTGTTTGTCTTTAATCTACGCGCTCTCTGATTTTATGTTTTGGGTCTGAGGAAGCATGAAGACAGCATCTGCTCACTGATTTAGACATTTATACACATGTAAAAGTGAATGCTACACTCGGCGTGTGAAGATATCACGGCGTAGAAATGGACCTGAGTGAGATGCTGCAGCCACACATCTGGAGCAGCAGTGGTTTGGTTTAAACGTAAGACCAGTTCACACTATCAGCACAGGAGATCTGATTCCCGCCTAAAAGTGATCTTAGTGTCAATGAAAAATAACTCTAATAATGAAATCCGGTCCCACCCGCTTCCAAATGATTCTTCTCAGCGCTTGTCAAGCTGACACTTCTCTGGCAGTGAAGAACGGTGGATTTGGAGAGGGCATGAAAGAGGACGGCAGGTAGATGATATTCAAATGTGTCAGCCCTTCAGAGAGAAAACTCGGCACTCCCTCAGGAACTGTCTGATGAATATTAATATGTGGTAACAACAGGAGCGGCGTGCCAGGCCTGTCAGGTCTGGAGACAGGTTTCTAGTTTGAGGGCAGAGAGCGTCGCTTCTCCACCTCTCGCAGCTTTGTCAACTTGTTTTCCCTACGCGCTACACGGGAGCTTTGTCGCTGGGCTCAGGATTTCTCTCCGCTTTGATATCTTTCCCCAGTTTGCCTTTGGTGTGTACTTCACAGGCGCCGTGGCAGCACTCATTAACACACTCTGACAATTGTTTTCCTCCTCTTTTATGCCACTGTGCTACCTGCCACCCCACCTAATTGTCCCATGAGGGACATAACAACAATGAGGAGCGAGAAATGGCCTTAATTCATCTTAAATTAGCATTTGTGCTAATGTCTGATAAAGAAGCATGTTAATGGTGCTTTTATAGAGTAATTGTAGACTGGAAACAAGTGCAGCTTTCATTTGGGAAACCTCTAATCAGAATTCAGGAAACAAGCGCTCCCTTTGGGATAAAATACAGAAACTAGCATCACAACCGTCAGTTATAATATTTTTAAATGAACACAGTGATAATGACTGAGGAACAAAGCCACGTGAAGTCGACATTTTCTTTTGTGGATTTGGATTATAGTACTTTATGATTATCGGCTGATATTAAAATGGCCATCTAATAAAACAATACAGTAATTACCTCACATTTTATATTACAACTGCATGAATGATAAGCATACGGTTATAGATTATAAGTAGTTTTTTTTATGATATAATGTTGAATTTGGCCTCATGGAAGAGCGTTCTGATACTAAACCTCCTGAACTTGCTCATATAAGTGTCACCAAACTCTCAACAAACTTGTTGTAAATCTCGTTTCATTTTGATGAATGCCACCAAAGAGGTTTGTGTTTGAGATTTTATCATGAACATTATCAAAGGCTGCTGCATACATGAGGCTTCTGTCAGGTTTCACTTATAGAAATGTCACTAAAGAGTGAAGAGAAGAAATTTCACATCAAACAGAGTCAGGTCTTGCTGTCAGAAATCAGCAGATGAAAGCATTTTGTTTAGCGGTGTCAGTAAGAGATATTACTACAGCAGTCAGTTCAGCGACTTTAAGCAGCCGTACTGACATAAATGTAGATGCAACAGTTGACAGGAAGTGTGACGTTAAAACATGTCTTTAAAAAACCAAAGAGGTCTCTGAGTTTGATCGGAGACTCTCTTTTGGTGTGGTATGTGGTATCTGTTGGTTTATGAGAAGTGCACAAACATCTACTAAATTGTACTGTCAATCTTAAGTATGGGGATCAGAGGGATTTTCTCAGGTCAGCCATTATACTGAAGAACAAATCTGTGTGAGAGGCCCATTGATTGGCCCACACTAACCTCAAAATATCCTACATACTGTCAGTTTCCATAATCACTGACACTGTTCAGGCCTACTGATGAAAACTGATAACATGCAGAAATAAAGATCCTTGATATCTTTGCCCTCTATCGTGTCAGTTTCAGATAGTTTTGTGCGTCACACCTACGCACTCGATCACGCAACTGACTGCAACCTCAGCATGCACGTCCGCCGCTAACGTTTCACTCAAATGTGTGTGTGATTAGAAATTCACTTTTATTAGCCCCGGGGATTCAGTGCACGCACGCAGAAGCAGCAGTCTACACACAATGTCTACAAATATATCATGCATTTTTTAACACACACACACACACACACACACGGGGCTCCACCTCATTCATGTTCATAAGCACAAGGATGTGTTTATTTTACAATCTTGATCTATACAGCGAATCAGAAGCTGTAACGACAGCTGTGACCTGCTCTCGGAGCTGATTGGCAATAAATGTGGGCGTGCGGTGTTTACTCTGTCTCACTTGTTGTTACATCACTTCTGAGTGAGCTGACAGGTTGTAGAGTCGAACCCGAGATCAGCTGTCAGGAGCCGTCACATCTGTGATGAACTACTTATGGAGAGTACGTGGAGTATCACCTCACACCTCAAAGTTTATCTGTCTGAAATGTGTCTTTGATAAGATTTCTGGAAGCTGCAGCTCCATTTGTTTTCTCTTATAGTGTGTTTCCGAGCTGACAGTTTGATTATCTGCTCTGAATCAGTGGATAAGTTGATGTTCTTGATTCTTCTCACATAAAACAATCCAACATGGAGTCTGAAAACTAATCTAACCATTCGCTCCTCTCATTGGTTTGATGTGTCTGGGAGCTCGTCCAGCTCAGACCTCCATTTATTCTCCATTTAGCTGCAACTGTTGGTTTCATTTAGCCGCATCCCAGCATGCAAAGCGCACCTGGTACGGGAACTGTTAAGCTGAAAGTTGTGGCGTACACCTTGTAGTTGGGTCAAATCGTGTTTGGTCGGATCACACTTCAGATTTCTTTGGTCGGACTCACACCGATCACTCTAAAGTGTCTCGGTTCGATCCACACCTGAGTACAATTGTTTTGTTCCAGTCAGATCAAAAAGGGAAGAGCCTGATTCAATCTGACTGAATAACGCAGGTTTAAAACACCCTCAGTGGAGAAAGTCTGTGTTTTGAAGTAAGTACAACATTTGGATTAAAAACACGTCACATGGAGACATTAATTGGGTAATAACCCAATTATAGCCATTATCAGCACAATACCTTCAACATATATGACACTGATAAAACACATTACCAAGACATTACCCTGCTATATATACACCTTTGTTTTACCCTCTTACATCTATTTCAGTCTCACATTACCACATTACCTGGACATACACATTGTTAATACCAAATAACCTGGTTGTTTCATCAACTACATATTATTATTATAATTACTGTTATCATTATTATTATTATTATTATTATTACTGTTATTGTTATTATTATCTCTTTAATATCAGACTAGTTGTAATATAAAGTGTTACTGACATAGTTTAACTTTTTGTACCAGACTGTCTCTCCTTGTCATTCACTAACTCTGCAGTTTGAACAGACTCATTTTCATTCAGCAGTCGTTATCACCGTTACTTGCTCTCCCCAACAGCTGCTTACATTAGCTAACATGAGCTTTCAGTCCAGCAGGTCAAGAAGCTGAATCGACTTCAGTGGAGGAGCCATCTTTGTGTTTTCAGGAGCAAACAACGTCACGCACGTTAACAGAAATGAGTTCAGTCGAGTGAATCGGAGCGTGATATTTTCTCCTCGTCCTCACTCAGTCAGCTCTTACCTGGTCCCAGTCTATACTGCGGAAAAACGTGTGTGACTTGATATCTGTGAAGCCCGTCTGGACCTGGCAACCCAGCCGCTCCTTAGGATCCTGTTGAGACGAGACAGCTGGTCAGAATCGTAAACAGGAGTGACAGTAATGTGAGATTATTCTTTGTAACTTTGTAACACCTAGATGTACACAACACAGACTTCCTGTCAGCTTCAGTCTACGTTATGTGGTCGGTAATAAAGTCCAGGGGGACGATGTCAGGAAACAGCATCTCTAATGTTTCAGAAGTTTTTTACTTCTTAAGAGAACGACGCAGTTACCAACTAGTAATGTTGGCCGTGCATGTTTCATCATCACAGCATGTGTACACGTACGTACGGTCCCCTGTTAACTGCTTAACGTGGACTGTGCTCTTCTCATCACAACAATAATTTACAGAGGTGAAGTGTGAAAAGCTAGAGGGCTGTTTGCACTGTGCTGGGGCAAAGAACACAAAATAAAAAAATGTTATGTTGTATGTATGTGTTAATTACACACATCATTAAAAATGATCACTATACAAGTGTTTTTAAATGTTCATTACAAACGCCTTTTGCTGCTGACGCTTTACTAAAACGTATCTTTTCAGTGTTATGCAATATTTTTCTCTCAGGCAACAGTCTTCCATTCATTTGAACTGAGTATAAGGACACATATGCTGCTATTCTACATGTACTATTATCTATTTTTGTGCTGTATTTATCAGTATATTCTCTATTTTTTCCTGTCTGTGGCTTTCAGCTCCAAGGTCATGGGTTCCTAATGAAGACGTAAATCTATAAACACACAGACAGAAAGCTTTATGTCTAAAGAAATCTCAAAATAGGTGCTCACTTCAGTTTTTATTGAACATAAAGGAGGAAACAGTGCATTTATTGGGGACTATTTTCAGCTGTGGATGAAACCGCATTTGGCACTCTATTGAGCATTTGTGGTAGCAGGACAGTGTGTGTGTGTGTGTGTGTGTGTGTGGTAGTAAATAAAAATAAAGTACAGTGTGTGTTCATGGTGATGAAGGAACAACAGTGATGTGAGTTAATAATGTAGTATACAGAAGGCATCTATTATTATTCACTATTTGATCAGTTCATTTGTTAGCTTGGATCTTTTTATTTGTTGACTTTCAGTAAAGTCAGACTGATAATAATTGAATCCATCACAGTGAAGATGCCGTTTAGAGATAACCCTGCCTGATAATACGGCTGTGAGTATTATCTGACTTTGCCTTTGCATCGAGTAATTATTTCAGTGTGAAGCTGGGGGGTGTGGGCCTTGAAGATGAATGAAAAAGACTTGAAGATATGAAACAACCTAAAACAAACAGCTCTGTTTGGATGAGCCACAGTATAAAATATGCATGATGATCAGTACTCATCTTATCAACCTTTTATGATTATGATTTAAAGGAATAATTCAGCACTTATACAGGCTCATCTTGCTTTCTTTCTGGGAGTTGAGATGGAGTCAGGATGTCGTTAGCCTAGCTTAGCATAAAGACTGGAAAAACAGTGAAGCATCTTTACTAGTTCATGAATGAAACGAATGTAAAAATGAATGTTTGTGGTTTTTAGGGGAGGTTAGATCCTTTTTAACGGACGGCATCGTGGAGCAGAGACTTCCTGGAGTCAGTCAGGTTGCCGGGCAATGGATGAATAAACTGTTTGTAATTACACTTCGCAGGTCACCCTTAAAAACACATTTTATACCTCTCCTTCAGTGTTTGTGCTCTGTCCTGAGCTAAGATAATTACCTCCTGGTTCTTACTTGTCTTATCGTGACTTTTTTTACGTCAGTTTGAGTTTCTAATTTTAGGAGCATGAACTGAAGTTGGGACAACATTAAAGCGTCCATACGGCCTGCTTTCAGTGCGTGTGCTCGGACAGAGGGAGGGCTGATCTCACCTTGTTCAGAAAGCCTTTCAGCACGCTGGCAGCTTTCACTGACAGAGACCTTGGGATGCGAATGGGCTTCTCGAGAATAACTGTTGGCAAAAAGAAGAGAAGGACAGCAACAAAAAAGAAAGGGAGAGAGAGGGAGAGAGAAAAGGACAATCGTGAGTAGGGAGGAGGATGATTCACAGTCCAACCTGCCTGTGGGTGACCATGTCTGCTGCGTGGGAGTCAGAGGAAGGGAGGAGATACAGAGGACACTATTCTGTTCTTTCTCTCACAGCCTTGAGAATCCCACAGCTCAACAATGTCATACTAATGAGAACAAAAGTTTTTTTTTCTTCTCAAAGCCTAAATCCAAGGATGTAGTAGTACTTCAGTGTTTCACGCAGAAGTGACCACAGTTTTTGTTCCTCTGAGCTCAAGGCAATGTGACCAGTTTTCTTCAGACCTTGTTACTCTCCATCAAGTTTCAGAACATTCAGAGGCTACGCGCTCTCCATAAACACTTATCATCTCTGGATTATGATCGATCGTTGGGGAGAAGCTGCTGAATTGACTCTCTGTTGATGAAAAAAAATAGGATTCCTTTCACTAAAGAAAACCTTAAACATTCAAGGCTAAGAATTGGGCTCAAACTATTGGTGCTCGTTGTCTTTCAGTAAAACTGCTTTACAAAGAGGACCGCACGGTGACCAAGCATCAGCTCTCTTCTGTCGGATGTCATCAGAGAAGAGAAGAGGATGAAAATGTTGATGCACTCGTCACCGTCGTCTCTAATTATTTATAGAGACACATAATTATATATAAAATATTAATGTACACATTCAGCTTCGCTCTTTAGTCTCACTGGTATTTTAGCACACTTGTTTTATATGTTATTTGTTTTATATGTTTTACTTGTGCTGCTTGCATGTTTTCACATTTCTACTCTTGTGGTCAATAAAGTTGTGTTGTATTGTTTTCTACATGAGGGCTGAAAAAGAAAAGAAAGATACTCTGGCTGTTTTGAAAAAGTAAAGAGCAGTGTTGTTTGTAGTGAAGATACAAATAAATTATGATTTATGATGATTAAGTATCAGGTCTCCGTCATGATAACTAAGCATTAATTGCAGTAAGGTTGTCTGTTTGTATGGAAAATGTAATATCCAACTTCATCATGATGTGATTTTTATTTTACCTCTCACCCACTGCACTTCTGAAATAAAATCTTAACCCTGTCTTTTTGTCACCTTGTTTAAAAGATCCTCTTACAGTCCAACATATTTGGGAAATTACAACAGAGACACAAATGCAAAGTCACATTCTTCCACAACTTCCTCTCATTACAGCTTCATTATCATTGCAGCTGAATAAGTATTGGATATTTGTACAAAATGGTGAGACGAGAAGGAAACCTAATACTTATTGGACTCCAATAAAGACTGAGATATGTTGGAAAGCTCTGGAAAAAGCGAGGATTAGCTCATTTTAAAACAGCCTTTGTCATTATATTTCAGCTACTGAAGTGTTTTAATGGTTCCACCACTGAATCCCATGTTTGCCAGCCGTCTGTCTGTCAAAGCTCAGGGGTTGCCATGTGGAGCACTGGTACCCAGAGCAGGGCCTGGCACCGGGTCCAGCGAGGTGGCATATGGCCGGGTGGCTCCTGTAGGGAAGGGGTTGGTTTCCATTGGCAGGCTTTCATCCAGGAACCTGCTGCTCTACCGGTGAGACCGCCAGGAGTACGGTACTGGTGGCAGATGCTAGCCGTGGTGCCACGCTACGCTCCTGACAGTCACAGCAGAGACATAATGCGTCACATGAGGCTACTGCAGTATGGAGGAATTTCTGTTATGGAGGACTGTGTGGGTGGCTGTGTGAGAGAGGGAGGAGGAGGAGGTGAGGGGATGTGCTATGTAAGGGTACCATATGGCTCGAGGAAGCACAAATGCAAATAGAGGGACAGATATTATAGAGGTTCCTCCACCCTGAGGGTGCGATCACACCCTCAGTTTGTTTTCTTTGGTCCAAACCGCTCTGAAAAATTTGACTTGGATCCAATTTTGTATTTATGTTGTGTATGTCGGCACTGCGATGTTGCTCACAAGTACCTTTCTTATTGGACTGAGCTCTGCTATTTTAACTGCACATGCTGCTACGCTGAAGATTCAAGTCTGGTGACTGTCAGTGTCATCATCATGTCAGTGGTGAAACACTGTTCTCCATCCACAGGTGAGGCAGAAGTGATGGTTTTCCAAAGACAAATGTCAATGACTCTCCTAATGTCACAAATCCCAAATCTCAACAATGAATTGTGTGAAACTAAGCCTCAAAAAGGCCTCAACTTCTGTCAGAGGAGTAAAAAAAAGGAAATTATAGTAAGAATATAAACCAAAGGACCCTCTTTCATTTTAGCTTTATCCACTCTGGAGAAGTGCAGCATGTTGTAGCCTTCAGTGATCCTTCAGTGTGCATCGATGTACCTGCAGCATTATTCAGACCGACGAGTTAGATCAAGTACAGCAGCCGAGGCAAATCCAACAAAAAGATGTGCTGCTTCATGGTTTTGCACAGAAGAAGGTTTGGCGTCTTTGTACCCTGGAAGTCCTTTATAACCAGTTTGAACAGGAGATGTGTGAATCTGTCCTTTAATGAGCAGCAGTGTGTGTTTTGACATCATTGTGTGCTGCTGGTGTGTTGCTGATTCTCTGATGACCACCAGATGCCGGCTAATCAAATAATAAGTCCAAAAACAGGACTGCAATTTGATTAGCCGACACGCTGCATTGTGCTGCAGCAAAACTTGAAGGACTTTTTTTCGCTGGACGACTCCGCTGCTTTGTTTTGTTTTGTGATTTTAACCAGAGGCCTTTGCGTGTCATTGCAGCGGTCTCAATAACATGAACGAGGGAGGCTGTGCTAATGTGTGTGTGGACACGGCCTGATTGGGAAAATCAACAAAACCTCTTTCCAGAAATTTCCAGTCTTTAATTACACATCTCCTAAATGTGTGTACTGTGGGTGTAGTTGGGAGTTATTTTTACATTAATAAGATATCAAAGCATACAGTGAGAACAGAGAAAACCATGAACACGTCCTCTTTACAAACATATAGTTGAGGTCACATCACATACAATGGGGGAAATAAGTATTGGACACGTCAACAACTTTTTTCTCATTATATTTATTTCCAAAGATGCCATTCATGTGACATTTCTTCCAGACACTGGTATTAACTCAAATAATCCACACATGAAAAGAAATCACAAGATTCAAGTCCATAAATAATGATTATGTGGAATTAAGTGCAATAACACAGGAAAAAAGTATTGAACACACCATGGGAAAGCTGTATAGTTTGGCAAGGAAAGGCACCATACCATCTCAAACCTGAAAGTAATTAGTCTTTGTACTTCCTATAAGTGCAAACCAACATCAGCTGGGTTAGTGCTAATTGATGGCCCTATAAACAGGTTGTTTTTTCACCAAGTAGTCAAACAAGACACATCTCATGATGGGTAAAAGCAAGGAGCTCTCTCAAGACCTTCGCAGCCTGATTGTTGCTCAGCATCAGAATGGAACTGGTTATAGACTTATCTCAAAGAATCTGAGTATTCCAGTAAGCACCGTTGGGGCCATTATCCGCAAGTGGAAGAAGCATCACCTTATCATCAACAGGCCGCGCACAGGAGCTCCTCGCAAGATTTCTGACCAGGGAGTCAGAAAGATGGTCAGAAGAGTTCTCAAAGAGCCAAGGACCACCCGGAAAGCGCTCCAGAAAGACATGGAGGCAGCAGGTACAAGTGTTACAGAGAAAACGATAGGCAATGCACTCCACCGCCATGGCCTCTATGGACGCTCAGCCCGCAAGACTCCGTTCCTCAAAAAAAGGCATGTTGAAGCTCGTTTAAAGTTTGCTAAACAGCATCTGGATAAGCCTGTGGAATACTGGGAGAATGTTGTCTGGTCAGATGAGACCAAAATTGAACTTTTTGGCTGTCATACTACACACCATGTTTGGAGGAGAAATGGCACTGCACATCACCCAAATAACACTATACCAACAGTGAAGTTTGGTGGTGGAAACATCATGGCATGGGGTTGTTTCTCATCTCGGGGTACTGGCAGACTTCATATAATTGAAGGAGCAATGAATGGAAACATCTATCGGCAAATTCTTGAGATGAACCTGCTGCCATCCACCAGGATGATGAAGATGAAGAGAGGCGTGGCTGGACCTTTCAACAGGACAACGATCCGAAGCACACGGCAAAGTTGACTCTCGAATGGTTTAAAAAAAAGAAAATCAATGTGTTAGAATGGCCCAGTCAATCACCTGACTTAAATCCGATTGAACATTTGTGGAAAGAACTAAAGATAAGGGTTCACCAGAGGGCACCAAAGAATATTCAAGATTTGAAGACAATCTGTGCGCGGAGGAATGGGCAAAAATCACACCTGAGCAGTGTGGGCGATTAGTTCATACATACAAGAAGCGTCTGGAAGCAGTCATTGCAAACAAAGGCTTCTCCACAAAGTATTAAACGAGTCTCAGATAGTGTGTTCAATATTTTTTTCCTGTGTTATTGCACTTAATTCCACATAATCATTATTTATGGACTTGAATCTTGTGATTTCTTTTCATGTGTGGATTATTTGAGTTAATACCAGTGTCTGGAAGAAATGTCACATGAATGGCATCTTTGGAAATAAATATAATGAGAAAAAAGTTGACGTGTCCAATACTTATTTCCCCCATTGTATATTACACATTACAGCACATTAGAAAATACCCAAATGTGAGCATTACTCCAGATTTTGCTGCTGCTCTTTTTATGCGGTGCTTTCCAAGTACAAATAACTGCTGACCATCAGATTTCTACATCCATTTCCTTTTGCTGCTAAAATAATAATTAAAAAATAATGTTCCAGCTACAGAAAACATGCTCAAAGTTTTTGGGGATCTTTCCTTTGCTTCTCAGGTGGTTATTTGGCACAAGTCTCACTTCAAATGAAAACGCTATCAGCTGCCAAATGAAGCAGACTAATGGAGAAAACATCAAAGTGTTCCACACATGCACCCTGAATCTCATATGTAATAGAGGCCGTGATGTACTCCCAGATTTTCCACAGTTCATGAGGGGTGGAGGAGCATGCATCACATCATGTGCATGCAGCAGTACATCATTACAGGAATGCTCAAATATTAACCCTCTTCTTGCTCGTACTGTAAGAGTGTAACGCAGCGGCTGGGCTGTGAGATTCGTGCAGATAACAGCCAGCTGTTACAGTCTTATTATCCCTCAAGACATTAAGAAAACCAGCCTGTTTTTCAGCCTGACCAACATGCATTGTTCGCTCAAGTTTAATGAGTTTAATCAGCCCGAGGGTCGAATTTTTTCAACCCATAAAGGGGCATTTAATCTGTCAACTGAATTTGAAACACACAAGTCACTAAATTGGATTTCCAAAGTGGAAAAAGGGGAAATTAACACGAGAGGAACGTGTTCATCGATTCGAAATGTAAGAAAAAAAACTAAATGTGTGTTGTCATGCTTTCAAACTTCTGTATATCACTAATGAAAATATGACAGTTTACTCTAATGTGAAGAGATGCCATGCTCTAAAACAAAACAAGAGTACATTGAGAGACTAAAGCAAACTAAAACTAATTAACATTTGAGAGAAATAAAATTAGCCCCGTTTGTGAGATTCCTACATTTTAATGAAGCGTACCAGAACCATCTAAGCCTGGATTTACACAGACACAAATCCTTTACAGCCCAGAGCTGATTGTTATTCCATTACATGGGATGTGTTTTCTGTCTCGCAGTTATGCATCACAAAGGGTTAAATTAACATGTTTTTCTTTAAATGGCACCAAACAGCCCGCAATGTGCTCTCAATATTCATATTTGATTTCCCACTATTCCCCTATACTCCAAATCCCTTAAACCATAGAGAACGTTGTGAGATACATATAGGACACTATAGACACTGTCAGTGAGACTTTTTCTCAGTAAAGAAGCAGTAAAGGGGAAAATTTCCTTTTGTAAAATATTTATTTAGAAGCCAACCATCCCGAAAGCCGCAGTCACTGATAACTTTCAACGTTTGCAGTCACAGTTGTATAATTACAGCTTTTACTGCTTCTCACTCAGTGGAACAGATAATGGATGGACTTCATGTTTTTAGTTAAATGTCTCAACAACTATTAGATGCATTTAGACATTCATCTCCGCTTTGATTGATTTTTATGACCAAAATACCTGCAAAGCTAATGACATCTTCTTCAGTCTCAGCTGGACTTTGACGCTAATTAGCAAACATTATTGTGCTGAGGTAAGATGGCGACCATGGTTAAAGTTATACCTGCTTAACCTAAAGCAAGTTATCATTTCTCATTGTTAGCTCTATGATGTTAGCGTCCAGCCCTCAGTAACACTAACATGTCTGGTCTCCCTGTAGAGCAGGGTCATGAACACTTGCAGGTATAAACCACTCACCTTGAAAGAGGTACTCCTCTGTGTTCATGTCAGGATTGTCGGTGATAATGTCAAACGGGGACCTCCCAGCCATCATCTCAAACATCAGCACTCCCAGAGCCCACCAGTCCACGCTGAAGCCTGAGAGGACACACAACCACGAGACGAGGCGTTCACTCAGATACATGGGGGGCATGAAAAGACTGGCATGGTGGATTTACAAATGCTTCTCATCTTATCAGTAAAAATCACAAACTCGGGCTTGTTTGGTCGCTAATGAACATCCTCTTCATGAACATGTGCTGCTACTATGGTTACAAAAGTTGTTGTGTTATATTTTTAGTTTTATTTCTTAATTTTTCCATTAAACTGCCACTGATGATTCGTCATCAGTATCTTCAAACAAGTTTCGCCGTTGGGATCAGCGCATCATCTGGACTCACCGTAGTCCTCTCCTCTGAGGATCTCAGGTGCAATGTAGTTAGGCGTTCCACAAAAGGTGCTCGTGGTGTCACCTGGTCTGATCCCCTCCTGCAGGAGAGGAAGAAGAACGAACATGAAGAAGAAGAAGAAGAAGAAGAAGAAGGAGGAGGAAAGTGCAAAAGAGAGGAAAGTGGTTTCAGAGATAAAAGAGTCAGTGTGGAAGAGATGTGTGAGAACATGAATGAGAGAAGACGGAGGCTCTGTTAGGACTTCCAGTCAATATAGATGTGCTGCATTATTGATAAACCTACGCCAGCCGTCCACACACAGTCTACTGAAGAAAAAAACAATCAATGTGTCTCTTACCTTGCACATGCCATAGTCTGTGAGCTTGATGTGTCCCTCGTGGTCCAGGAGGACGTTGTCCAGCTTCAGGTCGCGGTAGATGATGCCCTTTTCATGCAGGAAGTTCAGAGCGATACAGATTTCAGCAGCATAAAACCTGTGAGGGAGAGCAGAGAAATACAGAGAATGATTGATCCGACTTGTCCTCTAGTGCCACCATCAGGACGAAGATTTATACCGGTACACATGAAAATATATAAAACTATAACCCTCTGTAGCTGCACATTGTCGACGATTTGTAAAAGTTGGAACAGCAGTTTAAAGTCTTTTGGACCTATTTACACTTGTGTAACATTACAAACACAGCACGGTATGAATGAAGCGTTTTCACATTAATGTAGAGACATGATATTATTATTGTAGTAGTAAAAACTAATGACCAGCACAGTCATAATGGTCATCACAGAGATAAACAGTGAATCTCTGTAGTGCTGTGATTGTGCTGAGAAAGAAAAAAGGGGCTTTGTACTCTGTTGTGGTGCTTCAGGTGATAAATATCCATCCATAACAGTCCTGTCATGTTTGAATAAAGCCACTGCGCAGCATTTATGTACCTATGTATGTCTGAAGACCAACAAAGCCACTGCTCAAACAGGCCAGCAGTATTCATGCCCTCAGAGGATGAACCCTTTCTGCTCTGAACACACAAAATGTCAGGATATCTTTTGATCTGACAGACAGATCACCGCGCCACCACTGGCACAGCTCTAAAGACGGCAGGGTGTCATTAATTATATCCAACACTTTTATAATGCGGGGTGTAATGAACAATGTGGCCTCTGGGGGAACTTACGTATGTGGCTTAAGCTGTTTTTAATGATGGGAAACGATCGGTGCTGTGCTTCTAAGTCATTACTCAAAGCCTGGACCCTGTTGATTACTTTAAACCAAAGCACACACATATATACACACACTACACACATGCAGGATATTTGGTTTATTTCTAATTTATCACTGAGTGTTGAGGTATAAAGCTCATGAGAACATATTTATAGCAAACATTAAAGCCTATAGTTTTGAGTGGATGTACTTGGTGTGGGTCTTTGGTGAGTCAGTGGCATGTTTCCTCCTCGTGTGTAGGTAGTGTGTGTTCTGTCTTTAGGAGATAAGCCTTCATTAACACTGACGAGCCTCTCTCTGTCTGTCTGCTGTAAATCCACGACACGGAGGGAAAAGACTGTGGAGCGGCGATGTTTGACAGAGAAATCACAAATCCCACATCGCTCCCCCACGTTTTTTTCGCCGTGACAGCCTCCATTGTGCGCCGTTGTTTCATGGCTGGCATCAGACTGATGGAGGCTGCGTCCTATCAGCAGCACCATCCATCGCCCACCGGCCCGCCTCCCCCACGGCGCGGGGGAATGCGGCAGGGCTCTCTCTAAGAGCACTGCTCATGAATATGTACAATCATTATGAGTGATTAACATGCTGCTTTGCATATGTACAGCCACTGTCTCCAGAATACAGATTGCAGGGGCCGATAGGGGCCCAACGGTGCCTCTCTAAATTACCCAGCCTTTGATCCAGCATTTATCAGAGCCGCAGTTGGAGTGCCCCGCAAGTACACAGGCACAATGAATTATGGGTGCTCATTATATTTCTCAGAGGTGGAAAAAAAAAAAGTGTTAAGTCTGGTTTTGGCAGCGCTGCCACGTCCATGAAGAGCTGCTAAAGCATCCCATTAGGCATACGTTTGTAAGGAGTACTTAGAGGAAGTATGCTGTTGAGGTGCAAAGCCGAGCACACACACTCCAGCTGCCCTTCACCGAGAAACACAAGATGCTTTTATGAAACTGACGGCTTTTTGTTCTTACCAAAAGACAGAAACTACTCACACTCTGTCCTTCACATCACGCCGTCATGTGAAACACAGAGGAGCCCATCTGGAGGAGGTTCAATCAGTCCAACCCAAAATAGTTGCCAACTGCATAAATGTGTTTCCTGTGTACCTCGATGACTCTGCCATGTCAGCTTAACCAAAATCTAATCATAAATTCACCCACCTCTCTGTCCTCCTCCTCGCCTGCAGGCTATTTCTGGAGCACTTCAGCTGGCTCCTGATGTTTTTCTCTTACAGTGCACAGTCTACATGCTGTGTCTCTCATAAGAGTAATGAGAAAAGTCTCATTTTTCATGTGAAGGCAACACACTTGAAGACTTCATACTGAGTCTAAATACAGATGCTTAAACTCTGGATTTATTTTAATAATCTATGTAAAGAGGTGTCGTGACACCTGAATGTTTACCTCGCGTGTTCTTCAGGGAGCTTCCTTTGTCGTTGCATATGAAACATCAAGTCCCCGCCGTTAACGTATTCAATCACCAGGAATAACCTGCAAACCAGAGCACGGGACAAAACCCATCAGAACCACACTGATATGTTTTAACACAGAAAAATGTAGTATAGTATATGTAGTATGTAGTTTTAAAAGCATTTGAAAAATTAAGAAGATACGACGAAAATGACATCAGTATATCAGATCTAAAAAGAGATGTCGGCTTGTGTCACTTTAAATCTGTCTTTTTTTAAAGGCATATTCTATATCATTAAATATATTTGTCAGTGTTAAAGGACTACTGTTTCTTATAATTCTTCCGATTTTTTAGTCTCATGCAGACGTCACAGAGCAGGATCGGGTTTGTGGTTCAGTGTTTACATTATTTTGATAGTTTGACGAGCTGAGAGGAAAAACTACACTTTCTACGTTTACTGTGTGTTTATTGTTCATTGCTCATATATATGCTTTAATAGGTTTGGACATATTAAAGATCACCACACTCAGGACACACTACTAAGCTGCAAAATGACCCAAAACACTATATACGGAGAAATGAAGGCTCAGCACAGAAATCAGATGTTTGGTGATGAAGCTTTTGTTCATTAGACCTTCATCTGGGAAAAGGTTTGACTAAAAAGGATTCTCAAGACTTATAAAGGCAGAAAAGCACACCTGTGCTTTTATTATACAAGTGGAAACTGAGATTAGTCAACATAGAGTGCAATCAGAAGATCAGAATAATCCAGATAAGTATCAGAAGTAATAAAGTGGAATGAAAAATCAGGAAAACTATCTACAAGTGCAGATCCTGTGACGTTCAAACACTTAAAAAAATTTATTTGTAGCATAATTATATAAAAAAAACAACAATGGACTTTCATGACATAAGAAGCTTTTGCTAAACAGACATTAAGTGTTGGGATAAATTTGCCCTGATGGGAAAATACACCAGCTGAAGATCATATTCCTGAGAAGTACTGTCAGGTGTTAAAACACAGTGTGCGCTCTCATAAAGCTCTTACCGACTTTCTGTCTGGAAACAGGAGTGGAGGCCGACTAAGAAGGGATTGGTGGACGCTTGCTCAAACACATGCTTCTCTGTCTGCACCCAGTCGATATCCTGGAGGGGTGACGGAGGGAAGGGATGGCATGAAGGAGAGGTAATGTATTAACAATCAATTGTCTGATCAATAGACTCTCAGTGGTTAAACAGACAGGCGGACAGACACGGCGTGTCAACGGTTAGAAATGGAGCCAGTGTTGAGAACGATCCTCACCGAGCAACACGAACATCAAAATGTCTTAAAAACCATTAAACACTTAAACGAATGCTCAACATTGATTAATTAATTATATATACAAATACATTGTGGTAGATTACTTAAATAATTCAGCATCACAAGTGACATTTTAATCAGGCCTTTAAAAGACACTTGGAGTCTAGGTCAGCAGTAAATATCTGACTGACTGACTGACTGACTGACTGACCAACTTTAAAACTTTTAGGTTTTATATAGTGGATATGGTGGATATGAAGTAAAGTACAGTTTAGGTAAATTATGTGTCACCTTTCTACATCTTCACTATAAAAGACATCAAATACAATATGACAACAATAAATAAAACACAGATGAAATAAGTCTGAACAGGTTCACAGATTAAGTCAGCAACTTTTTAAGGTGGAGCTGATTATTGATGAACTCTAATACATGAATTATATTTTATACTCCCATTATAGGATCTGAACATCTGAATTTGCAGAGCTGTCAAACAGATGTAGGAGGGGAAATATAAAGTATTTTAAAATGGTTCTCCACTGTCGGTCAGTAAAGCAAGACCTCGTCTGATTATTAGAAACCTGCCGTATCTTTATTCACAAATCATTTCTCTGAGTGAACCACTGTTATCAGTCTGCTGTGCTTTTAATCGTTCACACTTCGGTTACAGAGCTGCGTGTTTGGCCTGAGGCGAGGATGTTTTATGCTGATTTAAAGCGTCTTTAAGTGGAAACTTTTATGTGATCTACAGAAGAGTGTCTAAATTTTGAGCTGCCAACACCATGGTTAATTTATAACGTCACAACGGAGGCCGCATATTGTGCACATGATACCAAATTCCTTTTGGTTAACATTAGACTACTAAAGAGAAGAATTATTAAACTAATGTGCATGAATAGAGCCATGAATAAATAAAACATGTGGCATCCAATCAAAACATTCAGAGGGTTGATGATTTCCTCAAATCCTCTTTATTAGGGCAGATTTCCAGTTTTGTTCTGGAAAATGTGGATTTAAGTACGAAGTGTTTATGAGGGAGGTGGAGGCATGAAGACTCGATTTATGTTGTAGTTGTGCAGATGCAGGATGATGCTCTGACTACATGAGCTCAGAGGTTTGTGTGTTTTCAAAGAGTTTTACGTTGAGCCACAGCGCCATCTGGTGGCTTTAAACAACACAAACGCTGCAGAGTCAACAGGATGCAGAGCTCTTAATCTTTTAGGCCCATTTTCATCCCTGTAATAAGCTTTGATTCTTTAGTTTTGTATTATTTTGTACAGTGTATGCAGAGTTTAACATCTGAGATTTTCTGGATAAATACATTTTTCTTGCCTTTATATTCTTCAGCGAACTTCTGCACATCACTTTATAAAGACTGTATGTTTTACAAGAGAAACCAGTGAATAAAATGTCAAAGATCACACTTCACTTCTGCTATTTTATTCACTGCTGCTGCTCTTATTCAGTGTGCAAAAATCAAACTATACACAATAAAATAGCAGAGCTGAAGAGCTGAATATTTTATGATTGGTGGTCTGAGTACTGAAGAAACAAGCTGAGCACACTGATGTTTAAAAGACATTAATCAACTCATTAAGTCTGAATTATCTGGACTTTAATCAAGTTCTCAAGAAAACACATAACTCCCCCTACAACTGCAGACATTTTAAAGTTTTTTAAAGTTTCTGTGGTGGGTGAATGGATAAACAGATGTTTGAAAAAAACAACTCAGATACAAATAGTTGTTTTTCTACAAATTGAACGAATTAAATATAACATGTTGATTAATGAGCTTTAGAGGCGTTTGCAGGGAGGCTTCCTGTTTCCCTGCTCCAAGACTTCATGCTAAGCTAACCATGTCCTCTAGCTCTGGACTTAAAAAGGTATGAGGAGGAGGATTTTCCTAAATAATACAGTCTACAGACTCATTTCCTCACTCGCCTCTTGTGATATTTACTCATACAGATACTTTTATTTGCAGTGGTACTATTTCTGCTTCCACTTAAATACAGTGGAGTGAGTGTAATTAAGTTTGTGGTGCTCACAGATTTAATAAAACAACAACACGACAACATCTCTCTCCAGAAATGAGGTCCTGGTCACACTGCATCATCCACAGAAAGCATTGTCTCTTTCTTATTGTTTAACTAAAAACCTGGATAAATACACACATCTGCATTTAAAATAAGTTTTTTTTCTGTAATTTGGGTGAACTGACCCTTTAAGATGCTGATATGGAAGTATTGTGAGGGTCCTCTTTCTTGTAGACTTGTGAATAAAATGTGTCTTAACCCATTGAAATAAGAAACCACCGTCCTCTGCCAGCTCCATTCACATTCATGATAAATAATAAATGTGAATGTATCTCTGCATAGTTCCTGCTTTAGGAGAATTATGCAGACTTTTCCTTTTTTGAAACGAATTTCACGTCATGTTCATCTGGCCATTCATCGCAAAAAAAAAAGAAAAAAGATGTTGTACTCAGATTTCAGCTTCTCCTGTGAGTCACCCACTTACTTATCCCTGCTTCCTGCTAAGCTCCCTTTTCCCGATTCATAAGCTCTCTGCCTCTTTTGTGTCGTTTTCCACCCCCTCTTCGTCTCCCCTCCTTTGTCCGACTCCCTTTTTTCCTCGTTCCTTTGAGAGCCAGTCTGACTCAGTCCTCTTTGCTCCCTTTTTCACTCATCCCTGCTTTCCATCTCTCCACACATCTATCTCTACGCTCCTTTTCCAACTTTTTATCCTTCCTCCCTCCTCTCCTCTCCTCACTGCTCTTGCATAGTCCAGCCCTTCTCAATCCCTGACCCTGCTGTCATTCATCAGAGACAGGCAGAGTGAAAGGTCAAAGCAATTAGACAGACAGGAGGATTTAAAACCAGCAGTCAAAGAGTTATTAAGTCGAAGAACATCAGCTGCATAATGTGGTTAAAAATCGTCTCTTCACATTCGATTAAGTGATTTAACTCATCCTGAAGCAGCGCAGAGATCACAGATCAATGGGTCATCTGAAGTCTGCAGCACAAACTGGAGGCGACAAACACACATTAAAAGTAGTCGAGCGACTCCGGGGAGAGAGTGGGATTAAATTGCTGCTTTTTTTCTGGAGCAGTGACGCATGTGGAAGCTGGGAAATGGGACAGCAGTGGATCCTGACGTCTCCTACATGCGGGTTTACACAGAAATCAGGAGGTGCAGATATATATATATATATATATATATATATATATATATATATATATATATATATTTTGACTTGTGTGTATATGCATACGCTGGTGTGTGTCGGCATTTGGCACGATTCACACACGAATGACTCATCCAGTATTGTCACCTCGTGTCCAGTCTGTCTCGCTGTAATCCAGAGGTATAAAGAGAGGAGGCTCCTCGCATTGCGACGGTTTGCTTTAGAAACATCTGAAGATAAAAGCTTTCAACCTTTGTGCGCTCTTTGTTCGTTGTACTGTGGGAAATGTCATATTGTACACATGTTAAAGGATTACTCTGATTTTTATACCATGGGTCTTTGTGTATTTGCAGATCAGTTTCATTGACACTGTGGAAGATGTGTGAGCGGGTCGCAGAGTTGAACACAAACTCACAGGTTTGCCAGATTTATTTAAAAGAGACCGACTGTTGTTTTCTCACTGCCCGGTCGTTCTGTTGTTGTTTAAGAGTCAGCTCATGTACGGGGGAGAGAAACCTGTGCAGGAGCAGTGGTTGAGGATACTCTGCTGTTCTGATTGGTTGTTTTGATTCAGGTGGATTCTTGTTAAATGATCTTTGAGGCAGCAGGTGGAGTCTGATTTTATCACAGATTATCAGGCTTATGTACTTTTGTCAGGACACAGTTAAAGTTTTAGCAAATATAACTCAAAAAGTCATTTTTAAATAAGTTTTTTTTAACTGTTGGACTTTGTGGTGTTGTGTCGTCAGTCCTCATCCATTACTTTGGTGAGTAAAACGTTATCATAACTACATAACATAAAAAAGTATCATTCACAAAAATAAGGCCTAAGTTGTAATAAACCAGAATTATCTTTGAATATTTATGTTATGTTTATGTTAATTTATGTTGTCAGACACCTGTGCAAAACAGCACACAAAGATCCTAAAAAACTGTTTTACAGAAACATGACTGAGCTCCATTAGTCAGATTTCAAAGTTTAGTTGATGAGTCTGGAAATGTTGAGCAGCTACTTGACAACTGAGCAAGTTAATTAATAAAATGAGTTATTTGCATTAAGTTGTTGATGATATGAACAAAGTTAATGGGACGACTCTTGCATTAACAGTTTGCCTCAGGTCCACATCAAATCATTATTTCTTCTCATTATTAACACTGTAGTTTGGTGTAATAACAAGTTTTAACTAAGAACAGTCAGTCAGACTCAGCACCAACCAACCCAAAGTACCTTGCACGCAGCCATGTACCTGTCTTTGTCTCACATCACTGACATCAGGCGTCTCACCTCGTCATCGTGGACCAGCTCCTTCTTCACTACCTTCATGGCGTAAACCTGCTCGTTCTTCTTTAGTCGGACCAGCAGGACCTTAGCGTAGCTCCCGCGCCCGATCACTCGGATCAGGTCGAAGTCGGCCAGCCCGAGAGTCAGGCCCGGGGACAGCTTGATGCCATCCATGCCGTCCACCACTGCTTTGATGTCCTGAAGGAGGACGAGGTCAGACAGGTACGAGTATAGAGATACAGTCAAAATAAATATGTGCATTCAGAAATGTGGTTAGAATATCCATCTATGTCCAAGTTCTAGGTGAAAGAATGATCGGGTGACAATGCTTTTTTGAGTGTTATGTTCTAAACAGACATCAGTTTAGCTTGTGGCTGCAGTCAAAGGAAAAGATGATTATTTTACGATTGCAAATGTAAGAGTTTCATGCAATTATCTCTTAAATGAGTAACAGTGATTCAGAGCTCCTCTCACCTCTGAGTCTGCATCTTCAGTTTTATCCACTGTACAGTTGTGCGGTAAAAATGGTACTAAAGTTAAAGAAAAAACAGAAACAGAGAGTCAGTTTCAACGTGACTGAAGTGAATCTGCAGCCTTCAACATGTTGTTCTCTTCTTTGGCCAGTAGATGGAGGCAGAGTACAACAATCAAGTCAAGCTATCCAGAGGAAATACCAAACTAGGTCAATCCACAGGAGGTCCCAGACCAGCTCATATCAGGGACCCCCAAACAGACCCCCCCATTATCACTTCACAGTCTCCTTTTAATAGGATTTAACACTGTGTGGCTCTATGGGGCCCGTCGGAGCACAGTCATGTGGTTAGGTAACGCTTACATGCTTACATAAGAAGTGACAGTGACAGTGAAGTGAGCAGGATCCAGAGTGAATCTCCTGAACAAAGTAGTCCTTCTATTATTTATTCGCCTGGTGACTCCCGGAAAAACATCAAGAGCCCCTGACTGCCTCCTGATCCCGCTCTCCTCGGTGTATTCTGTACTCTGTAAACCTTTGGAGGTTAATTCACGGCTCTAAACTGTTTGTACTCGCTGTGTTCAGTCATGTATGTTTGTTTGTTTGTGATGCTGTCATACGTGTCTCACTGCCGCAGAGCTTCAGATCTGAGGAGTGGGTGTTGAATGTGACAAAGACAGAAAGCAGATGTAAACACACGCCAAGTCTGGCTTATGTTAAGCCTGAAAAGTTAGCCAAGCTTCCCTCAGGCTAACTCTGAGCTAAGAGCATGTTTCCATGGTAACAATAAGTACCACCAAATGAAGGAATCTGAATGATGTTGTGGAGCGAGTGATGAGTTTTTAACGATGGCACACAGCAGAGAGGACGCGGTCGGTCCTTTAAAACTATCCTGACTCTGAATGACGAGTCAGCAGAAGTCCGGACACGTCAGGTCGGAGACTTTCTGACTTTGTTGTTGTTGTTGTTGTTGTTGTTGAGGACTTTTTACTAGGAACATTTTGTGCTGGAGTCAACACAGCTGAGAGGTCTGACGTGGTTCCTCTTTACTATAAACTGTTTTTGACTTTACTTTAAGATAACAGGAAATGCAGTGGACTTTAGACCACTGATCATTAAACTGAAGAAAAATGTTTTCAGAAATGTGATAGTGATTTTTTTCATTTACTGAGACATTTTTTATCATCTCCAGCTCTGTGGGAGACTATTTTTCATCAGCGCCCTCAAAAATCAAGTGTTTTTAGTCTCTATAACTCTCTGAGTTAAATTTGAGTGTTTTGTCACAGTGCAAACACACTCAAAGCCTGCTCAGAGTCAGTGTGTAAAGTGGATTTTGGACACATAACCACCCTAAAATGTCAACAACTTTACACTTGTTTATGCTGGTGTTGTAAAGTTGTCCTGAGATGACTCAGCTCAGGTCTGCCTCCAGGTGTTTTTTAATGTCAGTAAATGGGCCTTTAGATGAGCCAGCATGTTTTTTCAATCTTACACACAATGTATGCGAGTGTGTGAAGCAGGTCACTGGCGTCGCAGGTCAAAATCAAGTGTATGTAGTAAAGTAAAAAAGTAAAGTATGTAGAAGTATGATCTTCATTAGCTTATCAGTTGTACATTGGATATCTTACAGGAGCCAATAACATGGCAGTATTTCCCTCTCTTGTTAAAAAAAAAAAAAGGTTTCGGTGTCTTACTCCCATCTGTGTCCTCTGTGTCGTCTGGTGGAAGGTCCACCTCCTCACTCTTGGCATCTGAAGGGGGCTCCTGTGATGGCATGACTGGATCCTGAACAAAGAGATTCAGAAATCCAGCTAAATATCCCCTCACACATTCCCCCAAATATCCAGGGACACATCCGCTCGTGGTTTTACACTCCTGGAGGAGCGTGTGATGAATCATGTTTGTGATGAAGGGAGTGTGTGTCTCTCTCAGCTGATGCACAGACATGTTCCTCTCCAAACTCTCGTGACAGTGTGAGGGTTTCTCTGGAAAGACATTGAGTCATTTCATCTTATCAAGCCTCAAAGTCACTTATCTTCCACTGAGGGTTGAAGCTTGTGATCAAACGTTTGCAGCATTGATTATCTGGTCAGCTGAAATTTGTGTCTTTTTGATTGGTCAGAAGTGTTTTGAGGTCAAATGGATTAATTACACGGAGCACACTACCACTAAACTCGGTGTCTCATTTCAATAAAATGGGAGGAAAGACCGAGCTGCAACGAGACAATCAAACAGGAAATGTCCCAGAGCTGTGCGTTAAACTGAGGAAAAGACTGAGGTTTAACTGTGTGACCGTATTAAAGTGATTTTTGTGAGCAACACACAGTGCACGTGTTGAAATGTGAGAAATGTTTCTGGTGCACAGAAAGTGAGATTAACTCATTTAATGCTTCAATGGCTTCGAACAGTCAGCCTGACATTTAAAAAGCACCAACGAAAACTTGATTATATTTCTTATAAAAAGACTTTGTGTAGTGAGTCAAGTTTGATTATCAGTTAACTGCTCTGTTATTTTACCGCAACACAAACCCTGAACTTTGATGACTCTCTTACAACATGGGTCTCATATGTGTTTTGGCCTGTATTTCTATTAAAAACACAACATATTCAAGATATTTTAGGATGTTCATGGAGCTTTTACAACTATTTTGGCTCCAAAGTTGCTAATTTTGGTGCTTTTGCCGGGCTCGCTTGCACGTGTTGATGTTTTAATGTGTCTGTAAAGCTCATATAGAAGCTGCTTTAGGAGGATGTTCATGTGGTGAATGTGCCTGACCTTTCTGACCTGCGTCCTCTCAAGCACGGTGTGTAGAGACAAACAAGCCCAGGAGAGGAGTATCAGGACTCTTATCTCGCCATCTGATACTCCAAACACGCCTTAAAGGAGAGCTCCTGTTTTACACATCAGAGTGTTTCCTGGTCTTTAGGAGTTTTTCTGCAGTTGGCATCTGTTAAATATAAAGACTACAAGTTTTAAAGTACAGCAGAAACTAGCACAACTCATCTCTGACCAAACTGTCACCAGCAGCTGACTTGCATTGTGGTCCATGTAGGTGCCAATATAGGAAGAAGAATGAGTAGAATAAAACATACGATATAACCTCTTATAACCAGCTTTATACAATACACTGTTTTATTTTTTAAACTGTCTGCTGTGAATTTGTTGAGTCCAATGCTGCATCACTGGAGTGCTCTTTTAAGTTTTGTGGTTTGAGGGATGTTCTGCAGTTTGCAGTCAAAAGCTAAAAAAGCACAACAGAATATACTGTACCTATTTTTTATTAACTTGTGCACTGACTCACCAGGTAAACTGCTAAGATGTTGGGGTACTTTTTTAAAAGAATAAAGACGGGGCATTAAAGTCATTTTCTGATAGTCTGAGAAATTACTCAGGTGAGTTGAATATTATAACAACTGATAATAAAGATGGGCAAAACTAGGACCCATGCTTTAAACAAAGAGTTGTCTCAGGTTATGCAGGAACATGTGCAGTAAGAGTATATAAGTGTGTGATTATCACATAAAAGTCTCCTGATGAGGGCGTGTAACTGTTGTGTGATGCTGATCTGAGAGTTTGCAGACTGTGCTGGACATCACAGCTGGTTCTGTGCAGTGCGACGTGATCAAACACTCACCATAAGCCTTTGGCAGGTCTGAGGGATGAGTCTGTGACAGCGCTTATGGACCAGCAGTTTGCAGTTGATACACTTGTAGCCCTGCCTGCCCAGCCCCCATATCCTTTCACTACAGTGGCCACAGTAGGCTTTCTGCAAAACACACACACACAAAGGACAGGACACACTGACAGGTTAATCTTTACCTCACACACTGACTGACACCATCACCATTGATTTTTCATCAACAGGACGAACAGTGACGGGGGAGGTTTTCTACATCAGATTTATTACACGTTTAATTTGGAAACAACACCTGTTTTTATTGTTCCTCATAGCCGAGAATCAAACCTTGATAACTGCTGAGTACCAACAAAAAATGTCTCTTTACTTTTCACTGATGGACATCTCTGCATATTTAGTTAAAGCTGCATTAAGTCAGGCTTTATTTTGACCACCAGGTGACAGACGAGTTTAAAAATCACACACACTCGATGTGTCATGGCCTTTTAAAGTTGACATGACGACTGTGATAGTGAGTTAATGTCTGTTCACACGTCCTGCACACACAGAGGACCACCGGATGATTTTAGGTCCACATTCAGAGCGACTTTGGCCGAGCGTGCCAGGAGCCGGTCTAGCAGCACAGCGGGGGTGCCAACACTGAAGCCTCCAGCAATATGATAATAATAATAATATGACCAAGTGTTGTTTTTGCCGTCTGATGAACCTTCAGATTCACAGATCTGTTACTCCCCGAACTTCCTGGATGAATTTTGTCTGTTTGCTTTGTGATGCAGGTGGTATGATGAGAGACTTTTTCTGAAAACTGCTGGACATGAGGAGAGACTCAACCAAAACAGTAAACTTAAATTAAACCTTAATTTGCAGAAATTAAAACATCATGCGTCAAATAAAGTCTTCATTTGGTTCAGGTAAAAAAAAATCTGACATTTTGGACATTTTTCTTCCCTAAATTTTTCACATAATAACAAATCACATATATTTATTTACGCTGTTTTTCAAAATGAATGAATGAATGTTGAAAATGACAAAAGGCAAAAAATGATGCTTTACTTTATGCGTGCATTATTTCCTAATCATTTCTTAAAAGTTTCCTGGAAAGAAAAGTGTAATCTGGACTTAATTATACGGAAATTAAACATGAGGCTCTTATTTTAGTCGGTGCGGTTCATTGTGCTGAGCTGCTGATTTTTAGAGGAATTTCCCTGAAGTAACTGCTCCACTTCAACCAAAGTAAAAACAGATTCAACGTTTCATTCATCGTTGGAGACTTTATTTTCTCTATATGTTGAACTGCAAGTTTTACATACATCTATAATTATTTATTAAATGGTTCTTTTCTGGATATTTAACATGACAAATTGACAGACCTGTAAAGTATTCACAAACAAATCTTAGTTAGTTTCATATCAGAGTGACTTGTAGAAGCTACACCGATGTAAAAATCTATATTTTCATGTTTTAAATGTAGTTTCCTGACTTGTTTGCGGTGCCTTTATACACTTTATCCTGTGTGTCATTATATCTGCTGTAACCTTCAGGCTCCTCCCTTCCCTCCTCACATCTACTGTGAAGACTTCCTGAAGTTCACCCCTCGTTACGTAACATGGTCTCCAGAGTCTTTGCGCTTTGATTGGTTCTTTCTTTGTGGTTATTTATTTTTTTACGCTTGTCTCTTACACCACTATATTAGTACCAAAGGATGTTAAGTTTGCAGCTCCGTGCCCCTGGGCACCAATAAATCTGTCACCGAGATGTCTCACCAGAGACTGAACGCTTAAGATGCAGTGTGTGTGCATCAGCGTACTGTGTGTGTGTATCGACAACATTCATTCACAGTGTGTGTGTGTGTGTGTGTGTGTGTGTGTGCGTGTGTGTGTGTGTGTGCGTGACAACATTCATTCAAGTGTGTGTGTGTGTGTGTGTGTGTGTGTGTGTGTGTGTGTGTGTGTGTGTGTGTGTGTGTGTGTGTGTGTGTGTCTCGACAGTGTAAAGAACAAAGAGTCCCAGTCTCAGCTCTGTTGCCATGGAAATGCTTCAGCAAGACTTCAAAGGTTTCCTTCAGTCTGTCTAATCTGACTCCACACAGGGGTTAAGGCGTACATTTATAAATTAATCACAAACTTTTGCCTCTTTTCTTTTTTCTCTCCACACACACCACACACACACACACAACCAGAGAGCAATCAGCAGTGTGAAGTAAAAAGAGCTGTGGAGGATGTCTTTGGACAGACTTAGCAGACATCCAGTCTCAGCGCGTTTCCATCCTCTGATGCTTTTTTTTTTCTTTTAATCAGACATCTCTGGACACAGCAGGCTCTGTAACTGAGACTGAGAGTCTACAGACATGCTAACAGCACACACATACAGCTGCAGCCCATGGGGATGTTATCAGACAATTGGCTTGAAATTAATAAATGAATGCATCACTAAAAATTATATAATGTCTACCGTATACTCAGTAACACCACTAAACAATAATGATAATGTAAATTTGACTAGATGTTTTTTAAGTTAGCGACAAGCCATCATGTTGATAATAACTCGTCAATACCAGATGCTGATAATAACGTTAAACCTTCTACTAAATAAACTCTGATGTTTTCAGAGTTTAATGAGCTTTGTTGAAACAGCCAAGTTGCATCACTACAAAGATCTTTTTTACTGAACTGTGTGTTGAAACTTCAGCTCTTATTTTCCCCCGTTGGCACACTGAGGTTTAACATCCAGACAACTGAATCACAGACAACACTGTTTTCTATCTTTGTTAAGACAACGATTCCCAAAGAGCACAGAAGACAGTCAGTATTTTACTCATTCAGGTCACCATTATTGTTACCGCCCAAATTAGAAGGCACAGTTTATTCATTTAGCCAACTGATGTTTGTCTGTTTGTGAATAATTTCTTCTCCCTGTTTTGACAGAAAAATTCAGCTTCACTTTCAGTCAGTTTTTAGAAAGATGCCTCCAAATCCCAGAGTGCAGAGAGACTTTTCACAGAAATAAAAACTCTTTAATGTCTCTACACCAAAATATCCTAAGGCAACACTTCTGTACCTCAAACCACCAAAACAACGGCTGCAAGCGACATTTCATCTGTTTATGCCAAAACACGCAGTACTTAACCAAAAAACGGTGACTAAAAGCTACCAGGAAGTGCTATATAAACATTTCTTACAGTATAATTTAATTAATACTTAAACTTGTCTAAGGGAAATAACTCCCAGTTCCCACAGAAAAAAATGGGTATATTTCCAGGAACAACTCAAAGTCACAGAAAACATTCAACCCCACAGGGAAAATGAAGAGTGGAGGTACGTTAAACTGATGCTGGCTGGCCTCGAGTCAGATCAGCTGAGTCTGTCAGTGACGTCCTTGACCCAGCTGGATCTCCCCATGGCTCAGTGCTGCAAGAGAGGGTAATGTAATCCCAGATTCCCAGTCTGCTGCAGTCTGGGAGGTCATTAAGTCCAGGATTTACCACATATTCATAACCAGAGTCCTCTATGTGTCATGTAATGCAGCGACACTGAGCAGAGCCAGGATGAACAGGAATCATTTTATCTCTGTATTTTTGGGAAACTGTCAAACTCTATCACACCGCAGCCTTTAAACTGAGACCAGCACAGAAGAGGAGCGTCTCCTCCTGTGGAGGTCCAGAGTCCTACAGCCTCCTGCAGCCTGGGAATAAAACGGGGTGAGTGGATGAGAGAGGCGTTTATCGATCGACAGTCCTCCCTTTGGCCCAGCAGACAACATTACAGATCATGGGAGTTCCTGGAAACTGACTGGGCTAATATGCTGAGAAATGATGTGCTGTCTGATTCACCTCTGACAAAGAAAGCTCATCAGAGCAAACTGCCCGATGACATCTGCAGCGACCTGAGTGGGTAAATTAGGCCACTACAGCCACAAAAGGATTACAGCATACGACAAAAATCTCCCCCAGTGTCCGCCATACTTATTACCATCACAAACCAGAGCAGCATCCAAAGAATCAGACAGAAAACTAACTAAACTTACAGGGAAAGTCAAAATCACAGCTGCACTTAATGTCTCCTCACTGCTCAGTTTTGTAAGAAATAACAGTACTAATGTAATCCAAGTGCTGAGGAGACTGTTATGTGTGTATGTTACCTGTTGTGTATTTCCTGTTTTATTTTGTAGTCTCGTCTTTCCTCACTGGTTTAGCACTTTCACTTCCTGTCCTTCATGTTTCCCTCCTTTTTTTGATTGCCTGCTCCGCCCCTATTGGTTTCACCTGTCCCCATTAGTCTCCTCACCTGTTTCCACTTCCCTTTCCTCCTAGTGTATTTAAGTCAGTCCTTCTCCTTTTGTTCTGGGTCGTGTCGTTTGTTCCTACCTGTGTTATGTCGTGCTTCTTGTGCTTTCTTGTGCTTTCTAGTGCTTACTTGTGCTTCCCTGTGCTACCCGTGTTGTTCCTGCGTTCCTGCCTCGTCCCTGTGTTCCTGTGTTCCCGTGTTTGCCCTGAATAAAGAGTCAAACGTCTATCTGCCTCCTGCCTCGTCTGCATCTGGGTCCTACTCCACTTCACCGTGCACCTAACCTAACAGAACGACACGACCAGACATGGACATGGACCCAGACCCGGACACCGTAGGAGCCCGGGAACATGGGGAAAGATTATTTCGGATGATCCAGATCTTCGTGCGCCGTGTACCCCAGCGCTTGGACCCCGTGAGACCGGCGGATAGGTATGGAGGCGGTAATTGATCGCTTGGCTCGCGACTCGTGGCTGTTGAGAAAAGTGCCGGGGTTGTTTGAGGAACTGCTGACTGCTCTGGACACTCTACCAGCCAAGCTCCAGTTGTTTCATCTGCCACAGTCTCTTCAGCCGGTCAAGCCAAAGCCCCAACTTCAGCCTGCCAAGTCACCACCACAGCCCCATCCTGCCAAGCCGCAGTGTCAGCTCCAGCCACAGCCGCAGCCTTGGCCTGCTAGCCCTTCTAGGCCGCAGCCACAGACGCAGCCTCGGCCAGCTAGCCTACTGCCTGCACCCCGGCCTACCTCCAAGCCAGCAGGTTTCCAGCCTGCCTCCCAGCCTTCCGAGCCTCCAGCCTGCAGCCCAGCTTCCGAGACCTCCAGCCTGCGGCCCAGCTTCCGAGTCTTCAGCCAGCCTGCAGCCTGAGAGGCCCAGCCTGGCCTTCAGCCTCCAAGCCTTCAGCCTGCGGCCCAGCTTCTGGGCCTCCAGCCCCAGCTTGAGTCCAGTCCCAGCTGAGTGCCCCTCCCAGTGAGCGTCCCAGTGCCCTGAAGTGGCCCAGAGTGAGCGTCCCAGTGGCGTCCCAGTGACCCCAGGCGCCCAGTGAAGCCCCAGTGCTGCCCAGCTGCCCAGAGCCTCCCTGAGCTTGCCTCCCAGTGCCCCCTGAGCCTCCCAGTGCCCCAGAGACCCCCTCCCTGAGGCTCCCAGTGGCCCCCAGTGCCCCCTGAGCTCAGGCGTCCCTGAGTGAGCCTCCCAGTGCCTCCCAGTCCCCCAGACTGAGCCCACTGCAGTTCGGCTCAGGCTTGACACCTGCCCCAGTGAGCCCCAGGCCTCCCAGTGCCCCGAGAGACAGAGCTGAGCGTCCCAGTGAGCCTGAGCCCCCAGTGCCCCAGACTGAGCCTCCCAGTGCCCCCGAGACTGAGCTCTGAGCGTCCCAGTGAGCGCCTCCCAGTGCCCCCCAAGACTGAGCTCCCAGTGCCCCAGTGAGCCTCCCAGTGCCCCCTGAGCCCCGAGAGCCTGGGCCCCAGAGCCCCTGAGGAGCTCGAGCCTCCCAGTGCCCTGAGACTGAGGCCCCGCTCAAGGCCTCCCAGTGCCCCCAGACTGAGCCCCCGCTCAGGCCTCCCAGTGCCCCGAGACTGAGCCCCAGTGCTCGAGCCTCCCAGTGCCCCGAGGCGGAGCCCTTTCCGTTGGCCTTCCCGCCCCTTGACACCTCTCCTGAACTGATTCGCCGTTGCCGGCCACCGGCAGAAGAGGTTCGCCGTGGCAAGTCCGCCTCGCCGTTGGCCGCCCGGAAGGGTTCAGCCTCCGCCGTCGGCCTCCGGAGGGTCTCGCCTTCGCCGCCGTCAGCCGGTCTCCCCTGGGTTCCCATGCCGGCTTCGCCTCCACCGTCCGGCCACCAGAAGGTTCTGGGCCCGTCTTCATCACCGCCGCCATCGGCCTCTGGAGGGTCGCCTCACGCCTTTGCCTCCGCCGTCCGGCCTCCCGAAGGGTTCCGCCTCCACCCGTCGGCTTCCGGAAGGTCACCGCCTCGCCGTCTTCGTCTTCGCCTTCACGCCGTCGGCCTCCGAAGGTTCTGTCTCCGCCCGTCGGCCTCCCAAAGGTTCCCGCCTCCATGCCGTTAGCCGCCCGGAAGAGTTCCGACCGCCGTCTTCGCCTTCCACCACCGCCGTCGGCCTCCCGAAGGTTCCGCCTTCGTTCACCACCGCCGCCGGCCGCTAGAGGAAGGGTCTCACGTCTTCGCCGCCGCCAGTCACCACCGGCACTACCAGAGAGTTCCGGGCCTTCGCCTTCACCGCACGTCGCCGGCCTCCCGAAGGTTCTGCCTCCGCCGTCGGCCGCCGGAGGGTTCCTGCCGCCGTCTTCGGCGCCGTCCCGGCCACCGGAGGGTCCCAGTCTTCGCCTTCGCCGTCGGCCTCCCGAAGGTTCTGCATCCGCCGCCCGGCCATGCCAGAGGGTCTTCACCTTCACGCTGGCCAGTACCGGCCACCAGAAAGGGTTCGCCTTCACCTTCGCCTGCGTCGGCCTCCCGAAGGGTTTCTGCTTCGCCGTCGGCCTCCCGAAGGGTTCTGCTTCCACCGTCCCGGCCTCCCGAGGGTTCCGGCCTTCATCTTCATTCGCCTCTGTCGTCCGGCCTTGGCCAGAGGGCTCCTGGCCGCCTGCTTGCATCCTGCCGCCGTCACCGCCTTGGCGAGGGCCCAATCCCTCCTCCAGACCCCCTCCAACCCTCCACCCCCTCCGCCCATCCCGAATCCCTCCTCCTCACGCCCTCCACCCTCCCTGCTTAGCCTTGTTGGACTTTCTGGGGGATGTCTGGAAGCCATCCCTTGAGGGGGAGGGGGTACTGTTATGTGTGTATGTTACCTGTTGTGTATTTCCTGTTTTTTATTTTGTAGTCTCGTCTTTCCTCACTGGTTTAGCACTTTACTTCCTGTCCTTCATGTTTCCCTCCTTTTTTTGATTGCCTGCTCCGCCCCTATTGGTTTCACCTGTCCCCATTAGTCTCCTCACCTGTTTCCACTTCCCTTTCCTCCTGTGTATTTAAGTCAGTCCTTCTCCTTTTGTTCTGGGTCGTGTCGTTTGTTCCTACCTGTGTTATGTCGTGCTTCTTGTGCTTTCTTGTGCTTTCTAGTGCTTACTTGTGCTTCCCTGTGCTACCCGTGTTGCTGCGTTCCTGCCTCGTCCCTGTGTTCCTGTGTTCCCGTGTTTGCCCTGAATAAAAGTAAAGAGTCAAACGTCTATCTGCCTCCTGCCTCGTCTGCATCTGGGTCCAACTTCACACTTCACCGTGCACCTAACCTAACAGAGACTGTAGATTAAATCTCGGATTTAATTAAACTATTCATATTTGCTAATGACGGTAAAAAAAGTTCAGATGAGGCTGATGGGAAAGAGGAAGTGTTGGACAAACTGTGACCTGATGTGATATGAAAAGTCATCGATGGGAATCGTGAAAGCCATTAGATTTAATACTTGTCAAGATATTTCACTCAAACCTAAAAATATCAGCCTCATGTCATCTTACGTCTGCAGATCACAGAAGAAGGTTTGTAGAAAATATCATTTCAGTCCCTCCCGTAGTTGTTGAGATACTTCAGTTTAAACCAAAGTGGATCCACACTGCTAACATATCCAGAAATAATAATAGTTTTCAAACATTCAGATTCAAATCATACAGACCTGTGTCTTCAGTATGTGCACCTGTAAACCTGTGTTTCCACAGCAACCGGTGACCCCAGTGAACAGTGCAGAAAAAAATGGCTGACCTCTGTGGAAGCTTTATGTGGGTAAAGACTGATGCTTGCACTCCCTGCTGTGACCCCCCCTGCTGGGGATGGAAAGGTCAAAGCTGCTGTCAAACACTGAGAGAAACAGGAACAACTCTCCTTCACGGGGAAAGGTGACGGCAAGGGGGTCAATAAAAGACTGAGACTCGAACAAACCTCGGCTCAGGGTGCTAAATGATCCTAATCAGTCTTAGAAATGGTCAACCTAATTTGGATCCAGATGTGCCGTTTCTGCTGACTGACGAAGATAAGAAATGCTGTCTGCAGCCTGCCTGAGCCGGCGTGACTTCACGTGTGGATTTTCTATCTTTTACCGTGAGAAGCTGGTGTCAGTCATCCCCCTAATGGAGCGCCTGTGGAGGCTCGCAGCCAGCGAGGATGACTGAATTCTGCTTCATCACGAGGGAGACAGGAGCTAAAGAGACCCCATTATGTCTAATGGGAGGGATCCACAAAGCAGCTTTCTCCACTGCAACATCGGGGGGAGACGGAGCGGGACGGCGAGGAGGGAGGAGAGAGAGACGGAGACCAACGTGGAGAGTCTGAGAGGAAGGAGAGGGATGGAGTGAGAGGAGGGAGGAGAAACCTGACCTACTTCTCTGTGGCTTATTTATATGCTGAGGACAACACGGTGAACCAACCAGAAGGCTGACAGCTGGCATAGCAACAAGAGTCAGAGTCTGAAACCAACTGGTTAACAACACAAACACTTACTGCTAACTTATCAATTTATAACGACACAATATCCATGTAAATATGAACAATTACAGCCCTGAAAATGTACATTTAAATGCAACTAATTCACAGTAATACACCACTGTGGAATTTACAAACAATTGTATTGAATATTAAAAATGATCATTGTGAAATATGTCTTTTTATTTCCTAAAGCAGCTGGTTAAGGTTAAGAAAAGATGGTAGTCTAAATGAAATACTGAAAACATCAATGCTGACTTGAAGCAGAAGATAGGATACGTTAATTTTGTCAATATTTAACCAAAATCTTTCCTTTATAGAAACAGCGCAACATTTTGGGGAAAAAAGCTCTATCAATAGTGAAAATTTGGAGTTGACACATGGTTAGCCTAGCTTAGCATTAAGACCAGAGCAGCAGCCCGGTTATTATGAAGCCTGTTTCTGGATCATAGTTCTCTGAAGACCATTATGATTACCAGCTGAGAGTACTAATGTACAGCGGTGCAGCTATATGTCTTTTATTGAATAAGCCAGGCTCCACAGTGCATCAGCAGTGATGAGCGCGTCGAGGAGCAAAGTGCTGAGTCAGCCTGATGCTGGCGAACTGAGCCGATCCACTTCCTGCAGCTCACACGAGAGACGTTTCATCCTACGAGCTGTTTGGCTAACCAGGAACACGGTAACGGTGACAACAGCCACCTGACAGTGATTATTTGTGGAAGTGTTGACCTGAACTAAAGGCCGCACGCCTTCTAGAGGAAAAACTAATGTGCATAAACAGAAAAAGGACGTCTTCACACCCACAGTGATTCTGAAGCTTCTTTCTCTCCACAGCTCAGATTCATATTTGCTGAACTGAACGTTGTCTGCATGTTTATCTGAAAGCTGTCTGGGAAAATACCATTTGATCTCAGAGAAGCTACAGGATTCTGGTGAACAAAGACTCGGGCGTATTCGCTGCTTAAATGTCAGACATTACAACAAACGGCAAAAGGATATCATAAGACAAAATGATGTGACCTGACTGAAGATAACACGCTTCACAAAAGGAGAGGCCACAACACAGAGGTAGAGATTGAACCTGATCTTCTTTCTTCTCCTTCAGAGGAAACACATTAGGTACTTAAAGCCCGACTCAGAGTGCATTAATGTCTTCCTCCTCCTGTCTCCAGAGTGACCGCTGTGTATCACACAATAAAAACACTAAACGGAGGCCTGGTTCAGACGAGCAGCTGGAGCTCTTTAACATCTTAGCAAAGAAATTATCAAAGTCCACGTGTGCATTCAGGTACCTGTGTGTGTTTATGAGTGTGTGTGACGAGATGAGACAACTGCTGAACAAGCCATAACTAGGACACCATGAATTATGCATCAATATCCAGATGACTTGATTACCTGTCATATATAATTTAACTGCAGAGTGCTTATGACATACTGTACTCTGCACAGAAACAGAGAAACACAGATTTAAAATGGCTGGATGAGCTGAAAATGATGGATTTGAGTAGATTATTAAACAAATGTGACTGGCTGTTTCCTGAAATGGACTTACGCTCAGTGCTGAGGGACAGGCACTTATAAAGTCTGAAAATGTGTTAAATTAACAGGCTAAATGTTGTTTTATTTTCCTAAATTACAGGTCACATGTTTATCCCTGTTAAACAGAAAAGAAAGTTGATAATGAATCACTCTGGATTACGTACAATGCCAACGATTTTATATATCACTGCTGTCTGCACTTACAGGATGCTTTAATGGAGGCAGCTCATGATCAGGTAATTAAGTTGTGGTTAAGGTATGTTCAGGGTTTGATTATGGTGAATAAAAATGAGAACATTAAGTGCAGATGGGTGGGACTACTTCCTGCATTGACATTGGTCATACTAAAATGTCTGATACGGACGTAGCTCCAAGAATAAGACTTCTTCCACACTAGAAATCGTTGACAATAAGATCATGTTTAACTCGGTCTGGTGTTATGATAACTTTACCAACCGAGGCAATCAAAACTTTGCAGACTTCTATAAAAATGTGGACGGCAGAATCAATTTCATAGGCCGTTTGAAGTCGACGTTTTAATCAACTTGTTTTTTTTTTTAGCTGAGAAACATCAGAAACATCAGTAGAAAAAGTTAACTGTGTCTGTCACTACGAACACAGACTGATGCCTCTTTTTCTTCTCCTGCTCATTCACAGGTCCTCTATTGTCAAGCAAAATTCAGTGGGGGAAAGACAAATTGTTCATATTCTGTGAATCTGAAGAAACACCAAACTTCACCATCATTTTTGAAACTTCCTGCGTCTCCCAGCGATGACATAAGTCCACTTTTCTCCTGTTAGGAGTGTGTGCAGGCTTGAGGACACTCACCCTGTTAAAGCGCTTGGCCTGGAAGAGGTGCCCGTTGACTCGGTAGAGTTTCCTCCATCTTCTGGCCCCGCGGCGATAGATCGATTCTAGGAGAGAGAGGAAACAGTTGTAGAGTAGGAGCATGGCGAAGGACTGATGGGGAGGTGGGGGATGGTGGTGGTGCTGAAATGGAGGGGTAAAAAATCCAGAGAGGAAGGGAGGAGATGGAGTGGAAGCTGAAGCTCTTCTTCTGTGTCTGAGTTCAAGTGAGGGGAAGATAACCATCAGGTTTCTCTGTTTACGCATGCTCACACACACACACACACACACACTCCCTCCCTCCTCACCGGTCCGTCACTCTCTCCCTTCATCTTCCTCCCTCCTTCACTGCCTCTTCCTTTCTTCAAAGACCTGAAGACCTGCAGCCCTCCTTCCCTTTGAGTCCCAATGATGAGTGCTCCGTAAAGCTTTGTATTCAGATGAGACCATGAAGGTGTAGCTATTTATATTTGGATCACGCAGTCGGCTATTAATACACCGCAGGATAAACAGGAGCCAAGCATTGTGCTGAAACCGGGAGGATCTGTCCTCATATCAAACAGTGCTGTTGTTTCAATAGAGGAGTCAGATCGTATGGTCATTTCTTAAAAGCACTGAAAGTCACCCTCCTCTGTTTAATACAACTCATACCCCGATTACACCTGATTCAAACCATCCATCCTCTCTGTCTGAGATTTTACTTGTTAGTCCTCAAACCTGTGAATGGGTAAAAACAGCCAATCCTTCCCAAACATATCTTTTGTGAAGGGGCTGTTTGGTGTTGCCAAAGTAAAGGTCTGCACACTCCCCACTGCATTTCTCAACACAAACAACTTTTTTCCACTCTTTAGTTTGTTGCCAGGTTTGAAAAATACAAAAAAATGTGGGTGAGCGTGGTTCTGTCAGCGATGGTGATCCAGTTTCTGAACAGTCTGGTGTTTTCTTTGGACCAGGTCAGAGTGACCAAGTTTATAAAGGCTGGTTTTATCTGAATGTGCTTCTGTTTGCTGAACTTTGGTCTGTGTGGTGGTTTAAATCCTGAATTACAGGAGGACAGTGAGAATCAGAGGAAGTCTAGAAACGCCAGTTTGTTGTTTTGCATCACCTCCTTTGTGAATCTGATGTTTTCATCCACTGAGCTGATGTGATGTAATAAGTGGCTCGTATCTAAAACTGTAAATGTATGATTCATGCATCACATGGTGAATTCGTAGAAAATACAAAATGTGCCACAATCAACAAATTAAAAACAATATTTGGAGTCATTTTTAATCTAATTAATGCATTATTTAGTAATATTGGGTTTCTTTGAGGTTCTGTCTCTTATTAATTGGCACTGGTAGATTCAGCCATCATCAAACGTAGAGCTAAAATTACCATCAATCACAATTTGCATCATCCTGTCTGTTGTTCATTTACAGTCCAATCTTATTCCAGCGTGCAGACAAGATCTAAATTCATCTTACGAAGTGATCAACAACCCATCAAGTGACAGAGGAATAAGTGATTAGTACGGGAAATTATGATCGGCAACCATTATATTTCTATTAGCAGCAGGATATTTTGATTTCAGGGTGTCACATTAGACAGGGTTTAAAAAAAGAAAACAATTTAATTTAATTGGCTTTAACACAGCGAGCAGGAGTGACGTTAAGAGGAGCTAAGAGACCTGCTGTGACAAACACATGAATGGATTTATCAACGCTCAACCAAACGGACTTCATTCAGTCATTCAGACATTAATAACACTTGATAAGATGCTTAATAAAGTGCTGAACACTACAATGTTTTTTTTATGAGAAGCTCTTGAGCTGATTCGTATCACACAGCGGTCGCTTTATCTGAATAAAGGTTAGTAAATTGTGCCTCAAAGGAAAGTTTAGCTGCCCCATTTTCTTGAGGCTGTTAGAGTAAAAAAACAAGATGAAGTATTCCCAGCTCAGGTCCAAAAAACATGCAAACTTCAACCAAGCTGAGATCAAAAGTGATCCCCCAACCTTAAAGAGTTTATTCTGAACACAAATTCTTAACACAGATGAAATTAGCTTCTGTAAACAATAAGTCTGATAATATTCTTCATTTTCTTTTTATCAGTAAATCCAATGAAAAGAAAAAACCCAGTTTTTCCTCCGAGCCATAAAAACATCACCATGAACACACACTGTAGTTTATTTTGATTCAATCCCACACGCACTTTTTACACCGTGCTGCTGCCACAAACACTCACTACAGCACCAAATGTGGATTCATCCGCCGCTGAAAATTGTCCCCAACAAATGCACTATTTCCTCCTTGTTTGTTTGTTGAAAAACTGTAGTGGGCAGCCGTTTCAGGAAATTATTGAGCCTTTTAAAAAATGAAGCTGCATTTATGAGGTGTTTTTAAAGATTTATATCTTCATTAGGAAGCAGTGGGCTTGAAAATGAGAGTCACAGACAGGAACTTCAGACAGTACTGAGAAAGACACTGTCATTTTCATTTTCTTCTACTTTAAATAATGAAAAGGGAAATACAAGCAAGTTTCAAGGCTTATCATTAGAAGGGGTTCTTCAGTGGTTTAGTACTGTCATTTCCATAAACTTTTCGAATAATGAAAACCAATGAAGCGAAAATGCTGCTTCCAACATAAACCTGACAGCATCTTTCGTCACACCTGCCTGGTAAATGCTCACGCCTTTCAAACTTTAAGCCTCCAGACTGCCTGGTAAAAATGTAAAGTGACTGATCAACCTGCTTCCAAACAAATCAATAAATTATCAGCCACTCAAAAAAAAAAAAAAAACACCACAGCATAAAGTGAACTGGTTGGCTGAACCACATCAGGCGTCGGCCTCCTCACTCCCACTAATTCTTCGCTCGCCGCTCTCTCGGAGCCTCCCACTGTCTGTGCTGGTTTTCCAGTCTGGTTGGCTGCTCCAGTGAAGGGTGCGGCTGTGATATCCTCCTCCACTCACTCATCTTTTGCCTCTGTTGCTATGGTAGCCACAGCCCACCATATACCAGCTATTATTAGTTGGCTGCGAGGATGCCGGGATGATATTGTCTAAAACAAATCCCACCTTCATCTTTTTTCTGAAAAGCGATTCTGAACAAACTTTTATGCTCCTGTTCATCTCCTGAGCAGGGAGCAGAAGTGTTTAAATCTTCATGGCCTGGGGTGAACTTTTATTTAAACAGGGAGTCTCACACTATCTCTAATGCTTAAGCTCAGAAACTATTCGATCTATCACCATCCTTGGCTGGAATAACGATACAGACATTATCCCAGCCGAAAAAATATACATGCTGCCTCTCTTTGGCGAGCAGTGCAGACGAGCAGATCGAGTCTTGCTGCAGCCAAATTTGAAGTTGTGCTCGTCTCTGTATGCAAAATAAGGCGTCACAGAGAGGGATTTAAACACAGCAGCAGACACTTGGTACACGACGTGCTCGCTGAGGATTAACACACAACAAGAGAGCAGAGCTCCTGTCGGAAAAGGTGTCGAACATCCACAGAGGTCTCACGGACGCAGCGTTGACTCGGCTGTCCTGACTTTACGACGACTTTCGTCTTTTCTGCATCACGAGAAACGTTTCTCAGAGTCACTGCAGTGGAGATGAGAGTGAAAGCGAGCAGATGGGAGACAAAGAGGCCGTGCTCTTCGTGGTCTCGTCTGTGAATCCCCTCTAATCCTGTTAACACGAGGCCTCTAAAGAAAAGTGCCGCCTGCCACGGATAATCACTGCGCTGTGTTTCCATAGTTACGCAGGATTTCTTCCCCGGCGCCCATACAGGTGGGTGGGTGAGGGAGTTTGGGGGGGAGACACACTGAAGGTGAACCTACACATCATGTGAGACATCCTCGGTGCCCACGTCAGATGCTAAATACAGTGTGTACGTGATTAAATAATTAATTGCAACAGATGTTTTTACAAAGTGGTAAATTGCAGCACTTAGCTCCGAGTGTTGACGAACAGATGAGCGGTTACACAGAAGAAGTTTAAACACACGAGCAAATGTTTTCCTCTTTGGCGTGAAGCAGCCAAAAGCAAACCAATAATTTCAACTACGGCGTCTCTACAGGGCCAATATTGTAATTAAACATGAGTCCAGGGATCAGTCATTATTGATTAACTATCATACATAAAATAATGCCTACATTTATAAAATACTTTAGAGGGAGATTCATTCAGTGTACCCTGGAAAACAAATGAATAGATGAGTGGCATTTAAACACTTTAAATTTATGTTTTTAATGAGTCAGTAATATTTAATCACTGGTTGCCTGTTGAATCACTTTTTTCAACTAATAATAAATATTATACATCATATGATAATATTTTAATTTAGACTAACTAAAATCTGTATGAGCAGAACAGTGCTGCTGATCATACCTGTCACTGAAAACACAAGTTTCTCACTCAGCTCAGTTACTGTGAGTTTGTCTTCTTGTCCTTTCTCGATGGTTTAAAGTTGGTTAGACTCAGCTGATGTATTTCAATGCACTGTTAAGAGAGTGAAACAAAGTCTGATGAAAGTTTTGGGGGTTGTTTGTTTTTGTAGTCAGGACACAGCCTTTAAAATCTGATCAGACCAAGAAGATTAAAGACGAGTGTTCTTCCTGAATTTACCTTATTTTTTATGGTTCCTTAAATTTTGGAAGAAACATAAAGAATGACTTAACTCTAAATTACTCTTTTATATAAACAGTCACGTTATTACACTTTCAGTTGATCCTGGTCTCAGTTGGCCTGGTCTCAGATCACTGGTCTCATTTTTACAGAGAAAATCCAGTAATTTTGTCCTTTAGACCCTCATAAATCTTTTTAAAAATGTCAGACTGCTCCTGGTGTCAGAGTTTAAAAGACCTTCTGAATATCAGAAGGAGGTGTTGCTCTGTTTGACACCAGATGTCAAAGGCTGTGAGAATTTTTTAATGCCTCTGTGTTTTAAAGGCTCAAAGCAAACGTCCATTTTGTAACTAATAAAAGAGACCCGACCTGAAGCCTGACTCTGGCCAGGTCCAAACATATTCATCTAATCAGGCTGATTCACTGCCACAGGTCTTCTGCTGTCCTGCATATTGGTATCAGATGCATAAAACATAAACATGACATATATTACTACTCTGAGCTGAAAAAAAAGGTTCAATACTTTGAATCTCTCTTGGAGAAAAAAGTGTGGTGACAAACAGAATTTGAGCAGAATATAAATTAAAAGATTAAAGATTAAATCTGAATGTCAAAAACGTTCACACTGTGAAACTCAAAATGTTAACTTTAGATCTCAGTTCTCTTTATTTGGGCTTTGTCTTAACTGTTGGGGTTTTCCAATGAAAGTAAAGAATTACATATTCAGGTTTTTACTGATGAATTTCTAAAGAGCACTCGTGTTTTTTATTGAAGCTTGAGCTACAGCAGTTCGCTTTTACCAAAAAGAACTGCAGCTTCAAAGAAAAAGCCAAGTTTTAAATACCAACAACAGCCCGACTCCACTCGTGGCCTCGGGTGCACCAGAAGCACGTCTTTGGAGGAGTGTGTGTGAATTCATACACCAAATTAGACTCAAGTGAGGAAGAGTTTCTGTAGGGAAGTGGCTGATCGGAGCCAGAGGCAGAGTGCAGGTGATGTTAAATCTGAGGCGGTAGAAATATGAGAACCACTGAACCAAAGGTGATTTCATGATAGCCGGTAAGTTCCTCTTGTGACTCATCACGATGCTGTAAATACTGTCCCACCGCTGACCTAAAAATGAGTCAGTGTCGAGAAAAACTAGAGATACATACACATCTATTCCTTCATGTTTCACCCTTATTAATCAGATTATTGATTCCAACACAGATAATGACTCCCTCGTGAGTCCCCTCAGGTTAGAGCAGATGTTACTGCGTCCTATTAAAAACTATTTGTGGATCTTGGGGGGGTCAGATCTTGTTTACATCTTGCTGGGACGGTCCCTGCAGCCTGAAGGCGAACCAGAAACACAGCTGCCTCAGACGCGTGCTCGCGACACACCACTTTCATTTGACTAGCAGACCTTCAAAGAACTGACCTATTACAACATCCCCCTCTGGAGAAACAGGAGTGTTGCATTGCCCCATTTTCCTGCCAAGAAGCGGAGTGAGAAAGACGCAGACTGAAGGAACAAAGCAGACGGTTTGTCAGAGGATGAATCAAAACACAATACTACACCTCCGGATGCAAAGGCCAACGCGCACAGTCCTGCCATTTTGTCCGTGGAGGGTATAAAGAAGAGCAGAGGGCCTGCTGGTGTGACACTGAAGCGTACGTGGGGAGTCGCGTCGCAGGAGAACAGGGTGGTACTACCAGCTCTCTCCAGGACAGGACATTTACGAGGGCTTGACTCATTTCCAGACATTGTTCCTCTCACTTGCAGGAAAGTAGCAGAATGCAAGTTGCTACCAACAACACACGCCCCCTCCCTCAAATACCCCTCACAGGAAAAGAAAAAAGCCTCCACACTGTCCTTTAATCTGTCCACGTTCCTGTTGCAAAGTTATTTTCTGGACACTGAGTTCCTGCTGCCAATTGTTACGTAAAGAAAGGTTATTACAGGCTCCTAAAGAAACTGAGAGGGATCAATGAAACAGCCCTGAGGCTTTCTGAGACACAATTAGACCTGTTTGACAGGGGACGGCCGACAGTGGCATGACTAACTGTGTTAGTTTGACTTTTAATTAAAGCATTTATTCAATTGTCCTTTTAATCATCGTGTTCCAGATAAAGAGGCAGAGGGGGCGGACAGCGCAAAGTGCATTAAATTACAAAAGACGCCCAATTAAAAAGTTGAGATCACTGAAATTTAATCCGGATTTAGGAGTCCTGTAAAGCCGTATAAGGACGGCGGGGGTTTCCTGGAGGGGACAGGCAGGGTGCATGGGATCTGCTGGACTGAAGACGAGTCCGTCACACATGTTGATGAGTCAGTCGGTCCAGGTGACGCCATGGCAACAGATCCATCACTGTGTCACCCTCACATCACATCAGAGGTGGAGATGGAAACGCAAACGTTTCTCTCTCTAAAGTGGGCATCGATGTAACCTGACACAGACAGATAAGGAGCTAACACACACTGTCACTGCAGGATTTGTGTAGCAGAGCATTTCACATTTCCTCAAACCAGCACGACGTTTCTCCCCACAGAGTTTGTTTAGCAAGAATGAATCTATGATGTGTTTTATATTTTACTATACCAGATGTTTTTGTGTTTTCCTGATGAAGGTCACAGCTGAATCCCTTAATGTGTGAAGTAACAAAAACTACAGGACAGTGTTCAAAGTCAAGATCAAAAATCACTGAGAGACAATAAAGCACAAACACAAGGTTCATAATCTCATTATGGGCTGATTAATGCTCACAGGAGGTTCAGCAGGGACACTGATGTTTGTGATGGTCTGTCACCTTCACTTTTGATTTCAATGACACTGTGGTGGTGTCGTTGTTGTTAGTCACTTATTATCAATATCTGCACCCTTTAGTTAGTATCACTCTTAGTATGACTAGTTGTAGTTTTAGTGTCTCACAACAATCTGAAATCCATTTCTGGCCCTGATAAAATTATGTACAAAACATTATTTGGTACTTTCTATTTTTGTTTTTACTTAAATGAGATAAAAATATTATTTGGAGCACACTTTTCTGTCCTGTAAACTGTTTTTTTAATCTTATGAATTAAAAAAATAATTTCCACAGATTTGGTGTTTATCCAGACTTAAAAAATGTCCAGCTGGGATTCGTTCTACCTCCAGATCTTGACTCTTTATAATCGCTGCGCTTTATTAATGTGTTTTTATATTCCTAAAGTTAACCCCACATATTAACCCACATCAGTTAAAGTAGGCCGCTTCCTCTTTTTTATTTCTATGTTTTTTATGTAAAGCTGTTCTCACTGAACTATCCTAAATATCTGATTTCTCATCATACTCTAAGTTTCCACGAGCAGAGTCTTATAGATGGTAGTTAAACTGTTATAATCGTGTGTTAAAGTGACACTTCCCTTAATAATAAATAATCGTATTGTATTTGTATGATGATTCACACACTGCCTCAAACAAACACACTTGAAATAACACAACCTGTTGCATATAAAGGAACGAATATTATCAGACTTGTTGGTTAAGAAGCAGACTTTGAGCACGATGTGACCCGATCATGAAAAATTTAGGTTCATACACCACACAAAATCTAAGACATAGTTTTTAGGTGATTACATTTGAAAACTTGTGCACTTATGGAAACTGTATTAAACGTTTTCTTTCTCAAACTAACAAGCGCTGTACAAACAGTTCAATCAGCACGTCCACTTTCACTCCATCACCAGTCCCTGATTGATCTCGTCCTAAATTACCTCGCGTTTTAGTTTAACAGCCCGGTGCTGCTCGAGTCGCCATGGGCAGAAAGTAACTCTTTCCATTTCTGCTCATCGTCTCCAAACACACAAACAAACACACGAAATAAAAGCTGTGCATCGATTTGGGAAAGCCGACCACATCAGTGCAGTTATATAATCAGCTGGCACCTCAAAGCGTCTGTGCAGCAGCCACAGTTTACTATGAGCTTCCTCTCATGTGTGGATGAAACATGCACATACACTTAATTAATCAACTGGCACTTTTTCTTCCATAATTTCTACCAGCCAAACATCCAGACTACATTTTACAGACTCATTTTTTCTCAAGTTTTACTCAAGAGTTCAGTCTGACCATTAAAAAGTTAAATGACGATGTAACTTGCTTTTTAGGTCAAATAAAGAAAACACACACACACAGACGAGTAACTGGGGGAGTGATGGGGCATTTAAGGGTTTGGTGCACACACAGGAAGTCTACATCCATATTAAAATATTGTGAATAAATATATTTTAGGAGAAACTGGAAATAAGAAATAACAAACAAAGAGAGAGCAATAAAATCTGAAAAAAGGAAACTTATCTATTAAAGAGTGTATGTCAGCCTCAGGATGATTCATCCATGACAGACTGTCTGGATTGGTTTAAAATACCCTTCAGACCACAGTAAGTGACAGTTAACCTTATAAAGACTTTAAACGTGTGATTTATTGTACGTGCTGGATTTTTACACCAGAAACAAATGATTTTCTGTCTTTGTTTCTTTCTTTCTATATTGTTGTTTGTGTCTTTAGTCTGCGTGAAAGTTTGCACTATAAAATGTATTTCAGAAATGCAACTATTATTTTTATTACAGATAAACCTTTTTTCAATAATCATTTAGCCTATAAAATGAAAGAATAATAAAAGACCATCACATGCTCCACACCTAAAGAGATGCCTTCAAATAGCTTTTTTTTTCCAGGTATTTAATTTTGGGGAACAATCATGTCTTCACATTTGAGAGGCTGAAGCCACAAAGGGTTTGATATTTTTACCTGTATTTAGTTTATTTTTCTTGGTATAAAAATGCAATAAAACAGAAAATCTCTCAAACATTCAGCATTTCCCTCCAGATTTTCCTCCAGCTATTAAGAGTGATACAGCCGGCATGATGTGTTTGTTGTCTTTTCCACAAGTTACTCACTGTTATTTAACTGTTATTTATTGTAAAGCTGAAATAGTAAGTAAATTAATCAATTGTTAACAAATATAACTTAATAATTTTGAGGAGACTCGTCAAGTGAATCTCTTTGTGTTTTGAAGTGTTGGTCAGACATCTGAGCAAACTCCTCATGCTGATGGAGATGCAGCTGAAAGTTCTCCAAAAAAACAGTAAGCTGACAAAGGTTTTTTTACCATCATTTCTGTAACTGTTGAGCATTTGCAGCCCTCATTTATTGCTTTGGGTTTGCAGCTTGTTTGTTGCTATGATCTAGTTTCAGTGTGCACGTCTTGAATCAGCTGTCTGTACAATTTAAACACGTATCGCGCAGCATATCGAGTTCTGTGCTGAATCTCTGTATGAGTTTTCAAACACACTTCACTCATTGTGTGTTTTTATGATGTCAAATGACTTTTTTGCACAACTGCAGTAACAGACAGTATGTAGAGTCGAGTATGTCCAACATCAGTGTGGCTTCAGACTGCTGGACATGCTTAACAAAAGCCACACCATCAACATACAGAGGCAGATAACATTGTTAGTGGTCACTTCCACGGGGAGGCAGACGGACTGAGAGCTTTAAATGGGTTACAGAGATCCCAATCAGCAGCTCCCACGATACCCAGAAGAACCGAGGGGCACGAGTTGTCGGGCTGACAGATTGCAGCTGACAGAGGAGAGCCTGACACGCTCGCAGCGAGGAAAAACAGGGGATGTTCAATTTAGATGCAGCTGCTGATGTGAGGATGAAAAACACACTCTGTTTAAGATTTACTGTGGAGTAACCGACCTTCAGAAATACTTTGTGCTCCTTTAAATCATGGAATGCATGCAACCACACACTGGAGCCATTTCAGAGCGTTTTAAAAGATTAGTATGAAAAAGAGGAAGATGAGCTTATTTCCTCCACTGGGTGAATAATAATGATGTCATCGCTGGAAAAAAGAGGGAACCAGCTCACCTCAGCTCCACTCAGTCCCCATGCAACCTTCCTAGTGAGCCTGCCATGCTGTCTGTCTGACGGTCTGCAGACCTCAGACGACCTGACACTGTCTGATCCATCCACGCTGACCCCTCGTCCCCTACCTTTGACTCGAAAGTAGAAAAGCAGCGTGAGCAGCATCCCTCCTGCTGGACGTCACCGCTCCCTTCGCCTTCACACCCTGGATCTCATGGTGGTCCTCCTCTGCTGTCCCTCTCCTCATCCAGCCTTCCTCCTCCTCCTGCTCTCATCGAACAGCCTCGCTCGTGTCTCCGTGTCGCTCTCTCTCTCTCTCCCCCCCCTCCCCTCCCTCCGTCTTTGCTTTAAATCCCCTCCTGGCTGCCTCTCTTCATCTTCCCGTCACACTACTCACACTCTTCAAGCAGTGCACATCAGAGGAGGTGTATGCAAACATGCACACACTCCTCCTGCGCCCCTGCATCAAATGTTCCTCACTGAACAGGGATTATACCACATGATTGAGGCTTTTCACAGGGAGCAGCTCCACAATGCAGTTGCACCGTTTCACCCACAAGATGGCAGAGGTAGCTCTGAATCCACCAGCGGCATCCTCTGCACACAACACATTTTAACCTAAATTTAAACCTTGTGGACTATTTTTAGTAGCTGCGCCTATTGGAGCACATCCTGGATGACAGCTACACTTTCCTAGAGACCTGTCTGATGCATTTATAGCGCTCTTATCACAGGAATACTGAGAGCTCTGTGGTCTACTATACACCACCACTGTTAAATGTATGCTGTCCTATATAAGGCAGAGGTACTTTATTTCATCCATTTATATGGGTTTAATTTATAGTGTATGAGCAGAAACACACTGTCTCCCCTTTAGAACTCATTTCAAACACAGAAAACCAAAAACATCCATGTTAATCTGTCTGATCTTAATTCCTAAAAGTTCATGAGTAAATAGTTCCACTTGTTCTTATACAAGAAATAATATGTGAAATTTACTGTTAGAACCAAGAAAACTAATAAAGAAATTACAATAAAAAGTGATTATTGATGATGTCACCCAAAGACAAACTTACTTTAAGATTAGTTTGTTTTGTGGAAGTCTCAACATCAAAGTTTAACTGTAACACCTGTCTGCTGAAACCTGGATTAACAAATCAACTCTGGATTAAGTAAGAGGTAAAATGAATAAAAAGATATTCAACTAACACTGTGACGATGACGACTGTCTCTATTTTTATTTTAATCATCTTTATTAATAAGCATAAAACACTGTGCTCAACATTTAACCTTTTAAATATGCTCGATAAATAAAATCCAAACACGATGACATTTAAACTCTTAAGGGCCAATTTAGCTTTCTAAGATGCATACAGTCTGATATAACTGTGACTCAAGTTTCATCCTCCTCTCTAACTCTTTAACCCAATGTTTCCCATCTCTTCAGTCAACTATGTAAAATAAAAATACCAGGAAAAATTATACTACTGTAACAAATGCCAGCTGTGAAAGGAAAACAAAAAACAAAGACAAAGATTTAACCTTTTCCAGTATCAAGATCGTGTTCTTGTTCTGTGCTTATATGAAAAATAGTAGAAGCTGATATATTTTATCAGATGGGCCGTATCAGTATGTTACCCAGTTATTGTTTTATAATAAAAAAAAGAATGAAACTGAAAGCAGAAGACACTCTAAAAGAAAAGTTCAAGCCTTACATGTCGGGATGATTAAACCCTAAAAATTCCACCATAAAAACTTTGATTATTTTAGGACAGGCGCACCCAGAGCTCTCCATCTCTGCCGGCCAAACACAGACTTGGACACTCTTACGTCTTTCCTTGTCTGCCAGTGTTGCAACACCGAGGAGGTTGAGCAAACATTTTCTGCATTCCTTCACAGTGAGGGTGGACGGCTGTTTTCCGGGCTGGACCCGAAGCTTTATCAGAGCAACCTTCGAGACATTTTTTTTACTTTATCAGCCCTGCCAGGAGCAGGCTGTGTACGGCCGCTCACGCTGAATCAACACTGTGGCTGAAAGCAGTGCAGCGCATTAGAAAACACCAGCTGACTGATTTTAAAGAGGTTTTCCACTGGGAGGAACGGAGTGATTGAAAAGAAAGATAACACACAGCCTTTACTCCATGTGGTTACAGGCACTCACTTACAGTACTTTTAGACAGACGAGTAAATATTTTCATCATTCAGAGACCATCGATGTATTTACATGTTTGATACCAAATGCAAAGTTTTTAAAATCTGCTTTTTTCTACGGACATTTTGTTTGATTGTAGAGTAAACGTATGGATGCATGTCATTTTTGACATATATTGTCAATATGCATTCCTTCAGTACTGTTTTTTTGCTACTACAAATGTTGACACTGCAATTTTTACTAAACCTGTTTAAAGAGCATGTATGCGCAGTCAATGCATCATTTTGTTTTTTGATATTCCATGTCATTTTGTTAAAATAATTTGTCACACACTAATAGGCTCGATGGTAATCTACTGGAGTCTACACGCTAACCAGATGTGAACATATCAGCAGTAGTCCGTCACAGTAGCTCTCCATGTATTCAAAAGACATATTTGTTCCATCTACTCTTCATAACAGACCGTTTTAAATGTATTCAATACAGCAGGGGTATTTATCACATGCTTAACAGTGCAGTTTAAAAAGACATTTTGCTATTGATAAGCTGCAAAAATCTGCAGGTCAAAGTTCACCAAACTTGAACTTGATGCAACTTGTTGCACAACAAACACTGCAGAGACTTACTTCCCCCTGAAACAGATCCATTGATTGCAGTGACTCCATAGAAATGAAGTGATTTCACAGCTAAACGCTGATGACTGCTCAGTGCAACCTTTTACGCATACATGCAAGTGATGAGTGAAATCAAGCAGGAACTGGCCATTATGAACACCTGACACTGACCTCTACACATCAAACAATCAAAAGAAATGATGGATCTTCTAATCAACATCCATAATTTGAACATTAGCTGCCTGCATCACAGTTTCTCCAGATTATACCCTCTCCAGATTATACAGATTTCTCATTGGGAGTAATGATTGTTTACGAAGCGAGCCAACCAACTGCACCATCTACTAAACCATCCACGATATCAAATGTGCACGTGAAGCCTTTAATGGTGCTGTGGAGCTTCACACTGAGCCAACTGAGCTGGAATAGGACCACACACACACACACACACACACACACACACACACACACACACACACACACCAACAACAACAATAACCTACAGTAATACACAGTATACGAATATACAGGCCTAATGAGCTGAGTAAATCTTATTCTGCTAATGTATCTGTATAGAACATTTTAGCACCTTTGTCTCAGCCTTGCAGGTCACTGAACCGTCTATCTGGTGCTTCAGTATGTCAAAAAAATACAAAAAATAATAGATGCAAGATGGGAGAAGAAAACTGTGAGGGCTGAGAAAGCAAAGTGTGACTGAAAAGACAGATGACTGATGAAGGGGGAGTTGTAAAATAAAAAGGAGGGGTGGATTAGATAAAGGGGAAAAGCCAGGAGGCCTCTGAAATGAGGCCAACATCTCTGCCACAGACAGTTAGCAGCGCCCAAACAGGAGCCGGCTCGATTTAGCAGCTTAGCAGACCTCTCGTTCTGCTCAGCACACCGCCTCGCTGAGACTCGCCTCGGCATTGTTGTGCGGCTTGTTTTGTGCCAGCTGAAGTGGTCGCCCATTGGGAGCGTTATGCAAGGGACCGGCCTTTTGTGGATTAGCCTTCTGAACAGATGTGCTCCAGGCTAACGCTATTCACTGCAGAGGTTCAATAGTAGGACATGCCAACCACTCCAAATCCAGTCGCACAACAGAATGAGGTCAGCGGCAGGGGTGGAAAAGAGTCGAGAGGCTTTAAGGTTGTGCTGAGTGCGACGCTTTTAAAACATCTTACGGAGCCAAAGAAACAGCGTCAGTGTCTCTTGTTGAATTTAGGATGCTTGAAGGTCAGGAGGCTCATTAAGTAGTTTTGATATCTGTCTGCATCAAGAAACAACCAATGCCGAATATCAAACCTCAATAGCTGGTGCAGACCTTGAAGTGTCTATCAAAAAGTGTTAAGAAGCTGAGATTGGCACTGAATGACTCATGAGATCTTGTTTACTTATTCGTTGATTAGATAAATACTGATTTAAATCATTGTATTTTGATTTAGTAAAGTATGGATCCTTAGTGCATGTTTGAACAACACAGAAGTTTAAAAATGTCTTCAAAGAAAGATAAAAAAAAAATGTGATTAGGTGTCTGTATCAAACTCATGAATTGACTGATGTCAGAGGATGAAGTCAATCTAACAGCGCCATAAGGTGAAGTTCCTCCAATGGCCACTGAAAGTTGGCTCCAAGAAAACAGGCAAAAAGTCAGTCTGACAATGTGCATCAGCAGGCTTCTTTTCCTACTGTGTGTCTCTGTGTCTCTTTAAGTCTTAGCATCTCCTTGATGAAATGATTCTCACAATGAAACATGTTTTTCCACAGTCACGTTCACTAACAGCTAACAGATACCTTGACAGAGGTGAATTATTGTGTACACTTCTGTCATGTCATTTTTCGAATATCTTCATGGATAGGACGATTTTTCTGCTTCTGGTATAAAAATTTAATCCCAAATCGTAGTCCTGCCTATGAAGTTTCAATTGGCCAATTTTTGTTCCACAGCATCAATAAGTAAAACCACCAGGGTTATTCAAACTGCGGAAAAAAAGTGGAAATGCTGCAGATGATTCAAAAGTCTGAAACCTTCATGTACAATATCAACACTTCAGCCATCCTGACAGGTTGCCTTACATTCAAGCTAACAGGCTAACTTGCTGGAAGATAATCATTTGTTTGCTTTTGCCAACACAAAGTACCCATTTCAGATTCAGTGTGTGGCTCGCCTTTTGTGTGTTTTTCTTGGTATTGAATTATCCAATTCTCGTGTCTTTTGAAGATTAGCACTTTGCCCATCATGGCTTCCCTCTGGTGCAGAAACATGACCGCCTCCCTCACAGCCCTTCAGCGACTCAGCCCTATTTTAGTAGGTAACATGTTTCTTCTCACCCTCTTTCTCTGAGTCACTCTCCTTGTTATGAGGAGAAAAAAGAAAACATCCCTTTTTCAATTTTGCATGAACCATTCGACGCTCTGTAATCTCATAAGCTCCTCTATGAGAGGCCTCTGCTGCACGGGCAACCCCATCAGATGCGTCAGGGAAAAAAAAGCTTACGATATAGATGAACTGCAATCCATAAAGCCGACCACAACTGAGGGCTGCAGCAGAGGGACTGTCTTTTTATAAAATGCCCCAGTTCTTAAAGCTCTAATAATTTCTTTCCTGCAGATTTGGGAGAAGGGGATTGATCAAAGAGGCACAGGTTAAAGAGAGTTTGAATCGTCAGCTCTTTAGTAAAACATTTCTTCATCTGAAGGGCAATATGACCCAAATTCAAGCCGGATAAGACAACTGCCATGTTACTTAAAGGTTTAGTAAAAATAGGCAGAGAGGAAAAAATCCTTGCTCCCAAAAGACTGTTGACTTTGTCGAGGCTTTTCCACAAACCAAGTCGCCCTCACATAAGAAGAATACGAATATTTCAGGTCGGATTCAGCTGTAACGTGAAGACATATCGAATGTGAAGAAATTAAAATAGCTATCACTACATCTCGAGCAGCTTGTCATTCATCAAATACAGTTAACTCAGGGCTTAATGCAACCCAACACACTTCTTCTTCACTATCAGCATTTATTCAAGTGTCTTACACCGCACAAACTATTTACTGCATGTTTACTAAAGTTAAGTTTGCTCTATAAGTAAAGGCGTTGCTGTCATCTCTGCACAGCTTCACTCATTCATGATTTTACATTAACACCAATGTTGTCACCTCGAGAACTGAACACCAAAACATGAACAAAGCTGGAGAAAAATCAATCAAGCACACATGAAGAGGCGCTCATCTCTGCTGGTGTGAATCATCAGGAGTAAGACGGCAGCGTGCAGAGACGTTACAATGACCAACATTTTTCTGTTAATACTCACTTAAATAATATTTAATTATATGTGCTCTAAACGAACATAAACGAACAATATGATTTATAGATATCTGGATCAGACAGTCAATAGTACACTGTGTACTAACGGGACTATCCAAAAAAATGTGAAGCAGTAGAAGTTTACATTCTGTTGTACCTTTGAAGAGCAAACACTGAAAGCTTGGAAAGGCCCAGGAGTGTTATTTGTGCTGGAAACTGCCAGAACACAGTCTGGCATCTCTTGGTTCAGCGACTGTCTAACACGTCCTCTGGGCACTAAGTAACGTTTTCACTGCCCAAAAACACAAAAACAGCTCGAATATTTCGTTGGAAAGCTGAAACGCTTTCTAATGAATACACCCTGCAATTATTCAGGCAGGTGCTGACATTTCAGGCTTTCAATATTCACCGTGGCCTCTCCAGCCAATAGCATCAACACATTTTTCCAACATATTTGCTGGATGTTTCAAAGAGATCTATGTATCATGTTACAGTTTAAAAGCCACGGTGGAAAAATTACAGCCTTTTGGCTGTAATATGAAAAAAAAACTAGTTTATTTTTCTACAAAAAGGTTTTGCCATCAGGATAATTTACATTATGTACATTAACATTCAGAACCTAGGTAGGCAGAAATGATTTTTCTGTTTCTATCAGTTACTAAAAGAGGTTAAAATGGATATCTGATCTGGAGAGCCTTTTTTATCCTCATTGTTTTGATTTGACAGGCTTCACAATTACAGTATTTTTTAATCTGATCTCATCACTCCCAACGAGGAGCATCTCCAAAAAAAAAGAGCACTATGAACGCTACACTAGAGCATAAACTGTGGTAGGATAATTCACCAGCCTTTGTAAAAGCATTCAGCGGGTAAGACTTAGATATTCTTGTTATTGTGTTTTTCATTGCTTGTATATACCCACAGATGCTATACCGTACACTGACACACCGACGGCACATAACGTGTTTCCAAGCAACAGCACGACACCTCTCACTGCAATAAACGCCGCAGAGAAATCAAAATCAGAGATGCAGGGGGAAGCAGCCTCACAGTGTGTCCACTAAGACATTCATTTGTGTCTATTGTGAAGGACAGTTTTAAAGCACCATGTTTCTGGAATAATTCATGTTTGGGGTGTGTTCACTTAATAATACTGTAGGTAAACATCAAATGCTTCAAATTGGCTGTCAGATTCATTCAATACTGTAAGAAAGGATGCTGCTGTGGACACGAGGACTCACTTAACCTCTTTTCTGCTTGTTAGCCTTTATGTTAGAAAAGAGAGCTTGCAGGGAAGTCATCGAATGATGCTCTGTGAAGTGGACTCAGACTCACAGGCCTCTCAGATGAGGGAAATCCAGATAGCAGATTAAAAATTGGAGAGCTCAGAGGAAGAGAAGACACTGCAAGCTGTCCCTGTGCTGTATCCATATTGGGCATAAGAGGCACATGTTTGCTTTAATTTGGCAGCCGGCATCTGAGAGGTGAGAATTCAACCAGCCACTTGTGCTGATGATGTAACGTGTGAGAGGTTTTTATCCTCTCCTCCGAGTCTCTTCATGAAAGTATCTTTATTTTCAATTATTCTCACTGGAAATGCAATGATCACAACAACCCCTAGTACGAATATATGGGACAGAATCATCGACATATAGTGCACGTTGTTTTAGGATTTTTTAGAGGTTTAGCAGTAGTGGAGCTAAAATCATAAACTCTCTCCAAAGGATGGCCCTGGAGTAAAGGTCAGTTAAGACTGAAAGGGTTTATCTCCTTGGGAGCTTGATTGTGCAAAGCTGATTTCATGGTATCTGCCTGTTAGACTACATGAAAAGATGACATTTTGTCCTGAGGTCTGCGTAAGAGGACAGCTTATAGAAATCCCAACCAGAAAGGATTCATCTTTCAGGGAGTGTGAATGTGCTCAGTTAATTTCATGGCAATTACATTTTGATATCAGTTGTGTCTGGAACTGGAAATTAGGATTCATCCTCCAGGGTCCACAGGAATATCCACAGTAAATATTTGGAAAAATCAGTCACCACACCAACACATGATAAGAACCTCAGCACATCCCAGAATTGTTGATATGATAAGATATGAGACATGCATAGACTAAAATGTTGTTGGAGGTCAAAAGTTTGGCCCAATCACCAAAATCATTGGGAGTAATTTTTTGTGTGGGATTATATATGCAGATCAAAGTTTTGCCATCCTTTGGCCCTGCCTTCCTCAAAATACTTAACTAATCTACTCTGTACTCTTCTCCTCTTTTACTCTTGACTGTGTTGGAGACAAATCTACAGCCACATGAGCAAACACTCAAATCAAATCAACAATCCTTCCTGGGACGGGCATCAACAGTATCAGTTCAATTAGCCCAGACCTAGAAAATGTCTATCTGCCATGCATCCACAGGCCGGAGTCTCAAAGAAATAAAATCTAGCCTGCCTCCGATCTTGTGCACGTCTTCATATCTGCCAGGTACGAAGCCATTCACTTGGTGGCCTGTTTATGGACATTTTAAATAAAAACCATGAAGACTGAACTACCGCCACTAAAGTTCACACTGAGATGTCAATTTCCTGCCTTTTTTTACAACAGACTGAAATCAATTTGGGCTCTGGTGCCTCTGAACACAGCCCTCCCTGGAGAAAGATGCCCACTCTTGAAGAGGAGAGTAAAGAGAGCGAATATGAAATGGCCAAACAGAGGCTGTTTAGATGTGTCAGAATAAACAGTATTATAGTGATTCCTCTGCCGGAGCTTCATTTTTTGTCATCAGATCGAACAGGAACCTGTCTCACATCGACCTGCAGGCCCACACAGAAAATACAGCTCACAGAGACCACGTAATGAGAAATCAATCCAACGGCTGTCAAAGCTGACAGCTCACAGCGATCACTCTGGGGAAATCAGGGAATCAGCTTTAGGTAAAGGGCCGAGGATGATGTCCTGCTGCTGGGGGGTCGGGGTTGATGGCTCATACAGCCTCTAACATTATGTAAGAGAAACTAAATAACATTCATGTATTAGACAGAGATAGAGGCAGTGAGCTTCTACAGCTGATTTCTTGATGATGGTACATGCTTTCGTGCATGTTGATGAGCACTATTGTCTCCTAGTCAGACTTCATATCATCTGTAGCGAGGACACAGCGTTGAAAACAAGTTGCACTCTGATCTGAGGCTGGTATGCTGCGTCAAACATTCACACTGTGATCCTGTTAATAAATCAGGATGCTAACGCTCTGTGTCGAGCCGGCTCAACAACATCCTGTTCTCTTTACAATAATCCAGATAAGCCCCCGCTCCGCTTCTGAGAAACTCAAACTATCTCAGGTATGCTGATATTAGCTGAGGAATTCAGTGTTGACCCAACGTCTCCACTAAATAATTTAGATTATTCTGTGATTAAATGAAAACAGGAGTAAAGTGAACAAAGAGAACAATGAGTCAATGTATGTAAAGCTGCACTATTCTTATATGAATTGTAAAGTGTTAATGAACATTTATGGCCTCTTTTAGCTCATGGTTTTGGTTTTATGGCCCACAAACTGCTCTTATCAGGTTAGTCTGGTTTCCAGTGAAAACTCACTGTACACTGACACTGTTAGAGACTGGAGCACAGTGAACAGCTGAAGAGGAAGGCATTTTTCTCAGGAGCTGCTGCAAACCAAACAGAAGCTAAAAGGAGAGACTCATCATCAATAACAATAAATTCAGGTCAGTGTCTACAAAGCTTTTTAAATGCAGCTACACCGATTCAAACTCCTAATCCAATATCAACCCTCTTTTTCCCAACTTTGACATCTGTAAGTATTAAGAGGAAATATTTGCATTATTTCTTTTACGTTGTCGTTACGCTTGTATACTTCAAATGAGCACTAAAGATTTAATAGTTATCTTATCACTAAGAACTAGTATTAAGAGAGAATATTACAAAAAGTGAAGGCGATAAATCATCCTTCGCCCTGCCAGCGTTTGCATGCTTACACATGAAAATCAACACAGTCAGATTTGGCATATTGTCCTCAGAAATGAAAAGGCAAAGTAAGCAGGATTGGATGGGAAACCCCTGGAGACTGAGAGCTGGGTGTAGTATTTAAGCACGGGGAGCAGGTGTCAGGGCTGCTGCATCATAATCAAAGCTGGATTACCTGCCTGTGTCTACACGCCTCATCTGCCTGCTCTCATAAAGACTCATGCTCTGCTGTGGCCTTATCTGATTTATCACCGAGGCCAGTCAGCACTTTAAACATCAGACACTCTCTCTCCTTCTCTGTGTGTCCCTCACTCTCTCCAACACACTGCAGACACCAAAACGCTCATCTGCTTAGCAACTGGATCATCCAAGAAATTACAGCCTGAGTGGAAAGTCGGCAGAGTGGCACGGAGTGAGAGATGTGATAAACAGTGTGTAAGAGACGGGCTGTGGAGGTGTGGCTCAGCTCCGGATGTGTCAATACTTAAAACGACTGGCAAGGCACGCTTTGAATTTGGACGCTGCAACTCCGGATGTACAAACATGTGGAGTTTCTTTACTGCAGCGCTCTCCATCCTTCCCCCGGCGAGGACCTGCAAACCCACACGTGGGTATCAACAAGTCATTACGATTCCTCCTTTACATAAGCAGACACAGGAATATACCCGACCAGCGGAAACACTGCAGCCACGCGAGGTGTGACCACGTGGAGCGGTTTTCGATTTGCTCTCCGGCTCTGCTCATTTACATTTTCAAAGATTCACAGGTCAGTCTGCAAGTCGGACACCACGCTCAAGCTCAGGACCGTCTGTACTTTCTCTGTTATTATGGATTTAGAGAGTAGCAAAATCATTAGGAAGAATTATGGACTAAATGTTTGATCTTGTTATAGGAGCTAAAGTGTGTTTGAGGTGAAATCTATGAAAAACATTCTTGCACAGGAAGTTTTTATTAGACACGCTGCACTTTCACCACATCATTCCCACCTGACCCCGGAAACCATCAAAGACCGTGTCAATGACATATTCAGCTCAGGGCAGCTCCACACATTCACAGCACTTCAGTATTTTTGAGGTTCACCGCAGCTCTGAGTGGTCTTTGAGGCTTAAAGTGAGTAGCATGTTTTGTCATGTTTGTCAGGCACATTACATCTTTCTTTGACCTCCATGTTCGCTGCATGTTTTATACTCTCAGATTACTTTATTTGCACCTGTTTGCCATAAGTTGTTCCCTCAGGTGAAAAATACTGTGTGACAGCATGTTTTGTGTTTCAACATCACGTCTCCTGTTGTCTCTTTGCTTACAGTCATTTTTGTTTATCAGAGCAGCTGTTTTCTGCCTTACTGAAATGACGTCAGACAGAGTAAGTCATGACTGTTACGACTCACTGTTGATGAAAACTTTGAAAAAGTGCATTGGACAACTGTTTTTATTCTATTATGAACATTTCTGATACACTGTATAATGCATTAACTTTATACTCAGAATTTAACGCTCCAATAAAATGGTGGCGGTTATATACTGAAAAGTGCTAGAAGTAGCAAATAAGTGATTTAAGTCTCAACTAGAGCCTCAAACACACATGAGGAAGGAAGGAAGCTGCAAACAGACTTCAGCAAAATTAAGACATATGCATGTTCATGGTCATGTCACGCAAGATTTTAAATTCCATAGCACCAACTTATAATTCTACAGTAACAGTATGGTGCGCTTTGGAAAATGTTTGTCAGTAGAGGTTATGTAGCACCAAACAGTACAAAAACACAAAAGTGTTTCCTGTAAAATCGACCTGAGTGTCTCAGAAAATAAATCAGCCTGTGTCCGGATAGATTTATTTGGAGTAGTTTATAGTGAGGATTGAATGAACATTGTATTTATACACTTATACAATCTAAATACAATCTAAAATCTCTAAATACTTCAGTTGTTTTGCATTTTCAAGGTACAGACCTCCCACCAGGTCCTTTTGTTTGAAGCCTAAAGAGAAATCAGAAATGAATCAGTCATTTCTCCACAGGAGTGTCTGGAGAATATTTTACTTGCTGTGTGTTTCAGTGAAATGGCCCATTAAAAGACAGCGTTTGGTCAGACATATAGTCTTAACACAAACCGGGTGCTGTCTCAGGAGAGGGACTCTGTCATCCACAATGCATCATTCTGGTCAGTATAGAAACCACAGTGTGTTAAAAGGCAGAACAATGGCGCTCTGCTGTGCCACAGTCAAGGCGCCACAAACAAGGCTGCCATTTACAGCCTCAGAGCTACGTTAGCTCTGTGCTACCATACAGAGAAATTACACCAAGTACACCTGACCAAGTCCAGATGACTTCATAAGAAACAACAGTATCATCTTCTCACTGATAATCTTACAGGTGCTAAACCTATAATGTCAAGGTATCTTTGAACATGTGTTATTTTGCATGCAGCAATGGGCCGGACTCAGACTCAGATCAGTCTCATTTCATGTTTAATGCTTATCCACTAAGTTCCACATAGCCAGCGCAGATGACTATTGATAGAAAATGACACCAGTTATCTGCAAATCAAATACATCCTAGTAGAGCCGGCTAGCTTCCGCATTCAGATCAATGCCAGAGAGCTTTCCAGCTGCTCAGCGATCAGCAGCAGTGAGAACATGTGGGTGTGCTGCAGTGCAGCAGAGAGGCCTGACACATTACAAAACCACTGTTGCTATTTCTGGAGTTAGAGATGCTTATAAGTCAAGAGGTGTGTGGAGTATTATGGGTGTGGATGCGTGTCCAGCTGCTCTCATTAGCTGTAACCACAAATGACATCTGACATATGACTTTCTCATTCCTCTAAACGAGCAGCTGACTCGCTAGAGGCAATTAGGCAAGGTGAGTGAAATAATGTGTGACACATGTGAAAGGTATCCTGTTCTGCTGACACAGTACGTTACCGTGAGCCAGACACAGATCTCTATCCCTTTAACACAATTATTCTTTCTACTAAATCAGATGATGCTCGATGAAAACAAAACATGTCAGCTCTGTGTGCTGAAAGTGGTTACGTCGAGGAAATGATGAAATTGTTACAGCAGAGTCATAACAGATACCAGAGCAAAATTATTCATTTGAAAGTCACAAATAAGCCACAAGTCTTTGCTATGAAGTCTCCTCTCAGGTCCCAAATGAAGATAATCTAATAAATAACAAGTCATCCTGTCCTATCCAGCTAAATTTAAAGCAATTGTACTTTTTAAACAGAGTTTAAATAGCAACATGTCACAGTCACTGAAATAACTCGCAGGTGTGATTTTTGTCTTCAACTTTGGTGGACTTTGACCTTTGAATCGGCCCCACTGACGAATAGGAAACAGGATCCAAAATGGAGGAAGCTATTGTAGCTTTTAAACTACGCTGCACCATCTACTTTTATTTAACTTCCTCTGTGAGAAACGGTTCCACAAAGGAGGAACTGTTTGCAGACTGATATGAGAGAGGAGGAGGTGACTGCACAAAGACTCCTTTCCAATGAACGGTGTCTGTTTTTGTGAAGTCTTTACAGTAAATGTGAACGTGATTATCTGTTGAACTGATTCACTGCTTTTAATCTTTGCTCATGTGGAGGATATCGAGTCGCTTCGAGTCAACAGGCTCAGGTCCAGTTTCAAAAAGCTTCTTGATTTTGTCCTGTTTAAAGTTAACGAGTCCACACCTCTGACACATCGAGCCTTTTCTGGTGTTAATGACTGAAATGTGTCCTTATTTGGAGAAACAATAGGCAGATTTTTTCAGCATAGAGCAAATTTATAATGAGGTAAAAGCAAAATGGTAAATCACAGGATGATGTGAGCCTGCACATAATGAAGTGTTACTTCTTCAGGTAAGCTCATATTAAAAAGAGCACACTGTATATCTGAATATATCTGAGCAGTGGAGGATGTGTCATGTTTTTAATCTTCTACTGTTCATTCTGACAGATTCACTCAGCATACTGCAAACTACTGAGTAAAACTGAGTCATTACATACAAAGGAGACTGAGCAAGGTGAAAATTCAAACAGTGTTTTTTGGCATTTGGTAAAACCTTTACAGACATTTCTTCTTTTGTAACTGGAAGAAAATTCTTGTTTCCAGGGAACTGACTTGACGTGAACCATGCCGAGTGCATGATTAACACTTAGTGACATGACGCAGAGGATGCAATGATAATTTCATCAAGAGTGAGTCGTAACAGTCATGACTTACTCTGTCTGACATCATTTCAGAAAGGAAAGAAAGACACAGAAAGAAAACAGCTGCTCTGATAAACAAAAATGACTGTAAGCAAAGAGACAGCAGGAGACGTGATGTTGAAACACAAAACATGCTGTCACACAGTATTTTTCACCTGAGGGAACAACTTATGGCAAACAGGTGCAAATAAAGTAATCTGAGAGTATAACTATTAACGCTTTTTATTACTACAATACAAGACATGAGTTTGTTTGAGTTTGAGTGCTGTCTGTAGCTGATGAGCACAGTATACTCTCTGCTGTCACAATGTACTAAAACATACTATACTATATTTTAGAAGCTCTTCCTAAAGCCAAAGAAAGAAATGAACAATACAGCACAGTATTGTCTGAAGATTCAGTACTTTAAGATATAAACTTGTGTTGTATTATTAACTTCTAAGAATTTTTAAAGTCTTAAGTGTTGAATAAATGATTAAATGTTATGAAATAATTATATCAACCACATAAAATACATACAATTTAAAACAGAGATTGTTCAACATCCAAAATATTATGAAACATTATATTTCCCTCTGTCTCCTTCTGTTTTTAATGTCACAATCCTTTATTTCATTCTCATAATCATGACACATAATTATATTATTGCTGTATTTGAACCAACTTAAATTCAGCAAGTTGTCGAACTCAGAAAGCTTGTTGCTGTGACTTTATTGATTTATCTATTTATTTTAGACATTTGTTTTAATTTTTAGCTCTAACTGTTTGATCATATCCATCACATTTCAATTTACAGTTTCCACACAAATGTAATGTACCCTATACCATAAAGACCATGTGTATAAGTTTAACAAAAAGCTGAATTAGACTCAGCAGCATCTTCCTCAGGGTCATTTGTTCACTGACGCCAAAATCCACCCCAAGACAAGATGACTGGGTTTTTTCAGGATACCTCCCCCTCTAAACTTTTTCAGACTTTTGGAGGCGTCTCATAGGACGAAGGCCCGGATGAATAAAAACTGGACTGGTTTGATCCAGTCTATTAACATTCTGCCTCCGTGCCCCCCCGTCGCTCCCTCTTTGTCTTTCAGTCATGCCCAGCGTGTCCCAGACTAAAGTAAGTCATCACGGGCACACTGGCTTCCTCACTTTGACAGTCGAGTCCTGTGATGCGTGAAGGACCTGCACGGTGCCTCTACACACACACACACACACACACACACACACACACACACACACACACACACACACACACACACTACTTCTTTTATTCTCCCAACAGGGTTTAACAGAGCACCATGAACTCAAACCAGAACAATCCCGTCTTACCACATGTGTACACACACTGCCAGACAGCCTGACTGTGAGATATAAAAACACACCTGAGATTGAGTCCAATCAGTGTTTTGTATCCATTTGTAGACATACTTAAAGCTCGACCAGCCAAAATATTTCACTCTTGTGTTGGCTCGCTGAACTCTAATATCTGCAGTGCAATGTGATTCATCAATCATGCTGACTTTTATTTCTTAAATGTGCTGCCCTTTTCTCCTTTTGGGAGATCTCCTGTGGAAATCACAGCACTGGAGCTCTTTTTCCTGCATTTTTTTTAAGAAAAAGACGACATGCAACCATGATAATCAGAAATCACATTTTAACTCTCGGCCACAGTGTTTGTCCCTTGTTTGTAGTTTTGGAGACCATTATGACATTAACGGGCTGAGAGGGCTCCATGTCCCGTTGTTACCGTCACTGTTGGTGCATTTCACTGAGCCGATGCCACACAGATGTTGAACTGAAACCCCTCCAGCCCCGCAGACTGTCTGTCACACACACAGGGCTGATCTTTAGTTCTGAGACTCTCATCCTTTCTCTGATATCATGACATGTTTTGACCCCCCTCTGTCATGTGAGCAAAGCTCTGACAGCTGGAGTCAGACCAGAAGCCTGTGAGACGTCACACACCGACATGGGGGAGGAAACCAAGCCAGATTCAGCAGAGTGGACAAAGGCAGAACTGCAGGTCACAAAATAGACTCTGACCCAGAAAGAAAGTGCCGTACACTCACATTAGAAAACAAACTGCTGTGAAACTGTCACACAGATTGACAAACTAATCTGTATTATCACAAGTCATTTGGTCCAGCATAAAAAAGCATAAGGAACATATTTTTGTTGAATTCAGAACCATGCTTAAGTACTACTGGCCCCCGAGGAACATTTTCAGCATGTTTGCACAGTGAGCTGCTTTCACAGGAATGAATGTAAGTCTGAGAGCAGATCCCTTATCCGCTCTGCAGACCTCCTAACGTCCTGGAAGTTACACATGATAAGGCCGATTTCTGCGAGCCAGGGCTGAGAGTAAACATCAGGACGGAGAGCCGATCTTTGGAAACCTCATGTAAATTCACAAAACAAATCAAACAGTAGCTACAGTAGCTTCACTCCAACCATCAAATCAACACATAGACAATAAAGTCACTTTTTGTAATTTTCCATCTGCAAAAATAGAAATATACCGACTTAAAAACCAGTCGCCCAACTATGATATTAGTCTAATTATCTATATTCATGTCAGTATGAAATATTACAAAGCAATCCTCTACAAATGAATTGTGTTGCTCTCTTTTCATTTCTTTAGTTCCCAACAGTTTGAATGTTCAATACATGAAACTAAGATGTCTGTATGCCACAGACATTCAGAGGAAGCAGACAATAAACAGGTCAAAGCCCCAGAAACACTTATGAAGGTTAATTGCTTCATCGTTTAGTCTATAAAACATCAAAATGTAGTAAAAATGTGAAAACTTCCCAGAGCTCAAAGCATTGTCTTCAAATTGCTTGTTTTGTTCAACCAACACTTTAAAATCCAAAGATATTTAATTTACTGTCACACTTGATAAACACAAGTAGCAAATCCTTATTTTTGAGAAGCTACAACCAACAAATGTTTGGCATTTTTCTACATTTCAAAATAGTTGTAGATTCATTTCCTTTCAATTAACTTGAAAGAGCTGGTCCAGAGTCAAAGACATGTATACACCGAAGATATGCAGACGATAAAGTCTTCTGATTATGTCATCCCCATTTCTCTCTCCTCTTGTTTCCTGTCAGCTCCCTACTGTTGGCAAACTAATAAAGTCACTAATAAAGCCTCCCAAGGACGACGAAAAACAGCTCCCTCACTTAAACAAGCAGTTTGCTTTGGTAATGGTGCACAGACGGCCATCTCACTCCAACCACCTCTAATAGCTGTCCGCCCATTTTACTCTGCATGTTAAGAAATATAAAAGGACATAACACAGCTGGCAGTCACACATTCAACAGAAAATTAAAGACATAGTTACAGTTTTCTATATGTACACCAGAATATAAATCCACAATCTTCTTTAACGCTCAGATCAAAATTATGCACGCTTAAAAGTGAAGCAAGCTGACTTAACACCCATGTGTAATGCACATACTGATGCAAATATGAGAACATGGGCCAACGATCATAATGTCCCTTAATTCTGACATTAACTCATCATTCTTTTATTATCTTGTATCTTGCATTGTCACAAAATGTACAAGCACAATGAAAATGAACACGTCCTTTATTCTGAGCACATTTTGAGCATGATTTAAGATGATGTGGACGTGAATCACTGATACATACACTGTACATACTGACATACATTTCTCTAGTAGTCAGTTGTGTTTTGTACAACACAGCACACATAGTTCACAATGAGAGCAGAGTCTGGATGTAGAATAATAATACAGAGCATTCACCATTCAGCACATTGTTGGCACATCATTAAACAGACTTTAAGGGTCTGCCATGTCACATAAAGGGGATGGCATTGGCCTGGAACGGTCATTAAATGGGAGTTTCTGTAGCTCTGCTGAAGAAAGTGGACCAATCCACAGCCTGTACTTTAACCTTTCCCCTGCGAGGTCAGTGCATCGTACATTGGATTAAAACTGCCCTGGATTACCGCACAGCTGTGTGTTTGGAGCGAATCATCTATAACACAGAGCTCCACCTATGTCAGGCTTTCTATTCAAACTGACTATAGTCTGTTATACTGTAGTCAAAGATGATGATTTTCACTTGTTATAAACTCCACACAAACTGCACTGACCTTCACAGGGACATGTAGTGAATTATGAGATGTTAACAAAGCCAGAACATGATCAATGAGCTCATTTAAAGGAGGATGAGGACGGGTGAGCATTAACATGCCTTTAGATCCTGATAATTACTAAACTTCCCACTTCTTTTACTCACATTCGTGCGGAAGTGCTGATGAATTTACTGTTATTATCATATTTTTAATAATAAGACCTCACAAAACATTTTACTGATTAAAGTAGTTACTTAAGTAGTATTTCTATGATAAAACCTGCAGGAAAATGTAGTGTTTTACATTTTTACAAGCGATACTGCAGCTTGGAGACATACATCTTTAGATGAGGACTCCACATGAAGGTGCATGTAAAGTAAGTCAACAACATACATGTTAAGTTTAATTTTACATGTCAAAGTACAGTTACATACAATTTTGAGGTACTTGTACTTGAGTATTTTAATTTAATGCAACTTTATTCTTATACTCCATTACATTTTAGGGGGAAAGATTGCACTATTTACTCCACTACATTTCTTTCACACATAGATTTAAGCCTTAAATACCAGATTCAGCATATGATTGGTTAATAAAACATGAAGGATTGTGATAAATTAAACTACTCAACAGTATATAAAGTTGTTAAAAGAAGCTTCACCTTGACGAGCTACAACATTAAAATGTTGCTTACAAATGACTGTATAAGTAGTAATAATACAGTTATATAATTTACAGCATTATACCACTAACAAAGTCCTTTCTGTTGCATAATGAGCAACAGCTTCCATTTATAAGACATTAAAGTCCAGCTGAAACCAAATTTAGCCCCCCTTTTATGTAGACTACAAACTACAATCCAGATTTCATCACGATTGGGCCGGTACATGTAACTATACCTCGTTATATTATCAGTCCAGCACTATTTACCTTCTCTAATAATGGACAGACAGACACACTTTACCAGCAATGGTATTATTTAATGCAACTCTTAGAGGGGCAGAAAATACTCCACAGAAAATTAAATTGGCCCTTAAGTGCAAGGTACACAGGCCTCAGCTCCAAACAGTCATCAAGTGTTTTATGATAGATTTCTCTCGGTTTTCACACTTGTTACTTATGTCTCATAACGTCGACAGCTGTGATCAATACCCCACCATAAACAACAAAAAACAGGCCACTCCTTTAATATTGCAGAGGAAATTATAGGTCTGTGGCTCGGCGCTGCCTGTGGCTCCACAGACAAACTGTGGCTGCTGAATAATGGACAGGTAACATCAGAAAGATCCGAGCCGTTAACGTAGGAGCTGTGTGACATTATTCCCCCCAACAAGCCTGGAAGCTGCTGTTTGCACGGTGTTGTTGCTGGAAGCCTGTTGTATTTCCAACCTCGGGGGGGGGGGAGCTTGGCCACAGTTTCAGTGCAGTGATTAATTCCTGATAGTACATTACATAACACTATTGTTACAGATGCAACTGATGTACCAGTCCCACTTTGTGTGCAGGATGCAGCAGTAAATTAATGCTCCACGGCTGCTCTGATGTGATGCAGTTAGTTAGATGTTGTATGTAAGACGCCATTAACCTCGATTGATTCTGCTCTCTTTTAATGTCCCATTGTTTAAAGATGGTTTCAGTGCCAACGGTTAGATATCTGCAGTTTATCCTCCAACACAAACGACACATTGATGGAGGACTTATTTTTATAACGTCAAGGACTGAAAATGAAGCTCGACAGCAAGTTTTTTCTATTGAACCACTGAATTTTTTTTGTTTAAATTATTGATTCCTCTTTGTTTTCTGGTAAATGTCTAGGACCTGTCTAGCACACCATGAGTTTGGAAGAAGTAACCCACCCCCATGAGGGTTAACTCCACCCAGCCGGTGCGTCACCACTGGCAGTTGGGAGCTCATAAATAAGCGCACCCTCTCTCTGGCCCTCTCTCTTGATTTCTAAGAAACTAGTGTTGGCTCTTTCACTACAGATCCCATACTGGATCTGTGTGGGTGTCAGACAGAAAAGGCAAAGTCAAAATGAACAGCACGAGTGTGTAACTGCCACCCAAGACGGCATCAAAAAGCCACCTGTCTGCATGAACAGAGAGAGCGAGTGCAGAGACGATGAAAAGAGAAAGAAAGGGGGAAGAGGGTCAGGGGTGATGTTATATTACTCCTTCAAGGCTCCTCTGGCCCTTCTTTGTTTACTGCTTTTCTGATGCAAGTGACAAAAGGGAGGATTGTTTGGCTTCAGTTTCCACTACCAGAATGATTCGTCCTTCTTCTGTAGTCACACACTCACCTGGAGCCTCTTTGATTAAGGTCACTTGCTCATCTTAATGATAACTGAGGATTTACTTTAGTTTGTTGTTGCTATCATTTCCATACATTACACTCACTTGCTGTAAATGGTGACGTCACTACAACAAAAGTCTGATGGGGCAGTTAGAAGACCAGATTATCTGTGTTGTCTAAACCACTTTATTTGGAAGTCACACTGAAAGTGAGCATGAGTGAAGCAAAATTTAAGATAAGTTTAGATTATTTAAAACTAGTCAAATCATCTGACTGTGAGTGTTTGAAAAGATGGTTGAAACTACAAACAACATGCATGAAACCAAAACTTTACTTAAACTTTTAACTGGGTGCTCATCATGTCAGTACTGGTCTTCTATAAAGTTAGGGGACTTGATTCAGATTTTTTTTTTAAATCCTATGTAGCAGAGGCTCATATATCCTCCGAGCTCCAAAAATCGGATCCTACATCTCCCATAATGCAACTGGATCAGTATCTCATTAGACCTCGCATGTTGCTCAACTCCCCAGTTTGTGACGAAGGCCCTTCTTTAAAAATGTGTGATATCCAAGCCCAAGCAGAGATAACGTTAACCCAGATGACATCATCAGGGTTATTCCCTCAGAGATTGAAAAAAGCTCCTCCAGAGTCACAGAAGACATTACACAGCTGTTCACTGAGTAAAGTATAAAATCTTCATGTGTTTGTTCCCATTTAACATTGCCATCATTGTGACATCAGTGTGTGTTTTGAAGACACCTCTGCATACAAGTGAATCCAATTTTAAAAAACAGTTCATGCATAAACTGTATGAACCCTAAACCTGTATCCTGTTCTGAAAAGGTTTTCAGACCTCTTTAGAGAAAGGATGAGAAATTAATTATCAAACATTATGTCTCTCGTAACAAAAAGTTCAACTGCTGAGACCATGTAACATAATGACTGTGGTATCCGCAGAGACCTTGGGAAAGAAACATTTTGAACATATCAAATGTCTTATTTTTGCGAAGATAAAAGCCTGAATGAGGTGTCTTGGTAACGATTGCACACACATAAGTTCAACTAATACTTGTTTGTGATAATCCTGAATAGTGAAGGTAAACTTTAAAGCTCTGCAGTGGTAGTTGTAGAAAAGAGGACTGGGATTACCAAAAATACATTGTGTATAGTGAAAAAAGTGACCTCAGTGCACATTTTATTTTGTGTTGTTGTGAAGGTAAATGAATCTAAAGCTAACAGATCAGATTGTATCTGAGTTGAGGCATCCCAGAGGATTAAATCAGTGGTTACAACTTAAAGGAAGTAATCAGTGCGCTGAAATTGGATTTTGAAAGTAGCTTCGCCATCTCTGGTTCCAAGAGAGGGCTGATGAGTTTATGTAATCCCACAGTTTGCCAGTACTGAGCGGATCGAGTGCGTTTCCTCTTACAATGCAAACAACGCATCATGGCAGTGGAGCATGATGACAAGCGAGGGTCACGATTTACCAAGTTGTAACCACAAATAACAGCATTTCATCGATCCTTGGTTTCTCCAACTAACAGCAGAGAAGCAGTAAAACAAACAACAAGCATAATGAGTCATTTTAAACTGCTTCAGCTTTAAGATTAATCCCTGAGGCTGGCACTGGTTTGTCCAAAAGCCTGACAATAATTGGAGCGTTGTTTGATGTGATGGGTGATTCTAGGATGGAAAACTCTCTCTTGCTTGTAGCTGGCGAGAAGACTTTGTCTTCCAGCGATGACAACAAGACTTTTCCACCAAGGTCAAGTATTAAGTAACCAAAACCCGACAGTGACAGAGCTCTGTCTTCGGCTTAGACTCACACTGGCACACGGATCATGAGAGGTTTCCAAACAGACACTGATGGCAGCAGTCCTCCAAGTCTGGTGGTCTCCAGTTAACCAGTTTAAGGACTCGAGGCTGACTGGAACTCCGTAATGCAGTCCCAATGGGCCGTCTAACCCGTACAGCAGTAAACATGGAGGAGGGCTGCAGCTGCTGATACACACCGATACACAGTCACACCCGCTAACAAGAGGAAATGAGAGCAGATGTATCATTATGAAGCACTGCACATCAACATCTGCATTGCAGACTGAGCTGTTCAACCAAGCACTGTCCATAAAGGGCTATTAATAGGTCAGTGTCCTGTCAGCAAACCTGACACACAGGAAAAGAAACTTTCAACTTGACACACACACACACAGTCCTACACAGGCTCATAAATAGTTGGAAACAACGCTGAGATCGATGCGCAGGATGACTCAGATTGCACAGAGCGCAGCCACTACGGCTCAAAACAGCCCCAAATGCCCCAAAACCAGATATAGCCACTGAGACGTAATACTCCGGCTCCGTATTCACCTCCCAGCGCTGCAAAGAGAAAGCCAAGGACAGAGAGGCTGAATGTTAAAGTGCCTTGTCACTTTAGGTAGAAAAAACATTAAAAAAAATAATAAAAAAAAGGACTGAGCCATTACAGGCAGCACAACATCAGAGGAATACACAGCAGCAATTAGCACACAGTGTCACCCAGATTATGAATGATGGGGGGGACTGGAAGGATGAACCCTCAGGCTGGTGTTGGGATAAAAAAAATGGAGGCCTTTCCACACGGACACTGGCCTTATATCCTCAAAAACCTAAAGACCCTGCCTTAAAATGCTCTGTTACAATGACAACTCAACAAAAAACATGTTCATTAACAATATGTAGTATTGTTAATATAAACAATATAGTATTGTTTATGTTAAAGTCACTATTATCGGGTTTGATCTTACAGAAACAGCCAATAAATTGTTATATTAATTAAGTATATCTAACTTCTCCCAGCAACCAGTGCTGCAACTTCCCTGTCAAATGAAAATGTCGTTGGCAGGACTGAAACACCAACCTGTGCTGATTGATTGGGTCCTACATTTGGGTCCTTATTCTGACCCTCGTATGGGTCAAACTCCAAAAACATTGAATCCTACATCTCCTATATGCAACCTGTCAGCGTGTCCTTCATCACTCACTGAAAAACTTCATCTGAATGTGTCTCCAAACCCTGAAGACATGACCGGGGTTATCAACAGACACAGAGTACATTATACAGCTGTTCTGATGAATAATCACGAAAAGTAACCTGGTTTTTGTTTGTTAAACTTTCCTGCAGCGTCTGAACCTCGGTAACAGACCTGCTTATCTCACTGTTAGATAGAGAGAGGAAGAAATACTTTTGTACTCTGTGTTCTTTGAGCTTTTTGTCTGTAGCGATGAGCAGCACAACCAGGTGAGCAATCCCCTGCATGCACACACACACACACACACACACACACATATATATATCCTGACTGACAGAGGTGGATAAACATTTTGGTTTGTCTGCCAACTGTGTAATTTAGGGTCGATCAGGAGGTTTTTGAAGGTCAGTCAGTCTTAAAATGTTTACATTAAAGCAGCCATATTTCGTGACGTTAATCAATCTTTTACCGTTTTCATGGTGCAAACATTTCTAAAAATGAAAATGTCCTCTGACAGAAATGCTTGTTGGGATGCAGGAGCCTCTGAAACCACATTAAGACCATTACAGTCAGCTCAAGGATTCAATGTACCAGCGCTGTAATGTGCCTGCATCAGAGACACTATATCAGAGGATGGATGGCACTCAGCACAACACATCTGAATTTAAGACCTGTGCTAGCCTCTTATAATGGATAAATCACACACACTGCCACAACAATGCAATCCTTACACACACACACATGCACGCCAACAGCATGTCGCACTGGTTGGCAGGTGCAGCCTCTGAGTGGAAACAAACAATACAGTGAAGAAAGGCGGCCAGACTCCGGCACCAGCCATGCTAACATGACTAGCAGGTTGCATGCACACAATCCCTGCCTGCAGTGCGTGACACGCCAAGCGATAAGGCATGAATCAATCACACACGCTAATCATGGAGGCAGAGAGCTCTCCCACACACACACACACACACAACAACAACAAACAAAAAAAAAATCTAGGCAAGGACACACTCGTTTAAATCCATTGTGTCGAAGGTTTGTCGTGGAAACAGACGGATTGATGAAAAAGATGGATGGATGGATGGATGGGTGGATGGATGGATGGATGGGTGGATGCAGGGATGTAGAGACAGATAGCTCACCGGTTTGCCTTCTTCCTTTCTCTCCACCTCTTTCAGCACATTATCCAGGCTAAGTGTGCGTGTGTGTGCACATGTGTGTGTGTGTGTGTGTGTGTGTATGTGTATGTGTGTATGTGTGTGACGAGCCGGCAAGGATACACACTGCTACATCCCCTCCTCTCCCTCTCTCTGACGATCCCTCCCTCTTCTCTCTCTCCTCCCTGGGATTTATTTAATTATTTCCTCCCTCCTCTCACCGACTCGCCCCCTCTCTCTCTCTCTCTCTCTCTCTCTCTCTCTCTCTCTCCTCACAGCTGATAGTGTCTCTTTGCTTTTCTCAAGCCTGTTTAATTCTCTCTCTGCCCGATTTCTTTTTCTTGTAGGATTTGTTATCCGCGATGAAGTCGTATCCCTTTTTTCGGGTGGCAGGCGGAGCCAAAAATAGCAGAATAAAGAGAAAAATGTCTGCCTTGTATATTAAGAGCTGATATCTGCACGGTACAATGCTCCCCCTCTCCCCCCCCCTCTTCCCCTCTCTCTCCCCCCTCGTTCACTCTCACACAGTGTCCCTCGCCCGCCTCTCCGCCTTGTGTGATGCAGCAGCTCTGTTGGCTCCTCCCCGGAGAGACAGCGGTGCCACACAGCTGAGAGAAAGAGAGGGGGATGCTGGGAAAAAGTGGTGACAGCGGGAGGAAGAAGAGGAGGGTGGGGCTGTGGGGGGATGGGTGGGGCTTGGTGGTCGGTGGGTGTTGATGCTGGTGAGGTGTGTGTGTGTGTGTGTGTGTGTGTGTGTGTGTGTGTGGTGGTGTGTGCTGCTGGAGAATCCGGTGCAAGGCAGGGCAGCCTGCACTGAGCGCATCATCAAGGATTTCAACCACCTCCTCCCACCCTCCATCAGTCTCTCTCCACACAGAGGGAGGTCTGTTCACTCTTCACACACACACACACACACACACACACACAAAATCACAATTTGGGACTGAAGCATGCAGCTTTCAACGGGAGCCTTGTCCATTGTTGTCAGCTCTACCTTTTGATCGGCCCTTTAAGGACCTTTGTCACTTTAAAGCACCAATACATCATTTATACATAAATTCATCATAATCACATGGGACCATCAGAGAGCAGCCTGCAGGTCACATATACTGTTTAAATGATGTTACCAGGTTTGATTTGTCAGGAAGTTAATTAAATTGCAACACTGAATTTATTTACCTGCAAACAGAGCTGCACTTATCAGAGTTTAATGGCAGGTGATGAGCTGTCTATTTTAAGTACACGTGTATTTAATAATCTACACAGGATCTTTGACTGAATCTAATATAACTAAAGTCTGTATTATATTAAATATTTGCATATTTCACTTCTGTATGCCTGTCAGTCCATCTGGAGCTGTTTTATTTCACTCACTGAGGCTCACAAAAACAAAATTCAAATCAATAATCAATCAATATTTACCTCCTTCTTAAATTGAGTAGAGGGTGACATTATGACTCTCATGGGACGAACAGATAATGCCTCACCAGCATTTCTAAATTAAGAAGTAATACAATTATTAACAATAGTAAAAAAATAGTAAAGTTATTTTATTTATTTATTTTTTTACATTTTCAAATACACTTTATTTAAATGCCTTTATTTTGGATATTCAGTTCGGTCAGAAGTTTGAGACCACTGGACAAGATACTTTTATTTTGCATTTGTTTGAATGTAATACTATTTTATCCAATATTCAATCATAATATGAGTTTGAGAATATGAGTTTTAAGGTTGAAAATGACTACATTAAATTACAGCGAACTATAAAAGAAATCCTCCTGTGGACACTCCAATGGATCGTGAATAACAATACAGTAAAATATAGTTATTATATCAAACATGTACATTATGGTATGATTGTTCCTGATATTGTTTCTATATTCATTTTTATTGGTTTCTTATCTGGTTAGTTTTAAAGGTCACTTCTTAAAATACTTTGTGCATCTGTGAACAGTGACTAAGATGAAATTATTTACAGTAGGTTAGGATGACACTACAAACAGGCTGAAGTCTACAGGACACGAACATGACAGGATGGATTTACTCACCGCACAAAGAAACCTCAACATGCTGAATTCAAAAGCTGCACGCACTCACACACACACACACACACACACACACACACACACAGAGTCCACTATGAGCTTGCGATTAAATACATCCTTTTGATTTTTAACGATGCACATTAATTATTCATTCCAACTAGTGTTTAAATGAAACAAGCAGTTATTTAGGTTTTATTTTTTACTTTTCCTAAACCCTGATATTTTAATTAAGTTGTTTTTTTTTTCATGTGTAACGCTGCTCTTTCACTGACATGGAAGAGCAAAAAAAACTTCCTCTAATCATGAATATCAAAGAGTCTGCACTCTGAAATGACGTTTCAACAGCAGAATCATTTTAGAAGAAAAACTAGCGACACAGCTAAATAACACAAGGGGAAATGAAAAATGGACTTAATATGTTTTGTTGTTTTATGATTTGGGTGAACTTTAATGTTTAAAGCCCTTCACAAAGTATCAGCTTTTGCATGTATGTATCACAGACATTAGTTTACTGAATCAGTCAGACATGTTATAAAAATGAACGACGGCGTCTCCTCCAGTCATTCCTCCCCTCTTTCCACTCATGCACATCAACAACAAGCAAACGAGGTTTAAACAGCAGAAAACACAGCAGGAAGCCGCAGTTACTGTTGTTACATGACCAATATCACACATCATCTGCAGGGCACAATAAGACACACACACCGGGCTGGTGTTTGTGTGCAGCTTGTTGTGCCCCGTGGATTATGTGTGATGTGTGTGTGTGTGTGAGTGTGTGTGAGAGAGAGATACTGTACGTGTGTGTCCTTCATTACCTACCTACAGATTCTCTCACACTCTGCTCTTCACACAGTCAACCAGTAGTCTGCTTAAGAGACAAAGGCACACAGGGCTCAAGCTCCCATCACACACATACACACACACACACAGGAGTGCGGTCCACAAGCTGCTGAACATGCTGTGACAGCAAATAGACAGCGAGGGAGTGCAGCAAACAACATGAGAGTATGTGAGAGAGCCGCAGTGACTACAGCGGACAGTCACTTTTACTCTGCAACTACAGAGCTGATGTTAAAGTTGAAGAACAATGCTTTACTTTTTTACACACAGCATGTAGAAACAGCATGAAATTGTGAAAGAAATGCTCTTGAAGTTTTAATGCACTAATTTAGGATCATATCACCACATTTGAGAGGGACGGAGGAACATCACGACCTGCAGTCTGCTGTCAGCAGCACTGAGCTAAGTCAGACAGTCAGACAGTCTTAAAGATCTTTTATGAAGCACTTTATACTCCAACAGAGCAGCTCTCTATAAAACTGGATGGAGCATCACAGCTTACATGATTCCTTTATTACTGGACTCTCCATTATTTCAAACATCAGCACGGTCAAGAAGGTCTGCAGCTGATAAACGATTGAATCCACGTGTCAGAGTTCACCGAAGTTGAGACCTCCTTGAATGAGTCCACTTATTGCAGATTCCCTCGCTGGTGTGCGCGGGTTCTTGAGACAAACTGTCCAATTTGCACACCAGATATTGTAAATTCTAATAGGAGGACCACCATGAAATTGGCTGAGCACAGTCATGCTCCCAAGAGCACAAACCTTTTGATTTTAATGACTGTATGTCCTTTACTCTGCCAGGCCATCTGAATGTGCCGTGTTTAAGGGGAATATCTTGTCATGTAGTTAAAGTACCAGTTTAACTTTAAAAGTTACTCTGAGGTACAGATATTTAATGAATTCAGGAATATATCTATGTTTATTCTGAATCTTCAACAATGGAAGACAATCTCTTGTTCTCTCTTCATCTTAACTAATAATAATTTACTGTAGCAGCCCTGAGACGTGTTTGTCTGTCCCCATAGTTCCTGGACCATCAAATACAACCTCACAGCAGGTGGTGATGCATCATATTTTCTCTATTGATGTCTGAAAAAAGCCACAAAATGCCCCAAAAATTGTCCCATAAAATGCAAAGCTGCATAGTTCAAACTACAAAATCTATCTACAACTACTACTACTACTATCTGATCAGATAATAAATGAGCTGCAGTGATTTCAGTGCTCAACCACAGATGACAAAAAATTAGCTTTGCAAAGATTTCAAGGTGAAAATCTACATAACAAGCCACACAATGCTGCAACAGTATGAAACATGGACACTCCAGTACTACACAGGTTAACTTAAGGCTCTTATTTCTAAAGAAATTCAGGAAACAACCTTCAGGTGTAAGCTGCCCTTCCTTCCTGAGCTGATGTTGTTTGTGCAGTCTAAATTCACACTACAGTTGAGCTGAAAACTAAGTAAGTCTGCTGATAACAAAACTAATGAGAACATATCTAACGAATCAGAACAAAAATTAAAGTGTTTATGCACAAGTTTTAACAGCATGCAAGGCTAAATTTATGATATACAGTGAAACGAACAAAATAGAAACTGTGTCTAAATTTGAATAAAGTTCTGCAGAGTGTGGTCCAAGCTGCTTGTCCTCCACTTTCCCAGCTGGAGATTTTACTCTGACTTCTCCTCTGTCTGCATGATCCAGCTGCAACTGTGTGGCTGGTGTTAACTCTGAATCACGGCTGAGTCCTCTACAGCTGCAGAGGATCTAACATCTATCAGGTGAGTCTAAAGAGACCCAATCAGCTCTTCCCCACCTCCACGCTGCACTAACGCGAGCTGCACAGGCACTTAACCCAGTTTAACAGTGCTGGTTACACAGCATGGGCTCCTGAGTATCCATGACTACACAGCATTAGGAGTCTCACTGCAACTGGCCATGCTGGAGGGGGATAGAAAGTGAAAGCAGAGCTGATTTACTCACTGTCCTCTCCAGGGCAGGGCATGCCAGGCTGCTCCGGGACACTGGGGAAGACTGTGATGGACAGAAAATACAAAGACAGTCAGTTTGAGTCTTGGTCAGAAAACAATAATCAAAATGAAAATCAATCACTAACCCACATTCAGTCCAGATGATGAGCACTTAATCGTCACACAAACTCTTTATACCTTACTTCTCAACAAACTTTCATAATAATATCAAGTCATCTCCACACTCAAAATATTATTTTAAAAAGTCTCTTTAAGTTGTCCATTGTGGCAAATGAATAATCAAATTAAAAGCTGGAGCTGACTCACCGTGCAGCAGCAGCCCAGACTTCTTAGTTCGACTGTAAATACGAAAGGCCTCCTCCAGCTCCATCTGAGACGAGATGGTACAGGGGTCCCCTACACACACACACACACACACACAGAGTACATTTACCATCAGCAGGTAATGCACTACGTAATGTGTAACGTATCCTGATCTTTTTCTGAAAAAGGAAATACAATCACTTCATTTAGACTGAAATTATCTACAGTTTATTACGATCCGTGTTTAACTCCATATATGATTGATGATGATGTTCTCTGTACATGTGGCATCTATTGCACGTCTGTCCGTCCCAGGGAGAGGGATCCCTCATCTGTGGCTCTTCCTCAGGTTTCTTCTTTTTCCCATAAAGGGTTTTTTTAAGTTTTTCCTGACCCGGTTCGAGGGTCAAACGATGTTCAATGTGAATTTGGGCTTTAAATAAATAAATTTGAAAATTTGAATTTGAAATTATCAGCATATCATACGTAGTTAATAGCAGATTGGAGGGGATACTAAATGGTATAAATTTGAATGTGTGAACTAAATGTGAATAAAAAAGTGCAAATGTGAAGTGCAAATAAAACAAAAAAACATCCCTTTGAAATCTTATTAATATAAACTCTGAGGCTACACAAAGCTGACAAAATTTGCATGACCGAACTAAAACCAGATGAACACATAATCAATTATTATGAGGAAGTCTCTGCTTATCATCTGCACAATCATTTACATGTGCAACAAGGACATACACCATCTGCACCTGAAAACGTGGTAAATATAAGTCCTCTTAAAACAGAGTCTAAAGCATCTTGTCAAACTCACTAGAGGACAGGGCAGAGGAAATATTTCCAGTAAACTCTTTTCACAGTTTTCATATGTTCGCTGGTTGTGACCAGTTTAAACAAAGATTGTTTTATTTGAATAATTTACACAAGTGAATCACAACAAAGGAAACCCAAATGAAACAAGTCTCTTTTAGTCTGTTTACTCATGTGACTGAGCAAAACGTGGGTGACCTACAGTCGGAGCTGCACCTGAACGCATCGTGTGCACACTGAAGCTGCTGCTGCTCTGCAAAGCTGCACGTTACACCTCCTAAATGTACTTTTAAATTCAGTCTTTATGCAGAGTGGAAGTCCCTTAAATATCCAAATGAATTGGGACATTTTGTAAAAAGAAAAGGAATAAAAAAGGCCTGTGACTGCTGCTGGATATGAGCTCTTCCAGTCACTCCAGTGTACAGTGTGATGTGGCAGTGATGACTTTTAGACTGGCCAGAAGCCCGGGAAACAAGCTCTCTGGCCAACACGCTGCCTTTTCTGAGCCAGAGTTTAGCAGCCGCGTAGAACGACACAGCAGGTGCCTTCAGGACGAGACGGAGCTCGCAGACCGGTGTACAGTGTTCAGCCGCGAGGCACACCCACCTTCGTCATCGATCCACTTGAGCGTGATGGGCTGCTGCTTGGCAACGCTGCACATCGTTCTCACCTCCTCACACAGCTCCACAAAGGTTACCGTGGCTGCCAAGTCCGTGATCAGCATGTCCCTGAATGCACACACACACACACACACACACACACACACACACACAGAAAATGTCAAGATTAAGTCACTTTGTCCAAGTGGATCAGAGATCAAGAGGTCCCTCAGGGGGTCCAGAGGAGTCAATAAATGAAATGATTTAAGTAAACACATATGATCTCCAAAGTTAAAGGCTGGTTAGTTTATGTGGCAGAGAAGAAGATGGAGTAAATGCTGGCTTGTTCTGTGACAGAGTTAATGACGATGTGATTCACCGGGTCTGTCTGTTTCTTCTGTGTTGGCTCAGGTCAGTTCAGTGAAGTTAACCGGCACATTCAGATCACATTATGCAGATGCTGAATGACGACAATTAAAGAAGCAATGATATGATTTTGGAGCTGAAGATAAGGTCATGAGGAGATTTTTTATTTTTCATTCAGATGGTTAGAAGGGTCTTTGAGGATTCTGGAAACACTTTCAGAGCATCCATAAGTGTTTCTTGGATGATGATATTAGTAACAACTACAGAGGCAGTACAGGATATAATGAAACTAGAACTACTTATAAACTGGTAGCTGCAGTAGTAAGTTAGCTCAAAATATTGTATGAAATATTTCAGGTTCAGTACCAATAATAATACCTAATGTTGAAATTTCAGAAAGGCCGTAAAGAGACAGCTGAGACAAACAATGGTTGGAATCAGTGGTCATATTTTCTTTGTTCACCATCTCTCTGTTTCTGAAGGCTGAAATGAAACAGCGCCAGCCTTCAGATACCCTTATCAGCTGATTTTAAATAAAGGTGTGCATGTTCAGTTTCAACACAAACCCTCACTGCTTTGCTGCTCGTACTGACATTCAGCAGCAGCCACTCAGAGGTCTGAATGGACACTGGGACAGATTTGTGTTTTTTTACTCTATAAACAATATATTACACGATAAAAGACTTATTGTAAAAGTATAAATGCAGTGTGTCCATGTGAGTGTGTCTGACAGGTCTCTGTGTGTGTGTTGGACTCTGACAGGGTGGAGCAGAGACAGCTTGCTTCTCAGCAGGAATCTCTCCACACGGTCAACACCCACACAACGCAATGATGTCACACCACACACACACACACTGAGGTTATGCCTGCTATTGATCCAGTACTTGTTTTCTAATCAGATTAAATGTGGCTGAGTTAGCTCTAAAATGATCTCTATATGAGTCTGCACCATAATATTGTATATTTACTGTTTCATATTTGTCTTGACATCAATACTACACTCCTTCCTGATAAAATAAATGGTGTGTTATAAGCGTCTCCTACTTTTAAAACCGAACCTGTTGAAGTCTGTGACCACGGGCGGCTCGATGACTGACCCTTGCACTGTTTGCCGAGCACACACTCAAGAGTCCTCAGCACACGAAGGGTTTAGTCGAGTACAAGAGCATAATCCTGCCTACCCACGTGCTGATCTTTGATCCCTCTAATCAAAATATTTCACCTCTAGCTCACATACCACACAACGCTCACTTTCTTTAGTGATGCACGCTGTGTTAGTTTACACCTACGACAACTGACAAACATCGAACACTTCAACTTTACTCTGGAAAACTGAGCAAACACATCTGTGTGTGTGTGTGTGAAACAAACTCATTTATTAGTCTGATCACATGGTAAACAGCTCTGTTAAAGTCTTCACTGATGTGATGGTGGATTATTGTGGAGCATCCTCTGATCTATTGACCTGTAACTGTGAACTGAGTTATTATTACTGTGAGACTTCACAAGTATTCTGCACATATCCTGTTAACACTAACAGTAAATAGTTAAAACACTAATACACTAATAATACACTATTATACAGAGTTCCTTCAGTCATCACCTGTCTAAATGAATAAATAAATAATACTGGTGTCTGTTGTCATGTTACCAGAGTAGCTCCTGTTGATGACTGAAGCTGATCTGTATTTGTTGTTGTTGTTTCTCTCTTGTCTCGTCTGATGTTCCTCTTCCTGCTCATCACTTGTCTTTCACCATTGATAAACTAAATAAATAAACTTAAGTAAAACTAAATAAAAGATTATTTGCTGATATGGCTGCTGGTAATAAGCTGAAATGACTCATCTTGATTTAATAAGACAGACAAAAGAACTTACATTGTTATCTGTTACTAATGTTAAAAACATCTGCTAGATGTAAAAACTATGTTTTTAAAGTGAATTTTAGACTTTTGCATGCATAAATTTTGCTTTTCTGAATTAGGCTGGAATAAAATCTCAAAAATGTCAAGCTGACAACGACGGTTCACTCATTCTTAGGTTAAATAATCCCTGATTCACATTAAAGTTTGGTCACTGTTAGACTTTATTTTATTTAGTCAAAGTTCATATATGGCTGCAATGTTTGACATTTGAGATTGTGTTATTGGCTAATGCATCCACCCTACCTGTCAATCACAAAACACTGAAAAATATGAGCTGTTGTGTTTTCATTGTAATTTTTCACATAATGACGGAGCAAAGAAAAGAAATCTTTAAGTTTTTAAGTTAACTTGGTTAAACACACGTCATTCAGGAGAGTTTTAACATGTTTTAACATGATGCACACACACGTCCTCATATAAATATAACTGAGTGTATTTCTGAGTGTTTACATCAGTGAGCTGCTGAAGAAGCTCTTCTGACTTTCACATATACAATAATGGAGGTTTCTTCTCGAGTGACAGAAACATCTCCAACAAACTTCTTGTCGAGTTATGAGTCAGATCATTCTCTCTAAAACGTCACTTAAAAAAACTTGGTATAAAAAGCACCACAGTGTTAGTTTTCTACGCTGTGCTCCTTTAAGCACGCTGACTGGATTAATGAATGACTGAACAAGGTGGCTTTCATATTTTAGTCTGTTTAACCTTTTCTGATCTCTTAATCGGGAGATGCCAGTGTTTGCCAGGCTCAGTATACTGTGGAGCCTGTTACTGATAATCCAGCATGATTTCCACAACATCACTCATTCACTCGAGCTGTGAAAATGAAAAGTCAATTAGTTGATCTATAGGAAGTAACTGAGAATATTTACGTCTGATTCACCTTTGAATTTATCAAATGGCAGAATAAACATAAATCGATCCAGGCAGAAATATCTAACATGTCATGTTGCACCAAAACATGAGATAAAAGGTTAGCATCTGTCTTTATATTCATATTACACAGTCTTTATCGTATTTTATTCTTTTTATCATTTATAATGTTTATTTTACATTTAATTTAGACTTTTCGGCTTACTGTGTTGATATGTTTTCTTTGACACCAGACCAGCCTGAAGAGATGCAGTAACCTGTACTGTCGATCTCAGAGGTACACTCGAGGTTTTACAGTGCAACAAACTCAGAAATACCATCCACCAACATGCTTCATAACGCAGCAAGACAACTTTAAAACTCCACAGTGAATTTCACAGAGAGCGACGGGTGCCGTGTTTGAACTGGCTGCAGCAGAGAGATGCTGACTTTAAAAAACTCAACTTAGAGGAAGAAATGCTGCACACAAATGACATTTTACAAATTGACAACACGTCCACATTTGGCATGTTTGGAGTTTAAGGACTTTTTCAGACATCTCACCCACCTAAATGCTGCACGCAGCGAATCAGGCGCTCTGCTTTAAGGTTTAGGACGAGCGTGATCCCATGTTGTTGGGTCAAAGATCACCTGAACCCCACTGCTGTCTTCAGAGGCTCAGGTTCAATCTGTGCCCTGCAGAGATCAGCTAAACTCCCAAAGAAGACACTGACCTGTCAACTAAAGGTGTCACTTCATTTTTGATGGCAGAAAAACAATGATCGTTAATGATCGTCAGACAACAAAACAAGCAGTTGTTTAGAAATGCAGCACCTTCGTTTTATGGAAATATTAAAGAGTATCACACATGATCTGCCGAGATGAGGTCTTCAGGTAAGACAACATTTTCTCATCTGTCGAGAGAATCTCAAAACATGAGCACACATCATCACTCGCGGTGCGTTCACTCGTACTGATTAACGGTTCAACGGCGTGGAAACCCTGCAGAGCACGATGCAGATTGATGCAGATGAGACTCCTGTTGACGCACACAGCCGAGGTGACCAATCAGAGGCCTTTAAACTACCAAGAAAACCTCTGATATCACAGGAGGAAACCAACAGTCCTCATGACTGACTGAGTTTATAAAAGGTCAGATACCAGTGGAGGAGGCCTGATGACAGAAATCCTCTCCAACAACAAATATGGAGGTTAAAGTGAGCGAGATTATAACCTGTAGGGAGGAGCAAAGAGCAGAAACTCATCAAGATAAAGTCTGATTCAGCTTCAGAGTCAGTTTAACGTCATGCTGTTATCACACACACACTCAAACACCTTTGATAATTCAATACTTTTTACAACTTATAGTGTCAGTGTGTGAAGCAAAGTTCAGTCATAAAACAGCCTGATGACAGATTTTCATCCACACAGGTGAAAAACTGTTTGATATACTGAAGCAAAGAAGAAAAGTACAAATAAAAAATATAAAGTATAAATTAAATCAGATAATATTAATAAAATATTCTCTCCATCTCTTCCACAGTTTTCAAAGCTGTATTATTTTCCTGTCATGTCAGAGGTGATCCCTGTCCACAGTCTGACCCCTCAGACCAGCACAGACCACCTGAGGCTGTCCAGGTGTCTCAGGTGAGTCCCTGTCCCGGCCTGTCCCGCACTCACCCGCAGTAATGTGCTTTCATTTTCACCAGCCCGGAGTCCGGGTCCATTACGGATCCGTTTGACGCTGACATGAACATGGTCCGGGCCGCGGTGCTGTCCCGGTGCAGACCTGCTGAGTCCTGACAGAGCTCAGAGGCCTTCACATCACTCCGCTGCAGCTGTCCGCAGGAAAACTTGTGGAGACACCTGAAAGTTAGTTTGGCTGGCCGACATGAGAGGCTCCTCGGAGAGCTGGAGTCAAGGTGAGAGGAGACACACCGGTGCTTCCGGGACTGCGTGACAAAATAAAAGGCAGAGTGAGAGAAGCGCGTTCGTGCTGAGAGGAGGGCTTTTATTTTGAAATCGGAACCTGCACACACCTGATCGCGTGAGCTCGGCCTGCGTGTGAGTGACACACTGTCTGATGGTTCACCATGGCAACAGGAGACCAACTTCACCTGTCCCTTTGTGTGTGTGTGTGTGTGTGTGTGTGTGTGATTTATCCTCACACAGGTGAGCTGAAAAACCTGATGACACCTGGAGTCTGTCTGTCTGTCTGTCTGTCTGTCTGTCTGTCTTTATACCCTCTCAATAATTCATCATGTGTATTATTGTTTGTTTTGCTATAAAAGCTTTCATTTAAATAAAGTTTGCACTGAGAGAGATGCTTCACTAAAAAACAGGAAGGACAAAAACTCATATGAACATACTTCAGTGGAAAAAAGTAAAAAGGCCTCCACTACAATAATACAGGTGTGAGGCGCCACCTGCTGGTTCATTAATGAACTGCTTCTGTTCAAACCAGCCATTTTATTGGTTAAAAAAAAACTACTAATGATAAAAATATAAATTCATAGTTATAATAAACTTTATATAAAACCTTTAAAAGAATCATAATTAATGTCAGTAAAAATGTAGTTAATATTGCACAAAGTGTAATTTAAATAAATGAGTTGTTAGTTTTATACAAAAGAGCAAATATTCAGTTGAAATACTTGAATCAGACCTGCACTGAAGATCACCTGTTAACGTGACGTCACTGATGAGCTGCAGGTGAGGAGGTGGGCGGGGCATTCAGGTGACGTGGAAAAAGGTGGGAAAAGTTTAAATCTGATGGATGGAGAATGGAAACGATTAAATGAAACTAGCCCTCCTGTTCTGTTCATTCTTGGTGCATGTTTAATCATCAAACAGTTTCAACAAAAAATCTAATTAACACAGCTCACTCTTTTTTTCATTCAGAGGCACTTTGATTGAGCTGAAATCTGTGTGTATTGAGCAGTGACAATGATGACACCTGTTCAGGCCGGCAGCAGCAGCAGCAAGTTTCAAATACTAAAAATACTTTCGAAATATGTTTCCTAGATTTTGTCAGACTTTAAAACAAGTGTCATTAAGATGTCACGTTCTTGGCGTGTTTAAAAGGGACAAGATTTGTTTGAGGACAGAAATAAAGTTAAGGATGGGAAACATCTCTTTGACATTAAACAATAATCTGCCCATTAAAGGCTGCTGAGCTTCAGTAACACACAGCATCATGTACAGTGGTGACCTCTCACCTCAACATCTGCAGGACTGTGTGAAAATAAAGAGATAAAACCTGAGACTGTTGAGACTTTTGAAGACAAGATGAAGGAAACGTTAGCTACAACAAAACAGAAGAGCTGCATCCTTTTATAAATGAATACAACTATATAGGACCAAGTTGATTGGTGTCTGAAAACCACAGAAATATTAATGATAAAAAGCACCAGTTAATAAAGGTCCATCTATTTCTACCTATTGTCATTTTACTACAGTTGTTTCTGTGCATGCGTGTCCATGCTGCCTTCTTGCTCTTATTTTTCCTGTCGAGGGTTTTTTTATTTGGGAGTTTTTTCAGCTTGAACAAACGTATGAACACAGAGTCATTTGCTGACATTTGACACAAAATCAGGGATATACAAAAATAGAAAGAACAAATATTATTGGCTTTGAAATTCACTTTATTCCTTTTATTAATTCAGAGGTTTGAACCTCTTTATCCACTGAAGTTTAGAGGTGAGTGGTTTCACAATCACAAACAGATGAACAATTGATTTGTGTAAATTTGAATTATTACTCCAAAATGAAAATTAAATTAACATTTGGGGATCCACAGAATAACTTTAATTTACTTCAATTTAACCTTGAAGTTTTGTCCAGAGAAAAAGTACAAAACTATGAGCATCAAAATTCCCATTTAAAAATAATAAATATCATGTTATTGGATTATAATAATTAGTGTATTAACAGGTGCATCATTTTAATTTTGCAGCTGGCTGGTGAAAGCGAAGCTGATTTTAATGACTTTATTTACTGCGCAGGGATCAATAAAGCCTCATCTTTTTGTATCTTTACTAATTATAATATATTTGTTGATTATATTTTGCATTAATATTGTGAATCTGTAAAGTAACTAGTAACTGGAGCTATCAAATAAAAATAGTGCAGTAAAAAGTGCAGTATTTTCCTCTGATCTGCAGTGGAGTGAGTAAATGTACTTAGTTACTTTTCTAGTTACTAGTTACTAGTTATTCAGTTACTCAGCAGCTGTCTGACCTCCAGCCTGTCCACTGGCAGCACAGATTACTTTCTTTGACCCTGCTGGTGTTAATTATAGCTAATGATGAAGCAAACACACAGCGAGCAGAGCTTTTTATTTCAGGTCCTGCCAACAGTGAATTAGAAATACGAATAACCACAGTCTCTATTTTACATGGCGAACTTCACTGTTCTTCTTTAAAAGGAGTAAAATTATGTGTGAATATATGATTAAAAAAATGAATGCAGCTATGAGCATTTGCACCAGGCCTCTGTTGGAGGGAATATTATTAAAATACTATTTCATTTTTTGTTCATCAATAAAAAAAACAATCATTTAAAAGAGATGTGCTGCTGTTGCTAAGAGACAAACTACAAATACGTTTGTTTTGTGTGTGAGTTTTTATTTCTTCTGTACTCAGTTAATGTTCGTCACACAAAGCTGTGATGTCTCTCTACACACCAGTCTTCAACTTTATTTTGATCAGTACAGGTTATAATCAAGAAGTTAATAAATATTTATGGATTAATGATTAATTAATGTCAGCTTTATTTGGTTACTTGTGGATATCTTGACCTAGGTGTTGGACTGAACACTGTTAAAGGGTTTGTGTTAGTGAAGAGCAGCCATGCGCCGTTCACTCCCCTCATTAATCAGTCATTAGTCCTTGGATCAGAGGCATTAATAATAGAAGTAGTCAGGATAGTAGCAGAGGTAGTAGAGTTTTCAGTATTTCAACATCTATCATTACTAGAAGGAGGATTAGTTGAAATGAAAAGAGATTTTGGAGGAAAGAGTACAATCCAAAGACTGCACTTTTCAATTTAAAAGCACAAATTTAGAGGACCTGAAATATTCTGAAAGACCACTAGAGGTCAGGAGCACACAGTTTTAAAGTAATGACCATGATAATCCAGGAAGCAGTGAATACATGAATGTCATCAGGATGCTGAAATAATGGAAAGATGTCACATTTTAAGTCTTTTACAAAGCCAGTTTACACTTCAGTGAATCTACAGGACATCCCACAAACATCTCTCTTATGTTTAAGTCTCGTCTCCTTCCTGCACTGAACACATCTTTATATCCTGTTTGGAGGGTTTCAGCAAATTAAATTAACAGAGAGGATTAAAATCATTTATTTTATTAGTTTTAAAATGTATTACGGTACAAAATGTTAAAAATCTTTTAAATATAAATAAGTGCTCATTATGCAGGAAATAGCTGTGTAAACTGGTGCTGTGTATTATTGGCTCATTATTATTGATGTGTGGAGAGTAAAGTAAAAATTACATATTTTTTTATTAATGAAAGGCTCCAACAAAAATAAATTGTCTTTAACAAACTCTGCATTCAAATCCAACCTTTTCTTTCACCTTTTTATCCAAAACACACACGTCACATCACATTAAAACAAGAAAACAGGGACATTTAAGTCGTAAAAAGCATAAACACCAAATACAGCATGATCACGGTTATGAGTTGAGCCGAAGATATGTTGAAATAGATTAAAACACTCAGAAATCTTAAAAAAATAGAAGTTGTCGACAGAAATGGCACTTATGTTTAACAGCTGGTGTTGGGCAGGCAGCGTACAGCAGTCCTTTTTTACTTTGATATAAAATTGAAAACTCATTTAAATATGAATTTCTGTGTCTTTTTACCTCTGACAGGACATGTTGTTTATTTACAGTGTTTAGTTTGAACACTGTTAAGCAGTTTTAAACACTAAAGACACATCACATCAGTTTTCAACACATAAAGGGGCCAAAACATCCCACCTTAAAAGTTTCCAGTAAAAAAAACGGAAAAAAAAACACACTGCAAACTAAATGAGGTGACTGCACTGTGATGGATATTTTCTGAGACTGTGTAGGTGGGGAAAACGAATAGTAAGTATGGAATTAACGTATTTAATTTCATGTTGAATCACCTGTGTTTCAGACTCTTTTGTGACACCAGTTTAGACACATCAAACAAAGTCAGTAATCAGGAGATTCAGATTGACCCGACGTAGCTGAACTTTATTTTGTTAGTTTGCCTGAAATAAAAAAAAAACATGTTAGCTAGAACAGTTAGGGAGGAAATGATGTTATATTTTTATATTAGGTGGTCAGATTAGGGATGCAAAAGAAGCACTAACCTCTGATCAAAAGCCCACCAAGTAATGCGAGTAATAAAACCAGAGATATGTAAGTGAAGTGATGCTGTCTCGAGGCCGTCCCGCAGACGACGTCGCTGCTCGCACTTCCTTCTTTGACCTCCACCTGATTTTCTGTGCAACTGTTGGGAAAGAAAAATGAAAGAGAGCTTTATTGGTTTGTGTGTTTTAATGCTGTGTAATGATTAAAAACAAATGAATATTAAAAGGCCTAATAAAAGTTACGTATGATCTGAGACATTTTGGATAAAATTAAATGAGCCTGTTGGATCTGAAATGTCTTAAAACTTGAATTAAACTACTTTTTAACATCCTATTAATATTAAAAATATTTAAAAAAAATAGTTAAAAGTATTTTTTCAGTATGAAACTTCTTAATAAATGTAATCCACATGTTTATATTACAGATACTGTTCATGTCAATTTGACCCAGCAGTCAAAGTGGAGGCTAAAAAGAGTCAGAAGTGCAACTGTGAGACATATTTCAACCCAATCACACAAACACACACACACACCCTCTCCCTAGTCTGTTGACCTCATCTGTAAAGTCTGAGGATGCAGATGTTGTTATGACATATGGTGGAAGACTTTCTGTTCCCGTGGGCAAACTCCACCCAATGAGTTTGGTTTGACTGAGACTTAAACCACAGTGAGGCTCTGGAGCTCATCATGACAGTGAAAGAGAGGAGGATGAGTCCGAGGATGAAGACCATCTTAAGGTTAATTCTGAGTCTGATGATTCTGATAATGAACCAAATGAGGAAACAGCTGTTCATATTCCTCCAAGCAAGACATTCACATAAAAAACTGTGAAATAAAGAGGTCTTCATCATCAAATATACATCAGGCAAAACTGTCTGCAGGAAACATAATAAAGACGGTGTCAGGGCCCACCAGGATGACAGACATCAAGTCATCTTTTGAGCTGGTCATGCCCAACGTTTAATGTTCAAACAGTGCTTAAATAATGTTTACTGTCAATACAAATCCTCATGACCCATTTGTCTTCATTTTAAGACAGCAGGTCAACCCTGAACAGAAGAGGTGTCTCGTGTTCACTGTATAATAAGAAAAAAATTAAAAATGTAAAATAAAATTAAAAAGAAAAAAATCAATGTCATTTAAAACTATTGTATTTTATATGTAGGCCTTTCCAATGTACATTAAAAAAGTTTTAACATGTATTTTTTTTTTAAATGACTGAATTAATCTCACTGAACCATGATCTGTGAGAGGTAAAGACCCAGGAACAAACGAACATAACAGGAGGGTTAACAGACGAGGTCGCCTTACGTGGTCCAAGCTGTGCATTTCACACCATCTGCTGAAAAATATCCAGGCTGACAAAGTTCACACACCGTATCTTTTCTGCTGGTTCCTTAGATAAACAGAGAGAAGAGAGATTAATCACACAAGAACACAACATCCAGTGAAAAATCCAACACGTCTTCACTGAGTGTTTTCACACACACACACACACACACACACTAATTATCCCAGTCATGATCGCACTGTAAATTCAAGCGTTTAATAAACTTTCTCAGATGAAGAAATGAGTGAAATGGATCTTCTGACTTCTGCCAGGAGGTGACAGAAAATCACAATGAGGGACCACCTGACCCTTTTTGACTCCATGTGAATCACCTTTGCAGGATCCGAACAAACAGGCTTGTTTTGGGACAGTTAACAGAGGCTGTGATGGAGGGAGCTGGACAAAGAAAAGTTAAGACTCCACATTCTCGTGAGACTCGTGATGTAAAACATCTGTGCAGACTCTGTAAATATTTCAAACTTTGAGGTGCGGCACTGAAAAACAATGCCTCATGTTCCCTAAAAACAATGTTCAAAATGTTTGCAGGAATCCACTCCAGCAAAGATAAAGATTTAACACTTTAGATTTAAAGATTTAAAAATATAAATGATCTTGCTAAAATATAAAGAAATAACACTGTCGACGTGCAAATATTAGATGCAGGAAGATGCAGGGGCTGCAAAACAGGAATGATGGTGCTATGAAGACGAGTTCAAAAGTCTTATTGCCATTATTATTATATTATTATTATATTATTATTATAGCATTGTCATTGCCATTAAATCTTTCAAGACATTAATTTTAACAGCCTCCTATGCAAACGGTTTATATGGCTCTAATATGTCTTCATTTAGGTAATATACAGATAGATATTTTCTGCAGTTTTCTACTAAAGATGGTTTCTGTTTACTGTCAGACAGAAAAATGACAAATCAGTCAGAAACCTGGATAGTGCAGCAGCATGTCTACATGAAGCTGGATGACCAGGTTAGTCTGGTGTGCGTGTAAACACTCTCACTGTCACCACTTTAACTTTTCTTACCAGCTTCTTTTATTCTCTGACCAGGCACACAGACTGTGTGTTTCTCAGCCAGACTACATCCTGTATCATCTGCCAGACTTTTGCAGTAAAACCCACTGAACACGTCGCAAACTGTGTCGCTCGTCGCCGTGCACGCCTGCTGGGCGAAAAGACTGTGACCTAAAAAAACACAGAACACACATTTTATTCGTTATGTGGTCGCTGTGTTGGACCCAAACGCTGAATGAGGACAGGTTGGTGATGAGATTTAAAAACACTTCAAATGAGGAACTGGATAGCTGGACGGACACGTGGCACAGGAAGGAATAAGGCACAAGGTGAAACTGGCAGTCGGAAAGAGAGTGAGAGTGGAGCTGAGCTAAATTTATTTTAGGAGCTAAATGAGGGGATGGCAGCAGGTGCCCAGGCTGAACCGAGCACCACGCCCAGAAACAAAGAAAGAGAAAGACCAAACACAGACTGGGCATAAACACAAAGGAGAGCTCAACAGGAAACATTAGGAGGTAGCGAGGAAATGCACGGACCACAACAAGGTTATCATCGAACATTTTATTCTGCCTTAGATCTTACAGAAAACAGGATCATGGGCTGCTTTCTTAAATTACAGTTATACATAGGCCACTACAGGAAACACTATTAAAAAAGTGGATGGACTGCCGGGAGGAGCGAGCAGCGCCGAAGCGTCTTTACGGTACGTGGCGAGTCAGCTTTTGTTTGTCGGATTTGTTTTTGGCGTAATGCGAGAGCTGTGGCAAAGCAGTCGCACACATGCACGGTGGCTCAGCAGATTTGTTTGGGTTAAGGGAAACCACATCTTCCACTCAGCTAAAGCGACCTTATAAGTACTCGTGATAATGAATCATATAGGAGCAGTTCCCAGCCTTAAACATTTCCAGGAAACTTCTCTATTTGTCATCTTCTTCATTTGTTCCACTTTAGTCAAACGCCCTTCTTGTCGAACCTTTTTCCGTCTTACTGTGCTGGTCAGAGTCAACCTGGGCTGAATGGAGACAGAAGTGTTGTGGACCTACTTTGTTCACAGGAGGAGCAGGCGAAGCACTTCTTCAGACCGTTGTGTTGGTTCATGAAAGTCCCGGACTCACAGGGGGTACACTTTGTGCCTGACTGTGTGGTGCACGCTCTTCCTACAACTGTACCTGTTTGAGACAAAAACACAGAAACACAAAACTTCACAGAACCATCAAGACAAGACCGGAAGAAGAGTCCTAACTTAAAGGAGATTTAACAGAGCTTGGTAGAAGTCGCTTTTTAAATTCATTCCTCTATATTTGTCTCTCTTATGAGTAAATATCGTTGTGGGAGGAACCTTTACAATGTGAGGTACATGACATGGTGTATTCCCCTCGAAATGTGCCAACCTTTCCACCACACGTCATTGATGACTCATTTCTCTCACGGCTCGGTGACACAGACAGTGTGGTTTATTTATATAATGTGGTGATGTGTGGGAAGTGTTACTCATTTGTTACGGAGGATAATGAAGCATCCCTCAGACACGACATGGAAGAGGAAATGGAAAAATAAAGTAAGACCACATCCTTTCTATCATTCTGCTTTTAGTCTTAAAGAGCGTAGAGTATGTTGGTCCTGTGTTTGTTGTGGGTTTCTGTGCAGTCACAGTAGAAATTGAAATGATGCTGGTCACACGTGCTGCTGAAGTCACTGTTTGAATTAATGACATCTCTTTCTTTTTTGTTCGGTCACTCGCTTGTTTCATCGTGTATGAGCTTGAGAGTAGTGCATGCTTATTTCTGCATCTGTGCAAACACACACTTCAGTCCTGCCTGTTCATTTAATGTCACACACGCTTCTTATCTGAGAGTCCTCCATGTTCACACCCATCAGTCCAACAGCTCTCATGACTGATCTGCTCCGGTTTGACCAGTTTATCTGATGATTTACTTCACACAGCTGAACAGAATGAGACACACAAGAAACAAGAACAAAACTAAAGGGAAAAAAGGAAGCTAAATGATTAGATTTAACGTTTTAAATGCACACACACACAGTGTAGGCTCAAGGACGCATTTACTGCAAACATGACATGCAGGCAGCCTCCAGTCTGCAGACATGTTATCTGCAGTCAGTTCAAATGTCTTTGCTTCACATCAGAGCAGTCAAACATGAGAGGAGTTCACACACACACACACACACACACACACTCAGACATGCTGGTCAGAGCAGGAAGTTCACAAAATGGAGGGCGGACTGAGAGTTTTACCTGGTTTGCACATCGGACAGCAGAGTCCATCATCAACAGCAAACTCCTCCTCACTGCAGCTGTGCACCGTGAAGGCAGCACATCCTGAGGAGACAACTGAGAGTTTACATCCTAACTGTGTGTGTGTGTGTGTGTGTGTGTGTGAGAGAGAGAGAGAGAGAGACAGCTGTTGGTCCAAACTGACGTCTGTCCCCTCAGATTTGACTTACCGAAGACAAACAACGTTAAAAACATCATAAAGCGCCTTATCACATCATTTCAGCAGCTTCTGGACATCAAAGTTCAGCTTTTATCAGATTAAACGCACAAAAAAGATCCAAATATCGAAGCTACGAGCCGGAAATCCCCGAAAACAACAATACCTCATTTGTTCTGGTGAACAGCAGAGGGAGATGATGAGAGACACACCCAGACAGGAAGAGCAGGGAGATTTCTGCAGCTTTTTACTGAAGCAGAAACATTAAAGATCTGTCTGATAGTGAACTAATGTTAGCTGGCTGTCAGACAGAGAAATGTTTCATGTGTCATTTTAAAAGCGCTGACCAAGGAGGAGACTTTTATTTTGATAAAGCAGTTTCACTTTCACTTTTCCATGTGTGACCTTCATCAAGCACATTATTCTGAATCTTTCAGTAAATCAGTGACAGATTTAAAGTGAGTGTCTAAAAGCTCCTCCTGTCCACAGCTCATTCCCAAAAGATATGATCAAATTCAGTCATATCTGTTTATGACTTTATAAAAACAATTTGATTTATCGTTTGAATAAAACATAAAATTTACACATCAGCACATTGACTTAATACAGCACAGCCAACAGCATTCATTACATAATGTAATGTATGTATGAGTGAGGTTATTGTAAAAAAAAATACAAAAATAATACTTTTCATAAGCCGAGTCTGTACAAAGACATTTTACAGTGATTTACAGAAAGTCCACCTGCTGTTTGAACCATCAGGAGCTTTTTCCAGCAGGTCCAAACATTCAAAACCTCTCTTCTGACCAAACGCTGCTTCAGTCCTGCACCTGAACACACCTGGGCTTGTCCGTGCACACTGCACACTGCCTCTCCATCAAAGCAAACATTTGTCCATCATGTTGCAGTTCAGGACTCGTTGTCTCCGTCCTCTGTTCCAGCTGCTTCTTCTTCTTAATGTCAGATAAAGTCCAGCTTCAGTCTGTCTGCTGTGAACAGCTGTGAGCTCTCTGTGAGCACCACAGAAGAAGAATAAAGCCGAGATGTGCAGCTCCATGAAGATGATGATAGTCTCTGTACAGTAACATGTGTGTGAGATAAAGATCCAGACTGTAAACCTGTAGATCAGGATGTGTTCAGCTCGTAGCTCAGTGCAGGAGATTCAGTCTGACTTCATTTCTGAACACTGCAAAGACAATGTGCCAGCATCCAACTGGATCACAACTGGACTCTTTCAGTCTCCAGGGATCAAAACACAGCCTATGTCCACATGAACTGTCTCCTCCTGAAGAGAGAAATATCTTTAGTTTAATCAGAAACATCACAGAGTGGAGCTCAGTCAGTCAGTGAACATTTGAATGAAGAACACACTGCTGTCTTACCTGCTGCTGTTCGTATCTGCCTATAGAGAGCTCTGCTTTATCTTCTCCATTCTGATCCACCTATTGATTAAATATTGATAAATGACATCATTTAATTAGTTAGAAGAAAAAATAAATATTTTCTACTGTTTCTACAGACAGTAAAACTGACTTAGTAACAACAGTGAAGAGAAAATAAAACATACCGGTATAGAATAGTTTACATCTGTGTTTCCTCCTGTAATAAAACACAAGAGAAGATTCACCTTTATTGATCTCCAGCAGGGAAATTTGCAGCACAAAAACAGAAATAAATAAACTAAAAATGACCAAACACTTAATGATGTGACAGACAAAATTATTATCTATCCAAAACATAAGTGTTTTTATTGTCTGAATGTGAATCTTACCTTTATCTAGGCATCGCTTCTTCTTTATGAGAAAGTATGACAACAGTGCTCCAGTTAATAAAATAATCCCCACAACACACCACAACAACAGCGATCACAGCTCCTGTGACTGAATTATTTTCTCCACATTCAGCATCAGATGAAGCAGTTCCTGGTTTTATCAGCTGAGGTTTCTCTGAGTCACATCTGGAATGACAGAGGGACATTTTTACAGGAACATCTGTAGGATACCATGAATTCACTGCTGTTGTAAGAATTCAGATGTGTGATGTGAAGTTTCTCTTACTGTGTGTGTGGCCGACAAGATGTAAATGTCCCATCTGAAAATGTTCCCTCACTGCAGTCAGAGCACACAGTGTCTGTGGAGGCTGTTCCTGTACATACACATCATATACACATCAAACCTCTTCAGCACACATATCAGCAAAGAGTCATGAGACGTCATTTCACCTCTCTGATTTCTTTATAGTGGATTCCAAAAATAATCTTCCAAAGACATGAATAATTATGGAAAAGTTTTGATTCTTGCAGCAGGCTAATAAGTAAAAAATATATTAAAGGAGGAATAAAAAAAAAATAGTCTGAATAAAAAAACAGTATTATAACAAGTTTTTAAATGTTGTTTAACAGAAAAAAAGTACTCTTCTTCTTTTGTTTGCTCTTGAACAAATGTTGTCCACAGCGCCCAGTTAAACTGTCCTTAATATGACAGAAATCATTTAAACCTCACATATTTGAAGCAGGCCCTTCAGACTTCACACTTGGTGGGTGTGTTGCTGAGGACCAGAGGAAGAGCAGTGTCAAGTGTCAACTTGTTTGACTGAGCAGTTCTTGAGAAAGTTTCCATGAACTTTGGTGTCAAACTTCAGCTTAGATCATAAAGTCAGCAGAAGAAAACCAACCTTTGTGACTGATGTATTGTCCTGGTCGACAGCTTTTGTGTCTCTGTGCTGCCTGACAGCCGTTCTCTGTAGGGTCCATACAGTAAAATCCCTCCAGAGGTTCACAAACTGTATCTGATGTTGATGTACATGACGTCTTTATCTTTAAACCAGAACCTGTCAACACACATAAAGGCTCACATATGAACGTTTATTCTGCTCAATAACTGAACTAGTTTCTCCACTTTATGGATTCATGGGGAGACGTCTGCATTAATGACTTGTCTGCTTTGGATCTAGTGGGGTGGACTGTACTGCCCCTGCAGCGTGTTCTCTTGTGCAAAGCTAGACAGCCAGTTAACATTTAGAGATCCTCCAATAAACACACAAGGCTTGACTTTTCTTGCATTTTACTGAAGTTCAACTTGATATCTTGCTTATTTCTTCTCTCTCTGATTTTTTGTAAAACTGAAACATTACAGACATATGAAGACATATCAGTGCATAAACATCAACATATACAGTATACGTGTAACCACATACATGCGTCTAAATGTAACTGTACTGTACTGTGTGAAAAAGCATCTACATCCTCACAACAGGTACAAATCACAGTGGTAAGAGTTAGCTTACTGCTGTAACTGCTAACTAGCAGAACACGTTTCTCCAAAACAACAGAAAAAACATGAAACTCACTTAAAATACATCTGCTTATAATTCTAACACACTGTACTCTGTACAGACAAATAGTTTCCAAGGCAGAAGCGTGTAGAAAAAACATTCAGCAGCAATATTACTCCAGCACTGTCTTGCTTGTCTGTTTAACTGAATAATGTGCCTGTTTGACTGCTGGATTACCACTGACCAGTAGATGGCAGTGTATCACACACTAAGGATCAATGTAAATAAAATATGTTTTTAACCTTTTAACCTTAACCTTGTTCTATGTACTTTTTAACTTATTTATCTAACTTATATTTTATCATGCTGACCAAACTTTTACGGCAGCACATGGACAATAAAACCACAAAGTGCAAATGTGATTTCATTTCTGCAGGAAAAAGGAGAGATGGAGGGTGTTGGTGACTTCTGAAAGGAGAGCTCAGTTTTATCATGACTGCAAATGTCACTGATAAAAACTGAAGTTATTGAAGCTTAAAACTGAGGAAAATACAGAGGACACCAAAGTCTCAGCTGATATTAACAGCTAATACCTGGACTGCAAAAAACAAGAAGCTGTTAGTGAGTTGAACATCTTGTGGATTATTTATGTGAAAAGAAAAAATCTTCAATGGTCTCACAGTATTTCAGAGTATTTCAGACCACAGGAGGTCTTTGTTTGTGTGTGCAGTTTGTAATTACAATCAGTAAGAAATCAGTAATGTGCAGTAAACTTACTCTACAAATAAATAGAAAATCTTAACAGAAATATACCTTTATCACAGTTTGTGCAGGGAAAACATTGTTTACGTCCAGTAGGCTGATTCATGAAGGTTCCCTCTGTGCAAGGCAGACAGGAAGTACTGCTGAACTCTGTGCAGTCTTTTTTAACTCGGCTACCTGTTAAAGAGAAAAACAATAATTTCATTTCATGCAGTATAAGGTTTCTACTGAATGAAACCTCCCCATGAATTACCACTTTAAACCACTTCACACACTGAGCAAACTCCCATGCCCAGTAACCCAGAGAGGGTAAAGAGGTGGTCCACTGTTCCATGGCCGGGACACGGTCATTTCCCACCATTGAGATGACCTTCCACATCCCTAGCACTAGTCTATGATGCCAGGTTGCTCTTCATCTAGACCTGGGGGGGCCCAACCAGAGGCTACTCCTCCTGACAACACAGCTCCCAGGGTCACAAGGGCATGCAAACCTCCCTCTGGGTTGAGAGTGAGGTCCTGCCTCAAATGGAGAAGTTCAAGTATCTGGAGATCTTGTTCATGAGGGAGGGTAAAATGGAGTGTGAGATCATCAGACAGATTGGTGCAGCATCAGAAGTAATGCGGGCACTGTACCAGACTGTGGTGGTGAAGAGGGAGCTGAGCTGGAGGGCAAAGCTTTTGATTTACCAATCAGTCTACGTACCAACCCTCACCAATGGTCATGAGTTTTGGGTAGTGACCGAAAGAATGAGATCACGGATTCAAGCGGCTGAAATGAGTTTCCTCTGTAGGGTGGCTGGGCTCAGCTTTTGAGAGGAGCTCAGAGTAGAGCCACTGCACCTTAGCATTGAAAGTCAGAGTCAGTCAGTTTTTATTTGTCAATTTCTTCACATGTGCTTGACATACAAAGGAATCGAAATTACGTTTCTCACTATCCTATGCGTTACATGGACAACAGTAAAGTGCAGATGCACAACAAGACAAGTTCTAAAGAAAAATTTAGCATAAATAAATATTTAAAGTGCAGTAACTTAAGGCTACTTTCACCTAATGCTGCTAAACTAACTAAGGTATGACAAGACAAGACATAGAGTACACAAAGTCCGCTACTAACATAGCAGGGAATGACAGGACAGGACAACACAGTGTTTCAGCTAGTGCAAATATAAATATAAGTATAAATAAATAACAGTTAGCAACAGATGAGTGCAATTTGCATATTTAGAGTCTCAGTTGGGTGGGGAGGGAGTGGGGGGGGGTCCAGTGTTCCTAGACTCCTCCTCCCAGCCTGGTGCTCCTTCTGGCTGGGGCTGGGAGTGGGGAGGGGAGAGAGTTCAGCAGCCTCACAGCCTGGTGGATGAAGCTGTTCGTGAGTCTGGTGGTGCGGGAGCGGAGACTCCTGCATCTCTTCCCAGAGGGCAGGAGACTGAGGAAAGGAGCCAGTTGAGGTGGTTCGTACATCTGATCGGGATGCTTGGGAACAGCTCAGGGTCCTGCCTGAGGAGCTGAAATGCATTGCTAAGAAGAAGGACATCTGGACTAGCTTGCTTAGCCTGTTGCCCCCCCAACCCAGTTTCGGATAAGCAGAAAAAAATGGATGCAATGGCTGTGGAACTAAAAGACTCTTCAAACTGTGAAACTACCAAAGTTAAATATGGAGTTTAACATTCAGTTGGATCTTACCAGGAAGACACATAGGACAGCATTCATTTCCTATCTGATACTCTGCTTGATGACATGTGAGGCTGAGTCCTCTGGACAAACTCATCATGAGTATCTGTGAAGAGTAAGAACATGGTTTTGTCTCAGTGAAGCCTGGTTGAAGTGAAGACAAAGTGCAAATCAAACACATGATAGAAGCTGTTGAAATGAACTGTGACAGAAATCAGGCTGCACTTTGTGTTTGTGTACATCCATTTCAGTCACCCAGAGGAGTTACATGTCCAAAACATAAAAACACATCCACTACAGCTCAAACTAAAGACTGACATGTTTTACTGCTGAATTCTTCTATAAAACTGTTCCTGTCATTGAACCTTTGCAGGTGAGTTACAGCATGAAGTCACAGGAGAGTTGATGGATGAAGGCAGAGCTGATGAGGCCTCACTGATGAACAGAAAAACTTCACATTTTGTGTTTAATTCTGTTTTTTTCTTTTCTGAACTATTTTTCATCTTAACACCTTCATCTTAACACACTGAAATTGTGAATGTTTCTGGATGTGTAAGAGAGAATCATAAAGGAAAAAGGTTAACAAAGAAAGAAATGTTTGAGTGGAGGAGAAAAATAAAAGTTTGCAGTAAAAACAAATTATTTTACCAGCAACGCTGCAGCTGTTGAAAGTTTTCTTCTAAACATCATTTTTTACAGCAGGATCACTTTTTCGTCTTGTCTCTGAGATTTAGGATGAAGTGAGATGTAAAATCAGGAACATCACCTGGAAACAGAAAGAAAAGATATCCATGTAGAGATTACACTGACCGCTGAGCAAACAGTTTATTTTCAGCTTTCTGCAGCGACTACACGTCTTGAACATCATGTAAATGAGAAACCTGGTTATCAGCCAGATTTGTGCTGAGAAAGCTGATTTTTAGCTTTAAACTGTCACATGACCTGGTGCAGAGCTGCTTTAAAGCAGCTTGAGCTTTTGTTTCTCTGCAGCCAGAGACGCTCAGCTTTGCTCCACTGCTGCCTCGGGTGTTGCTCACAGAGTAGATCTTACTGCTGTGTTCAAAGTTCAAAGAAAGTAAAAGTAAATCCAACCTGACCTGCAGTCTGTCATAACTCAGGATGTTAATGAATCACTGAAATATGTCACAGAGGAGTCAAAGTGTGAGGAGACAGGAGGCTTTCAGAGGATGCTCAAAGTCTTTGACCCTTCACTGGGAATCTGTTGAACTGCTTTATCAACCTTTTATTGATATAATCACCTTTAGGCTTCTCGTCACGTTTCCACTGTCTGTGATTGTAACAGGACATTTCCCCTCTAAACTTCTCAGATCATTTGGAAGGACCCAAACCCAGGTTGGAAACCACATGGAAACCACTGGAGTAAACTAACTGAGTGTGTATAAGTGTTTGAACCTCAAATGTCCAGTAAAATCTGACAAAATGAATGTATTAATAATCAGTCCTAATATATTATTCCATTTTTCTCTTTTAAAACATTTTCTGATAAAACTTGTGTTTGTTGTCTTAATATGTCTTTTGTGAAATATTTTTTTGATTGTTTTGCACCTTTTGTTAAACTTGTTTTGTTAGTCACCTGAGGATCCATTCAAAAAAAAGGTTGATTGTTTGCCTCTGATTGAAATATAAGTTTTCCAACATGTTGTCGTAATACGTTTAAGGACAGACAGACACACAGACAGGTTTTGTTATTTGCTTTGTGGACACAGACCAATAAAATATTTAATTACATAAGATCTGCTTGAAACCCAAACAGTCAGAGGGATCAGGTTTAGAGCTGCCCAGATTTACATCCCATGTTTGTTCAGACAGTACAAGTTACTGTCAATTTAAAGTTCACAAAATATGTGCTGTTAAAATCATGAGACATTTGACAAGAGGAACAGAAATCCTGACAGATAAAGAGTCAGCTGATCTGAATTTTACTTCCTCCTGCAAGTTTCTGTACAGACACTTTGGGATCAAATAGTTTTATCAGTGTATGTTTTGGCTTCACAGTCTGCATTTATTAAGGCATTTATTTATTTAGGGCAAAACACAGAAAAAAAAAATTTAAATAAAAGGTTTTAAATGCACTGGTTAAGTTTTGAGATTTTGGACTATTTTACTTCTAAGATGTGTTTTTTTTTTTCAGAATAGCAAAGATAAAACATCCAAAATACACATTTAGATGTTTTTTACAACAGTTTGTTTGTTTCTGTAGATTTCTTATAAATCCACCAAAAGTTTTTATTCTACAGCAACATGCAGTAAAGGTTGTTTTCACGCTGTGAAGTTGTACAGGTCTCTCTGCTGTTATCAGGTCCAAATATGGTCATTTCCTTTGTATCAGTAACCAATCATAAAAGTACAACAAGGGACTGAATGATAAACATGAAATCTCATTGGCTGCTGATTTTTAAAGGCATATTCTCAGTTTTTCCTCTCTGAGACAAAACTGTCCTCCTCAGTAACACTTAGATTCACTTATATTATTCATATCCTGATTTAAATTACATTTTATTCCTGACAGCATGGTGAAAAGTGTGATTACAACAGATCTAAAAAATATAATGTTTGACTCTAACATGAAAACAAAATGAAACAAGTATTTTGAACCTGACTTTTTCCAATGTTCACATTTTTCAGTGCATATTTAATTACACTATGTTGGATTTTCAAATAAAAAACATTTAAAGTTAGATATAAAAAATAGTTAATTTAACAGTTTCCTGGTGAAACTGGTTCACCTGTCGTGTCTTCAAACACCTTAAAGTTGAAGGAAAGATCAGAGCACTAAAGCAGATGTTTCTCCAGAGTGGAAGAAAACATTACTACATTACATACATTACTGATCATGACCTGATCAACAACATTACACCCATTTAAACTAGAACCTGCCTCAGACATTATTACAGTGACTAAAAGGACTAACACTTTGGTTTTTAGACTTCACTGAGGACAGAAAACAGGTCTGATCCTGAACAGATCTGGACCACAAACACAGACTAGAAGAGTTTTAGTGGATCAACAACAGTCAGACTCTACAGCACATTACCTGGATTATATTTCTTTTTAAAGACTCACCTTCAAACTGCAATCACAAACATGAAATATTGCTGCAACAAAGATCGTCTTGATTTCCTGAATAGAAACAGAAACAGCCTGTTCTTTCCCCTCAGAAACCCCGCTTTGTCCTCCCTCCTCCTCTCTTTATTTAAAATGATAAAAATGGCGCTAACAGCAGATGTCGCTGCAGCTCTTTTTAAACTTTCTCTTTAAGCTGTTTGTCCTGCTGAAAGTGTGCAAAATAAAATGAAAGTTGTGAGTCGCCTCTCTCCTCTATTGACTATTTTTTTTTTGTAAAACATTTATTATGTCTGTGAATCAACAGAGTGGAGAGGTGAGAAATATAAACTGTAGAAAGAAGCAATAATGTGTGAGAGGCTCCTTCATGATGAACTGCTGTGTTATTTTTAATGTTAATTCAAATGAGTCAGTTCACTCAACACCTTCATGAAAGTATTTTTAACTGTGTCTGCCCAACACATATATTTATATAATGTTAAAATATCATTAAGACCCACCTCTTCTGAAATTGAGGCTTCTTCTGAGAGCTGCAGTGAGTTGTGTGCAGATAAAGTTTGCATATGAGACTTGACTGGAGATGTGGATAATCCCTGTTCTTTAAAATGTGCTGTGTATTAAAATATTCATCTAACAACACTATAAGTTAACCAGTGGAGATATAAACTATGTAAATGACTAACATCAGGAGAGATTTGTGTGTTTGACTGAGCGCACAGTGAAATGTGATCATCACAAATGAGCCCAGGGACAAAGAGGCACACTGAGTGAAGCAACAACTTATATAGCTGAAGAGGAATAACCGAAAGTAAATGTAAATGAGATAAAGGAATTCCCCTTCTGGTCAGAGCTTGTTACTTTCACTTGAAGGAAAGAAAACAACAGTTTGTTGTTCTGTAATCTGTCACCTCTGAACATCATAATTTATGTTCTCTGTTGATGTTTTATAAAGACACGACCTCCTCCTGAGCACACAAACACTCTGCTGACATGATGAACAGTATGTTTACTTGTGTGGCTCATATTGTGTGCTGGATTTGCACATTTTGCATGCAGAGCTCTGTGATCTTTTTTCTGTCCTACAAGATGTCTACAAGTCCTCTTCTGAGGAAATCTGAGAGGAGACATAAACACACACAGTGACCTAAATGTTCTTTATATATGATGTTTAAATGTGAGAAACTGTTCTGTACCTCTTCTGTAGTCCTCAGTTTTCTTTATTTTGTGATAAATAACATTTTGTTGACATGCTTTGTCTTTTTCCATGTATGAAGATGCCACAGCTGTGGCAGCAGAAACTTTATGTTTGTTACCACCATTGAAGAAATATGTGAATTATTTCTGTGAGTCGACTCACAACAAGCAGGTCTGCAGTCTGCATCTGTCTCATCGATTTTTCTGTCAGGAAATAATTTTTACATTCATCACCTCCAACTATATGAGTCACTGAACAAACCAGATGTGGACTGAACAGTCTGGTTAACAAACACTGAACTCTTTAACCATCATACAAAATGAAATAAATGACTAAACTGTAAAAATTAAACCTGGTCAGAAGTTTTCATATGATGTTTAACAGTGTTTTCACATCTCAACACAATGAGGGAAATGAAGCTCACTGAGTTTGCTCCTACAAAGATTCAAACCAAAGAAGAGGAAGTGGTTCATAGTGAGAAAAACAACACAACACGCTGAATGATGAACACACATACAAATATGAATGTTTCATCCACTGAAGAACAGTTTAATGTACTTTAATACAAATCTGAGCTACTTGTACTTTACCTGAGTACTTTATAACTTTTATGCAACTTTATATTTGTACTCCACTTCATCTCAGAGGAAAGTATTGTACTTTTTACTCCATTACATTTGTCCGACAGCTTCAGTTACTTTCCAGATGACAGTATTTCAAAGCTCGTATCTGCACATGTGTTGATGTTGAATGTTGAAGTGTTGAAGTGTGTAAAGGTTCCTACATGTTAAATCAGATGATCCAGTTTCCTGGTCACTGCCTGCAGCAGAGATTTCAAGACAACAAAGGTTTTATTATCTGTTCTGTACTGGAGAGGAATGTGGTCAGGGAGTAGTTGGTATTTATCAAGGCTGTGTGACCAGTAAAATAATGAGATATTTCACATGCAATCCTTGTGATACGTGATGTTTCAGTCACAAGATGGTCGTTGAGTCTATTACAGTTCTTCTGACTCAGAATTAAAGCTTGGTAGTTGTAGTATTACACAGGATAATGTAAAGACAGTAAAAGTAAAATATCCATTAGAAAAGACCTAAAGCCCTAAGAGCTCATTCAAAAAGAGGCAAAAAGCCCCCAAGCCTCATTGGGCTTTCCTTTTTATATCAATCCTGCTGAAAATGTTCCTTGATAAGGTCCATGAAAGGTCACCACATCCGGGCATCGCCTCAGTACAGAGTGCACAAAGCACATCTGTGTCCAAGCACCACAGAGAGCATCCTGACTGGCTGCATCACCGCCTGGTACAGCAGCTGCACCGCCCTCAACCGTAAGGCTCTACAGAGGGTGGTGAAAGCTGCTCAGCACATCACCAGGACGGAGCTGCCATCCATGGAGGACCTCTACACCCAGCGGTGTAGGAGGAAGACCAACAGGATCATCAAAGGCCACAATCACCCACCACAGACAGTCTGTCTGCTGCCGTCTGGACGATGGTCTGGCAGCATATGGGCCACCATGCTCAGAGACAGTTTCACCCCTCAGACCTTATGAAGCTCCTTTTAATTGCACCATCAACACTTTGCACCTTGTTAAATCTGCACACATACTGCCAACAGTACTATCCGAATTCTGTTGTATGTTATCTTTAGTTATATATTTTATTTTAGTTGTATAATTTATATTTTAGTTGTTTTAGGGAGTCTGTGACTCAAGAACTTCACTGCCAGTGACTGCTCTCTGTAATTGTTGTGTTGTCATTAATCTTGAATATAACTGTTAAACACCTTTTTAGCTGATCACAAAAATACGCCTGTAGATGGGAAGCGTGTGGATGGTTGTATTTTCGCTTTCGAGTGCAGGTGTGAAGCAGCAGTCAGGTGCAGGAAACAAAGAAAAGAAAAGAAATCATACAGCTCATTCTTCAGAGCAGAGAGGAAAGTTTGAGTTGTGGCCTTAAGCAGCAGTTTGGTAGTTAGGCAAAATGTTTGAAGGTTATACAAAGTTCTTTGGATTAAAGATCAATTATAGTTCACGACAAAAGCTGATTATTTTTCATCATGTGCTGCTCGACAGCTGTCAGCTATAATAAGTTTAACAGAGATTCATTTTACTCTCCTTGTTACGATTTCGGGCAGAGATGGACTGGACCCCAAAGCACAGACACAAGATCAATCAAGAAGGCAGAGGCAGAATTGAACAGTGAATTTTTAATAGAAATTAACAAGGGCAGTTTCTGAAAGCCGAACAGTCCTATAGTCTGAGTCCAGAATCCAATGGCCGCCGTGAGTCTCAGCTGACAGAGCAGGGGCAGAACATGCAGACAGGCAGAGTGTAGCGTGAGCGAAGCAGAGAGCAAACAGGGCTGGAGTTGAATTGACAGGACTGAAGAGGTGGAGACGAAACCTGGAGGTTGATGAGGCAAACAGGGCAGGCAAGAGCAGCATTTCCAAGAGTGAGGTTAAGTAACTGGATGATCTGTCAGAAAGTGGATAAATTGAGCCAGAGCTTAAATACTGCTGCAGAGTTGGTAGTTGATTGTAGAATGACTCTCAGGTGCAGTGATCAAAGCTCAGGTGTAGTGATGAGTGCCCTGGAGTAACCTCTTCCTCCTAGGCAACAACCTAGGCAGACAGACAGACATGACAGACAACACAGACAGAGGGAGACAAACACACAAACGGGAAAAAAGGGAACAAACACAGGGGAGACAGACAGGGACCCTAACACTCCTGTACAGAGAAATGTAATATGGGTGCATCAAAAGGGTGTGATGTCTCGTCAGATTTGTTAAGTTATGTCTGTCTTGTATTATGTTTCCTGTTCTGGCTTGTCTTTTATTTTGAAATCCCTAACTTTCCTCTCGTTTCAGGTCCCTTGACTTCCTCCCATTGTGTGTGATTATCTGCCCCGCCCTGATTGTTTCCACCTTGTTGCCCCTTTCCTCATGTGTGTATATATAGTCTGCGTCTCCACTGTCTTGTTGTCAGATCATCTTTTGTCTACGGAGAGAGCTAGTGTTGCCTCTTGATGGATTGATTGATCTTGCCATTTCTCTACCAAAGATAATCTTGACATTGAAGTCTGTTTTGTAAAAAGCTTTTATTAAAACCTTAAAAACCACCTCTGTCGAGTTCTGTCCTGCATTTGGGTCTGCCCATCTTTGTGCCTGCGTAACAAAGGGAAACTGTGTCTCTGTTGGACAAAAATAAAAATAATATTTTTAAACTGTCTTAAATTTCCCTAAGGGAGTCATCCCAAGGGATCAATAAAGTCTTGTCTAAGTCTAAGTGAAGCTTGAATTTAAATGATGTCATTTAAATGGTGTGGAAACACTTTTAATGCAGTTCTACTTAATTCAGACCTCCTGAACCAGGAAGGTTTAAATGTCTGCACTGTTAGTTTTTGTTGACACATGGATATATATTTTATATGATAAACACACCAAGAATGACTCATTTCTAAATAAATCAGGCCTGTTGCTCCATGCCAGTGCATGCCCAGTTCACAACAGCAAGTTCAACAGCTTGTCTTCTCGCCTTCATCTTCAACTATTTTTCATCAGAAAACAACCAGATTCATGCTGTGGAGGAATAATCTTCACTATCCTGTGTTGTTTTGAAATACTTGTGTCATTTTGTTGGCCTCAGTTCTCTGGATGATCCAAAAATTCTGCTTTATTTATGCAACCCAATTTTCCACATGGGATAATTGTACAGCATGTGACACACTGTCAATTCAGAAAATGAAAAACTCTCCCGGGGTTTAAAGTAAATCGATGTCATTTGTCCAGAAGAGACAAACAGGAAAATATAATAACACAGTACGTCCAAAAACAAAGAGTGTTTAGAGACGCAGTGATTAAAAGCATTACAGTGTTTGCAGGACAAACATGGACTCTTCATACTGGGTTTATTAGATTCACTGAGACGGAGACCGACCTCATTATAACAGCAAAAAGGCCTCAAATAATCAAAGAACAGCAGCTAAGTGAAAGTGAAAAGATGAGTTTTAAGTTTGTCTTTCAAGGCCTCAGCAGAGTATGATGTCAGCCAATGAGGGGAAGCTAAGATTTGTGCAATAAGGTCAAATTAGTTTCAGTCTGATTTATTTTTAGCTCTTTCTGCAGCCTTCTGAATCATTTCAGGACTTTTAACACACATGTGGGAGGCCTGAAAACAAAATGTTGCAGTAATCAAGTCTGAATGAAACAGAGGCTGAATTAGAGACTTTGAATCAGCCACAGACAGAAAAGAGTGAATTTTAGAAATACTGCACGACGATCTTAAAAGTGATGATCGGCGTAGGACAGAGCACGAGCTCACGTGATGAACAGTCAAGATTCTTGGTTTTGTTGAAAACATTCAGAGCTCCTGGTGCTGCCTTTATGCCCCAAAATACAGTTTATGTTCTGAAGTGGTTCAACCAAAGCTCTGGTTTGAGCGGGTTCAGAGGGTCCTTGTCCAGTAGAAGAAAGAGGAGGGACTGCACAGGTACCAGACAGGTTTACTTGTTGGTGATTTGACTGGAGGAGTTCAGAGATCTGCTGCTTAGAGGCATCACATCCCGTTAGTTTATCTCCAATGGTAGATGTTCCCAAGAGAGGGGGTGGGGGCGGACTGATAATGCTGATAAAGGACAGATCAACATTTGCTGACCTCAATGGCCTCTTCATCTCACCAGCACAGGCGGGTGGAGACGTTTGCTCTCTCCGTTCGTTTTCATAATTAGCGAGCTCAGAGTCACAGATTGCATGACCAGCATTATTATTATAATTATTTATTCAGTGGCTAACATCAGAGGTGGGTAACGGCAGGAAGAACTGGACGACCCCCCACCTCCAGCTCTCCTGAGGAGGCAGAAATCCTCTGTTCTACAGTGAAATACTTCAGGGACAACCTGAAACAGTCAGATTTTTCAGCCGTTTGCTGAGAGATATTGTCACTTCTGAATTTAAAGTTGCTGATGTTTTGTTCCTCTTCCATTAAAGCTGCAGTCAGTTGGATTTAGATGAACGTGGACTTCTAGACTTCAACCTTCAGGGTCCCCTCCTCTCTCTCTGCTTACTTATCTTTAGATGATGGTGACGGTTGGTGGTTTGTCGACCACCGCGTCCCACTTACCACGTGTGTGGGGGAGGGGAGGCAAATTTAGCTTCACAAGGTTAGTAACTGAGTAACTGCAGTTTATTTCATGTATATTATCTGCAAAGTCTATGAACAAAAGACAGTTTGAGCTCTGAATCTGAGAAATACTGCAAAGCTCCAAATTGCTCACTAAGATTGAAATGAATATTGACCAGAGGATTTCTCGTAATCAGCTTCAAAACTCGAGTTCAGACACACACACACACACACACACACACACAGGGTGGGTCCAGAGAAAAAGGTGATGGATTAACTGTACTAAAGTGATCTCATGACCATCTGCCTGTTATGTTATAAATATAAAATGTGTAGATCGATGACACGTCGCTCAGACAGCACAGGAAAGTGTCCTAAACTGAAATATTTTACTCTCCATGGAGAAAAAACTTGCACTGTTAAATTTCATGGGAACCTGCCTCTTAAAATATTTCCTTTTATAACGGGCACTTTGGGCTCATGGTGGTTTCAGAGAAAAGGTGAGGAGGGTCACAAAGCCGCCTCATGAATCATTAATATCCAAAGCAAATCTCACAGTAACTCACATCTTGTCCGGGTGTCTTGTTGTGGATGAAGTGTAGGATGGATGAAGCAATGGACCAAAATCAGCATCATGAAGAATGGGACAGAAAAAAAGGACCTGTACAGTAAGTCATGAATCATTTCTAATAAATACACTTCATAGTAGGAAGGAGACGTGCGAGACAGGCGAGTGTATTAAAAACAGTCTTTAGTTAGTCAATGGGTGCTGTGACGGTCCGCTGTCAGGCTGTGAGAACACGAAGCAGGAAGAAATAAAATGAAGAACCAAAACAGGAACGAGACAGAATAAAAATAGAAAAAATCAAACTGGGCTGCTAAAACTATAAAAATAATCTAATGAGAAGTTTGTCTCTTCCACCAAACTGCAGAAATCTAAAAAAAACACTGTATGAATCATCACATTGTTCCTCCATCACATTTATTTCTTTTTATTTCCTCATTTCTTCATTCACTGATCCACAGTCCCCTTTGAAGCACGAGAGGAAAAAAACAGTACAGGGACACCCCCAATTAAAATGAGCCGCACTTTTACCAGAATTAAACATTAACATTAAAATGATAAAATGAATGGCTGATGGGCCCTTCTGTGTGGAGTTTGCATGTGTGCCCAGAGTTTGCATGTGTACTCCAGCTTCCTCCCACAATCCAATGACATGCAGGTTAATTGGTGACTCTAAATTGCCCCTAGGTCTGAATGCGTGAGTGGTTTGTCTGTCTTTCTATGTCAGCCCTGTGACTGACTGGTGTCCAGTCCAGGATGTACCCTGCCTCTCACCCAAGATAGCTGGGACAGGCTCCAGCAACCCTGCGACCCTGTGTGTGCTCAGGAAAAGCAGGTTTAGAAGTAATACTTAAAATACTTTTGTACTTTTACTTAAGTAAAAATGAAATTCAGGACTCTTATTTGTAACAGAGTACTTCTACACTTTGGTACTGAGCCCGTCTCCTGCTGAGGATGTTGACCAGAGGCCAGCTGGTGATCGATAATCAGACAGCAGACAGCTGCAGACACGTGCTCCACTTCTTCTTGCCACATTTCACCACCTCGAGGAGCTGGAGGATCTTGTTCATCTGAATCCTCCTGCAGCCTTTGTCAGACAGTTGGTATCCAAAACACCACCTACAAGCTCAGCTGCAGCCCAAATCTCCTCCTCCAGCTTCTTCCTTCATCCTGCAGACACCATCTCATCTTGCAGCTTCTAACAGACAGCTGCAAAAAAAAAAACAATAAAAAAACATCACCTCTACCGCCAAACCATGACCTCCCCCACAGGCGAGAAACCTGCCACTGCCTCCTTCACCTGCGGCCTAAATCTCCTCCTCCAGTATCTCCTCTACCAGAAACCTGCAGCTCCTCTTCTAACCTGCAGATTTTGGTCATGACCTCCCTCTAAAGCCTTTGCCAACACCTTACAACCTCCTTCATCTGCAGATTTTGGTGGACAGCTGCAGCCTGAGCCTCCACCTAAAGCCTCCTCCAGGAAACTGCAGCCATCTTCTGATTCTGGTGGAAAGCTGTGACCTAAAACCTGGCGGGTATCTCCATCGACACTTGCAGATTCTGGCTGACTGCTGAAAGTCCACCTCCACCTTCAGCCAGGTCATTTCTAATAAATACACTTCATAGTAGGAAGGAGAGGTGCGAGACAGGCGAGTGTATTAAAAACAGTCTTTAGTTAGTCAATGGGTGCTGTGACGGTCCGCTGTCAGGCTGTGAGAACACGAAGCAGGAAGAAATAAAATGAAGAACCAAAACAGGAACGAGACAGAATAAAAATAGAAAAAATCAAACTGGGCTGCTAAAACTATAAAAATAATCTAATGAGAAGTTTGTCTCTTCCACCAAACTGCAGAAATCTAAAAAAAACACTGTATGAATCATCACATTGTTCCTCCATCACATTTATTTCTTTTTATTTCCTCATTTCTTCATTCACTGATCCACAGTCCCCTTTGAAGCACGAGAGGAAAAAAACAGTACAGGGACACCCCCAATTAAAATGAGCCGCACTTTTACCAGAATTAAACATTAACATTAAAATGATAAAATGAATGGCTGATGGGCCCTTCTGTGTGGAGTTTGCATGTGTGCCCAGAGTTTGCATGTGTACTCCAGCTTCCTCCCACAATCCAATGACATGCAGGTTAATTGGTGACTCTAAATTGCCCCTAGGTCTGAATGTGAGTGGTTTGTCTGTCTTTCTATGTCAGCCCTGCGACTGACTGGTGTCCAGTCCAGGATGTACCCCGCCTCTCACCCAAGATAGCTGGGACAGGCTCCAGCAACCCTGCTGTGACCCTGTGTGTGCTCAGGAAAAGCAGGTTTAGAAGTAATACTTAAAATACTTTTGTACTTTTACTTAAGTAAAAATGAAATTCAGGACTCTTATTTGTAACAGAGTACTTCTACACTTTGGTACTGAGCCCGTCTCCTGCTGAGGATGTTGACCAGAGGCCAGCTGGTGATCGATAATCAGACAGCAGACGGCTGCAGACACGTGCTCCACTTCTTCTTGCCACATTTCACCACCTCGAGGAGCTGGAGGATCTTGTTCATCTGAATCCTCCTGCAGCCTTTGTCAGACAGTTGGTATCCAAAACACCACCTACAAGCTCAGCTGCAGCCCAAATCTCCTCCTCCAGCTTCTTCCTTCATCCTGCAGACACCATCTCATCTTGCAGCTTCTAACAGACAGCTGCAAAAAAAAAAACAATAAAAAAACATCACCTCTACCGCCAAACCATGACCTCCCCCACAGGCGAGAAACCTGCCACTGCCTCCTTCACCTGCGGCCTAAATCTCCTCCTCCAGTATCTCCTCTACCAGAAACCTGCAGCTCCTCTTCTAACCTGCAGATTTTGGTCATGACCTCCCTCTAAAGCCTTTGCCAACACCTTACAACCTCCTTCATCTGCAGATTTTGGTGGACAGCTGCAGCCTGAGCCTCCACCTAAAGCCTCCTCCAGGAAACTGCAGCCTCCTTCTGATTCTGGTGGAAAGCTGTGACCTAAAACCTGGCGGGTATCTCCATCGACACTTGCAGATTCTGGCTGACTGCTGCAAGTCCACCTCCACCTTCAGCCAGGTCATTTCTAATAAATACACTTCATAGTAGGAAGGAGAGGTGCGAGACAGGCGAGTGTATTAAAAACAGTCTTTAGTTAGTCAAAGGGTGCTGTGACGGTCTGCTGTCAGGCTGTGAGAACACGAAGCAGGAAGAAAGTGAAGAACCAAAGACAGAATAAAAATAGAAAAAACTGGGCTGCTAAAGGCACAAAAATGACCTGACAGGAAGTTTTTCTCTTCCACCAAACAGCAGAAATCTAAAAAAAGACTGAATCATGTGGTTGAGCTTTAGTTCACAAGATGACTCGTGTAGGTTTGTGGTTGTTTGATCATCAGAGGTCACAGAGAAGAGAACAAGGTGCCATTACTCAGCTAATGTCAGAGGAGAGTTAGTGACCTAGTGGGTGGAAAGATCAGCTGACATGGTGCCTTGATGTTGTTGGATATTCAGACATTTATGATCTCTCAAGCTCTCAGCGAATCGCAGAACATGTAGAGTTTAAAACATCAACATCATTATTTACTCAGTCAAATACATTTTTTTAGAGAAAACGAGGAGCTTTTATCTGAAAGACAAGCAGAGTGTAAAGGTTCAGACCAAAGCTGACAGATCAGCTGTTGGAGCTGTTGTGCTAAAAAATGATGTGACAGCAACACATCAACCATATGTGGCCGGAGGTCTCTTTCCTCCACGCCACTATTTGGCACTGTGCTGCCTGAGCTAGGGCGCACTGACAGATCGCAGTGGCGCCGAGCAAGTATTTAAATCCAGGTGGAGCACACCTTGATCTCTTTACCTGGCTGCAGCAGCGTGGCGGCCCCTGTGTCACAAACCTCTCTAAATAGGTAAGATGCGCTGCCGTCTCCTCATCCATCCATTCATGCAACATGCAGACTGTTTGTCTTCCTCACCGCAGCGGGCTGATCGCTTGTGTGTGCGGGGGGAGTGATCGCGCCGCAGCTGCGTGGTGAGTCGCCTTGTCCGTAATTCTTTTGTGTAATGTGGCTCCCTGCTAACTTTTATTTTATGCTGCAGAGGGATTTTGCCGTTTGGCCCTCCATCTCCTCTGGGGTCATGCTGACGCTGCACCGTTGGTATGTATGGGTTTCACTTTTGATTACGCAATTATCAATTATTGTTATATTATAATAAATTTATTTGTTTTACATTTTAGCCGTCCCTGGATAATTGCCAACCCTCCTGTGGGTTTATTAATCCCTGGCCAGATCTGCTGTTTTGGCTTTGTTGAGCCTAACTGGTTTTGGCTCTGAAAGAAAGGCAGTTTGGGTTCGGAACTCCCTGTTCTGGCTCTGCGGGCTTGCGCGGCTCCATCGGGCCTTCTGGTTCTGGTTCTGGCTTCACGGCACCGTTCATACTCTCCCTCTCTGGAGGCGTTTGGCCCTGCTCTACGGGGTCATCCGAGCCCTGCTGAACTGTTTTTAGTCCATTAGGTTTCATTTCTTTTGTGTAATTTTCGTTGGGGAATAAATAATTGTTGAATTCGTTATAGAATAAAATAAGATAAGAAAATTCAGTGTGAAACAGAAGATCTTATTTGGGAGGTTAACACCAGAAAAATAACTTTGTTGATGGACATAAACTAACATTTTAAATGTCAAAAAGGCCTCAGAGTGGCAGCATGTGGCAGGACGCTGTTCATGCTGCTGCCTCTGAAGATTGGCTGAAATAAAGGAAAAGTCTGAACGGGGGGCACAGACGTGCAAGACACACAGATGACCCAGGGAGCTTTGTGATTTATAAGCCCTTGTTTAAAACGAGGGAATCAAATGCATTCAAGTTTTTACACTATTTTTTAAAAAAAGTAGTGGCTTTGTAGCAGCATAGAAATGTTGTTTTCTATGTTTTGTGGTGCTGCTGTGAGTATTATGGTCAGCCAATCAGTGAGGGGAGGCAGGGTATAAAAGTCTCAGTCTGTCTCTCCACCTGTCTCTCTATCTGTCTCTCCCTCCTGCGCTCCTGACTGACGTCACTTCCGGGTCAGAGGTGTCTGCCCTCAGCAGGTATGGCCGGCCTGCTGCTTCATTCATTGGAAAATTTGGTCTCTTTGTGGTGCTTGAGGCCTGTGTTTTATACTGCAGCTGTTTGGGTGCCCGTGGCTCCTGCACAGTAAAATCTGCAGTGTTAATTTAACACTTAAAGAGTTGATTTTAACACTGATTCAGTGAACATATGGTCCTAATCTACAGAGTGTAAAAATTACACTGAATGTAGTGTTAAAATTTCAGAGTTAATTCAACACTGGTAGGAGTTAATATTTTACACTACACTACACTGAAAAGTGTTAATCGAATTTTACACTATGAGAGAAATAACACCCTATAGTGTAATTTCTAACACGAAGAGTTAATCAGTATTGACTCTAATTAATCTACTCTTTGAGTGTTAAATGTATTCAACACTTAGAGTTGATTATTAAATCACTCCCACCAGTGTTGGATTTTTGACTCTTTCCAGTGTAAAAAGTAATTAAGTAACTAAGTAACTCAAGAACTTACTCCCCATCAGTGTTATTTTAAAACTTCAAATCTTTGCAGTGTGAAAAAATGCTAGAGATACCATTATATCCATGTCTTAATACAAATTTATTAAAACTAACATTAAGTTGAGGTTATTACAATTCAGCTTAATACAGTTTTTGAAAGGCAACCATGACAGTTCCTTACTTAAGTGTACTTTCAGTTTAAAATAACAAAAAAAGACCCCTCACATTGTTCAATAGACATGGTACATTCTGTTCAAAATATTTTTTTCGTTTTGATTCTGAATTCAATGAAGTGAAAGGATTTTCAAGTTTCTCAAAACTCTGTTCAATTTTAGCTTTTGTACTTGTGTCCTGAGGTGATAAACATTTCAATGCTGCATCTTTAGCTTGACTCTGTACCTCTTGTACTACTTCCTCCATGGAAGACACAAAACTATTTAATGTGGACTGGCCAACACCAGAAACCTGAAGCTGTGCAATAGCAGATGCACACATGTCACGGGTTTGCATAATAGATACTGGAAGGACTTGAGAGCTACTGGCTACATCCTCATACTGTTGTAACTGAGAGTTATCCGCATTATCATTGTCTACCTCAGTTTCTATGTCATGTTCGCATTGCTCAGCATGTTTTGTGTTTAAATGTTTCCTGAAGCCTGAAAAGGTCCCAAAACATGACAACATCCTCCCTGAGCACATTTTAGACGAAGTGATTTACCATGACAAAAACCATGAATCAATCGCATATGCCTCACAAGCATATTCGTACTCACAAAGAGAGTCTGACAAACAAAACAAATCAGACAAACAAAAAATCACCCCAAAATCCCATGGTTTCACATGAGAGGGTGAAAAAAAAATCACCCCAAAATGCTATCACATTAGATGAGTTACAAATGCAACCTGCTTGTCCAAAACAATGAAGAACTCATGTACGGTGCTCCTCTTCATACCAACAGCTAGTAGATAGGGCTGAGTAGCGCTCTTGATGGAATCTACATGTTCCTGGATGCTTGTTCCAGTCTTGAGGAAAAAAAAACACAGAAAACCATAGACTCAAATAGTAGAAATGGCTCCCATCTCACATTTTAGATTATTGCAAAGACAAAATGCAAAATGCTCCAACCTCTTCAAAACCTGAATCATTTTTATACAAGTGCCACATTACAGATTAGCAGAAACATTAAATTTCTTTGACATTTCCCATTCAAATAACATTTCTGACTTTAACTAATCTGGCAACACAAACCTTCTTGAACACGACAAGACGCTTCTCAGCTTGGGATGCTGATACCTTGCCTGGTCTTTTCCTGCCTTGGGCAGAAGGAGGAATCAGGTGTAGGAGGAGGAATCAGGTGTAGGAGGAGGAGAATAGAAGAGAGATCACTGTCCCATCCTGCACACAGAAAAAGAGAAAGTAAATAAATAAATTTAAAAAAAATTTCTTGATCAACAAACCAAAATGACATGTTTTACATATTATTGTGGGTGTTACGTTATATTAAATTAAAAAAAAACAACACAATATGTGAAACACGGTTTGTGTAAAATTAAGAATTTTGAGGACTGCATCAGAGAGAGGTTTTCCTGATATGTGAAGGATTTAATAAAATTGAGCTAAATGCTCAATTTTATTAAATGTCCTGTTTTCTAAATGTTATGATCTATTCTTAGTTGGCTATTTTGTTCTGGACAAATTTAATGTTTCTTCTCTCTTGTGCTTCACTGTTGTCAGAACAGAGTTGCAAAGTTGTTTTTTGCTCTTAAAAAAAACAAGCACTTCCTGTGAATCTTTGACAATTCCTTATCTGGGTCAGGAACCCCAGGTTGGAAATGTCAAAACTAACTATTGCTGAACTAAGGGAAATCTGTGGAATTGGGAGAATAAAATTGACAGCCACAAGAAAAAGAAAATCACACTACCTGAGGCCAGAGTGTCATCATCCATTTCCTCTTCATATGATGGAGCCTCTGCACAATGGATCAGTTTCTCAAGGTCGCTTGAGGTAGGAAGAGCCTTGCTCTGCTGGATGACCTTTTGCTTAAATGTTGTTGGCCACCTGAACAGAGAGATATTTTAATGAGCCAACACTGAATAACTGAATGAATTGAATGAGAACCAAAAGCAGATAAATGGTGACATGTGGACCAACTTAGTTCTCACATAATCATGGCCTGAAAGCATTGCAATAAAAATTAACACAACAGAGGCTGTGACATGCTGGCGTATCCTTACTATGCAGTAAATAAGAATAGATGTGATACAGTTAAAGAAATAAACAAGGGTTAATTGAAAGACCACCTAATGGCTAAGACTTGCTACAGAGTTGGGACAAACCTTTCCAAAAACTTTGCAGCTATTTCTTCTCCAAACAGCAGGATGAAGTCTTGCTCAATCTTGAAAAGACACCATACCAAGAGAGATTTTAAAAAATCTTGACTAACCCTTCAACATCAGATAAGCAAGCTACATTATGCATTTCAGGGTCTGCCATTTTGGGACTGTCCAGAAAAACCTCAAAACTTTCAACGAAATAAATATGATTAGTGTAAGGTCTTGTAAATTGTTTTACACATAAGTTTGAAGAATATAAGCAAATACTCCAAAGTGAACAATAGTTCATTCATATTTTAGTTTCAAATTACCAGGCCTCTGATGTCTTTGAAGCGTGGAAACTCAGTTAAGACTTCTGAGGATTTCTCTCCATCCAGAACCATCTTGCAACGAAATTCAAATGTCAGCTTCATTTTCTGCTTGATAGCAGCCTCATCTGTGGAATGCTTCATGAAAGACATGGCCTCCCTGCATTGCTCTTCACTCAGCGCCACCTCAGGACTGAATGAAGCCTCTCTTCTTGCTTTCGGACCTCCACCTGTTAGCTGACGTGGTGACCTTCTGCCCTCTGATATGATACTCTTCCTCTAGTTTTGATAGTTTTGAGCCTCCACGCCAAGTAACCACTGCCGCTTTCACGATCATAGAAATGTTCCTATGAAATAACAAAATCATTTGTTACGTAGAGGGAGTAGGATAAAATGAAGTTGCACAATAGTTACAGGATAACTCATTTTCAGTTCTGTATTTTCATAGTATCGAGCATACATCAGGTTTCAAAAGTGCAACTATTTTATTTATTGCCAGTTTATCTTAAAGTTGTACTACACCTGCCATCAAGTTTGCTTGTGGTATTCGCATTTTAATTTTTTTAATTAAGTCTCTCATAAGGGATTGATTGCAGTTAACAATCTAATAAAAAGAACACTTACAGATAATTTCAGACTCTTAAAATTCATCATTCATCATAAAGTCTAAAGTGTTTTTTCTTCCTCCTCACAGAAAGTGAAAGCGCACTCACCGCCCTTCATCCAGCTCTGACTCACCATGTTAGGTTAACACTCACCAGCCTCATGATGTCAACGGGCAAAGATGTGCCCCTGACCAGAAACACGTATTGATAAGATAATAATTTGTTAAGGTCTAGGATGTGGAGAGTGGTGGGGCTAAAAGTTTAAAATTGTTAAAAGTTCAATTGTAAATAGTTAAGTTTGTTTTTGTATTTTATAATTTATTTTTGTAGCACTCTGTAGAGTGATTAAATAAAGGCATATATCTATATAATAAACATATATAAATAAAAAAACATAATGCATGTTTTTTTTAACATTAGATAGACAGATATACTTTATTAATATGATATAATAATATATTATTTTTTCATTCACACGTTTTCAGCTCTTGACCATTCATTCATAATTTCAGCTAAAAAGTCCATTCAAATATCAATCTCATCTTTCAGGGATTCAGGATATCATTCAACTTTTCAAATCCAATTCAAACTTTTCAAAATATTCAACTTTGTTTGAGGTCCAAGTTTTGGCAAAATGTTCAAAACTAGAGTGGGTGACATCATCAGCTAGAGTGGAGAGGAGCTGTGAAAATCTTGTGAAAAGTCTCTCTTCAACTCGCTCTCATTCCCACAAGGTTTACTCTATGTAGATCATGTTTACATCATTTTACAGGAAAATTTGTGCTGATCACAAAGATGTGTCAGAATAAGCAAACGGACTAAGCAAACTTGCTCCAGACCCCTCCAAGCGAGAGGAGCACCAACCAACTGCCCCATCTACTCACATTAAAATATTCCACATTCTTCATTCTGGCAGGAGTCCAACCAGACACAACCAGAAGACACAAAGAAGAAATGATCCAGATCATCCTGTGCTGTAAAAACACTTTTCCATGATGAAATGTCCTGATTTCACTGAAAATCTTGCAGGATATTTCTTGAATTAGCTAAAAATCCATCCTGGTCTGTATTCCTCAACACATCGATGAAGTAAGACTGAGAGAAAAACAAACAGTTTCCAGCAGCTGTCAGCTGTGTTTCAGTCCCTCCCTTTTCCTGTTTCTCTTATGCTGGTTGGTCCACAGCCTCCAAAAAAAAAAAAAAGCACAAACTGTTAAAGTAAAAGTACCACATCAAAACATGCCAAGTACCAAAGTAGAAGTCATCACAGAATAATGTACATTATATTATTGGCTGATAATTATTAAACAGTTTAATATTACATGTCATATTACTATTACACGTATCACTTTAATGCTGCAGCTTGTAATGGACTAAATAGTACAATATTAGTAGAAGTATAAAGTAGAAGTACAAGTACCTTCAAATTGTACTTAAATTCAGTACATTAGTGAAAGTACTTAGTTACTTTGTGCAGCTGTCTCAGATTACTCTTAAAAACAGGAAGAAAACCTTTTTTTTACTTGATTAGTTCATGTTTCTTGTTCCTCAAATGTCTGTTAAACAGGAAACTATTTGAATAATGTTGAGTCCCTCCACAGCTTTATTTATAAGTCCTATTACAAAGTCATGTTGGCTGAGTCGAGATAAAGTGCCGAGCAAAGGGAGAGACACCACAAAGCTCTGTGATGCACATTTTGCTGAAAATACTTGATAATAATTCAGTTTCTTGCAGATTGCTTAGCCCAGAATATTGAGTTTGATCCTCTCAGTCATCCATTTGCAGTCGATGTGAGAAAGAGCACCTACAGACTGTCTGAACTCCAATGTAATGACACACTCGAGGCAAAGTAAGAGAACAGGTGAAACTAATAAGGACAGAGCAGAAGAAGCAAAGAGCAAGGGCAGGAAGTAAAGTGTCAGACATGTGAGGAGAGGAAATAATACAAAATAATACAAAATAAAACAGGAAGTGAGCAGAACTGGAGCAGACAAATACAAGGAGGGGAGACAGCAGGGAACAACAGGGACATACAGCAGAACCATGACATTTAAGGACCTTCATCATCTTCTCTAGTAACACATTAAATTCCACTAACATCACCCATTCAAGTAATTCAAAATAAATAACATTTTACAACAAATGTCACATATAAATAGTATTGCTGTTGTGCTCTTGTTACAAAAAATACAAATATTCAAGTTCCCACATGTGTTTAAGGCAGCTTCTTTCAAATGTCCAAATGTTCAGCACATTTTCAGGAAATTTCTGAAGTCTGCAAATATCTCTGACATTTATACAGAAGAAGTTTTGAAACTTCATTTTTAATAACTTAAAGAGTATTGAGCCCAAAATTGCTGTTTTTGTGCCTTTGTGTTTCTCAGCACTACATTAAACCTCTTCATTAAAAACATCTGGTAGGTCAGCTCCGTACATTTACCACCTACTCATCTGACCTGCTTTTTACAGGTAAACCAGAGCCGCCTCTGTTCCACCTGTTTCTGCTTTTACTTTGAGGTCGAGCAATAAAATCCCTCTAAAGTATATTTTTGGTGTGGAAGCAGTGTCGTGCAGAGCCTCACAGTCGTAGTGAGAAAAGTTTTCTTTGTTGATCCGGCTGGATGTTTGCTGCTGATCGACCCTGAAAGGCCTGAAAATAAATGAGTACTATACTACACTGTAAATCTCACGTGGAACCGTAGGATCTTTCCTGAACTTGCTAATAATCCATCCTGATCTGTATTCCTTGACACATGTATGAAGTGAGATTGTGAGGATAAAGACAGTCAAAACATGCCAAGTACCAAAATAAAAGTACTTATAATGCACAATGACCCATCACAGAATAATGTCTATTATATTTTGGATTATAATTATTGATGTATTAATCAGACATTTACTTTTTTAATGGACTATACAATATTTGCCTCTAAGATGTAAGAGTAGGAGTATAAACTTGCAGAAATACTCAAGTAGTTTTACTTCAGAACAGTACATTACAATTGTAGATAGAGTACCTGAGTAAATGTACTTACTAAAATGTTACTTCCGACAGCTGTCTCAGATTACTCATCAACGATAAATGCTCATATCAGACAGCAGATCTCAGTTAATCTCTTCACTGTCACTTTGAGCTCTGGGTCATTGTGACGGCATTTCTCACTATTTTCACTCTTTTTAACAAAGCAAACAATCAATCAATGGATTAATGGAGAAAAGAATCAGCAGATTGATCCAGAATGAAAAGAATCATTAGCTGCAGTCTGTTAAAATAAAACAAGCTGTATAGTGTTTAAAAAAAGAGGATGATGTGCAAATAAATTGATCAAAAAATGTGCTAAAGTTCACAGAATAAAGAATATGTGCAATGTGCAAAGATCCACCATCACCTAAACCACTTATCCTCATGAGTTATTGTATGAAAACCTCCTAACTCCAGTTCTTACTTGATCAAATAGTTTGTGGTTTGAGAAACTTGCTTCAGCAGTTTTAGCAGATATAAACCATTTCACATCGTTCTGGAGAAAATCAGTACAGCCATCATCTGAAATCAGTGTGGAGCTGTGAGGTTTACACTCAACACCAACAACATGATCTTTATCATCCAGTGAAAACAGGATGAGGACAAAGATTTCAAATCTTTGGAAATCGTTGTCTTCTTTAAAAAAAAAAAAAACATTAATACTACTACATAAATTACACTACAACTTCCATAATACTGGAAATTACCTGTTAAAGTGAGAAAACAAGAAAACAATCTGTGTGCTTATTTGGCAGCTGTCACTCTGGCTTACACAAGTGAGCACCACAGACAGCTACATCTCATATTCTTAACCAAAAGAAAAATAACAATACACGATTTTCACACAGCTCATACTAGTGTGACTGATCATGAGGACAGTGTACAGCAGACTGGCAGAGTAAAGCGGGCTGCAACCCACAAATACAAAGGGCTCCCACTAGAGGGCGCTCTAAACATACAAATGTCCCAGTGGGTTACAGTATTAAAAATACAACAGGAAAATAATAATAAATCAATACTAAACACAGGCAAAGTACGAACATTAATCAAAGCTGATGAAATATAAGGATAAAGAAGACAATTGGTGAAAATGAGTGAAAAAGCACATTAACACATCTGAGTGTCATTTAATCCTTCAGGCCTCAGAGGTTCATTTATCTCCACCTCTTCCTCATTCAGTTTTGAGTCTTCCTCTTCTGCTTTCTGCTGAAGGGGGATGTCGGCTGGATCTCCACAATGCTCATGACGATGTGCTCTATTTATATTTCCAAGTTCAGTTTCCCTGCAGACAAAATGAAATAAATTCAGCGCCAAAACATAAAACTCAAAACCATTTCTGGTTTATTCTCCTTCAGTAAAAAGAACTTCTGCAGAGCGACAAACCATCACATTAATCCTGATTCCTTCATTTCATTTGCTCAGATTTTATATTTTATCCTCATTTGACTGAGTGAGTTTAATGTTTTCATGGTATTTATTTAGTTTCATTTCTGACACTCACACTTTGACTCAGATCATCTTTGATTAATTACGAACTAGATTTCAACTTTTAATACATTTTAATACAGAAGATTTACTTACAGTGTCCCATCATTGTTTGGCTCTGTGTCTCTTTGGCAACCTGTGATTTTCATCAGACAAGATGATCAATAAACATCAATCAATAATCAATAAAGCAACATTATCAGAGAGATCAATAAACATTATCAGAGGAAGCAGAAAACACAGCAGAGTGACTGAGAGCTGATGAGGATATCAACACAGGGATGTTTTTGTGCCTTAAACTACACATATCACAAAGTTCTGGGTGGAAAATGTTCATTATTCCAAGAAGGAAACTTCCTGTTTGGCTCTGAGCTTTGAGGCTTCCTCTTGTCTGGCCTGTGATTTGTTCAGGCAGCGTGACACAGATCCTGCTCAATCAGAAAACATGAAATGAATTAAAGAGTGAAGGCAGGTTGTTTTACCTCGTGTCTTTTTACAGTAGATTACCAGGCCAACTAAAACTAAAACTGCTCCGACAATCACAGAGGCTGCAACCACCACCGATTATAAAACCTACATCACTGGTTGAAATCCCTGAAAGAGAAAGTGTCAGTTAATTGACTTTAACGACTGAAATGACACTAAATTAAACAAACTCTTTACAAAGACTGTATTTCAGTGTACAAAGAGTCCACATATTTACATGCTAAGTGAGTTTCACTTTCTTTTTAATGTGTTCACCTTCTATGTTTCTATCTCATGATGACATTTTCTTATTACTTTAGTTATAAAGTTCCTCATTTCTGCCACTGTTATGTATGTGGGGTTTTTGGACTAACTTTGTGTGCTTGTGGTGTGTTTCCTTCTGCCTCCTGTGGGAGGTTCCTTCTTTTTAGAGTGAAGAGGCGTGGCTACCTGCTGACTGGAGGCTGACACACCTGCACCATATTTCTCATCATCACTCCTTTTTAAGCCGGAGCAGGGCTTCTCTTCGACGCTGGATTGTTCCACTATCTGTGGTAACGCTCTCGCTGCTGTGTTCACAGTTTCTGTGTTTAAACTCTTGCTTATCTTGTGTGCTTTTCTAGTGACCCTTGTGCTCCGTTGTTTTCTGCCCCAGATACTCACCCGTGTTCTGGATTTCTCTCCAGCCAGTAACCAGCCAGCCACGCCGCTCTGCCTCCACTCCTCAACTTACCGGACCTGCCTTTTGACTTACCTTTTGTTTAATTCTGATTAAATCAACTTTAAACCGCCCTCCGCTTCGGGTCTGCTTCTGGGTTCTCTTTTTTCAAACAGATACTTAACAGAACAATCCAGCCAGCATGGACCCAGCTGACCCAGGTGCCATTACTAAAGCTCTCAGTGCCCAGGGGATCATCGTGTGGGGAAGCATGACTCGCAAATTCAGGAGATGGTGGACACCCTTCGCGACCTATCTAACAGCATGGCCAGGATGCAGACTCAACTTAGTCTACTCACTCCTGGCTCAGCAGGCTCAGAAGGAACTCCACCAGGCCTTAGCTCTTCCCTGGCTGCCGGATCAACTGTTTCAACCCCACATGTGAGCCTTTTGTTCCTACCCCTGAGTCTTATGCTGGTGATTTAGGTTCGTGCAGTCAAGTCGTTTCCTTTTTCAGTGTTCTATTGTGTTTGTACAGCAGCCCTCCTCGTACTCATCTGATAACGCCAAGATTGGTTATGTGGTAAATCTTCTTCGTGGCAAAGCTAGTGATTGGGCTACTGCGCTTTGGCAAGCTAATTCACACCGGTTCTCCAGTCTTTTGATTCTTTCATAGCTGAAATGAAGAAAGTTTTTGATCATCCTGTTCAGGGCCAGGAAGCGGTTAAACGCCTTTTAGACCTTCGCCAGGGCTCACAGTCAGTCGCAGTGGCGGCCTACTCTGTTGACTTCCAGCATCTTGGCTGCAGCATCAGGTTGGGATAGCCTAGCCCTTAAGGGGATTTTTTACAAGGGTCTAGCTGAGAAAATTAAGGACGAACTCTCCCTTAGGGATGAACCAGATTCGCTAGACTCCTTAATCTCCTTGGCCATAAGAATAGACAACAGACTCAGAGAACGACAAAGGGAAAGAGGGACTTTGATGCCTAAGTTAGCCCAACCAGCTAGTGCTAGTCCTCCTCTACCCCTGTCTTTTGCTCCCACCCCACATTCACCTCCGCCAGTAGCTCTGCCTTCGGTTTCTGAGGAGCCCATGCAGCTTGGCCGGGCTAAGCTCTCCCCAGCCGAGAGGCTTCGGAGAATGCAGGGTAAATTGTGTTTGTACTGTGGATGTTCAGGCCACCTTTTGGCATCCTGCCCAAAAGCCTCGGCTCACCAATAAACGAGGGGGTTTTGGTGAGCCGAACCCCTTCCCTCTCCACTTCACTTGATACCTCCAAGCAGCTAACTGTCCCTGGAATTTTGTTACTGCGTCAGTCGTCTCTGCCTCTCTCGGCCCTTATAGACTCTGGAGCTGATGATAATTTTATTGATGCAGAATTGGCCTCCCAAGCTAACCTAACTTTCGAGCCCCTAGTAACCCCTAAGATTGTAAACGCTTTGGACATGGTAGATTACTAGCTTCGGTAACACACCAAACCGCTCCAGTAACCTTGTTGTTGTCAGGAAACCATCGCATGAAACACTCTCTCTGCTAGTTATCTCCTCTCCTTCCTATCCCCTGGTGCTTGGTCTCCCCTGGTTGAAGGCTCACAACCCCAACATAGACTGGTCTACCTGTACTATAACCAGTTGGAGCCCCTTCTGTCTCGGGTAACTGCCTCCATTCAGCCAGCCCTTCACCTCCACCCTTGGAACCTACCATCTCAGAAGTTCCAGATCTCTCTTCTGTTCCCTCAGTCTACCACGACCTGGCTCCCGTCTTCAGCAAAGCAAAGGCCACCTCCCTTCCCCCTCACAGGCCCTACGACTGCCCCATTGACCTGCTCCCTGGTGCTTCTCTCCCTACCAGCAGACTTTACAATCTCTCTCGGCCTGAAAGAGAGGCCATGGAAAAATATATTAGTGAATCTCTGGCCTGCAGGCCTGATCAGACCCTCCTCATCTCCACTCGGCGCTGGATTCTTTTTTTTGTTGAGAAGAAGGAACAAGACCCTTCGACCGTGCATCGACTTCCGTGGGTTAAATGACATCACCATTAAAAATAAGTACCCTCTGCCTCTCATTGATCCCGCCTTCGAGCCCTTTCATCAAGCAACCATTTTTAGCAAACTGGACTTGAGAAATGCCTACCACCTTGTCCGCATCAGAGAGGGAGATGAGTGGAAGCGGAAGACCGCCTTTCAACACCCCCCTTGGACACTTTGAATACCAGGTAATGCCTTTTGGCTTAACCAATGCCCCTGGCTGTTTTTCAAGCCATGATAAATGACGTCCTCCGGGACATGCTCAACCGTTTCATCTTTGTATATCTCGACGACATCCTCATCTTCTCTCGTTCTCTCCCTGAACACACCCAACACGTCCGCCAGGTCCTCCAACGCCTACTGGAAAACCAACTCTTTGTGAAGGCAGAAAAATGTGAATTCCATGTCTCCAAGGTCAGTTTTCTTGGCTTCATTATCGCTCCTGGGCAACTTCATCCAGACCCCTCCAAAATAAAAGCAGTAGAAAACTGGCCCACTCCCTCCACTCGTAAAAAACTGCAACAGTTCCTAGGCTTTGCCAACTTTTATCGCAGGTTCATTCGCAACTACAGTAAGGTAGCGGCACCCCTCACCTGTTTAACTTCCACTACCAAGCCATTCCTCTGGACCCCTGAGGCTGAGAGGGCATTCACCCTGTTAAAGTCACTGTTCACCAGTGCTCCCATCCTCTCTCACCCTGATCCCTCACTCCAGTTCATTGTTGAGGTTGACGCTTCAGAGACAGGTATTGGAGCGGTTCTATCCCAACGCTGCCCTGTGGATCAAAAGGTTCATCCCTGTGCTTTTTTCTCTCGTCTTAATCGCTTAACTCCTGCTGAAAGGAATTATGATGTGGGGAACCGTGAGCTTTTGGCAGTAGTCCTGGCATTGCAAGAATGGCGGCACTGGCTGGAGGGAGCTGAGCAACCTTTTCTGGTTTGGACTGATCACAAGAACTTAGCCTACCTGCGCTCCTGCAAAGCGCCTCAACCCTCGCCAAGCCCGTTGGGCCCTGTTCCTGAGCAGGTTTGAGTTCACCCTCACCTACCGCCCCGGCTCACATAACACCAAGCCTGATGCGCTCTCCCGACAGTTCTCTCTAGACACCTCACCATCTGAGCCAGCCAGTATCCTTCCTCCCTCGTGCATAGTTGGAGCTGCATCGTGGGATATTGAAACCCGGGTCCAAGAAGCCCTGAAGGATCACCCAGCACCCAACAACTGCCCCAAAGACCGACTGTTTGTCCCCAGTAACCCTTCGCTCTCTTGTGCTCCAGTGGATCCACACCTCTAAATTCAGTTGTCACCCTGGCATTCGTCGGACCCTCTTCCTCCTTCAGCAACGCTTCTGGTGGCCCAGGATGGCTCAAGACACCCAGGAATACATCAATGCCTGCTCTGTCTGTGCCCGTGGCAAATCCTCTCACCGTGCTCCAGCTGGGTTCCTCAAACCCCTTCCTATTCCTCACCGCCCTTGGTCTCATATTGCTGTGGACTTCGTCTCTGGTCTCCCACCATCCCAAGGTAACACAGTCATTCTAAACTGTAGTTGATCGTTTTTCAAAGAGTGTCCATTTCATTCCCCTCCCCAAGCTCCCTTCAGCACTGGAAACGGCTAGCCTGCTGACAGATCACGTCTTCCGCCTCCATGGTCTACCTACTGACATTGTTTCTGACAGAGGTCCCCAGTTCACTTCTCAGGTATGGACAGCTTTTTGCAAAGCACTTGGTGCAACTCCCAGCTTGTCCTCTGGTTATCATCCACAGTCCAACGGCCAGACAGAGCGGGCCAACCAGAGCCTGGAGACCGCTCTCCGCTGCGTTGCTGCTCGTAACCCGGCCTCCTGGAGCACGCAGCTAGCCTGGGTGGAATATGCACACAACTCTCTCTCTAACTCCTCTACAGGTATGTCCCCATTTATGGCTGCTAACGGCTTTCAACCTCCCCTTTTCCCCAGTCAGGAGGAGGACACGGCTGTTCCCCTCCGTCCAAGCCCACCTCCGCAGATGCCGCGGAGTCTGGCGCGCCGTTAGAGCCGCTTTGGTTCGTTCCTCCACTCGCAGCCAGAAGTCGGCCAATAAACTACGCCGCCCAGTGCCGGAACTATCTACCGGGTCAAAAGGTGTGGCTCTCCTCCCGTGATCTTCCCCTGCAGGTTCCTTCCCGCAAGCTGGCCCCTCGATACATCGGACCATATGTTGTGGAGAAGATCATCAACCCCTCCTCCGTCCGTCTCAAGCTGCCTCCTTCTCTACGGATCCACCCTACCTTCCACGTCTCCCTCCTCAAGCCATTCACTCCTAGTGAGCTTTGCCCGCCCTCCGACTCCCCTCCTCCCCCCCAGCTCATCGATGGACACCCAGCATACTCGGTTAAGGAGGTACTGGACGTTCGGCGCCGGGGTCGTGGCTACCAATATCTGGTTGATTGGGAGGGGTACGGTCTGGAGGAGCGCTCTTGGATCTCTCGCAAACTCATTTTGGATAATGTACTGTTGAGAGACTTTTATTCTAAGCATCCTGATAAGCCTGGTCGGCCGCCAGGGGGCGTCCGTTAGAGGGGGGGTACTGTTATGTATGTGGGGTTTTTGGACTACTTTGTGTGCTTGTGGTGTTTCCTTCTGCCTCCTGTGGGAGGTTCCTTCTTTTTAGAGTGAAGAGGCGTGGCTACCTGCTGACTGGAGGCTGACACACCTGCACCATATTTCTCATCATCACTCCTTTTTAAGCCGGAGCAGGGCTTCTCTTCGACGCTGGATTGTTCCACTATCTGTGGTAACGCTCTCGCTGCTGTGTTCACAGTTTCTGTGTTTAAACTCTTGCTTATCTTGTGTGCTTTTCTAGTGACCCTTGTGCTCCGTTGTTTTCTGCCCCAGATACTCACCCGTGTTCCGGATTTCTCTCCAGCCAGTAACCTGCCAGCCACGCCGCTCTGCCTCCACTCCTCAACTTACCGGACCGCCTTTTGACTTACCTTTTGTTTAATTCTGATTAAATCAACTTTAAACCGCCCTCCGCTTCGGGTCTGCTTCTGGGTTCTCTTTTTTTCAAACAGACTTAACAGCCACCTTACCTTGACAGTTGTCTGTCCTCAGAAAGGTGTTTGTTATCTTCGTCTCCTCTTCATTTCTGAGCTCACAGGTGTATATTCCCTCCTGATTTGAAGATAACTCCTGTAGTGTGAGCTTTCCTGACTCAGACACATCCTTCACCTGCTGCCTCCACTCCTCTGAGACTGTGCGGTCAGTCCTGGTCTGGATCAGGATGATCTGACTGTGGCTGAACCTCCAGATGAGCTTTGTTAGAGCCGTGTTGGAGGAGGTGCAGGGGATTGTTTCAGTGCCACAAACACTGAAGATAGAAGCTGGAATGAGAAAACACAAAACACACAAAGTTGCAAAAAATATTTAAATCTTTGAACATTATTATTTATTGTAATGACTAAATTCTGAGGATGGTGGCATCATGAACATTTCATATCAGCTGTTTAAAGCAGTCTGATCCACCACACACAGGTCCACAGTGGCTGCAGGTCTTCTTAGAAACAAGAGGCTCTCCTGCTGTTTGTGCGAGTGCTGACGGTGCAGCTGTAGACCAGATCAGTAACACTGTCTGAAACTATCAGAGAACTGCTGATGTTGTAAAGCTGCTGTTCAGTCTGCTGGACTGTGGCTGTGTTGTTGAAGGTCACGTTGGACGGAGGGCTGGTGGACCAGGTGAGCTCAGGTTCAGGGTGGATCCACTAATATTCACTAATAATTTTAGATAACACAAATATTTTTTTATTGTCACACTGCACAGAAATAAAACACAAACATGGTCATGGTTTTGTGTTTCTCATACGTCCACTTTAACATTGATAAATGACTCCTTGTTTCCAATGACGAGGCTGGTGAAAGCATTTATATCTTCCCTGGTCCTGAACCTCCACCTCTGTCAGCTGCAGCGAGGCGTTTCCTCTGGAGATCTGCTCCTTGAACAGTGATGTTCTGCCTCTGAAACGCTGCTCCTGGTGTGCGAGCTGGTCTCTGTTGTTGTAGTAGGAGTGGACATTAGTGTCTCCCTTCACCTTAACCCAGTGGAGGACCACATCAGTGCCGCCCTGCAAGCTGCACGGTAAGATGCAGCTCTTCCCAAAAACACAGAACACGTCGTGAGCATCTGCAACACATCAAGAAAAGAGAAACTCATTAAGATTTAATTCAGGAAAAAACAGCTGAGTGAATGTAAGTTATTTCAGTCTTGTTCTTCACTTGTTTCTCTCCTGCTCTGCTCTGTCCTGGACTGTTCTCATTTCTAACGGCCACGTCCTCCTCTCACAGCAGGTGTCAGCTTGTTTAGTCCAGTTTGACTCTCTGAAGATGATTATCAGGTAGTGTGTTGTCACTGTGAACCATTTTGTCTTCACACATTATTAATGTCAAAGAGGAAACTCAAAAACTGACTCAGTCACAACTGACTGTTTAGAGGACGACCTGTTTTTATTTGCTGCAGTTCATCAAAAAAAGATTTATGATCTGTTGAAACAATGTGTTTCCATTTTACAAAAATCCTTCAAGGACGTGTTTATCTGATTCAGTTAAAGGTTTCACAGACATCACATTTTACAGAAAGAAGAGTGTGAAAGTTACTTTAAGACAAATTAAACCAACAAATGTGCAATAAGTGTTTTTTTTTTTCTCTCCTGCAAGTCACAGTCAATATCTGATTGTTGGCCAAAGGTTTTCTTATTGTTCAACACTGAATGTGACTGCACAAACTGTGATGCTGGTAAATTTATGAAAAATATTCTAATTTTAGAAAAGTCATTAATGCAGACGTCTCCCCATGAATCCATAAAGTGGAGAAACTAGTTCAGTTATTGAGCAGAATAAAAGTTCATATGTGAGCCTTTATGTGTGTTGACAGGTTCTGGTTTAAAGATAAAGACGTCATGTACATTAACATCAGATACAGTTTGTGAACCTCTGGAGGGATTTTACTGTATAGACCCTACAGAGAACGGCTGTCAGGCAGCACAGAGACACAAAAGCTGTCGACCAGGACAATACATCAGTCACAAAGGTTGGTTTTCTTCTGCTGACTTTATGATCTAAGCTGAAGTTTGACACCAAAGTTCATGGAAACTTTCTCAAGAACTGCTCAGTCAAACAAGTTGACACTTGACACTGCTCTTCCTCTGGTCCTCAGCAATACACCCACCAAGTGTGAAGTCTGAAGGGCCTGCTTCAAATATGTGAAGTTTAAATGATTTGTCATATTAAGGACAGATTAACTGGGCGCTGTGGACAACATTTGTTCAAGAGCAAACAAAAGAAGAAGAGTCTTAATCTTTGTCATTTCTGTTATCCAACAACATCTCTGTCACACTGACATCAACATATTAACAGTTATTAATACTGTGTTTGTTTATTCAGTGACATTTGGATCATTTTTTAGGTTTGTTTGATTCCTCCTTTATAGTGAATTAAAATCCCATCTTCCTCTGTACTTATGAGGAAAATTTCTTATTGTTACTGTAAGAATGCCAAGATGAACTTTTTCATAATTTTTCATGTAAGAACTTGTGGAAGATTATTTTTGGATATAATTTTAAGTCTGCTTCAAAACTGTCCTTTTAAATCCAGTATAAAGAAATCAGAGAGGTGAAATGACGTCTCATGACTCTTTGCTGATATGTGTGCTGAAGAGGTTTGATGTGTATATGATGTGTATGTACAGGAACAGCCTCCACAGACACTGTGTGCTCTGACTGCAGTGAGGGAACATTTTCAGATGGGACATTTACATCTTGTCGGCCACACACACAGTAAGAGAAACTTCACATCACACATCTGAATTCTTACAACTGCAGTGAATTCATGGTATCCTACAGATGTTCCTGTAAAAATGTCCCTCTGTCATTCCAGATGTGACTCAGAGAAACCTCAGCTGATAAAACCAGGAACTGCTTCATCTGATGCTGAATGTGGAGAAAATAATTCAGTCACAGGAGCTGTGATTGCTGTTGTTCAGATTCAGATTCAGATTCAGATTTCCTTTATTAGTCCCACAGCGGGGAAATTCACAGTGTAACAGCAGCTGAAACACAATGGAAAATAAATAGAGGAAATGCAAGACATAAGGTAAGATAAAAAATAAGAAAAGACTGTTGTTGTTGTTGTGGGGATTATTTTATTAACTGGAGCACTGTTGTCATACTTTCTCATAAAGAAGAAGCGATGTCTAGATAAAGGTAAGATTCACATTCAGACAATAAAAACACTCACATTTTGTCTGTCACATCATTAAGTGTTTGGTCATTTTTAATTTATTTATTTCTGTTTTTGTGCTGCAAATTTCCTGCTGGAGATCAATAAAGGTGAATTTTCTCTTGTGTTTTATTACAGAAGGAAACAAAGATGTAAACTATTCTATACAGGTATGTTTTATTTTCTCTTTACTGTTGTTACTAAGTCAGTTTTACTGTCTGTAGAAACAATAGAAAGAAGGAGTTTTTCTTCTAACTAATTAAATGTTTTATCAATATTTATCAATATTTCATGAAAAGGTCCATCAGAATGAAGAAGAAACATCAAGTTGAGATGCCAACAGCAGCAGGTAAGACAGCAGTGTGTTCTTCATTCAAATGTTCACTGACTGACTGAGCTCCACTCTGTGATGTTTCTGATTAAACTAAAGGTATTTCTCTCTTCAGGAGAAGGCTGTTCATGTGGACATAGGCAGTGTTTTGGTCCCTGGAGACTGAATCTCCTGCACTGAGCTACGAGCTGAACACATCCTGATCTACAGGTTTACAGTCTGGATCTTTATCTCACACACATGTTACTGTACAGAGACTATCATCATCTTCATGGAGCTGCACATGTCGGCTTTATTCTTCTTCTGTGGTGCTCACAGAGAGCTCACAGCTGTTCACAGCAGACAGACTGAAGCTGGACTTTATCTGACATTAAGAAGAAGAAGCAGCTGGAACAGAGGACGGAGACAACGAGTCCTGAACTGCAACATGATGGACAAATGTTTGCTTTGATGGAGAGGCTGGATAGTGTGCAGTGTGCACGGACAAGCCCAGGTGTGTTCAGGTGCAGGACTGAAGCAGCGTTTGGTCAGAAGAGAGGTTTTGAATGTTTGGACCTGCTGGAAAAAGCTCCTGATGGTTCAAACAGCAGGACTTTCTGTAAATCACTGTAAAATGTCTTTGTACAGATTCATAAAAACAGAATTATCTTTGTATTTTTTTTTTTACATTTCACTCTCTCATACAGACATTACATGCAGTTCCTGCAGATAGATAGATAGATAGATAGATAGATAGATAGATAGATAGATAGATAGATAGATAGATAGATAGATAGATAGATAGATAGATAGATAGATAGATAGATAGATAGATAGATAGATAGATAGATACTTTAATGATCCTTTACTCCTTTACTTTTGATCCTTTACTTTTACTCCTCCATAGAAAGCGACTGGCAGAGCGGAGGGCATAAACAAGGCCAAGTGCATGTGTGGACATCAGCAACAATGTGCATTGAACAGTTTGACAGCAGCTGGAAAGAAGGTCTTTCTGAGACGCTCAGTCCTGCACTTTGGTGCAATCAGTCTGTTACTGAAGGTGCTGTTGTTGATCACCTCCAGGGCAGGAAGTGCAGGGTGGGAAGCATTAGTCAGGATGGCCTGGAGCTTTGAGAGCATCCTTCCTTCCGTCACCTGTTGGAGTAGTGGTAGTTCTGTATCAACCACAGACCCCGCTTTTTTAATAAGTTTGTTACAGCCTGTTCTTGTCTGCAGTGCGAAGGCCCTCTCCCCAGCAGACCACTGCAAAAAACAAGGCACTGGCGACCACCGTATGGTACACGCTCCGGAGCAGGGGAGGACGGATATTGAATGACCGCAGCCACCTCAAGACGTACAGTCGACTCTGCCCTTCGCAGTACACAGACTCTGTGTGGCTTCTCCAATCCAGTTTCTCGCCCAGTTGCACACCAAGGTACCTGTGGCTGGAAACCACTTCCACCTCGGTGCCCCTGATGGAAATGGGTGTTGGTTGTTTTCTTCTCCTCCTCCTCTTCCTGAAGTCCACAATCACCTCTTTTGTTTTTGTGGTGTTAAGAATGAGGTGATTGTGCTCACTCCAGCAACTGCTGTATCATCCGAAAATTTTTGGAGAAAGCAGTTGCTGGTATTGTGCTGGAAATCCATGCAGTGTAGATGGTATAAAGGAACGGTGCCAGCACTGTTCCCTGTGGTGCCCCCGTGCTGCTCAGGATGGTCTCTGAAACGCAGTTCTGCAGACGCACAAACTGCGGTCTGTGGGAGAGATAGTCCACGCACCACTGGACCAGGGATGCATCCACCTCCATTCTCCGTCATCTTCTCCCCCAGCAGCCCAGGACGGATAGTATTAAATGCGCTCGTGAAGTCAAAAAAGATGAACCTCACCGAGGCATCAGGAGTATCCAGATGTGTATAGGTCCTGTGCAGCATGTAGATGAGGGCATCGTCTACACTAATGTTCGGTTGGTATGTGAACTGTAGAGTGTCCATGTGAGGTGCCACGCTCGTCCTGATATGAGGGAGGATCAGCCTCTCTAACACCTTCATTATGTGAGAGGTGGGGGCCACAGGCCTATAGTCCTTGTTGTCACTAGGACGACTCTTCTTTGGCAGTGGGACCAAGCAAGATGTTTTCCAAAGCTTCAGAACCTTCTGTAGTCGCAGGCTCAAATTAAACAGGTGTGCTAAGATCCCACACAGTTCAGAAGAGCAGGTCTTCAGGAGCCTAGGACTGATTTTATCTGGTCCTACAGCCTTGCCTATCTTCAGACGAACTCCCTCTTAACCTGATCTGGAGAGAGGATGATGATAGATGGTGCTCCAGCTGAAGGAGGAGTGGAAGAGTTTGGACACTGAGCAGATGATGAGGATGAGTTGGAGGGAGGGACGAGAAAAAGGAAGGGGGCTGTGGGCAGGCAGCTGGTCAGACTGGGAAGACTGTGTAGATTGGAGTTGTAAGAATCTATCGAATCTGTTAAAAAATCTGTTTAGATCCTCAGCCAGACTCCGATCCCATCAGACAGCTCTCCCCCTTTCTGCTTCATGCCTGTGATCTTCCTCATACCAGCCCACACCTGTCTGACTCCATCATGTTGAAGCTGTTGTTCCAACTTGTTACTGTAGGTTATTTTACCCTTCTTCATCTTGATCCTCAGTTCCTTCTGAATCTGTCTGATTTTGTCCCTGTCCCCCTCCCCAAAAGCCCTTTTCTTTGTCATTTAGTAGAGCTTTCAGGTTGCTTGTAATCCATGGTCTGTTGTTAGAATAGCAGCTGATTTCTCTAAAGGGCACAATGTTTTCATAACAGAAATTTATATATTGTGTCACACATTCTGTTAAACCATCTATATCATTTCCATACATCTCACAGAACATGTCCCAATCAGTTGTCTCAAAACAACACTTCAGGGCTTCAGCCGCCTCCGGATTCCAGCACCTGGATGTCTTGGTGGGGACAGGCAGCCTTTTAACAGCTGGCAGGTAAGAGGGAATGAGGTGAACCATGTCATGATCTGAACAACCAAGAGGGGGCAGTGCAGTACATTTATAAGCATCTTTCACATTGCAGTAAAGCAGATCCAAAGTGTTTTCCCCTCTTGTTGTACAATCCACATATTGTGTAAACGTGGGCAAATTCTTGGCCAGAGAGACATGATTAAAATCTCCTGACACAACAACAAGTGCATCAGGGTACTTTGACTGAAGTCTCGCGATACTCCTGTGCACTGCGTCACCGGCCGCTTCCGCATTTGCTGACAGGGGGATGTAAACAACAATGGCTGCCACCACAGTGAACTCCCTTGGCAGGTAATATTATGTTCACTGCTAAGAGTTCAATGTCTTTGTTACATGTTCGCTCCTTGATGGTTATGTGCTTAGGGTTACACCACTTGTTGTTGACAAGGAGCATTAGACCCCCTCCTTTCTGCTTTCCGCTCCCAGCCGTGTCCCGGCCGTGTCCCGGCCTGCACGTGTTGTACTAAAGCCGGTGAAAGTGATCAGGGGGTCGGGGTGTTTTCTGTAAGCCAGGTCTCAGCCAAACATATAAGGCTGCTCTCCCTGTACACTTTCTGGCTCCGTACGAGAGTCTCTAGCTCCTCAGTTTTGTTTGTTTGCAGCGAACATTTCCCACGGTGATGGAGGGAGCGCCAGTTTGTAACTCGCTCTCCTCCATACCTGAGACTGGAAAATGTGTTTAATTACTGTTATGCCCAGTTATGCCGAATGTCACTAATTTGCATCATCTAATGTAGTGTTATATTCAAATCAACAATCTCCATTTAATTTAGCATCTGTTTGAATGTAAAAACACAAATAATTAATTTTTTACATAATTGTAAATAAAGTCAGGCAGTAAGGGGTTAAAGCAGCTCTGCACCAGGTCATGTGACAGTTTAAAGCTAAAAATCAGCTTTCTCAGAACAAATCTGGCTGATAACCAGGTTTCTCATTTACATGATGTTCAAGACGTGTAGTCGCTGCAGAAAGCTGAAAATAAACTGTTTGCTCAGCGGTCAGTGTAATCTCTACATGGATATCTTTTCTTTCTGTTTCCAGGTGATGTTCCTGATTTTACATCTCACTTCATCCTAAATCTCAGAGACAAGACGAAAAAGTGATCCTGCTGTACAAAATGATGTTTAGAAGAAAACTTTCAACAGCTGCAGCATTGCTGGTAAAATAATTTGTTTTTACTGCAAACTTTTATTTTCTCCTCCACTCAAACATTTCTTTCTTTGTTAACCTTTTTCCTTTATGATTATGTCTCTCTACAAACATGTTAATGCCAATAAAATACAAATATAAAGTGAAAAACAGAAACTTTTCTCCTTCATCAAAGATGCTTCACCAGCTCCACTGAGTGATGAACAGCTGTACTGTCTTTAACCTCTGTAGCAGAAGAGAGAAGATGAAGTCAAAGTTAAGATGAAGGTGTTAAGATGAAAAATAGTTCAGGAGTCAAAGTTTAAACCAGGTGGAAACCTTTTTCTACCTGAGGTGTGGCTGCATCACCTGAATGAAAGATAAGAATAAGACACATTTTATTCACCAGCACACATGATGACTTTAACTTTTATTTTGCTCCTCCACTCAGACATTTCTTTCTCTGTTAACCTTTTTCCTTTATGATTCTCTCTCACATTCAGAAACATTCAAATTTCAGTATCCAGAAAAGAAAAAAAACAGAATTAAACACAAAATGTGAAGTTTTTCTGTTCATCAGTGAGGCCTCATCAGCTCTGCCTTCATCCATCAACTCTCCTGTGACTTCATGCTGTAACTCACCTGCAAAGGTTCAATGACAGGAACAGTTTTATAGAATAATTCAGCAGTAAAACATGTCAGTCTTTAGTTTGAGCTGTAGTGGATGTGTTTTTATGTTTTGGACATGTAACCTCTCTGGGTGACTGAAATGGATGTACACAAACACAAAGTGCAGCCTGATTTCTGTCACAGTTCATTTCAACAGCTTCTATCATGTGTTTGATTTGCACTTTGTCTTCACTTCAACCAGGCTTCACTGAGACAAAAACATGTTCTTACTCTTCACAGATACTCATGATGAGTTTATCCAGAGGACTCAGCCTCACATGTCATCAAGCAGAGTATCAGATAGGAAATGAATGCTGTCCTATGTGTCTTCCTGGTAAGATCTGACTGAATGTTAAACTCCATATTTAACTTTGGTAGTTTCACAGTTTGAAGAGTCTTTTAGTTCCACAGCCAGGTGCCAACAGTGCTGAGCACAATTGTGAATAAAGGATTTTAATCAAATGGATCAGCCACTTGTGTGCAGATCAGTGGAGTCAGTCTGTCTCACCTGGTTGTTTGTGTTTATTATCACAAGTGAAAAATGTCGGTGAATGATCTTCATCTGAGGTTTATTCCATCAGTGAAAGACTGACTCTGTAGTAGACAGCAGAGCACCGACACTTTACTGACAACACACGTTTTACTCTAAAGATGATGGATTTTTATTTTATAGAAACTTTATATTGAATGAAATGAAACTGTTGTTTGTCTTTTCAACAGGATAGTCGAGTTATAAAAGACTGCACAGAGTCCAGCAGTACTTCCTGTCTGTCTTGCACAGAGGGAACATTCATGAATCAGCCTAATGGACTTAAACAATGTTCTTCCTGCACAAACTGTGATGAAGGTAAATTTCTGTTAATATTTTCTGTTTATTAGTACAGTAGGTTTACTGCATACTGATTTCTTACTAATTGTATTTACAGCCTGCACACACAAACAAAGACCTCCTGTGGTCTGAAATACTGTGAGACCAGTGAAGATATTTTCTCTTCACATAAATAAACCACAAGATGTTCAACTCACCAACAGCTTCTCTTGTTTTTTGCAGTCCAGGTATTAGCTGTTAATATCAGCTGAGACTTTGGTGTCCTCTGTATTTTCCTCAGTTTTTAAGCTTCAATAACTTCAGTTTTTATCAGTGATATTTGCAGTCATGATAAAACTGAGCTCTCCTTTCAGAAGTCACCAACACCCTCCATCTCTCCTTTTTCCTGCAGAAATGAAATCACATTTGCACTTTGTGGTTTTATTGTCCACCCCATCAGATCCAAAGCAGACAAGTCATTAATGCAGACGTCTCCCCATGAATCCATAAAGCGGAGAAACTAGTTCAGTTATTGAGCAGAATAAAAGTTCATATGTGAGCCTTTATGTGTGTTGACAGGTTCTGGTTTAAAGATAAAGACGTCATGTACATCAACATCAGATACAGTTTGTGAACCTCTGGAGGGATTTTACTGTATGGACCCTACAGAGAACGGCTGTCAGGCAGCACAGAGACACAAAAGCTGTCGACCAGGACAATACATCAGTCACAAAGGTTGGTTTTCTTCTGCTGACTTTATGATCTAAGCTGAAGTTTGACACCAAAGTTCATGGAAACTTTCTCAAGAACTGCTCAGTCAAACAAGTTGACACTTGACACTGCTCTTCCTCTGGTCCTCAGCAATACACCCACCAAGTGTGAAGTCTGAAGGGCCTGCTTCAAATATGTGAAGTTTAAATGATTTCTGTCATATTAAGGACAGATTAACTGGGCGCTGTGGACAACATTTGTTCAAGAGCAAACAAAAGAAGAAGAGTCTTGATCTTTGTCATTTCTGTTATTCAACAACATCTCTGTCACCCTGACATCAACATATTAACAGTTATAATACTGTGTTTTTTTATTCAGTGACATTTGGATCATTTTCATGTTTGTTTGATTCCTCCTTTATAGTGAATTAAAATCCCATCTTCCTCCGTACTTATTAGGAAAACATCTTAATGTTCCTGCAAGAATGCCAAGATGAACTTTTCCATAATTATTCATGTAAAAACTTGTGGAAGATTATTTTTGGATATATTTTTAAACCTGCCTCAAAACTGTCTTTTTAAATCCAGTATAAAGAAATGAGAGAGGTGAAATGACGTCTCATGACTCTTTGCTGATATGTGTGCTGAAGAGGTTTGATGTGTATATGATGTGTATGTACAGGAACAGCCTCCACAGACACTGTGTGCTCTGACTGCAGTGAGGGAACATTTTCAGATGGGACATTTACATCTTGTCGGCCACACACACAGTAAGAGAAACTTCACATCACACATCTGAATTCTTACAACAGCAGTGAATTCATGGTATCCTACAGATGTTCCTGTAAAAATGTCCCTCTGTCATTCCAGATGTGACTCAGAGAAACCTCAGCTGATAAAACCAGGAACTGCTTCATCTGATGCTGAATGTGGAGAAAATAATTCAGTCATGACAGGAAGCTGTGATCGCTGTTGTTGTTGTTGTTGTTGTTGTGGGGATTATTTTATTAACTGGAGCACTGTTGTCATACTTTCTCATAAAGAAGAAGCGATGTCTAGATAAAGGTAAGATTTCACATTCAGACAATAAAAACACTCATGTTTTGGATAGATAATAATTTTGTCTGTCACATCATTAAGTGTTTGGTCATTTTTAGTTTATTTATTTCTGTTTTTGTGCTGCAAATTTCCTGCTGGAGATCAATAAAGGTGAATCTTCTCTTGTGTTTGGTTACAGGAAGGAAACACAGATGTAAACTATACTATACGGTATGTTTTATTTTCTCTTTACTGTTCGTTACTAAGTCAGTTTTACTGTCTGTAGAAACAGTAGAAAATATTTATTTTTTCTTCTAACTAATTAAATGATGTCATTTATCAATATTTAATCAATAGGTGGATCAGAATGGAGAAGATAAAGCAGAGCTCTCTATAGGCAGATACGAACAGCAGCAGGTAAGACAGCAGTGTGTTCTTCATTCAAATGTTCACTGACTGACTGAGCTCCACTCTGTGATGTTTCTGATTAAACTAAAGATATTTTTCTCTTTAGGAGGAGACAGTTCATATGGACATAGGCTGTGTTTTGGTCCCTGGAGACTGAAAGAGTCCAGTTATGATCCAGTTGGATGCTGGCACATTGTCTTTGCAGTGTTCAGAAATGAAGTCAGACTGAATCTCCTGCACTGAGCTACGAGCTGAACACATCCTGATCTGCAGGTTTACAGTCTGGATCTTTATCTCACACACATGTTACTGTACAGAGACTATCATCATCTTCATGGAGCTGCACATCTCGGCTTTATTCTTCTTCTGTGGTGCTCACAGAGAGCTCACAGCTGTTCACAGCAGACAGACTGAAGCTGGACTTTATCTGACGTTAAGAAGAAGAAGAAGGAGCTGGAACAGAGGACGGAGACAACGAGTCCTGAACTGCAACATGATGGACAAATGTTTGCTTTGATGGAGAGGCTGGATAGTGTGCAGTGTGCACGGACAAGCCCAGGTGTGTTCAGGTGCAGGACTGAAGCAGCGTTTGGTCAGAAGAGAGGTTTTGAATGTTTGGACCTGCTGGAAAAAGCTCCTGATGGTTCAAACAGCAGGTGGACTTTCTGTAAATCACTGTAAAATGTCTTTGTACAGACTCGGCTTATGAAAAGTATTATTTTTGTATTTTTTTTTACAATAACCTCACTCATACATACATTACATTATGAATGCTGTTGGCTGTGCTGTATTAAGTCAATGTGCTGATGTGTAAATTTTATGTTTTATTCAAACGATAAATCAAATTGTTTTTATAAAGTCATAAACAGATATGACTGAATTTGATCATATCTTTTGGGAATGAGCTGTGGACAGGAGGAGCTTTTAGACACTCACTTTAAATCTGTCACTGATTTACTGAAAGATTCAGAATAATGTGCTTGATGAAGGTCACACATGGAAAAGTGAAAGTGAAACGTTTTTATCAAAATAAAAGTCTCCTCCTCGGTCAGCTATTTTAAAAGCTCTCTCTCTCTCTCTCTCTCTCACACACACACACACACATACACAGTTAGGATGTAAACTCTCAGTTGTCTCCTCAGGATGTGCTGCCTTCACGGTGCACAGCTGCAGTGAGGAGGAGTTTGCTGTTGATGATGGACTCTGCTGTCCGATGTGCAAATCAGGTAAAACTCTCAGTCCGCCCTCCATTTTGTGAACTTCCTGCTCTGACCAGCATGTCTGAGCGTGTGTGTGTGTGTGTGTGTGTGTGTGTGTGAACTCCTCTCATGTTTGACTGCTCTGATGTGAAGCAAAGACATTTGAACTGACTGCAGGTAACATGTCTGCAGACTGGAGGCTGCCTGCATGTCATGTTTGCAGTAAATGCGTCATTCAGCCTACACTGTGTGTGTGTGTGCATTTAAAACGTTAAATCTAATCATTTAGTTTCCTTTTTTCCCTTTAGTTTTGTTCTTGTTTCTTGTGTGTCTCATTCTGTTCAGCTGTGTGAAGTAAAGCATCAGATAAACTGGTCAAACCGGAGCAGATCAGTCATGAGAGCTGTTGGACTGATGGGTGTGAACATGGAGGACTCTCAGATAAGAAGCGTGTGTGACATTAAATGAACAGGCAGGACTGAAGTGTGTGTTTGCACAGATGCAGAAATATGCATGCACTACTCTCAAGCTCATACACGATGAAACAAGCGAGTGACTGAACAAAAAAGAAAGAGATGTCATTAATTCAAACAGTGACTTCAGCAGCACGTGTGATAATAATTTTGTCCAGCATCATTTCATTTTTATTTCTACTGTGACTGCACAGAAACCCACAACAAACACAGGACCAACATACTCTACGCTCTTTAAGACTAAAAGCAGAATGATAGAAAGGATTCATTTTCCTCCGTAACAAATGAGTAACACTTCCCTGTACACATCACCACATTATATAAACAAACCACACTGTCATCACACCTCATCACCATCACAGTTTCTTGTGATTTAATATTTTTCAGGAGAAAGTTTGTAGATAGCAGCTCGGTCAGCTCTTTTAAAATGAACAGAACACATGAAATATTATAAAGCTGCAGAAATCTCCCTGCTCTTCCTGTCTGGGTGTGTTCTCTCATCATCTCCCTCTGCTGTTCACCAGAACAAATCAAGTTTTGTTGTTTCAGGGATTGCCAGCACAAAAAGATGCTATGCTTTTTGTTTGTTTGTTTGCTGGGGTTTTTTCCTCTTGCCCCATAGTAATTCTCTCCAGACATGCTCTTTTAATGTGTAAAAGTTCAATTATTTTGTTAAAATCTTTTAAATGGCTTCTTCTCCTGCATGAAAAATCCAAAATCTCTTCAAGTTGCCACATCAAACTTTTGCAGGTTGAATATTGGAGCAGGTTTGGCTTCCAAATACAGAGCTGCTAAAGGGACATGCAAAAAAACAAAACAAAAACAAAACTGTACGTGAGCACGAGAAACTTTAAAGTTTGAAAATTAATTTTTTTCCACATGTCTCTTTAGGAGCTCCATACTTCCAAACTATTCATGAAGTCACAAATCATGTTGCTTTAGGCCTGCTTCTTAAAATGGGATTTTACTGTAGTCATCTTAATTTACTCTCCACTCTCAGCAGATAAATGTGAAACAGACTTCAAACTGTAGACTGAAGCTCCAACAACTGATTTTAGAAACAAGTTTAAGAAAACATATTTTTGAGTGAAGGTGAAAGTAAATGATCGACCCATCAGGAACAACATACCAAAAGACTTTTCTGGAGTTTTTGTTCACTGTCCCATTATGGTTAATGTTCATTGTTATCTCTAATAATGTTGTTCAGTTCAGTCTTCCATCAGACAAACTGTGTTTTTCTTTTAATGGATGTATAAACTCCAGAGTAAAGGCTTTTATTTCAGCTCAGCTTGGTTTTCTGCTCCTGCAGCAACATTTTATTGGAGTCATTTTGTTTGTAACGCTGACAGGAAGAAAGTTTGGTCCTGATCACAAAAGGACTTCAGTGCAATCTTGAACCAAGACAGCAGACACTCTTTGTGGGTCTGTGCCTGAATTCTACATGTTATTTGAGTAAAACTATTCAATGATTTGAAGACAACATCAATGATCAGTTCAACCTCAGTTTAACTCAAAACATCACTTTGAGGTGTGTTTTGCTCTGAGGCCTCTATCAGCTTAATCTGATCATAGCTGCACGTGCCTTATACAACATGAAGAAAGGTTGAGTTAAAGGGATTATATTCATGTGAGAGAAACAGAAAGTGGACATTTGGCTCCTCCTTAGACGATCCAGGAGCACCATAACAGCAGACTTTGTGAGGACACCTGTCGACATGGTCTGCTGAGCTCAAACGATCAGCCTCAGCCTCCAGATAGCTTGAGATCTCTTCATTCAGGGAGGTTTGCAGCCACAGTGTTGAAGGCTGAGCAGAATTTGTACAATTTTCCTGTGTGTGTCAAACAAACTTGTTTCCTGTGGTTATGAGAGAGAATTTGTGTTGTTTATTCTCAAAAATGTCTAAAAAAAAAAAAGTCACCAGATGGTTTGAGTTGACAAATTTATTATATAAAGTTTTTCAAAACCTCTACTTGAGTATTTACAAGGTGCATCACTTGAACACAAAGTATCAACATTAACAACATTCAGTTTAATCATTTTCAACATTATTTTTTTCCCTCAACTTAAAGGTCTGTACCCTTCTTCTATTTAATTCATTTCATTGATATTATTTAGAAATCTCCTGATCACCTCGTTACTCCCACAACATTTTCAGTCTGAGTTACTTGAATCTGGATCTTCAGCTGAGACACGTCGATCGACTTCTGTTTTTTTCACTGTTGCATTACCTTTAATACAGTATGCAGTATTTTCCACAATAAGAGATTGTTTGCTATCAAACTTTGATAACAGTGCAGATGTCACCCAGTTTATAGAAACCCAGCTGCAGCATCTGTAATGTGCACCTGATCATCTCTGCCTGGGATCAGTTTGGGAGAATTAATAAGGGGTACAACTTTCATAAATTGAAGGAACAAATGAACATAAAGTGAACAGATTACAGACAGAGCAATTTATCAGCATTTTCACATCTGCCACCATCTGTACTGTTTCCCTGCAGTGCAGGGACAAACTGACAAACTGACCTGAGATTGTCCTCAGACTGAGAAGATGAAAATCCATGTTTATTTCTGGACTAACATCTCAGTATCTGGAAGACAAGATGGCTGAGGACAAACAAGGAAAAGAACTTTGTGTGAAATGTTTTCTGATGTTTTGTCCCAGTTGATGTCAAAGAAGTGCCAAAACTGCGGGAAACCTCCACTTTCTTCAGCTGGACCTCCACTGGGTAATGATCACTGACCTCCAGAGCCTGAACAGAAACCACAGAAGAAGAAACCAACCTCAGTCCACAACTGTACGACATAATTGGAGTAACGTTTAATTATGGTGAGATTTATTCAGCATTTTTGCATGTTTGCACTGCTTGTCACCTGCTCCTCTGAGAGACTGTACTGCACTTGGAAGTTAAATGGTTTGGCCGAAAAAGGCACAATCGCTCTGGCGAACGTTTCCCCATGAACAACAATCCTGTTGAAACACACAGAACAGACAGATCAAAATACACAATTTACCGCAGCTTACGTTACGTTATGTTAAAGAGTTAAGCCTGATCACAGCAGCATTTAAAACAGTATCACTTTAGTGGAGTTGTTGGCATGGAGGAAGATGGTGCCAATCTTTAGGTTCAAATATGGTAGTAATATTTGGATAAAGTGTGTGAACTTTATTGTCTCATTAGAAAACAAACAAACAAGCTTAAATAAAGTTTAATACGCCACTCAGAAATGTTGGCAAGACTTCCACCAATACTCAACACAACACAACTTCAGCACAGTCAATCATGCTGCACAGTCAGAGAATAAAGTCAAATGCTGAATTTTCCATCCAAAAGGAAATCTTTGCAGCGCTATGTATCAGACTTGATTATGACTGATATAATTAGCACTTCACTGGAATTACAATCTTCTACAGGACCTGATATCAATGAGTCAGCATAATCAAGCGAGCTGAGCTGCTGGATTATAAAACCTAAATAAGAATAAAACGCACAGACACAAAGCTGTCGTACTTTAAATCTAGGAAAAATCATCCACTGTTAAAATATTCAAGATTTATCATGTTTTTGAAAGAGCTGCTCGGTTCACAGTTTATTCTTCATGCATCTCAATCAGTGGATCTGTGACAGAGAAAAGCTTGCAGCCTGGGTCTGGTACCACTTCCTGATCAGACCAGGCTTTAAGGAGCGTGACTTCACCTGTCGTAGGTGCAGGAGGTGGTCGATCTCACGGTGGTGTCGGTCTCATCTGCGATGAGCCAAAAGAGACTCTTGTCTGTAATCAGGCGCACGAGCTTCCTGTTCTTCTTCGCAAGGTATCCACAGTCTGCGTTGAAATCCCCGAGGAGCATCACGTTCTGCTCGTGAACAAACAGAAACAACAACAGAGTTATTTTTAAAAAGCACCACAGCTCTAGTTGCCATCAACATTCAGAAATAAAGCTCTTTACCTCCATTTTCCACATCTTCCTCACATCTTGCAAAACGTCATACAGAGCATCGAGCTCTGTAGTGGTGTTGGTTGGAGTGGTGTGCTGAGGTATGAGGACAAACTCCTTTATAACTGAATACACAGGGGGAGGGGGAGGGGTGTTTATATGCCTGAAACATCAACACGCTGTTAACTGTCTGCGATGAATCGTCACACCTCACCTGTTTGTGGGGCTTTGAAGCGAACAACAAAAGGCTCTCTGGAGAAAATATCGACACGTCCTGGTCGATTATCAGGGTACTGATACTCCCCAGTGACTGTCACTGTGTCAGTCCTGCACACATTCAAGTGACAAACAAGGTGAAGCATTACTGCGTGTAAACCAAGACGTTTGAAGATTTAACAGGACTGTTCAGCTCACCTGTGGACAAACACATACTGCTCCTGGTACGATTCAGACCTGCCCAGCCTCCCACTGGACACAGCCTCATACTTATGTGCAAGATCGTACCTGAAATATGACGAGACAGAAAAGAGGACACAGCATTTAATACTGTGTGTGTGAACGTGTTGCTCTGTCCTGATGTGACTGTGAGACCACAAGTGTGTGTGTGTGTGTCTCTTTAATCACCTGTTAAGCTGATCAAGCAGATCTGGTACAGCTTTGCCTTTACTGTCTCTCACCTCCTGAAGCAAACACACGTCGCAGCGAGAGATGATCTGCAGCAGAAATCACATTAGCTCAATGAAGCAGCAGCCGATCATCAAATAAATTCTGTATGTGCATCACTGATTTAACACTGAAGTGGACATTTAAGAGTCTTTACTACGCTGATAAAATGTGATTTCATCTCATTAAATAATAGTGCAATAACAGTGCAAACACACAATATTTACTTTATAATTACAGTGAAATGCTGGTGAGTAAGCTTTGTTTTATAGCACACATGCTTACATTTGCATTGTAATAATGCCTCTGTTATTAAAAAACACTTACAGTGTCATTCATCTCTGTTTATTAATTTCTTCTCTTACTTCCTAACCTCTCTATTACTTGTACTTATTTATTTGTCCAGATTGATGTCTCCAGAAAGTATTTTATTACTGATCATACAACAGTTTGAATGGTATAACCTAAAAGGGAATAAATAAGATTATTTGTCCCTGATGTTCAGGATGGAGGTCAAAGGTCAGAGTGACTCATCTGTCTTTTTCTTACCCTGACAAGTGTGTGCATGACATTGGTCTTCTTGGACTTGGATTCCCCGAAGTGTTGCAGGTTGAAGGCACAGATTTTAAAATCTGAGGCCGCTTCAACGCCACACACTCCCACGAGGACGGAGAGCAGGAGGAGGGAAGACGACCTCATGGCAGAGCTGCAGAGACGGTGACACACAGAGTCGACGTTGGAGTGAACGTATACAGATGCCATGACACAAAAAGCAAATCAGCTGAGGTGAAAATTTAGACCTGACAAACACACACCACATATAGACTCACACACACACTCTGTAGTATCCTGACACACATACCTACAGTGTATAATCAAGTGTGCTGTCACTGCTTGTCTCACAAAAACATCCTGTAGTGTCCAAACTTTTAACCAACGTTGATAATGAACTATGGTGAGCATTCATGTGTCACTGTTTAATGGCTCACAAGCTTAAATAACTCTCATTAAGGCTGTTTACAAAAGGAAGTCAATGGAAGAAAAACAGAAGCGACTGTCATGAAATCATCATGCAGTAACCGATACTGACCAAAAAGGAAGTTTTGGTTTAGGCAGATTGTGATGAAAATTCACAAGAGTACGGTGGTTAAAAACACACATCATTTCATCTGTGAGTTTGTGAGTGATGTCTGGAAAAGGCAGAAATGATCTCAGTATAAACACTCAAAATAGATGTATGTGTGTCCACCTGCGATGTATTGTAAGAACTAACTGGATACTGGAGGTACTGGGAGTGTGTGTAAAATGCGTGCGTGGGTGTGTGTGAGTTTTAGATTAGATCCTGAGTGTTTAAAAAGCAGATATAGGAGTACTTCACATGAGCACATTGTCGTCATCTAGGTAGGAGATAGAAACAACAGTGGGTTAATCTGTGCATTTAAACATTAACTGCAGAGCTCCTGTAAACTCTGTCTCATATATATCATACACTCATGAGGTCTTATCATCTAACTCCAGTTCCCAAAATGACAAACTAATCCTTTAAATATGTTCAAAAATTCAACTTTAATAATAAAAAAACAGTATCACACCTGTTGTTGGTCAGGTGATACGAGTACAGCTAAAAATAGGAGTCACTGGATTAATGTAAAAGATTTCCAGCTAGTAATCACTGACATAGTTTATTTATTAAGCCTCACAATGACCAATGACTCATGAGAAAAAGCCCCCTCACTGTTATACAGGCGAAACCACACAGACACACAGAGAAAAAAAGGACTGATTGATTCATTTCACACAGTCAAACAGCTTCCTGATTTGAATACAGAAACCTAAAGACCACATCAAGGCTTCAAACGCTGCCCCGATCCTTTCAGGTTATTCAGGGTTTCCCTGTGTTGGGTTTACACCTCATGTGACCCGTTTACTATTATTTACTTTACTCACTATGCCTCCTCTCTTCCTTGTTATTCATGACAGATATCCCTGTACAGGATGACAGCTGTTATGTGCATTTATTGTTCGTGTTTTAAGGAGGATCCCTGATTGCTACAGATCTTCTGTCAGTCTCGTAGAAACAGTGATGGTGTGAAACGTGTGTGTTGTTTGTTCAGTGTGTAGTGTTCCCCTCTGTCTGCCTTTCTCTCTCTGTCACACACACACACACACACCCCAGCGTACAGACATCTCAGGTTGCAGGTCACATTCCCCAGTAAGGTTGTTTTTTCCTGTTTCACCTTTTTAAAAAGAATAAAGTTAAACGGAAGCAGCAACTTACCAGCCTGTCAGCTCCTCAGCCTGCAGAGTCTGTTTGTGTCTTTCCTCCTCTTCTCTTCTGAAACTTGAAGCCTGTCTGGCCACTGTGTTTCCTGTGGGAGGGACAATGTGACTGCAGGCTAGATCAGGTCTGAACAGGCAGCAGAGCTTTTTCATTTAACAAGTCAAAGGATCAGTTTTTATTGCACTCTCTTTCCTCCTTTAATTCACTGTTTGTGGTTGCACTTACTGTGTGCTGTTCATTTAGATAAGTTAGATGAGAAAGTTTAAAAAGAGATCTGTGAGTGTCTTTGTTTCTTTTAATAAACTGCTGACAAAACGTGACAACAAGAACATTTTTTGCATCTTTTTGTTTCACTTCTCCCACCCAAAATGATCACTTCAGTATGGAAGAAAAACTCATATTTCCTCTTTTCTGCTCTCACTGTTTCTCTCTCACAACCACACACAGCAGGTTTGCCATTCAGTGTGTCATATATGGTTTTAAAATGTCCCTTTTTAAAACAAACCAGTGGATTAAGGGGTGTCATTTTGAAGTTTTCCCCACCTACTGAGCAGTTTTGAAAATTGGGCTGAAGGAAGGGGGGCAGGAAGAGGGGTCTGTAGTTTGGGTGTGGTTGTTAGGGGAGAAACAGGGTGGAGAGTCTAAAAATAAACCTCTTACTAACATGGCTCCTTTTATCACAGGAAGAGGTGCTGCAGTGCTGTAATTCATCTGAAATATACTGGCCCTTTATTTTATCTATACAATGACATCCAAAGTTTGAACACAGTCATATAAAATTATAAAAACAACCAAAGCGTTGTAATTATTCCAATGAAATATTTTATGTGTCACACAGGCTTTACATAAATACATATATTTTCTTTCTGTTTGCCGAAAAGTAATAACGTCTTTGTTTGTGATTCAGGGAAATATTCACATGTAAAAAGTTCAGTCAGCACTAAACAGACACAGAGGATCTGAAAATGATTGTATTTAACCAGATTTCACAGCTGAAGTCTCCAAACAGAAGTAATGTGGAAAATTTCTGCATAAGATTTGTCAAACGTGATCAGTTCAAAATCACGCTTATATATTTCTCACAAACCATTAAAAGTTGTGACATATCAAACTACTGAAGCATCATTTACATCTGTTTTTTTAGCTTCTTCTGGTCCTCATGAACCAGAACAGAGAATGAGGGTTAAATTGGTAAATTGGTCTTAACAGGAAAGAATTGAGTTGAATGAGAAATGAGAAGATTATACTCTCATCATAAAAATTACATTCTTTGCAGGTATCAAGACTTTCAAACATTGGAAAATCAGTCAAATGTGCCATGAAATGAATCATAACGGGGCGTAAATACTCAAAAATCACCAGCAGAGGGCGACAAAGGCTAAGCAGACTGTAGTTGTTGTGTGATTTTATAACCAGGATCCTTTTTTTTATTATTATTGAACCACCAAGAGTGTCTCCCTGCTCCTTCTCATCCCTCTGAGTTTAGTTTAGTCAGCTCGGCGGTGCAGAGGTCATCCGTCCACCAACACAGATTCCTTGGCTTGATTGTGTCCAGCCAAAAAAGTCAGTGTTTGCAGGTTGGATGTTAGAAAGTCAATACACCAGAAACTTGACTTGTTAGATGGTCCAGGGTTAACACGCTGCAGACCTCCTCTGGCCAACAGTCATAGCAGTCATGGCAACTTGTAAATGTTGAAATCCAAACGGCGTCATTTCTTTAGTGTTACTGTGCCTGTCAGTATTCAGTCCTCATACAAACACAGCTCTCCTGCTTCACCTGTTTGTTTTTCATTGTTGAAAACTTGATAATGACACTACTTAATAAACTGATTATCGTCATTGCTGCAGTCATTTGTCAGGGGTAACAGGGCGTCTTCATCAGCATCCTGCTGGTAGCGGCACCTCACAGCCAGTCCACTGTCAAGTATTCTGCAGATAAAGATGGACACAGAGAAGAGACAAGAAAAATCATCTTCAGTAATTTCACATTAAAGTCCGAGATGTAAATTCTGATATTGACTGAAGGTTGGCACTTCATGCACCTTAATGGTATGATTGCCACAGTGGTGATGATGCTGGATATGATGAAGACAAAGCCTGGGAACCAGCTGAGAGTATGCTGGTAAATCTGGTGGTAGAGCAGGTTGCAGACAACACTGGACACTTTGAGAGACAGCTGCAGCAAGGTGAGGACGACGCCTGGAAGAGAGAATGATCCAGACGACAACATTCGAATCTGCACGTTGGATAAATGCTGATAAATGCATCCGAGGAGCTACATGGGGATGATCACATCTCAGCGTGGGAAAGAGCACATGTAGTGTTTCCACTGACTGATAATAAAAAGGGACTTGTGTCGTACCGTAAGAAGAGCCATGAACTTGCTGAAACAGTAGAGATGGCATCGGCATCAGGGAGAACAAAAGAGTCACGTCTTCGAGTGAATACATGTTACAGAAATGACTTTGATATACTAGATAAACTAAAATGTTATGTTAAAATTAAAATCCAAAGTCCAACAGAGATTCTGTTAAAAGGCAGGCAGGTTTTTGTGATATAGCTTAGGTTTATAAAACTATTTGTTCTTTTAGAGTTATGTCAATTTGCTGATCATATATTAAAGTCCAGAATAGTCAATATGTCTGTGGGATACAGACAGAAAAGCTCATTACTGTCAAGTTTTCAGCACTGGAGAATTTCTACCCATGTTTGTTTTTGCTCTTGATCATATCTAACAGTAATGAGCCTCTTCCTCTCACCGATGTAAAACATGTATGTGGTGCTGACAAAAGCCATGAGGAGTATGCCGGCTGCGTGGGTGATCAGGGTGAGGTCGCCGACCCACCGCAACATGAGCATGGCGCTCAGGAAACTGGAGAGGATGATGAGGAAACCAGAGGCATTCCCGTAACCCACCTGGAGAGATCACATGGGTAAACTGGGAAATCATTCAGATCAATACCAAAATATACATTTTCTCTTATTTCACTCATTATCAATTAGTCCACTGTGACGTTGTTTACTTCCTGTGTCATCATTAAAGCCTAAATGAGAACAAAATGCTGTGAAATCCAAACAGGCTTTTAAGAGACGACTCTGAGGGTTTTATTTAAATTTTAACTGGTGTCTGGTGTTTAGCACAACAGTGACTGTGTCTGATGTTCACACCCTCCTCCTGCTGTGATTGGTCAGCTGTGTCGAGGTGAAAAAGGTAATCAGAGTTTGGATGTCTCCCTCATTCGTTACTATTCCAAAGTATGGTCCAAAGTAAGGATGAAATATTTTCTCAGACCTCCTTTGAAGGGGTCAAGCTTCAAATATGTAGGACCCTACATTTCCCATAATGCAATCTTTTCCGTAGACTCACTACCTAGAAGACACTCATGTCTTTCAATCTTAATAAAAAAAACATGGAGTCTTCCTGTTAAAATGTGAACAGCCCAATCTGAGAATATTTTTTTTTAAAAGCTTCCTTCGCAGCCACAGGAGATGCTGTTGTCACAGATATGTGCTTATAACAAAAACATTTGATTTGATATTCAGTTCTAAACAAATCTGATGACGAAGTGTCCAAATGTGCATTAAGGCTTCACTTGTTCTTGGACTCATGATGATGAACTGTGACACATGAATAACAGTTCACTTTCAAATAAACGCACAAAAACAGTTCCATTAATTAGAAATGAAGAGCAAGTTATTCGACACAAAGAGAAAAAGAAATATTTGGAGGTTTTTCTCACCTGTGCCACACTCGAGTGGAGAGGCTCCTCAGCTGAAATAAGACCAGCATGCTTTTGGCTGCAGAAACAGCGGCCTTCATAACAGGAGTCTTAAACATCTCTTCATGGTGTAAATATACTGTTACATGCAAGCCTGCTCATGAAAACGTTTTTCACATTTAGGTTTTTTAGTGTTTCAGTCTTTTTTTCAGACAGTTATTTTATAGCGTGTAAAAAGAATCATTTTATTTCACAGCTCATATTTAGAAAGTTGCCCCTGACTGTACAAAAGCAACCAGTTTCAAGAGGCGGGAAATAATTTGGGCAGAATAATGGGACAAGGTCTTCAGCCTGGATCTTTTAAGTGGTAAGTTTTTCAGCATGCAGAACAAGAGAGACAAAGGGAGTTTTGAGGGTTTTTCTGGTTCAGGTCAGTTTGAGAAACCTTTTTCATACATTTTCTTATCATTTTTCTGGCCAGGATGAAGCCGACCAGCGGCACCACGATGGGGGTTTTCCTCCAGCCTCTGTCCCCGAGACGGGCCAGAAACAGGCCTGGGAGCACAGTGGTCAGCTGGCCCAGGACCTTGTACATCATGTAGAAGCTGGACATGGTGCTCTGCCAGCTGTCCGTCGACGTGGAGTTCAGAGACTCTGTGGTGGAGTTGATGCATTGATCCTTCACCACCATCAGCAGAGCTGTCAGGAAGAGCGACCGCTGGCTGAAGGCTCGAGGACAGTTTGCTGTCGAACATCGTGATCACTGAGCGGGGATGATTTGCAGAAAACTCTTATTAAACTTTTTATTATCTGCCTCTCTGATCTTTGGCACCACACCTTGTCAGCTCCTCAGAGCTAATCCAAGACCTCAGACTAAAAAGGCCATTAATCATTCAGGACACTTTATAAAATTCTGTATCACTATTACTAAAAAACAAAGCATCATCCTAAACTAACTGTTGTGGAAGTAAAAACCAGTATTATTCACTGTAAGTTATATTTACATGATTCATCTCTTTCAGGTGAACAAGTTGTCACCTGAAGTGTTAAAGAAGACTTTATATAAACTGATATATATATATACTAATTAATCACATGTGTAGTGATTATTTAAGATGTCAGTTTTGAAGTTAGGTTGTTATGTGGTGAGTCTGACTACATAACAAGTCCAGTTAGAGCACACACTTTAACTTTCTTTCTTATTATCATTTATATCACATCTGAAATACCTTTTTGATTATACTGGAGTTACTTCCAACATTAACAACAGCAGCAAAGTTAACAGATGTTAAAATATATTGTTTTAAATTAGGTTGTAATTAAATTTATAGCCACCCAAGCTATGGCTACAAAGGTAAAAAGTAAACTGCTTAACTAACCTTTACACAGTGAAGAGACTTTATTATTACTTATTATACCCCCTGTATGTTATTATATTGGCTATCGACTATAGGGATTCCTGTTTGGGATCTGGAGGTGAGTTTTCAGAAGGTACAGGCTGTTTTAAAGGAAGCACGTCATCATCAGATCATTTTATTGTTGCCACACAGATCTCAGACTCAGATGTAAAGAAGACGAGGGTTGGTCACTTCTCAGATTGCATTCACCTCATTTTAAACTTCTGACTCTCCAGAAAGTTTTTTTTTTTGTTCACTTATAGCTAATTAACTATATTATTTATATTTTTCTTGAATTAAGTTGATTTCATCATCTGCTTCAGAAAGGTTTAATGTATTGCACAAAGTAAATCAACTATTTGAAAGCAACATGACCCTTATTGTGAAAATCCACCAGTTTCCCTCTCAATAAAATGACTTCCCATGTTAACTGTGTACATCTGAGCCTTAAAAAAAAAGCTTTAAACCTGCGAGCACCTGAGAGTTTGAAGGTATTTATTTTCTTTCATCACAACATAGCTTTAATAACTGTCCACAAGCTCACTGCATTGTTGTTACACAAACCAGAGGATTACAGTCCTTTAAGGTTCAAAGTCTTTTGTTTGACTCTTCACGACACCTGTCAGATAAGATGTGACTGACTGATGCAACGTACAAAGAGCTGAGCTACAGGAGGCAAACAGAACATTAAAGAAACTTAAATGTGAAAATGTGCATTTGAGTTTAGACTAAACCAGCAATATTTCAGTATTTTTCTGTTGATCATGTCAAGAAATAAACCACTGAATCAACTTTGTAAAAACATAAAATCTGAGAAATTAAAAACTTCACGAGCAACAACAACCATTTCAGTAGCTTTTGTATGTTAATACGCAAGATTTGCTTTTCTATGATCGGACTCCTGTACAGGTTTGGACCTTTAGAAGATTAAAAAGGTCATTTGAGTTCACTCTCCACTGTATCCTCCCGGTGTTCCCAAAACCAGATCACACCTTCAATTCAAAACCTCTCAGCTGACAGCATTATGACACGCTCTTTGATCACCAAGAGATTAAGAGGTCCTTCAGGTTAGATGTGTAATTTTACGTATTTATGAGATCAACACTTGAAGTTTAATGTAGTGAAATAAAAGTCAGAGCCATCACCACGATTGCTTTTGTAATCAAAGCCACTTTTATTGGTCATCTGTGGTCACAAAACCTGCAACAGCTCTAGTTGGCATGCAGGGACTTCCAGCGGGACAGAGGGCCTCTGTTGGGGATGTACTTCACCCCGCAGCCGTCTGGAATCAGACGCTTCTCAGCCATCATGTCGTCAAAGTCGCAGGCGTTGAACTTAGTGAAGCCGTACTTCTTGGAGATGTGGATCTGAAAGAGAATAATGACAGAAGTTAATATCCATATTTACAGGCCAAAGAACATAATTGTGTGTTACAGAACACATCGGCATGTGACTGAACGAACATGGCCAAGAGTGAGAAGCCCTCAACATTTTGTCTCAGTGGTCCCTTAAAGCACTCAGCACCTCCCAGCTGAGGACATACACAACCACAGAGTCACTGTCTGCAGCCTTTGCACACCAGAGACGCACCGCAGCAGAACTGGTCGGCTTAATAAGCTGCAGAGCTATGACAGGACAGCGTTATAATCTCCTATTACCAACTGTTTAACTGGCCAAAATAAAGGCATGACGGAGGTTTGAGTGTTTGTTTACCTTCTGGCGTCCAGGGAACTTGAACTTGGCTCTGCGCAGAGCCTCGACCACGTGCTCCTTGTTCTGGGCCTTGGTACGCACAGACATGATCACCTGACCAATGTGCACACGGGCCACGGTGCCCTGGGGTTTACCGAAAGCACCGCGCATTCCAGTCTGGAGCCTGACGAGATGAGATGAGAGCAGACAGGACGTGATTACGGAGGAATTCAACACATCTGGATTTGGCTCAAAAATCTTCAGGAAAAAAAAACAAACAAACTGCATAACAGTCTAAAAACCCTCCCTGCAAAATGACTTGTTTGACAGTTCAGATGAACTACAGCAACACAAAGTCTCACCTATCAGCTCCAGCACAGGATAACATTTTGTTGATGCGGATCACGTGGAAGGGATGCAGACGCATACGGATGTGGAAACCATCCTTACCGCAGGTCTTCACCATGTACTTGTTAGCACAGATACGGGCAGCCTCCAGAGCTACGCAGACAAAAATCAAACTGACATTAGTGCCTCAACTTCAGCTGGAACAGAGCATTTAAATAACAGTGAATATTAGGTTTTAATTAATGTACTACTACTACTTCTACACACATTGCACATCTATGAGTTTACTGTCTGGAGAGAAACAAAAATAAGCCTTGTAACATGTACGTATTGTGTGCACACACCAGAAAGCCCCTGTGTTAAATATGAGTCTGCAAACACATTATATATTCCCATCATGTGGATGTTTCACAATGAGCAGAAATACACGACACATAAGTGAAATAAGTGATTTTCTCATTCCAGTTATTTTGCCATTACTCTGCAGTTAATGTAGGTTTTTATTAGTTTAGGACCAAAACTACTAAAATTTCTCAGTTCCCAAACAGGTTTCAGGTCTCATGTTTGTCTTTTCATGACTCCTCACCTTCTGAGGACAGCTGCTCGTACTCATCAGAGACCATGTGGCCACACAGGGGGAACTCATCTACCTTGGCCTTCTTTCTGCCCAAGTCGAAGATCCTGATCTTGGGATCTACAGACAATGAAAGAAGAAATTAACAGGAGAGAACAGGACAAAAAAATTAACCACTAATGAATTCCATGGGAAATAGCAAAAAACAGCAATTATATAACAGACAAAAAAAACTGAATGTCTGAAATCAGCAACACACATTTGATCAGATGAATTATCTCCATCTTGTTGAATCAAACATTCATAGTGGTGTGACTAACAGCACACAGAAGGTGGAGGCAGTAGATTATCAACTCTCATTCAGCATTGTTTTGTCTCAGTGGTCCCTTAAAGCACTCAGCACCTCCCAGCTGAGGACATACACAACCACAGAGTCACTGTCTGCAGCCGTTGCACACCAGAGACGCACCGCAGCAGAACTGGTCGGCTTAATAAGCTGCAGGATCACTGACAGACTGAGAGGACATGCACTGACTGAGTTCAAAGTAAGACCTCTGCACTGAGCGCTCTGCCTCCTGACTCCACATGTTAAAAGAAAGAAACAGCTTACCAGGCACACCCCTGCAGAAGCGGGACTTGGGGTAGGGCTTGTTCTTGCAGTAGCGGTAGCTGTGGGAGAGATGAAAGTGTTAAATGCAACCATGTGCCTATTCAAGACATTTTTACTTAATATCTATATACTTCTGGGACTTGATGGCAAAGTAAAATGACAGACACTGACAGCCTCATCTTAAATATAAATCAACTAAAAAACACCAACTCATTTTATAGCTGCTCAAAGATCTTAAAGTCAACATCACAGCTGTATTTATCATTTAGTCACAATGTGGAGGAGACTGAAGAGGAACACACTCAACAGAAACCCTGAGAAATGAGTAAATTACACAGTTAACTTTACAGTTCACCCTGTCATGTCATGAAGAGCTTTGAAGGATTTATTGTCTACATATTACTGTTTTTGTCTATATGTATATAAATGGAGTATCATATACACAGTAGTTGAATATTTTTATCATTACCAGCTGATCAATAAAGCTGATTGATTTGTGTGTAAACTTGGCTCAAGTCACTTTAAAACAAGCTACCTGTATCACTGAGGCAACTTTACAATAATAAATATTAAAACACAGGTAACTTTAAAGTTAAACCTATAGCTTCATGAAGAAAACATGATATTTGCAAACAGTCTGTATTTTTTGTGAACATGTTTTGCATATTCCAGCACAATCTGTACAGTTCATTTAAATACTGCACATATTGTCTCTTACAATACTTTGACACTACAATCTGTCTATTTTATATTCTGTGTACTTCTGACTTGCAGTACTTGCTGTCACCCACATGCGTCTATTTACCATGTTAATATTTTTACACTAAAATATCATTAAATAATAAATAGGAGGAAATAAAGCCGATTCAGACTGACCCTGTAAAATTTAGCAGAAGCTGGCTATACCATTGAGAAAACAAATACATAATATACAAGAGCTTTACTTTAACCCTAAATCTAACCTTACAGTGTCATGAAGAGCTTTATAAGCAGATATAAGTGTCTTGATGTGTATGTCCTGTTAACCTTACATTTTTCTACTTATTACGTTTCCATTTTTTACTCCATCATGTCCAGATGAACTGCCTGTATGTGAAATAACCAGAGCTGAAGCTGACTGACTGACTGACTGATAAACTTAAAAAGCTGCAGGCTGTATGACACTGAGCTCATCCTGGATAAAGACACTCATTAAACAGAGGCAGGTGTAGCTGCAGCTCTTCAGAGGCCGCACACTGACACACAGTCAGCCGGGCTCGGAGCACATGGTGCGGCAGGAGCCATTTTCCTCCGCCGGGTCTGACGCGGCCTGCTCGGCCACACTGACACAGACAGACGGGGGACTTACCAGCGGGCTGGACGGCGGCCCATGGTGGCGACCTGTAAATCAACAAGTTAAATGTCGTTATTTGCTTTGTTTGGGGCTCAGGAGGGTGAAAAACAAGACGAAAGGAGTCTTTTTGACGGAGAGCCGCGGAAGACGCGCTCTCACACGCACTCACCTAATGGAGGAAAGGAAGAAGAAGAGACTTCCGCCGCGTCATAACGACCCGGAGCCGCCTCGAGAAAATATATTTATATTTATTAACGCCTTATTTTCGTCCCAACAAACAATTCTTGTAATAAAAAAGGGGTTAATATGAAAAAAAATCTATATTTATTGTTGAAATTTTCATTTAATGGTATTTGACCAGCTTGAACTGAATTCTGGGTAGTGTAGTTTTAATGACGACGTAAAATCCACCGGAAATGTCTTATTTTGCTTTTCCCTTCAAAGTACAGGTCTGCTGCGTGGTTCATTAATTAGATAATCTGAAGAAATGCGTGAAACATTTCTGGTTTAAACCAAATACACTCTTTTATTATTAACATTTACATCCTAAAGTGGAATGTATAAATCATTATGTTATTACTAGTATTAACTGTTTTCTATTTCAAATTTCCAGTACTGAGGTTTGAGGCACCAAAGTGTTTAGTATTTTATGCTACTTTCTTCCTCTTCCACATTTCAGATTTCAGAGGTAAATACTGTATATTGTCTGAGGTTGTTTCCTTCTCCACATTTATTTAATAATTAAAGTTACTTGTTGCTTTTCAGATTAAGATACATGTGAGATTTTATAAAACATGATGCAAAATTTAAAAAAAAGTTTTACTTCTTACTTAAATATTAATGCATTCACCATATTGCTCCAATGATAAAATATCACTCATAGAGACCATTCTGCATAATAATAATACATGTACCTATCCTACTTGTGTGATGTTTGTGTTTTACTGCTCTGCTGAGATAAGCTGGATATGCATGGCTCCAATAAATGAATAAATAAATAAATCTCTCTGTATCTAGTCTGTGTAGTTTTGAAATCTTATTGACTTGATGATCAGCAGCATAAATCCAAGTGTACCTGCACGTCTTGTTCGGGGCTCTGTTATTCTGCTCAGTTGTGTTTCCATTGTGTTCAGTAACAGCAGCTAACAGCTCCTGACAGCAAAATTATACTAACAGCTTAATGTCATCATAAATAATGCTGCTGTGAGTAATATACCTTACTTTGTGGAGCATAACAAAATCTAAATTATTAATTTAGTTGTTCATTAAAATTATCATTAAGGCCTTTTTAATTAACTCACCCAACCACTGTAATACTAAGAGTTAGCTAGGAGATGTATGAAGTTAATATTATTAGCAGTACTACACCTTTTGTTTTTTTATTTTGCACCCATTATTGTCTACTGGGCAGTTTTGTAACTTTCATTTCTTATCTAGCTAGCTGGATTATAAAAAAAACTGTATTTGACTTCTAATGTAGATGAGTAATATTTAAAATAAAATAAAATAAAAATTTGTCATTGTAACAAACACTTTCATACCACAGTAGGACTGATGTTTACTGATGTTTTCATCATTGCACTGATGTTTACTGATGCTTACTGATGTCCTAGCCATGCACTTTATGGTCTTTTTTCATTCCACTCATTTACCTATACTGTTAATTCATATCTGCTACATATCCATATTCACCTGTGCAATAACACCTCACCACTGCACATCTAACTGGGTGAGGCTGTGTATATAAATACTGTTTCAGTTTCTTTCTTTTTATGTTGTTATTATTATTATTCACTATTTATTGTACATACTGTTTTTTGTGTCTTTGTGTGTTTTTTTGTCTATTATTTAATGTCTCTTTTACTTGTTTTGAGCTGCTGTAACAGTGGAATTTCCCCACTGTGGGATCAATAAAAGATCTTATCTTATCTTATCTTATCTTATCTTATCTTATCTTATCTTATCTTATCTTATCTTATTTATTTAGATCATCATTGTACTGTTTCCATGATTTTAAAAACTTTATTTTGAGAAGCAAACACTCAAAAATTATGCTAATAACATTATAATGTAATAATTCATTACTGTATTATTGCAGTATGTAAGTAAACATTCATAGACATACACACTGGCAGGTATAGGAAAATCTAAAGTGATAACAACAGGTCATCAAAGGTCAAATTTTATATGAAAAAGTAATCGACCTTGACGTTTCACTGAAATTCACTACAAAGCAATACTTTAGTCGCAGCCTGACATCAAAATGTACACTGTCAGGATCCTTGTCCGTTGGTATGTCTGTCTGTAAATCTGGAGCTGGGCCACCTGCACACCTGAACCACATCCTGCAATTAAGCCACCTCCACCCTCTGTATGGGACACTGGCTCAGACCTCCACTCATCACCTGATCGCCTGCTTACCTATGTGGTACTTTGCTCAGGACAAGAAGACTTTGACCATCCCTGTGTTGTCATGTATTCTTCCCTTTTTTTAGTTTTAACCACTGTGCTCCATGTACAGTCAAACCCCGAGTCCACCCTGCCAGCTCCAGTCCAGCCTCAAACCTGCCTGAACCTTGGACCTTGGCTCCCCACCTCTGGCCTCGGCTTGCCCCCTTCAGCCCAAAAAAAGCCCCAGCTAAGACACTCTCCACACTGTGCTTCTGACGATAAACCAGCTTTGTATTAAACCACTCCTGCCTCCTGTATTTGTGTCTGTTCATTGGTCCAACAACCTCAGTTTCAGTCTTTGACAACACACATTTGTTCCAAATGCTTGAAATAAGTTTCAAGTGTCATAAGTTGTAAGACACCTGGTGTGACAGGGGGTGGAGCAAGGTGAGATTGACCAATATGCATTTTAATGGCTTACTGGCAGGCAGACAGACAGGTAAACAGTCAGGCAGGTGTGCAGAAAGATACTCAAAGATACTTCAACAACAACAAAGAAAAACATAGAAAAAAGGCAGGGGGTCGATATATATAGTGTGGGTGATGGGAGAGTGGAGACAGGTGAGGAGGGTAATGGGGATTATATGAAACTAATCAGAGCAGAGCTGAATAATCAGAACAAACACAGAACACACAGAGAGAGAGAGAGAAAGACAAACAGGATAACAAGGGACACAGAGAGGAAACACCGGAGAACAGAAGAGGCACAGAGCAGAGAAATTACACCTGCTTTCTTTCAGATGCCATTAAAGTGTGAACTACACCTGAAAATGTTCTTGCATGTTGTAAAGAGCATTGGAATTAGACTTTTTCACAATAAAGTCAGCATCAGTCCTTACAAAACAAAATATCTATCATGACATCACTGATAGACTGTTTTCGGTATAGGTATCATCTGTACTAGAAATAGTAATGATAATAAATGTATGAAAAGTAATCTGAATATTAAGAGAAACTTTGAAAATAACTGAGAAAGTTATACACATGTATAGGTATACACATGTGGTGCATCAGTTTTGAAAGAAAGCACAACTTCTTCAAAAAGACTGCAAAGAACTTTAAAAAATATCCCAAAAACACTGGTGAGGAAACACCAGAATCACTTTTATTTAGGGACCTGTTACTGAAGTCAGGAGGTCAAACTAGAAGCCGTCTTTAAACAGAGACAGACACTTTGATCACATCTGAGCCGAGTCAGTTTGCTTAAGAAGCTTTGAGATGGTTGAAACTCCAGAAAAAGACACTAAATGGACTTTATGACATGAATCTCCATGTAAAGGTGTTAACAGGATATTATCTGGACTTGACATCATAAACTAAGTGAAAATGGAGCTCAGGAGTAAATGGTGATAGTACATTTTAAGATGTGTGTTAATCACACACACACAGAGCTGTGGTGTCTGAGCTGTTTGGACTTTATGAATCGTCTCTAAATATTGAGTAAAACAGACTGTATATCTGTTGTGTGTGTAGGAGTCAGTTTGAAGGTCAACATGTTCTTCAGAGTGTAGCTGCGTTATTTCAAAGTGTCAGTGAGTTCTAAAAAGAACCGAACAGAACACAAAAGTGAGTTCTGATGATATTATGATGTCAGAGGTGTGTGTGTATGAGGAGATGTTTGCTTTGATTGTGCTCATATCACCATTAGCACCAGAGAGAGAGAGACACATTAGAGAGAGACACTTACGCATCGTGAATTTAAAGATTTCCACCTGAAGGTTCGTTCTCGACCTTGAACTGAAGGTTCGACTTTAAAATGTCGTCGTGGCCGAGCTCAGACGCCTCTGCTGCATCAGGTAAGTTTCACACAGACAAAATGAAGATGATGCTGAATGTTTCTGCTGTGAAAACACACTGAGGACACCGACTTGTTCCCAACCAACGAGCCTCAAACTGCTCCTTCAGTGTTCAACCTTTGGACAATTATTTGATCTCACCATCTTCAGTCTCTGGTTGATCAGTTTTACGAAAGAAAAACATTGATTGAAAAGCTCAGAAATCAAAAATCCAAATACTTCTTCTTCTTCTTCTTCTTCTTCTTCTTCTTCTTCATGTAGTCTCAGAATAAGAAGTGAAATGGACACGACTGATGGTTGAGCTGTGTTTGTTCAGGTTTGACTGAATGAGCCTCACTGTCTGAATACAGACACTTCACAGATTTTCTCTCCATGTTCTTGTCTCTCCTCACAGTCCCACTGACAGCACCTGAGCTTCAGCCCGGTCAAACTTTGTACAGCAGCTCAGCTGGTTACTCCATTCTGGAGTTTATCGGTGAAGGCTGCTTCGGCAAAGTGGCCAAGTGCCAAACTCTGAGCACGAAAGAGACAGTGGCTGTGAAGATCGTCAAGCAGGACACTGATTTCATCCAGGACACCGAGAAAGAGGTGGATTTTTGGACTCCTTTTCGTTCTGATAACATACAATCCTCCCTCGCTGATATTCTCTCTGCTCCATCCGAGTATGTTGTCTGAGCTGTCATTTCTCCTCTTTCTACCCAGGTGTCCATGTTAGAGACGATCAGTGTCCTCAATCCAGACCACACCAACGTGGTAAAGTTCTTCGAGTGCTTCGAGCACAGGGGACAGACCTGTCTGGTCTTTGAGATGCTGGACAGGAACCTCTACGACGTGCTCGAAGAACGACAATGGAAGCCGCTGTCTCTGAATGAGATCCGACCCATCGCACAGCAGGTATGTGTGATTTGATTAATGAACCGATTCATATCTACGACTAATGGCTGCGGCAGTACAGCAGCACGCAGAAAACTCAACATCCAGCGTGTCCTTGTCTCGTCTCGTCCTGCAGCTGCTGGTGGCTTTGGACGCCCTGAAAGGTCTGGGTGTCCTGCACACTGACATCAAGCCCGACAATATCATGTTCGCCAGCAAGCAGGACGAGCCCATCAGACTGAAGCTGATCGACTTCGGTACAGCGATCCTGGCGTCCAAAGCCGAGGCCGGGATGGAGCTTCAGCCGATCGGATACAGGTGGCTTCATCCTGCACGGCTCACATGTTAACCCGGCAGAGCTCGAGTCATTCTTCTCAACATCCACTTTGTTTTCTTGGTCCTCAAAGCTTGACAGCACATTTCTCATCCTCGGCTCTCGTCTTCCCTCCTCAGGGCTCCAGAAGTCGCCCTGGGTCTGCCCTTCACTGAGGCACTCGATGTGTGGGGAGTCGGCTGCATCCTGGCCTTCCTCTACCTCGCTGAAAACCTCTTCCCTGTGGAGTGCCAGTATCAGATGGTGGGTCAGCTGTCTTGGACGAATGTCCAGAGCCAAGTGGAGTCTTTTTCCAGGACGTCAGCTGATGTGATGTGTGTGTTTTGTCTGCAGATGAAGTGCATGGTGGAGGTTCTGGGTCAGCCAGAGGACCACATGCTCCGTGCTGGAAAATACACCCAGTATTTCTTCAGCGAGGTGGAGGCTGCTGATGGTGCTACATGGAGGCTGATGGTAGAGTAACCATGTTCTTCTTTGTCTGACTTGGTTCAGTCTCTTTATTACAGCTCTTTTAAAATGCTTCTCTTATGTGTTTTGTTCCTTCAGACACCTGAAGAATATGCTGCTGCGAACAACATGGAAGCAGAAGAGCGAAACAGTTTCATCGAGCTGCCGAGCTCTCTGGACGAGCTGGTTCATGTAGGTACTCTGTGATGTGTTGTAGCTGTAAAGACTGAATCACTTCCATTATTAACTCGTCTCTGAGAGGCTGCATCAACTGAGCTGAGTCTGTTTCCACGTCCAGATCTATCCAGAATGGGAGGCAGCTCAGTCTGAGGACAGGAGGGCGTTTGTCGATGTCCTGAAACAGATGCTGCACCTTGACGGGGATCTGAGGATCTCTCCCCATCAAGCTCTGCAGCATCCCTTCATCAGGACGCCCCCCCTGACCGAGCACGCCGACAGCAGAGCCGAGTAAGTGACCGTGTTCGCGCTGGTGGAAGATAACACGCTGATGGCTTTACTGATGGACAGACTGACTCACTAACTGATTGTCATGCTTCCTCCAGCGATTGGACCGTGAGTCCTGAACCAGTGGACGGGACGAACAGCCCCGAAGCTGTCAGACCTGAACAAGAGTCGGCCTCTGGTTTTCAGCTCACAGGCCTCCAGTCCGGCTCTGATGACGATGATCCAGATACCTGCTCATCTGATGGAGAATCATCGTCTCTGTCTTTGGATGAAGACCTGTCCACCTGGTCTTTCACCTCCGTATCTTCACTTTATTCTGATGAAGATTTCTCAAACTGGCCATCTTTTGCAGACCTGTGTTTGCCCCCCTCTGCTGAGGATTCATCCACTTTGTCATCTGATGGAGAACTATCTTCTCTGTCAGGTGACGAAGATGCAGCCACAGATGAAGCCAAAGACTGTTGTGAAGATGCTCCAGCTGCTGGCTCATCTGATGGAGGACGTCTTTCCTCCTCTCATGATGATGATCCAGCAGTCTGTGAAGCTGAATCGATGGACTGCTCTGCTGCAGCCTCGGACCCCCCCAGTCGGACCACAAAGATCCTGAAGAGGACTCGTCGTTTCTTCAGGCAAATGGTGGCTGCGTTTGGTTGCTGCTGCCGCCCGACTGTGGAGGAATAACTTTATTTTCATTTCTTTATGGTTTTTTTTTTTTAACTGTGCAGGTTGTTTAACATTTAGTGTTGAGTTTAGTTCATTTGTTTGCTTGATTTCAGTGAAAACTTCATTCATGGCTTACATACATTTAAAAAAACGGGTGAATATATCAACCCTCCTCAGTATCTGCTGAGTGGCCATTATCACTGAAATAAAAAAATATTTTAAAAAACACTGTTTAAACACTGCTGTGTTTGCCTTCATATGCAGAAGAGCAAAAAAGTTTCTTCATTAGTGAAAAAAACACTAAATGAACTATTTTAAATGTGGGCTTTTCATTTTTAATTTCTACAGTGACAGTAACATCACTGACATTTTTATTAAAATTTTATTCTCCACCTTTGCTTATTTTCCTTTTCAGAGTTCAGAGGAACAATCAGGTTTTGATTCTGGATGTTTTCTTGCCATAGCTTTTTAATTAACGATGTTTAATTAACGATGTTGAATTTGGGACAGTCAGGTGTTCTTGTTTTATGTCAGTAATATGAACTGATTACAGAAAAAATAAGTGTGTTTATCTCTGACTAACTTTGATAATATTGTAATCATTACCCAGAGTGAGGCCGTCCTGAAGCTCGGTGTGTAAACTGACTCAATACATTAAAACTTTTAACTGTGTTGTTTTAATTCATTTGACTTTGTTGGTACAATGTCACAGTGAACTTTTTTTTATTGAACTTTTATTTCCTGCCACAAAGTCAAAAATAAAAACTTTTGTTCACACAACACCTGGTCAAAATATCTGAACCAGAAAAACTTCCAAGACGTGATCATCAGAGCTCATCTTATGAGCTTTGTGTAAAAAAGCAACACAAGAAAAAAAATCCATATAAAGCATTAGGTTTAATCCAAAAAGCTGTTCTCTGAGCAGCAGTCTGCTCTGTCTTTGGACTGATTTATTTCCTTGTGTTTGTGTTGAAAAGTATCAAGACTCAGATTTTTCTATGGAGACTTTTCAGTTTGTCTGATGAAAACAATTTAATTTTAATTGATGCTCGTCTGTGGAGGTCTGACAGGATGTTTGTGTGTAAACTAATCACATGTTTGATTGTTTCTCTATTTCTAAAAAAAGAGAACTCACATAATTCAACATAAAAATCAAACATTTACTGCCAAGTTTGTATATTTAGAGTAATTTGGTTTGTTAATTTGTATTTTTGGTGATTCAAACTCACCAGATTATTTGTATTTCACGATCCAACTAAGAATCATCTCATGTGTTTCATCTTTTATATTTTCTCAAATCATCCAGTGGGTTCATTAATTCAACATAAAAAGCAAAGAGATTTTTTTCAATCCATAAAGGAATTTAAACTCCCGTTTTATCTGAAAAAATCAAAACAAAACAAACTCGAAGCTGTAAAGACACAACTTGCTATTATCAACCTAATTATAAGAAGAAATATTTGATATATTTCTGATTGGTGATGTAAGCACGACAAAGTCACTTTAATCAGACATTTTTTGGCTTTTCAGTCTTATTTTATATGAATAATTTGTTTTTGTCTAATTTTAACAACCATTTCTTTGCAGATTTCTACACACTGGCTGTTGTGTGCTGTTGCACTTGCATATTTATTTCACTAGATGGTGCTAAACTTCTTTTAGGGAGCATCGAGCAACCATCAGTGACATTTTTCTTTTCCCTCCAACTTTTATTAAGCAAAACAAAAAATACATAAAGGCGACTTACAGAACAAAAAAGCAAATAAACCAAGAAAAAGATCATTCGGCCAAAGAGAGGAAACAGTAGAAGGTCAAAAGCAAAATAAATGTTACAGATATGAGAAATCATTCAAAAAACAGCCATATAAATTATAATGCTGTCTAGTAAATGAGTATGTAGATTAAAAAAATGTCATGATGTGTAAATGTGGAATATTTTCTGTTTTAAAGGACTTTCATTTTGTATCTTCACAGTGAGAGAAAACTCATTTGTGTTTAATGCAGCAACTTCACATTTCAAGGATCCATCTCAAACTGAAATGTTTCATTGAAAAACACAAGAATGACAACTTTCTTTAGGAGCGACAGAGTTAGAAAAAAAGTTGTTTCTCAATGAGACGTCAGCATAATATAAAACAGAGGGGTGAAAATATAAAATATAACTTGTTTAAAACTCCTTACACGTTAGTCTGTTCCATTTCATATCCATGCAGACTGACAGATCTTTAAATCTACAAATCTCTATCTTTCTCTCTGTGGGCTTAAGCACATAGATCCTCACAGGATCAAAAACATGATTCTCTAAAGTCATTTTCATCCCAGTCAGCCTGAAGTCTAAATAAAGTCACACAGCTCAGACTGCTGTGTGTGGACTGAATGTGAAAATCATCAACACACAGCTTCAGTTTGCAGATCTGATGAGAGTCAAATGTTCAAAATTTCTCTTCATTTCTCTGTAGAAACTCAAAGTGTGAAATCTTATTTGTCCAGCTTCACTCAGCCAAAAGACGACGGAGCCACATTTCTGATGGTTCAAAGTCTCTGAAAGTGACTCTGGCTGTTAGTCGTGTTAGTCGTCGTCATGACTCCTTACGAACAGATGATGATCAGCAGCTGGTCCAGAGAGCACACAGGTCCACAGTTTGGCCATAACACCACACTCTGCTGCTGTACTTTTACTTTAACAAAGTATTTCTACACTTTGCTTTTACTGATTAACTAAAGTAAAAGATCTGAGCACTTCCTCCATGACTCATTTGGAATAAGCGCTGTTTCATTTTTAAAAGATATGCCTGCTACAATTATTCCTCCTGTTGATACTGCCCATTTAAAGACTCAGTCATAACATGCTTTTAATGAATGTGATGGGGCAGAAAATAATGGAGTTTATCAAAAGATAATATGTGGTTTCCCCTTTTGTTTATGGCCTGAGCTGCAGTGAAAGACTATTTGCACACATCCACTTGATTTGTTTAACTCAGATTGTTGAAGCCTCATAACCTCAGATAAACTTTGGAGTACACAATGAGGACTGTGGATAATGCCCTCCATCGCTTGAACTGCATTAGTTCGGAATCCTTTAATGGCCAATATGAACAGGAGGAAGATTACAGCAAACAGAGGAGCCTGTTTCAGTGAACATGTGGACATCTGTTGTTTTCAGACAGGTTTGAAAAAAATCTATCCTTTAAGTAAATCTCTCATGTGGACTCCCTCCTGCTCACTGAACCTGAATGTGACATATATATGAAAATAATATGTGAAAAGTGTCTTCTTGGTGCACATCATCTTGGTAGGAATCCAATCAGATCACTGCAGATTCTCAATGCACTCTACAAAGTTGTCACTGGGGGGCAGTATTGTACCATGTAAATATATATATATATATATATATATATATATATATATATATATGAAGTCCCTGCTTCACTTTGCTAATTCCTAAAAAGGAACAATGAGCTCATATCTAAATTCTTGATAATGCAGAACAAATGTTGCTCGAGGAATGTGAGGAATCCTAACCTCATTTTGATTTCGCTCAGTCTGAGAGCCGCTCCGACATCACTCAACATAACAAGGATCTGCAAGGATCATTGATGCCCGTCACATCAGTCCTGACGTTTAGCCTTTCACACTTGTCAAGTTGAGAAAAATGGTCCTGCATGAATAAAATCTACAAATGAGGAAATTATCTTTTGTAAACACATCAGTTCACTCCACTGCTGATTAGGGAGTTTTCATACACTGCCACTCCTTGGTGAGCGAGTCCAACACAAGGCGGATATCTCACTCAGGAAGGCCTCTGAACTCTGCGAAGCCTCGTGTGAAGGTCGGCCATCGGCCCCGTGACGCCTCCTGATCTCATCTCTTCATCCTGCCGCTTCTCCAGACTTTGCTGTGTCTGAGCCGAACCTCACTGAAGGGCAGGGATGACGGTGTGACGATGGAAAAGGAGCAAGGACCAAAAATGGTCCCTACAGTATGTGCCTGGTGACCGGTCTCACACACACACACACACACACACACACTGACATTAACACACACAGATTACAACAGAAATAGACTTCTAGTTTTTTTTATATAAGACCTAAAAGCCCATTTCCATCCAGGCTGCAGTTTGTTTTTTAACAGTTCCTGATGAAACCTAATGGACGAGATCGATACCTCTGTGCTCTCTCTGTTAAGCTAGAGTAAAAGTAGAGTTAAAGTCAACAACCTCTACCAAAAACTGAGAATAAAAAAATGAGGATTTATGGTTTTACAGGGTGTTATGTGCTGGATTATTTCTTGGCCGGGTGCAGTGAATTCCAGCTGTTTCTCCAGAAAATGTGATATAATGTGCTCATTAGCAAGTGAGGTGCTGGTAGGCCTGTGTTTTTACCTTTGGACAGAGCCAGTGTAGCTGTTTCCTTCTTTACTAACCATCTCTTGGATTTAGCTTCATCTTTAGCGCAGAGAAATTACAGTATTATCAATCTTCTCAAAAGCAAATCCCACAAAATGTAAAACTATTCCTTTAAAGGGAATACGTTCAAATCAGCTGATCACAGGGGAAATCATCACAAAAGCTAATGTATCCTGTAAAAACAGTTATCTAGAGAGAGACAAGACAAGATAAGATCTGTTAAATAAATATGATAATGTGCAGATAAAGGTGTCAGATGTTATGTGGAGCAGAACAAACACACTTCATGATGACAATGATGCTTCAAACAAACACTGTGTGGTTTACTGTTGCCTGCTGCTGTCTTGACAACCTAAATGCAGAAATACATTTTCAACACTGAATTGCTCATACTGCCAACCACACCCTGACACACACACACACACTGACCAGTGTGACTGATGTGTGTGGGTGTGGTGCCTATAACACCCTGTGTGTTAAAACGGAAGTGTGTGTGGGAGGTGCACGTTGTCTGTGCGAGTGTGTTTAGGCACAGCCAGTGTGTGTGTTCATAATGTATTCAAGTTCACATGTTGGGGGGGGGTCGAAGTCACTTCAGATCTGCAGGAGCCAGAGCACCATTTTATCCTCTTCCTCATTCTCAAGAGAGGATGCAAGAGACAGAGAGCGAAACGAGAGCACGGTGTGACTTCAGGCCTGCAAGGAGAGATAGATGGGTGTGGTTTTCAAGTAGTCACACTTTTCAGATAATGTCAAGTTTTTAATAAATGAAAGTATGACTAGCCCAACTATTCGTATTCATAAGGTACCACACAATAAACTCCACCCATCCGCTGCTCTGCGCAGGTCGGCCCACAGAGGTTTTAAAGCCACCACGTCGATTAAACCTGAACAAAGTAAGTCATGTAAATCAAATTATGTATGTAAATGGAAAAGTGCATAAAATTGATTTACACTCCATGTAATGATATTTGTAATTCTGTGAATTTGTATGTAGTATGAGAGAAAAAGGAAAACGTATGGAAGAAACAAAAATGCCAGGAAAAAAAAAAAAAAGTATTCATGATATACATGTATATCACATATTCTGAGGAAAAGTGCCTCGGGTCATTAGTGACAGAAAATATTCTCTGTATGGGATTACAAACAGACTCTCACTAGGTTTAATAGCTGTTTACATTTCAGTCATTTTCTCTCAGTATCGTCTCCGCTCTAAACAGTTCAGCTACCTAGTTACCGTACAACACACCTCTAATAGCATCAGGGTGTGTGTGTGTGTGTGTGTGTGTGTGTGTACTCATTTTAAGTCTTTTCAATACATAGGCCTGACATTAAAACCATATATTCATGCTACATGACTATTCAGTGCCTGTCTGTAACAAATCCCATTAAAAGACTCAAGTCAATTAGTGTATCACAGCCCTAAATACACACACATATATATATATATATATATATATAGGTTGTGTTAACCTTTGAGTGTGTCACAGGTCCAGGCCTGAGCTCAAATCAACTCAAGTCAAACAGCTCTGAATGACGCTGAGAGCTGCAAAGAGGCAGCGTGTGCGTACACGTGTGTGGATACTGTGAGATGATATTTTTCAGCATTTTTCAATTTAAAGCTGACTGACTCTTTTAATTAAAGCATTAGAAGCACAGAGCTGGATGATCAGGAGACTGGATCTGTATGTGGGAGATGAAGGATGGCACCCAGCTGCAGCGTGCGTCTGATTATGCAACATGCGGGAATTTTAGCTGAATGGGCATTTGGCACCCACACTTTTAATCAGGAAGTGAAAGGTGTTGCCATGGAGACATGGCAAACACAAACAAATGAGCCCGACTCATTCATCCTCACAATCTTGTTTGTCATTTGTTGTCTCTCTGGTGAGATTCTGCGCATCACTTCATCACCGTCATGGCCACCAGGCCGACATGAAATGATCAGAAATAGACTTCCTGGTGTGCTTTCTCATGAATTTACCAAGTAAACTGTACATGGAAAGCTTATCTTAGTCTTCTATTCATGTGTCCTGAATTCTGTTGAGACTTGTCAACCCCCTCTCCCAACTTTAACTTTGTTTTATTGGCGTGACACGTACAGTCATTTCGTGTTGCCAAAGCAAAGATAGGAAACAGAAAGAAAGCAGAATCCAGATGTAAAGACACTAAATCTCCTGTAATGTACAAAATGTACATTATATATAATAGTATATTAAATCATGTAATCACTTTGATGTCTCTGTCTCGCTGTCTGTCTGCCTGCCTGTCTGCCTGCCTGTCTGTCTGTCTGTCTCTCTCTCTGCAGGTCGTGTCTCTGCAGGCTCAGCTGCTTCAGTAATGAGATCATATGATGTCATGCAGTTCATGCGGGAGCAGCCCACTGTTCAGCCCGGCTATATACTGATATATGTGTGTGAAAGAGAGAAAGAGAGAGAGTTTATAAATATAGGATATAACGCAGGAAACAAGTCAACTACAGCACTAATCTAATGAGCTAAACATTTTCAATGACAATGTAATTCTATGAAAGTTTTCATGTCTCTCCATTAATCATTAGAAATGGGCTCTCATTTCTGTCCATTATCTTCTTTATCCAGATCAATCGCTCCATTAGACGGTGCATTACTCCTCCAGACCCCTCCTTATGGCATTTGTCTACTCATTTTGTCCCGTTTCTAATTCAAACCAAACCCTCCACTTGTTTTTTAGACACTCATCAGTTTAATGTTTAAAGGAAGTTTTTGACATGATCAGTCATGTTGTTCTCCACACGTTGATTCCTCTCTATAAAGCAGGTGCTGTGAGGGTTTACTAAAGAGCAATGCTTTGTACTAAATACTAACATCTGATTATTATTATTATCATTAAATCTGATATTTATCATTGTTATCATGTTAACTGATGTACTTTAGCATGCTAACATTTGTTAAGTAGCACTAAACTGCAGCTCAGGTATTATTTTAGATTTGTCCAAACTGAAACTGTGACCTGATGATGGCAATACATAAAAATTAGAGATCACCAAAGTTATCAAAACTCATGAGGGGAGCATGAATGTCCGAATGTCTTAATGTCGATCCATCCAACAGCTGTGAGACATTTCACAGCAGAAATGTGAACACAAAAGGAAACTTCATCCTCTGGGGACCATGAACGGCATTTCGGTCACCAGATTTCAGTCTGGTCAGAGGTTATGGACCAACCAACCATCCACAGAGTCATGCTGCTCGCTGGACTAAAGCTCATGCTGGAGAGAGGCAGAGGGAGCAGAAGGGAAAACAAGCAGAGGGGAGATTAGATGAGGATGGATTGGTGTGAGGTGTCGAGCCAAAGAGACGGATCACGAGGGTCAACCAGAAAATGGGCCTACTTTTTCTCTAACAAGAGATGGTCTCTGATTACAGCCCCTCACCTGTCTCTCTCACACACACATACACTCTTATCCATACATCTTGCAGTAACACACACATGGTCACACACTCACACACTGAAGGAATGCATCAGTTTCAAAAACTTTCAGCCGCCATTCATCTGGGGTGACATCATTATTTGTTTCCTTTAACATCTGTTTCCAGTCAATCCAATCCAGATGCAGGTGAAGAGGACGCCTGTCACCTTGTATTTCATCATGTGATCATGCTGCAAGCCAGTACGGATTCAAAGGAATTCCAGAAACACACACTCACACACACTCACACACACAGCAGATGAGTCACACAGGTGTGTGATGTGTTCGTGAGTGCGTGTTCGGTACCTGTGTTTTTCTGTAGAGGTGATGTAATGCACATAATTTACAAAGTGTCACCTGGATGAGCAACCTCTCTCTCTCTCTCTCTTTTTTCTCTCTCTCTCTCACACACACACACACACACACACACTTAGACACACACAGTCATTCACACGTAACTGACAAGTCAGTGAGCCAGGAGGGTCATGATGATGTCATTGGGATCAGAGTCTGAAATACTACTCTGTCTGACCTGCCGCTGTGTGTGTGTGTTTGTACAAGCATAACCTTTTCTATATGTGTATTTGTGTATGTGCACAATTGTGCGCACATGTGAGAGCCGGAAGATTTAGTGCAAGAAAACTGGATTTAAGGGAGGAAAGAGGGAGCGCAGGAAGAGAGGGAGTTTGAGAGGAGATCAGTCATTCATAGCTGCTCTCTCTCCACATTCCTCCCCCCTTATATGGACAAAACTACTGGAGCCCATCTCTCCATCTCTATACCCCCCACACACAAACACAGGAGCCACCAAACTACAGACAGTTAGGGGATGTTCATCTCCTTCAGCCTCTGACCCAGATTTAAGAAATCTTGGCCTAGAATCCGGTCTAATGAGGATATATGGCTTCCCTTGTCACATGGCCAAAATGCAAAAAAAAAGGACCACAACAGTAAAACTCTGATATCCAGAGCTCATCTCTCTGCATCGCTGCAGGCCTCTGTTTGCTTGCTTTGCCCTTTTCCTCCCTCGGCCTGTTCGCCTCCGTTCTCAAGCTTCCTCTCTGTTTAGATGAGTTCAAGAGAAGACCCAAGAGAGGCCCGCCGGCCATGAGGGAATCCAGCAGTGCTTGCTTGGGGAAAGAGCCAGAAAAGTTAAATAAAAAAATTTGAAGGGTAGAAACACAATGAGTGGGTGGTGGTGGTGGTGGGGGTGTGGGGGTGTACTGAAGGCTGAAGGAGACAGAAACAGAGTTAGCAAGAGGAGGCAAAGACAGACAGGCAGCGACAGAGGGGCCGAGAGAGAGAGAGAGAGGAAGAGAGAGCTTACCTTAAAAGGCTGTGTTTGTAGATGGAGAAGGGCGTCAGAGTGTTTAAATGTACGCGTGTATGTGCATTCCCCAGTTGTTAAATGTTTCCAACCTATATTAACAGATGGGTGGAGGGGATCAAGGAGCTTTATAGAGCAGAATATAGACAAAACTTTAGAGGGGATTCAGGCACAGAGAGACCACCCTCCTCAGAGCTGGACTTACATCACCCTCCAGTCTGAATCTTAATGATGATGGAAGAGCTGTATGTGTGATGTTAGGGTGTGTGTATCTGTATGTGTGTGTTGCCATAATGGCCAGGAGCTACTAGCAACAGATTCCTGTAGTCTGATTCATTCAGCTCAGTCAGGTCTCCTTTTAAAGACTATGAATGTGTTGTCCTGATGCTGAACACCCCTGTCTAATTTCAATATGCACCAGGAATGCACACACACACACACACACACAACATCTCTCACGAACAGCTTTTCTTCTTTCACTGTAACTCACTTGCAAAAAAAAGTGTGCATGTGCTGATTACATGAACACAGACACACACTCATCCCGCCTCAGCCCCATGTACTCATTACCCAACAGGAACTGAAGATCTGGGAACAGGTCCAGGTCTCTCTCCCTCTCTGTCGATTTGTCAGGCCTGCTCTCCTCCTCCAATCTGTGTGATTTTCTTAATATGGCCGAGAGAGGAGTGAAAAGAGAGAGAGAGAGAGAGAGAAAGCTGGACGCTGGAGTAGAGTTACCGAAGTAGCTAAAATGTCTGGCGGTTTGTCTATCTTCAGCCCTCACCTCGCTGTCCAAACTAGACTTAATTCAAAGTGTTTGTTTAATCTGCACAGTGCACATGGGTGGAGTTTGCCACTTAGGACTGCACAGGGATCGCCAGAAGGTTTAGATAATTGCAAGTTTTATTTACGTTGACAACTAACCTCCAACTACTGTGTCTGTTCTGATGATTTAAAGCCCCTCAATGGAGGTTACCGGATGAATGCTTTATTTTTTGCATTAAACGGTATTGAAGTGTGAGCAGTGTCATGCACATCACAAGACACAAAATTAAAGGTACCCTGTGCAGTTTTATTTTAAACTAAACAGTTTGGATCTTTGAGGCCTAACAAATGTGTTGCATGCATTTCCTTCCTCATAAATCATTTGCACAAATGTGTTTTTTTGGAATATTTTAAAGGTGACCTGTGGAGCTTGGCGCTGTGAAACAATGTTTTTACGAGCGGGTCCTCATTTTGTTTGTAATCTGTAAGTGCACAAGGAATCAGATGCAAAGTGATTCTCACTCTGCTGACAGATTCACAGCGTTCCTCTGATTAACAGTTGGTGGCGGTAACATGCGAACAAATGTAAACATAACAGGCAGTGAAGAAGAAGACTGCAAGAAAGTAAACATGGATGTAAACAATGCAACTTTCAGGCAAAAAAAAAATTAATTGATCTTGTTTGTTAGAACAACGTTTGTTTGTTCGGTCCGCTGCACAAATCCAAGTCCTGCATCGTTTAGCTCAGTTGTTTACGTGTTTGTAGTCTTCTTCCTTCCTGCTTTTGCTGGTATTTTGCTAAATTTCTTGATTCGTGCACGTGCATCCTCGTGCACACAGTATAAACAAAACAGGACCTGCTTTTGAAAACTTTTGTCCACAGTGCTGCTCGAGTCAAAGACCCTCAGAAATGAAACAACGTCTATTTTTAAGCTGCTCACAGACTGCAGCCTTGATGTGGACACGATCTCTGAGCAGCTCAACCAAGAGCAATATTTCTTTTTTGGTCTCATTTGAAAACAATAATGAATTTATCTCTTCTATATCATCACTTCATCACTTCTACTAGTAGGAAGTGTTCATTACATACTTTTGTTTTGAAAAGACAGTTTGAGATTCAGCCTGTGTCCAACCTGACTGTCTTGAAATTTCTTTGGCTCAGATTGATTAGACTTTTCTCACAATATGCACCAAAAAAGTGCATAGGTTTGTGTGTGTGTGTATGTGTGTGTGCAGTTTAGACCAGGTGAAGTCACATTTTTGTTTTCTGTTTGGTCACCTTGCCTTCAGCTCTGACCAGCTGGTTTGACTATGGCTGGCACACACACACATATGCCTACACAGTATATTTACACATATGTTGTGCATGTGAGTCTATCAGTGATCTCATCTCCAGGCTGGTTAGAGAAACAGACTTCCACATAACATTTATCCTGATTAGCTCTCAGTCTGTGTAGTGTAGAAACACAGAAAGAAAACAGACACACTTTCCACCAGACAAACACACACACTCATGTACATGCAGAGGGTTTTCCCAGAAGGAAACCCCTGCAAGAGATATTAACACATTTTCCATGACACACAGCACACACATATGCAGGACACTAAACCACACACACAATCACTGTACTCACATGCACGTTCACCGACACACACACAATACACTTGCAAACATCTCATGTGTGTGACTCATCCTGCGGCAGTCTGCTGCTCGGTGAGTCAGTGTGATCACTCTGCTGGGCCCTGACTGTGTTTTATAGCTTCAGATCCTCACAGTGCAGTTTACTGTGCTCCTGGTGGAGTTGATACCACATATTAAGTGCGTTGAAGGAGTCTGTGTGCAGCTTTTTAAGTGCTGGTTTGTGCTGTAATGACAATGAGCTTTTGTTCCGTAGCAGTGTGGCTGCCATGTTTGCTGTCTTGTTGCTCGTGCAGGAGATTGTATAGAGGTTTTACTGACTGTTCCTATAGACGCCCGGGAGGTTTACACATGTTAGATGACGTGTTGATCCCTCATCAGGCCCACAGTGGGAATAATCAGATGAGCACTCTCAGTAAGTGGTGTTTCATAGAGCTGCTGCTTCTTCTCATTGAAAGGAGCCAGTTGAGGTGGTTCAACATCTGGTCTTGTTCCGGCAGATCCACCCTCCTCTTTACCTGCAGCCACACACGCACCCAACATTTTCTACCTGAAGGCCTCTCCTTTCGAGTCATTAAAGCTCAAGTTAGTATGAACCATGAATGTGTAGCTTCAACATGGCAGAGCAAACTAACTTCTATCACCTAACAGCTTCAGAATATTAAAAGCCAGAGACCTTTAGGAACCACTTTCTAATGAGTCACTTTTTATAAAGGTTTTTTAAGTGTTTTTTTGCTGTAAATAGTCCGATCAGGAGTCATTAATAAGAAGGACTTTGGTTGACAAGGTTTTGTAAAATTGTTGTGGCAGGTTAGGGTTGGTGGTAATTATAAACACTGAGGTTTTTTACTGTCTAATAAGCTATCAAATCTGAGGATATAAATGTTAGCAAGTCATTAATAAAACTAAATTTATTTAAGGGATTTTTCACAACATTATTGTTCCTATTAGAGGGTTATAATGTACATTTGAAGCATTACTGGAGAAACCATCAATGCATCTGATATAACTTACAAATCTCATGTAAAGTTGCCTTTTTAGAAACTGATACCAATCTTTGATCAAGTTCAGAGTCACATGTCGGCTCACTGTCACCTCATCTCGATCACATGGACGTCGCGGATCATCCCTCAGCTCTGTTTTATTCCTGCTCTGTTTCTGTGTAACTGATTTGTCCGCCTCATAAAAGCCACTCCATATTTCACATGTCTAAATATGGACTCCATTCCATTTAATGAGTAACATTTTTCCATTTTTACTCCACTTTGTCATATGGGAGCCACTTTTATGTGCATGTGTGAGCGCCTTTGAGTTGCAGTCGGACGAGGGGATGAAAGGAGAAGGAATGAGAGACATATTTGTTTAATTACTTGCGAGATGGGATTTAATGTGCTGTTTACGGGTCTAATCTAAGTGCTCAGGCCTTATGTGTGTGTGCGGCCCTTAATGACTGTGAGTGTGTGCATTTTGTCAGTATCAGCTTGTGTTTAAGTTTAGCTCAGTCATATGTATGTGTGTGTGCGTGTGAAGGAGACCACGAGGAGCATTTTAAAGTCTCCTCCATCACTCCCAGTTAAACAATTTACCACTTTGGCTCTCGGCTGGCGAACAGAGAGCAGCTTTGTTATGACGCTGTCATGTGGACCGGACTCCCTGATTTTTGACTACTTTCTTTCTTTCTGTCATTTTCTTTGACCTTTTACATCCATCTCTGTCCATTAGAACATGCTCAGTCTCCAGTATTTGCCTCTATTAAAGCACATGTCTCTTCTTCTATCACTCTGTGGTCCCTTCTTTGACACTGAAAGTTAAAACAAGTGAGCAGAGATGAGTATGGATCAAATAATTTAATTATAATATTGTGAGTGTTTAATTTATAAAATACTGTCACTTCTTTCTATACAAAGTTCATATTTCTCACTTTTATCAATATTTCACATCTAATTTTAAATCCATTGTACTCTAATACATTTTGTTTTTTTTTTAAAATGGGGAACTTTTTGCTGATCTATCAGATTTATTCACATTTATTCACATATTTCCTTCCTTTTTTGCCCTGAAGGTGCCTTTAAATCGAGCCCTACATCTTAATTCATACTGTTTTTGTGTCAGCAATAATAAGAGTCTTTCTCTTGTGAAAACTTTGATAGAGAGAGAAACCACCTGGATCCATGTGGGTCCCTGTTTTTCGCTCTTTAGTTTTCCATAATTGTATCACATACTTTTATGTGGGATCTCTTCTCTCTGCCATTATCATGTGTTTAGTTCTTGGCTATCAGCTTTCAATCGCCACCACAAAAGTCCTTCAGCTTGACTTTTATCACATCCTGAATGAAATCAGATCAGACATTCACGTTGTCTCGGTCTCATCTCGTGCTTGCTTTCCACGCATCATAAAAACAGTGGAGGCGCTCATATTTCTCGGTGCTTACCAGCCGACGATAAGACATCAGAGACCGTACAGAGGCAGATGAATGATAAATCACTCAAGAGCAGACTTGCTTGTGTTTACTTACTATGTTGATGCACTCATGTGAAATGATCAATCCATCCATTACATGCTAGTCAGTGTTTAATTCACAGTCTAAGCATCCTTTCCATAAAAATGGGAAATATTACGAGGCCACAGTGTATTTTTATTTTGCATTCAGGCGGTGATTAGTCACTGCTAAATAAATCATATGAACCGTAACAGGAAGAAATTCCTCTGATAGTAAACAAAGACTGGTTGTTGGAAGTTACAGATATATGGAAGTAATGCTTTTTAATGTTGTTTAATGCTCTTTTATTATATTTATAAGCAGTATATAAACACTAAATGAATGCTTTAGAGCACAATATCCTGTAATGTAGCTGTAAGTAGACATAAGTACATTTGTAAGTGTTTATTTATGTATTTGTCCACTATAATAACTTCTCCTGACACTGATGTAGTAAAACAATATAGGAAAAAGATGCAGAATCTGAAGGAGAACCAAAAACTGGTTTTATTGAAGTTTTTATTGTTTTTGTTCACTTCACTGTTTGTGAAGTGAAGTGATAATGTGTATTAAAAAATGAACACGCAACAAATTAATTGAAATGACCCTTTCCTAAAGGATATTAACCCCCTTTCAGGGTTAATATTTTCTCTTTCTCAATCTGTAATTTCAACATGCAGCAGGTGAAGTGTTGGATGATGTACATATTCATGACCTTGCAGCTACTTGAGGTTCAATAAGCGCTGAAGAGTAACGGCTGCCTCGAGCAGCAGCTTCATCACTCACAGTTTACTTTCTTAAACACACTTCCACCCATGAACATGAATCATAAAAGGCAGCAAGCCCAAAGCTGTAGATTTTTAAACATTTTTTTTTTCACTTTCAAGTATAAAAAACTTCCTTGTGTTGTTTGCAGAACTTTGACTTTGTGATGTATGAACTTTAACATATATCACCGCTTACAGACAATTTAATTTAAAAAGTGTTCATCATATTCCTCAGCACCACAGAGAGACAAACTAAAGAGGCTTTCAGCAGCATGTATGTGCTCCATGATTCACCATCACGTCTGATAAAGGCAACAGGTGATGTAAGGTACCGTCTTCACATATGTATTATAAAGTCAGTGAACGCTGTGCAGCTGCAGGAATTCACGACATTATAATGTTTATTTGTTCTGCTTTATCTGTCTTCCGCTCAATTACATGAAAACGTGCATGCATGTGCGTGCGTGTGTGTGTTTACCCCCGCAAATAAGCCTCTGGTGATGTAACTTCAATAAGCTGCATACAGATGATGTCACTGACCGACTGGACGAGCTCACAACCACAATGGCAAACATCTGGCTCTTATTAATACTCACTGATTCACACACTTAACACACACACACACACAGATAGGGCGTTATGGCCTGCCTGCCTCCTTGTAGAAAAATGAATCAGGGTTAAAGGTAAAAGTTGGTGACAGCAAGTTTTATAGTGTTTTTCTTTCTCTTCCTCTTTCTTCTGTCACTCTGCTAAACTTTCTCTCCCTGCCTCCTTTCTTCTTTCTTTTATCACACAAAGAGCTACGGGTACTCGCTCTGTGCTTTGAGGAGATATTTACTTTCTTGTTGAGAGTCAGATACCACTCTCACGTATTTGTGCTAAGTATGAAGCTTCAGAAGGAAACAGCCGGCCTCTGTTCAAAAGTAAAAACCAGTGAATACTATATAAAGAAAGTTGAGGAATGACTCAGTAGTCTTCTCCTCTTAAGAAGACAGGAAACATCAGCACAGACGCTGTTGCCTTTTAATAACATCACCTGTCTTCCTACTTCGCTCTCATCATAGTTACGACTGCAGAGGTTTAAAAAATTGTGCTCTTTGTGGATTATTTCTAATCTGGTCTCCTGGCTGACATGTTGACTTTCTTGAATTTCTCTGAGTTGTCTGTGAAGCTTTTCCGTCACACAGGTCACAGTAAATCCTGAGTTTGAAGAAACTTAACTGGACTTGCTTGAGGTTTCTTGAAGCTGTTTCACCAAAACTCATGGATGTTTGAAGACTTAGACTTAGTTTCAGGATTATAACAGCCTGAAAAAGCAGCTTTTTCAACATATGAGCTTTGTTGTCATGAGAGGATTGACACTACTCCTAAAATAACTATAACTCGTACCAGAACTTTTTTCTGAGGAGTCAACAAGAAAGCTGTTTTCCTTTGAGGTTAATCTCTTTCCGCACACATTAAAAGTCTTTTAGAAATATTATTCGAATGCCTTGTTCAGCCTGTAATCTCTCTTTATTCTCTCTCTCTCTCTTACACTCTCACTTTAACCTCCTTCCCTCCCTCCATCCTCCCACCAGACTGATGAACTGTAAGTAGAGGGCACAGCAGAGGCCGAACATTCCTGTTTTCTGAGCCAGCCAATGCTCAGCTGGAGAGCACACACACACACACACACACACACCCCTCCCACCCCCATGTTGAGTCAGAGAGTCTCTGTCAGAGTCTGACAGAGAGAAAAAGGCTCCCCATGTTCGCCAGTCTGTCTGAACAATAACAGATTTTTCCTAACAGGAAAAGAGAGGACAGAGGGTGAGGAGAGATGAGGGGACCCACCTCTGTGTGTGTGTGTGAGAGAGAGAGAGAGAGAGAGAGAGAGAGTGAGCAAGGCTGAAGAGCACCTAACCACACACACTCCCTGGGTTAAATAAAACAAAGATGGGGGAGGAGGGGGGACGATCACATCATACCTTTAAAATCCTGAAGGCGCGGTCATGACGTCACCTATGTACAAAAAAAAAAGAAAGAGGAGGCAGAAAGTAAAAGAGAGAGAGAGAGAGAGAGAGAGAGAGACACCCCCCAGCACGTCTCCTGCTTTACCCGTTTACCAATTAAGGCTCTCACGGCGGAAGGCAGAGAGAGAGAGAGAGGAGCCGCAGAGGTAGAAAAGAGCAAAACAGCGGAGGGACTATCTCTTTCCTCCCTTTGCGCCACCAGTACAGCCAACACACCCAAAAATACACCCCCACCAGGGACGGACTGCGCGTGGGGAGGGAGGTCCGGGACCTCGCTGCAGCACTCTCACACACACACCCACACACACACACACACACACACACACGTACAAACACACCCTGCGTGGCCACAGTGACTCCAGGCTGCTGCGCTTGCACTGACCGAGCGGAGCGGAGCGGACGGACCCCGGACACACACACACACACTCACACACACACCTTTGGAGACCACCGGCTGCTGCACTCAGGTAAGTGTCATCCTGTTGGAGTGAGTGTGAGAGATGCTGCTCGTGTGTGTGTGGGACATTTTCTCTCTTTCACGCGGAGAAGTTGAGTCGTTGCGCTCCGGTTTTACGCGCGGTGGGTGCGCGTAAAACGTTTTCTGTCATGTTTGATGGTGTGTGACAGCTCCGTGAGTGTGTTTGGACCGGCTGACTGAGATCAGCCGTGCTGGGTGCTGGAGGAGAAAGTACCGGAGGGTCTGCCGCTCTCAGCGGGGGGTGGGAGGGCACATTTCGGTGACGGTGGTGGTGATGTAAACGTGGATGTATGGAGCTCATCCATCGGTCTCACTTCACACACACACACACACGCACGCGCGTTTGTTTATGGGCTGGGGCGCACGAGCACGCTGCCCCGCGCGCGCCGCAGCTCAGCGGACTGAAGCATCTCTCCGGTGAAACAATTAGGGGCTCCACACCAAATAAGGTAATGCACGGACACCGAGTTCACCAGAGGCTTTACCGGGGGGCCGAGCGGTGGCCGCGTGCGCCCCCCGCCGCCGGGAGCGGGCCTCACAACAGGCGGGACAGCCGGTCCGTGATCAGGGGGATTAAACCTGTAAATCGTATATAAAACATCCTCAGAGGACAGAGACCGGTACTGTTATCGCTCCTCTGGATGTGGACTTTGATTCTCTCACATCCTCACAAATATCTGAGTTTCATCATTCCACATGTTTCTGAGCTGGTTTAATATTCACTTGTTGCCCCTCACTCGGAAATTATTTTTGCACATTTGAACAAAGATAGAAAACTTTTCCATGTGTCAGACTCAGTGATGGAGATGTGATATAATGATGAGCTATAACGATGGTCTACATGCACAAAAGCACTCAAATATGGTGGAAATATAAAGATTTAGAAGAAAATAACATGTAATCATTAATATTATACTGAATTTCTTACATGTAACACAACTTTTTAATGCACATGTTTCTCATTTGTTTATAATAATTGGTAAATCCCACACATTTGAGATGTTTGGTTGGGGTGTGTGAGCGTTATCATTTATCTGATTGATACATTATCAGAGGATTTCAACATTTTTTAAATATTTATCCCCCAAAAACTCATAATTCATGCAGTCGAGGGCGTTGAGCCTCTTCCGAAGGTTTGTGCATAATGAAAAGATATAATCGTGTTCATGTGACTGAACCCATCATTTTATCAGGTGAATCTTATAAGTTGAGTTTTCATGAACATGGTAAAACGGTAAAACTCTCTCAAGTAGAAGTAGTGATGATAATCTGCCGCCTCATCGCTCTTCACCTGTTTCTCCTCCTTTAAATTTATTTGGTGACGAGACCTTAAAGGTGGTGTGTGTTTCTTTTATCGTCAAAGTAGTGTGTCTTCAGCCTTTTCTGGCAGGTGATTTCACACTGAGGTCATTACATCAATGTACAGCCTTCATCTAAAACACAGTTCAGAGGAATGTGTGTTTTTAGATTTGGATGTTTTATGACTCATGCTGAAAGTTTGGTGCCTTACTTCAGCGTCTTGGTTACAAAACACCTTGAAGATGAAGAGATGGCACGAGAGAAAAGGAAGAGGGCACTGGCACAGAAAGTGTGACAGCACGTCGACCAAAGGTGTCCTTATTTGACACGTTTCAGTCTACTTTCACCCAGCAAGTGTTACCAAAACACACACACGCCCACAGGACATTAAGGGGAAAGCCATAACTTTGCTGCAATCTGTGCATCTGACTTGCTCTCTCTCCTCTCCGCCGTCTAAGTCGTGTGGTTAAGTGGCTTTGCATGCAACGTTCATCTGACTTCCTTTGCACGATGAGCTGTTGGCATTGCAGGCTGGTACTGTGAAAACAGTCTGTATCAGTGGGAGGTGAGTCCACCAAACCCACATTCATCTTAATAATCAACATTATAATGAATCTAATCTGTCTAATTTAATATCTAAAATACAGCACGGCCTCTCAGTGTTCTTAATATTCATACTTATCTGATCATAATGTTGCATCAAATTGGGTTTATTCTTTAAAATAAGCTCTTCATCCTTCAAGCTGAATTTATTTTCTCATCACATTCATACCGGACACAGAAATACTGAAGTGTTTTAACGTTGCGCTCCCTCCTTTGAGTGTCTTTTTATTGTGTTGCTGCAGGAAATGAGGTTTATATTGTTGTGCTGGTTGTGAGCTCTGGATAAAGGTCTTACCTGTGTGCTGGATGTGACAAAATGATTTAGGATTGAGGTCTGTGACTCAGCTCCACTGTTGGACAAAACAACACCTTGGTCACCATTTAAGTTTTTTTTTCTCTTATAAAGCCACTCATGTTCTTGCACCATCTTATGATTTGATTAAATGTACCTGTTTATAACCTAAGGCGAATGAATGGCAACTTACCTGGCTGTACTTTAATCAAAACTTGTAGGATCACATATTTCCAGTCAGACACACAAGGTTTTTAAAAAGCTCTACTTATAAATCTTATCTGAAAACTTACTTTTATACCTTCCAACATATTCAGATTCTTTTCCTAAGAAAAAAAGTTTAAATACTACAGTCTAAACTCCTCTACAAGTTAAAGTCCTGTATTAAAAATGTTCCTGTAGTAAAGTTACTAATGTTTAATTGTCAAAATGTACTCAAAAGTAAAAGTATTCATTATCTTGAATGTAGTACTTCATGTTGTGATATGTCCATATTCTAGGAACATTATACACTACAGGATAGTTTAATAGTAAAGCACCATAATATAGGCAGAAAATTAAAAATATTATAAGCTCCTAATATGTTTTTCATGTAAAAAATTATTAGAGTAAAAAGTACAATACTTTACTTTTTTACTGTCATACATCATAACAGTTAATATACAGCCGCCATGTACAGTATAAAACAAACTTAGACACATCAGCCATCATTTGATGAAGATATTTGAAAATAATAAATTAATGCAAAATAAGTATTTAATTAAAAAAATAGTCTCGAATGAGTCCAGATTACAGATAAAGGTGAGAAAAGTGTGAGATAAAGGAGAAGTGGATAAATTCAGAAAGGTAAATGTGCCAGACGGTCATGAAAGGAGCCCAAAACAGTCAGACAGATGAGAAAACTGAAGATGTAGTACCATGAAATCATCACTAGATGGAGGCAGACAACAAGTCAGAGCGATCAGTCTGATCTGGAGGCCCTGAGACATTTTAATGTGTCTTGGTCAGCTCTCCCTGTCCCCGCCCCGTGTTTTGTCTCCTGTTTATTTGTCAAATTCCACTGAAACAATAGGCCGCTACGCAGCAAATATTCCCCCCAGTTTTCTCAGCTCTCACTTATTTCCAGGCAACACCTTATTGTTCACTGAGTCCAGAATGAACTGAACTCCAACACATTTCTGATTCAGCGTGTCCTCTTCTGTGCCCCACTTCTGCTTTTCAGTAAACTCTGTGAATCCAACTCCCTTTGACACAATCAGCACCCACTGTCGTCACACGTTTTATATTTTAATTATGGCCCCAGACAGTAAACGACTTCATGTGTAAGATTGTGAAATAGAGCAAATAACGCACCTACAGGGAGCAGAGCTGAATTCCTTAAAATGATCCAGATCTATTGTTCTATTGTTTTAAATGGCCCAGCGAACGTAAAAGCATGCTGGTGCCAGATTGTGTGTGTGTGTGTGTTACATTAATAGGGCTCTTTTATTGGGGTGTTATTAAGGCTGGGGGCTCCGGGGTTGTTCTGGGGGTGAGGGGCATTCTTCAGATTCTCCCTTGACCAGACACACTCACACACACACACACACACACAAAGGCAAAGCAGTCTTGATGGCTCCTGGCACTGAGCTCCTTATTTAGTCAAAAAAGCTGCAGAGTCACATCTCTGCTCCGTCTTTACAGCCACTGCTGCTCTGGTCTGTTACTCACAGAAAGCAAATAAATCAAAACATATGAACTGTGTGTGTGTGTGTGTTGTTGAGATTTGATCAAATAAGTTATATATTAAAGGGGCACTGCAGAGATTTAGTATTGTGCTTTCACGAAGTTATGAGACTTGAAAATAAGCAGCTATCCAAGCAGGAGGGATATCCAAGTGATTTCAGCTTAAAAAAACACTTCCCATAATGCAACTCACCTGTCACCCTCTAATCCTGTTAAATGCTCTCATCTTTCAAACTCAGTGGCTCCAACTGATAAGAGATTTTCTGTCAGAAATTGCAGATAAAGTTGATAGAAAGCAGTTGGACATGCGTGCAAGTTGGAAATATTTCAACTTGAGTGAAAATTCACACTTGATACCAGGTGAAAGAGACTTTCAGACATTAAAGATGTCTGTCCAGAGCCACAGAAGAAATTTTACAACTCTTTAACTCTTTGAAAACCGAAATGATGGGATTATAATATTTGTCACCTCTTTATCTCCTTTCTGCACTGTGACTGTCACTAATGCAGTGAGAAGAGATTCAATTCGACACAAAACTACCCTCACACAGCTTTGAGTAAAAATACAAATGAACTCTTTAAGAAACTGCCAGCCTCTATAAAACAATCTGCCGTTAGTGATTCCTACAGTTGGTACTCGCTGTGTGATCTCTTCCTGTTGGTTCAGGGCAGTGAAGACAACCAGAGGAGGTGGCTGTCTAGACGTTTGAGTGTCTGACTGATCTGCACTGTAACCTCTTTAAAGATAAGACGTCACACCGGCACACACACACAGAAGGAAAGTGGAAGAAAGCTGCATGCAGATACACACAATCAGACCTCTGTGACCTTATGAGGAGCCACTGAAGCTCATATCCCTCTGGATATCTCAAATATTTACTTCACTGCCTCCTGGGACCCCCGAACATGAACATTAGATGAGCTCATAGACTCACAGTGACCCTGAACGTGGGCCCTTTGTGTCACTTTGTCTCTGCAGCATCACTGTGACATTATGGGATGGAGGAAGAGGAGGAGGAGGAGGGATGGGATGGTCACCAAATAATCAGGGCTGAGAGCGAGGGAGGGTCTCGTGTTGGAAAGTAATGTTGACCAAGTCCCTTATCTGAGACAATCCTAAAACACACTTTAACTCCTGAGGTCAGTCAGAAGAAGAAGAAGGAGAAGCTCGGTTTTTTCTCTGTTTAGCATTCAAGGTTGCGTCTGCACTGTCATGTTATTTATTGGAAAATGTGTCTTGGATTATGCTGAATGTTGTCTCTCCCTCACAGCTGTAGTTAGTCCTAAATTAATGGCTGCCATCTTTTATGACTGGGTTCAAATGTGAGCTGGTTTATTCTTGAACTGGGATCTTGGACTGCTGCTGTGATGGTGGAGAGCAGATCAGTCGTGCCATCATCCAAAATGACTCCCTTTTTCTGCCATAACCGCCTACTTTCTTTGTAAAAATCTCTTCCTCCGGGCTATAAGTCACTCTCATGCTCACTCTTTTCTTTCTTTCTCTTTCCTCTCAAACGCAGACGAGCCTCAGAGAGAGTCGGAGAGAGAGAAAAGAGAAAAGAGGGAGCGGCCACGAGAAGTTCAGCAGACTCCACCCAGAAAGAGAGCCAGCGAACCGAGAGACAGCCGAGACCATAAAAATGAGTGGTTCACACCCCCGGCTCCACCAGAGCGCCGCGCCCGCTCCCAACGCTCTCTCCACGGACAAGGACGCAGAAATGCCCGCCACGGAGAAGGACCTGGCCGAGGACGCGCCGTGGAAGAAGATCCAGCAGAACACCTTCACCCGGTGGTGCAACGAGCACCTGAAATGCGTCAACAAGCGGATCGGCAACCTGCAGACGGACCTGAGCGACGGGCTGCGGCTCATCGGGCTCCTGGAGGTCCTGTCCCAGAAGAAGATGTTCAGAAAGTACAACCAGAGGCCCACCTTCCGCCAGATGCAGCTGGAGAACGTGTCGGTGGCTCTGGAGTTCCTGGACAAGGAGAACATCAAGCTGGTGTCCATAGGTGAGTGAGAGGTGGATCAGTGCGCACAGAGAAATGAATGAGTGAGCGCCAAGGCGTGCGCTTTGGTTTGGCGACGGGTCTCCATCAGGTGACCTCTCCTGTCCTGTCCCCTGCTCTGCTGTGTGTGTGTGTGTGTGTGTGTGCATGTGTGTTTGAATGATCCTGGAGAAATAAACTTGAGCTGTGATGAGACACAGTGTAGTGCATAAAGTGTAAAGTTGAACCTCTTGTTCCCTTTTGGAGAGTCTCTGGTCCCTTTGTAAAGAAGGAGCCACACTTTGGTCCTCTTTGCTCTGTTAAATAAAGCTGCCGGTGCTGGCAACATGAGCCGGTGTGTTTTCAGAGAGGCAGCAGGCGTCTCCCTGCTGTTCAGAGCTTTTTGTCTCCGGCTATCCACATTTGATGCGGGTTGTTTTGGGGGAGGAGGGGGTCTGACTGTGCAGAGGGGCCCCCAGGCTTTGTGTGTTTCCCCCCGCCGCCTGAGCTGGACTGGGCCGGTCCGAGCCAAACTCTGTGGGCCGGGGTGTATTTTGGGCCTAGTGGGACAAGAGAGCTGATCCTGCAGAGAGAGAGAGAGAGGGAGACACACACACACAGGGCTATTGTGTGTCGTGCGGTGGGCTGGGGCTGGGTCTCCGCTGCATTAGACAGGACTTGGCTCACGCTTGGTGACATAAAACTGGGTTTAACAGGCTTTGCCTGCATGCAGCTGCTTGTCTGCTCACAACACTGCTGATTTTTGCAAATTTAATCCCATTGTTAATTCAATCTCTAGCTCGAGGTGCATAAGAATAAGTAATCTGCTCTGAGACAAAATCATTATCAGCAGAGAGTCTGTGGTGGAGAGCAAAGGAGGGGCTCTGTGAATGAGTGTGTGTTTGAATCAGACATGAGTGAGTCCCTGTCATCCTCTGCAGGGGGGATGACTGGCCCTCTTCATGCTTCCCACACGTTACTGAGGCGATGGCACAGTTGGCACCCCATGCCGAACACTGCAGCACCCCAAACTTCATCCACACAGACAGGAAGAGGTGGAGCTGCTGTGGGCAGATTGCAGTAGAGATTGTGTTTATGAAATGTGTACTATGTGATACCATCTATGCACCCTGAGTTGTAAGAATCCAGTTTTCTTTTCAGTATTAAAGTTTCATTTTTGGGACTAAAGCAGACTCCTCCTTGCTCCTTCTCCTCTGATGTGGGTGCCAGCTGATTGTGTGTATGATTACTTTGCTTTGCTGGTATTCAGGGCACAGTACCAGGCACCACCTTCACAGTCAGCACCTGTCTGTCTGTCTGTCTGTCTGTTCCTCCAGCTGACTCACCCTCATCCTAGCTGTTCCCCTTGAGTCACTTAATCTGAAGATGAGAGAGGAGCTCGTTCTTCTCTTTTACTTCCTCCTTTCATTGCAGAAAATGGGCACACCCAGCCAGCAACCCTCACCACAAATTACCAAACTGCCATCACTGCTCAGCGCGATGCACGACGGCGGTCCCTCCCTCTCTCTTTCCTCCGAAACTTTTGCTGTCTTTCTGATTTCTTTCCCCAGTTTACTTTATTTTCACAGCAGATTTTGCCCTTTAAGTCATTTTCCTAATGAATGACTTTTTAGTTGTTTTTTTTCTGTTGGATCCTGACGTCCACACCTCTTTCATTTCTCTCTTTACTTAGCTAAAAATGGACAAGCACTGATACGCAACAGCACCCAGTGTCATCATAATTTACTTAAGAGAGGCCAGTGATGGGCTCCACCCAAGAAGCAAACAATGCCACAGTAGTGGAAATGTGGAACTGGACTAGAGCTGCATAAAAAAAGACATGAATCAATAATACATTAATCATTTATACCACTGTCTGGTAGGAGTGAAATGCAGACAGCCATAAATCCATCCATCCAGGCAAAAAGCACATTTGAAAAGCTCACACGCAAAAAAATGGATGTTTAGTATTTGTGCTTGATAAATAACTTGAAGCAAAAGTTAAATGTTTTGGGAAACTCCCTTATTTGCAGAGGTTAGATGAGAAAATGAGCACTCTCGTATGTGTACATATGAAACTGTAACCTGCAGATAGTTAGCTTAGCATAAAGACTGTAAACGGGATGGGAAACAGCTAGCCTGGCTCCGTCTGAAGGTAAAATAAAATCCACCCAAAGCTCACTGATTACTATTTTGCATATCGTTTGTTTAATCTGCACAAAAACCAAAGTCTGAAGACAATAAGTTGTTGATTCACAAGCAGTTATGTGCCAGGCTCTGTGATCTCCTGGAAATTACTGCACCGCACCAAGAAATAGTCCCCCACATACTCTCAGTACAACCACAACCTGTCTTTTTACACTTTGGTTTTTGTACAGATTAAACAAAGGAGATCTAATATGTTAATTGGTGAGCTGCAGAGGTGCTGTGAGGAGAATTTAATCAACTTTGTACAGACACAAGCTAACAGTTTCCCTCTGTTTCCAGTCTTTATGCTAAGCTAAGCTAACTCCCGCCTGGTTGTATCTTCATATTTAGTGCACAGATGTGTAAATGGCATTAAAAAAATAATTATTTTAAAGGATTCATTGATAGTCATAATAGCTGGACATTCTGTTGATTGACTAATTGATTAATTGACTCATTTCAGCAATGAGCTTGAATATAAAGCTGCTGTAGGCCTGAGGACATAACAGGCCAGGAAACACTACAGACTCTTGTTTTCTGTGCCCTCGGACGTGTCATCACTGAGGTGAGACTCATTACATGAAGTGCACCCACTGTTTTACCACGTTGTGTCTCTCTGCTGCAACAGTTAACAAACTCAGCTCGACTCTGCACTTTACTGTTCACTGTAATGAGGTTTCAGCCCAACAGGTAATCTCTCTCTCTGCAGTTTTGACAAAAGCCCACATGATCTGGCACTGGCAGCAGACACATGATTACTGCTAAATCCAGCGGAGAGCTCACATGCGTTCAGTCAGCATCACTGTAAAGAGTGGCAAGGCTGCCATCTAGCAGGCAGTGGAGTGAATGAGAGAGACGCTGACTGTAGCTCTGATCAGACAGGCTCAGGCTCTCTGTAAACTCTCCATGTGACGTGCACAGGTCTGTATATTTAGTCTGCTGTGATTGTAGGATTTTCTTTACATCTGTCGAATCTTTAAATCTTCAGCTCTGTGAAGACATTCCTGTTGTGCATGTGAAGAGACGACATCTGTGCATATTTCCACTGTGCTCATCACAACCATGTTTGAACAAGCTCGATCATTTCACTTGGCATCATCCTGCTGGTGTGTGTGTGTGTATGTGTGTTTGATAAAGCTTTAACAGACACCAGCCATTAAGCAGATTAAGACTCGGTGACTGTTTTATTAATTGAATAATGTGCTCTCTGTGCAGACGTTCAGTCTTTGTCAGCAGCATCTTCAGCTCAGCGGCCCAGCCCTGATCTTTAAAAACCCTTCAACACACCACCTTCATCATTCATGTACTTGACTGAACCTGTGTGGAGTTTGTGGAAACAGTAAGAAGGCAGCGACTGTGCCAAACTCTTCCCGACATCCATACAGGCAGGAGCGGTGGTGTAACTCTGTACCCGGCTGCTCCCCGGTCTTTGCCTGGGAGCAGAGGCGTGCAGGTTGAGACAGACGCCTTTATGGCAACAACCAGGTTGTCTCCTCGGGTCAAACTGTTACATAACAAAGGAACATGTTCGCTATTTCTGATACACGAAGCAGAGAAACATGCTTATAGCACAAGAGACACGCCCCATCTGAGTTGGTTTAAAGTGAGCCCGTGCAACTTTAGAGAGAAAATAAAATAATGTTTCTCTGACATTTCAGAAACTGCTGAGTCAGTTTGCTTATGTTATAACTTTTCTGTACTTTTCAATGCTTTATATTTTTGTGAATGGGACAGATGATCAATCCAAGGCAATAAACACACCATCTTTATTGGAATGTTCACATGTTAAAAAGTAGTGTTGCAGTAGAACAAGCTAAGAAGAGGCATAAAGTCAGTAACAGAAGAAACTACTCTGAAGGTTTGCCGACATTTTAGCCGTCATTAATTCGTCATACCAGACAAAGTTATGCTGAATATAATCTAATGAACAAACGTGTTTTATTTCTGATTGATGAGGAGTAATTTAAAGTGTTATCCAGTAAAGAATGGTCTGCCAGGTGTGCTGGCACAGCAGGATCAAACTGGTCTCTCAGTTAAGAGAAATTGTTGTCTCAGCTGTTAATAATTCCTGAGAAATTCCTCGAATACATATTTTCCTTTTTTTTCCCCTCCGTACAGTGAGAGTTCGTCTGCAGGCTAACTTGTGTGTTGAAATGGTGATGTAGTGTGTCGGATGGAGTGGCTGGTGTCTGTGTAGGTGGGAATGACTCTGATTCACAATGACTGTGTTTACCTGCACTAGCTTACCTTACATTGTTAGGTTTGGACAGCGAGACAGAGCAGACCACATGGGTGTGTCTGACTTCTCTCTCTGGTGGACGTCATCTGCACACAAACTTTTAATTGTACGTGTCTATATTTATTTTCAAATCTTGTAAATTAACTATTGCTGTAAAGCACCAGTTCAATAATTTACAATGCTGCCCACAATGACTGAATAAAACCAGGGATATTTTGGAGACACAATGTGGTATAAGTTGCAAAATCTCTCATAAATCACTCACACACATTGTGTATATCATCATATCAACAAACCTCATTTGTGAACAAGCCATAATTAAAGCTGCTAAAATCAATATATTCATTGTTATATCTTAACAATGGATCAAGACCCAGACAGAGTTAAAAGGAGAGTGAATATCAGGTCATTAGAAACACAACCTCACAGGAATGCTAATGTTGTCTGCTGGGTGTATAAATAAGTGAGTGTTTGCCGTATCAACTTTATAAGGTAATAATATGTCAGCAATGTGTTTACAGTTTGTTTCTGCTGCCCCCCGGGGGCCCAAAACACCAGTTAATGCAGCTTTAAATCAAATGTCCCCGAGTAATTACAGCAACAATACTAAGACAACTCCCCAGACGCCTACGAGTGCAGCGTGAGTCATCAGATAATGAGGCCGCAGCGTGCAGACCCACCGGGACATCTAAATAGTTTGTATACCAGGAGTCTGATGTTGTACGGCATCAAATGTAATTGGACGTTTTCGAAAACCAGATAAAAGTGAAAGAGTCACTGTGGTGGCGTGGGGCAGAGAGGAACTGGCTAAAGAGCGAGATAACGGCGAGCTCAGCTACCCAGTTTGGTCAAAATGGATCACTTCCTGCCAGCTCATTATCATTAGCATAACTTCCTGCCTGCACAGACGAAAGGGGACTGGTCAAGTGGATACTGGGGATTAGCAGAGTGCACATTCCCATTCAGTACAGTGGTATTCAGGCTATTGCATTACATCAGAGTTGGAAACATGCCCCAACACCCCATGTCTCATGTTCAGACTGAACAAGCAGACATAAAGCAGCATATTCTTTAACCCACTCACACAAATCTGCAGCTGTAGCGTGAGATATTGAAATCAACTGGCTCCCTGCATGTAAACTGCAACAACACCATCTCCTGTAATATTGCAAACATCTTTTTTTTAATATAAATTGTTCAGGATTAAACCATGAAAACTGCACTTGGCGATGTTTGAGTTTTTACTGTGTGCTTTGCTTACTGTCAGTATGTTACAAGAGTTTACCTACAAACAGACACGGCCGGGGTTTCCCAAGCCAGAAACACGTCTGGAAGGGATCTACTTTTCCAGACCTGAATCATTTTTGCCAGGCCAAGAACTATCAATTACTTGGAAACCCAAACTCTGCTCTTATGGTCGATTCGAGTTCTCAGATGTTTCCAGGAAACAAACAGTTGATTAAAGCTGCATGGTATTTATTAAACCTCCTCGTTCATCATTTTATGCGGTGCCCGTGTCCTCCTCTCACCTCTTCAGCCTCGGCCTTAGCCTGTCCCCACTTGCCGTTCCCTCATCTCCTCATGTTTTTCATTTTTCTTTCTTTGACTATCCCCTTCGAACCTCTTTTCTTTTTTCCCTCTCTCAGCCTATCTGCTGTCCTCACTCAAATGAACATATCTCAGCCCATCCTCAGTGGGTGCTGTTGTCAGTGCAGGCTTTAAAAATGTCCCACACAGCACTTTTTCCCTGCCCTTTTTTTTCCTCCTCTTTTCTTTCTTGGCCCTCCACCCCTCTCTGCCTCCCTTCCCCTGCGCCGTCCTCCCTCCTCCCTCTGTCTGTAACCAGAGCCCAGGGAATGGGAGGCTGCCAAGATCCAGTTTGCTTCTGCCCTTTTAAGGCTAAAAAACCAGGAGGAACTTTTTCCAGCGGAGGGAGTGAAGACAGGGAGAGCGGAGGGAGGGAGGATGACTGGAAGCAGTAGAAAGGAAGAGGAGGAAGTGTAGTAGCTCCAGTGTGGCTTGTTGCACTGAGCCAGAGGTGGGAGGGAAGTAAGAGAGAGCTCCAGGTCAATGATTTTCAGATTTTGGATGTTTGAGGCAACAAGCAGAATCTATATCACATTTGTAAAGCAAATGATTTTGATTTTTGTTTTGTTTTTTTTTTTAAGTTTCATGTAGCTGATCTTCAGGCCTCTGCATCAAAACATGTGTGTGATAAGAGCGGTGAGGAATGTCTGACATTTCCTCAGCGTTCGGTCTGACTGAGTTTTGGTCACTTCGACCACTCCCCCTTTTCCAGGCATGTCTTCTTCTTCTTTGTGTGTGTGTGTGTGTGTGTGCATAGGCATCATTGTTCTGCTAAACCTACTGTAGCACACTTTGACTGATCTTAATGTTTGCAAAGTCTGCCAAAAGTAAATCTGTTCAGTATGTACAACATGATGGTCCCACTCACTCAGTGCTGTACATTACACCTAACAGGCCTCAGACAGATGATGTGTGGAGAGTGTTGGATCGTGGTTCATTTGACTACTTCACAGTGAACAAACATTTTGATAATGATCAACTATATTTTTAGAGCATTAAGTAGATATATCAAAGAGAAAAAAAAGTTGGTTCATTGTAAACTTTTGTTCTTCAATTTCAACTTTGGCAAACTCAGACAAACAAATTCATACCACTGAGCAGTCGTCAGCTGTCTTGATGCTGACCTCTGAGAGTCCAAAACATTTGAGCTGAGACATTCAGTTTTATTTAACCTCCTGTGTTGGCGTATCCACAAAAGAGGACTGACTTGCACAGAATTGAGTCAGCAGTGCAAAAACATCTTTTGAGTAAACTTCAAGTCCCAAACTAAGCTCGTTAGCATCGAGAGAGAGGGACGATAACGAGCTTGTTTTTCACCCTCTTCAATAAGTCTTTATTGGACAACATGATGTCCAATCTGAGAGGAACTGTGGTTTACTAGCTACAGTAGTTCACCAACTAGCCCTGGAGGTAGTTTCTACACCACAAAGCTTCTAGAAACACGTGTTTAGCAAAGACACACGGGTGAGTTTTGCTTTCTGGTGGGAGTGGACCTTGACTCTTATCTACACGTGGATAGATCTGGCTCATGGCCTTCCTGTTATTGTTTTCCATACAGTATTGTTTATTTATGAATAAATATCAGGATGCTATGGGCAATAAAAAGGGAAAGGACTCTTCAGACCTGCTGTGCTTCGTGTTTCGTCCTTCGCCTTACAAGATCTCCGGACTAATCTGCTCCAGATGTCCTAGCACAACCTGAATATTGTGCAAAACTCTTCCTCCTGCCGTCCTTCTTCTCTGCGCTTTCCCCCTTTCTCCCCTCTCCTCTCTCTCCCTCCCCCTCTGAGATGCTGGGATCAGGTCAGGCTGTGGGTCAGGGGTTGCAATGATGTCATAGTGATGTCCATGGAGGGGGGGCTGCAGCAACGAGCCAAACAGATGAGTCATGGGAGTTTTTGGGGCAGAAGGAGCATCAACCACAGACACGCACATTCTCCATACGGTAGCTTCTCGACTCTCTCTACACACACACACAAACACACACACTTGTACAGGGGGGGTATGAGTCAGCAGAGGGAGGGGGGAGTCTGCAGCAGTCTGTGTCCGTATATGGGCTCCGTCAGGCCCTGTGTGCTGTGGTCTGCCGGGAATGCTGGCAGATTCCTTGCATGTTTAGTGGCTTTGTGTGTGAGAGGCATGAATCAAAGAACAACACATTCACACACATTAGCAGAAAGTGCGAGTGGATTTATGTCCTAAAGAGACCAGTGAGGAGGGCTGATGCCCAAACCTGAAGAGATGCTCTGTACTGGACAGCTCTGATTATCACTCATCTTTGTTTAGATCCAAAGTTACAGTGTGTTGAATGGGCGACAGCAGTTTTTCACATTTTCTTTTGCTTTTTATAGAAAAATAATCATTCAATTAACTAAAACAAATCAACATTTAAAATAATCAATAGCTGAACACTCTCTGTGGGCTCTCCTGCTTTTGTTCTGGTGATGTTGTGGTCCTGTTTTAATATGCTGTGGTGGCTGACAGGCCGATATGTCCCACCTTAGCTGATCTACATTCCTGCTGCAAGTACCAACCTGCAGCACACACCTTTCCCTCTCTCCTGTCAGTACAAATGACAATTTATCACTGTCGGTTATCTCTGTCTTTAGGCAACATTTATCTCTCTGCTGCTCTGTCTTTCTTTTCAACCACTCTTTTCTGTCTCTTACATGTCTTGTTTCTTGGTTCACTTTTTCCTTTTTCCTCTCATTCCTGAGCGGACTGAGTTGCCCCTCGGTTGCTATAACGATCCGGCTCACTCTCAAAGTTCCCATGGTGATGGGTCATCCAAACAGGCCTTTCGTCTGACCCCGCTCCGTTTTATCATCGTGCCGGGTGTATTTTTCCACTGGGAGCAGCTGACATGTCATGTGTCGCAGCGTTGGCAGCCTGCGAGCACATCTCTCAGCTGGAACGTGAACTCGGTCGCGCAGCCAACTGAGATGTTCCAGTTGTAGCTCTGCATGTCGGCGAGGAACTTTAAAGTCATCTGACGTAAAGCTTGCATGTGTTTGTGTGTGTTGCTTTTTTAATGCCTTCATTCCTGACTGGCTTGCTGCTTTACTTCTCATCTTCATAAAGCATGAAATTCCAACCCCCTTCCCATCTCTGTTTAGACCCCATCTATCCAGACCCTGTCTTCAAACTCTTTCTGCAGACCCTCCTACTGGAGGCCTTAAATATTCAGCCTTTTCAGTAGCTCCGGCCCCCGACTGCAGCCTCCACACTCTTATGCAAAAACATCCATTAATCCGGTCTGGACAACAATAACAAACCAAATTAAGTTGACAGGGATGTGAGCATCACTGGGATCAGAATAGCCTGGAGCTCTCCTGTTTATGTTTTTTCAGCCTCATTCCTTCTCTTTTCATGCTTTCTGCTGCTCTTATCAGAGTGTTGAAAAGTCTGAAATCTCAGAGAAACTGCCAACAGGGCCCAGCTGCCGTCAGACGTGGGATTCACACACAAAGCCCCCACACACCTCACACACCTGAAACTCCTCAGACTCCCTGTCAAGAGCCTAAACCGTATTGTGTACGAACGCCTTTGATAGCCATCAGCACCTACAGCCTCAAGTGCTTACAGGAACCAGAGCTTTAACCCCTGTCTAACCACCCCCCTCCCCCTTTTTTTTCTTTTTTTTTTACCAATTTAACGATGTACCAATCACCATCTGTCAGGAGATACCCAGCACCACCCTTTCCTCGAGGCTAGACCTGAGCAATCATCCCTCCTGATCAACTGCCTCTTGTGTAACGTGTGTGTGCAAGCTGCAGTGTTTATGTTGGGTGGTGGGTGTGGGTGTGTGTGTGTGTGTGTGTGTGTGTGTGTGTGTGTGTGTGTGTGTGTGTGTGTCTCTTCTGGTTGCATCACTTTCGTCTCTGCTTGCAGCTCGGCATGTGGCTCTGTCTGAACACACATACCTACAATGAATCTTTAAAACAACCACCGACATGTTACTAGACGTGCTGTTGTCATTCTGTCGCAATATGAACCGCTGTGTAGGTGAACAGGATGAAATCTATGATCATACCCACAACACAACTTACGCCAATGTAAAAAAAGTCAGCATTGAAAGAGATGGGGGCTGTGCTAAAACAATAGGTGTCACATACATGTACGCTTTTTATAATAAAACTGTTAATACTTCTGCTCAGTTGTCCCCATGTGAACATTTATATAACTTCCACAATATGATTCATCCGGAAAATTCCCTCTACGGTACACTCATCGTGATACTCTGTTTCACAATTTCTCCTCCTTCTGATTACTGAGGTTACGCCTCAGATGGATAAAGTTTTACACATTTTTTAAGTATTATATACATATTTAATAAAATGTGTGTAGTAGAGAATTACAGACAACAAAGGCAAGTTCAGCAGCTTTAAAAAACACACAGAAAAAATGCATGAGCAGAAGTTTAAAAAGATTTTTACATTTTAAAAAAGGAAATACAAATAATACAAATGACAGCCAAATGGACAAATCTGTTAAATAATCATAATAGTGTAAAGGAGAGTGCAGTAATAAATTATCCCAAATTCATTAAAGGAAATGATCCATAAAAATGTGATTTGTAAACCAGCAGAAACACTCTTGATCTGGCTGCTTTCTAACTTGCGGTGTTGCCATTATATATCAGAAATCAAGCTGAGCAAGAACCCTGAGTCTTTCCTCCTTGCTGCCAGATACAGTGACTTCTGTCATGTCTTTATTCAATTTTAGGAAGAATTGAAGGAAATTGAATTGTTGTGGCACAGTGAAACAGGGGGACCATAGTTGGTGAGAGTGTGAATTAGTGTGTTGTCTGTGTAGTTATGATAAACACTCTTTATTTTGTGCATGATGTAGCTTAGTGGGAGCACATATAGGTTGAATTGTAACGGCCCAAGAATCAAACCCTGCGGGAATCCTCGTTAGTCAGACCCACTCAGATTTATTATCACCGATGGCAAGAAACAACATTGCCCCTGCCTTTTGAGATGGTATCTAAACCAACTGACCATGGTCAATGATCTGGAGGTATGCACCCCACTCCTCCTTAAGGCCATACATTATATAGCAGACACTCCTAGGGGAACATTTGAATTTGACACAGATAATTACAGGCCCTCGCTTCCGAAACACCAAAGTTTAAGTAGAAGATCTGAGATCAGACAAGAGCCTGAGTCCTTCCTCTAGTCAGCAGGTTTTTTCTTTATATTCTTTATGGTCATTTGATTTGATTTCATTTTGCACACATTGTTTCTGCATTTAAATCACTATCTCCGTTAAAATGCATCTAAAAAACATGACACTGCACTAATAAAATTGTCAGTTTTTCAGGTTTGTATTAATGTTTAAGCTTGCTAACACGACTTTTAAATCCCATGAATCAAAGAACACCACATACACATTAGCAGAAAGTGCGAGTGAATGTATGTCCTAAAGAGACCAGTGAGGAGGGCTGATGCTCAAACCTGAAGAGATGCTCTCTACTGGACAGCTCTGATTATCACTCATCTTTGTTTAGATCCAAAGTTACAGTGTGTTGAATGGACGACAGCAGTTTTTCACATTTTCTTTTGCTTTTTATAGAAAAATAATCATTCAATTAACGAATCAACATTTAAAATAATCAATAGCTGAACACTCTCTGTGGGCTCTCCTGCTTTTGTTCTGGTGATGTTGTGGTCCTGTTTTAATATGCTGTGGTGGCTGACAGGCCGATATGTCCCACCTTAGCTGATCTACATTCCTGCTGCAAGTACCAACCTGCAGCACACACCTTTCCCTCTCTCCTGTCAGTACAAATGACAATTTATCACTGTCGGTTATCTCTGTCTTTAGGCAACATTTATCTCTCTGCTGCTCCATCTTCCTTTGTTGTTTCTTTTGATGGCAAGAAACATCACCTCTGCCTTTTGAGATACTATCTAAACTAACTGACCATGGTCAATGATCTGGATGTATGCACCCCACTCCTCCTTAAAGCCATACATTATATAGCAGAGACACTCCTAGGGGAAAATTTGAATTTGACACAGATAATTACAGGCCCTCGCTTCTGAAACACCAAAGTTTAAGTAGAAGATCTGAGATCAGACAAGAGCCTGAGTCCTTCCTCTAGTCAGCAGGTTTTTTCTTTATATTCTTTATGGTTGTTTGATTTGATTTTATTTTGCACACATTGTTTCTGCATTTAAATCACCATCTCCCTTAAAATGCATCTAAAAAAAACGTCTAAAAATACAACACTGCACTAATAAAACTGTCAGTTTTTCAGGTTTTCATGAATGTTTAAGCTTGCTAACATGACTTTTAAATCTCCCCTCTCTCTTCTTCTTGATTGTAGACTCTAAAGCCATCGTGGATGGGAACCTGAAGCTGATCCTGGGTCTGATCTGGACCTTGATCCTGCACTACTCCATCTCCATGCCCATGTGGGACGAGGAGGAGGAGAGTGATGATGCCAAGCAGAAGACGCCCAAGCAGAGACTGCTGGGATGGATCCAGAACAAACTGCCCGAGCTCCCCATCACCAACTTCCACAAGGACTGGCAGACCGGCCGGGCCCTGGGTGCCCTGGTGGACAGCTGTGCTCCAGGTGAGGCATGTTTTGTGTTCTTCAGGGGTCAGCGGAGGTGAAAGACTAGAATTTGTGGGGGTGTGTGGTGGGCAGAAAGGGTCTGAAATGACCTCCATTTATCTCTCTAATAGCTCAGTCGGGGAAGCCTGGCCTAAAAACCTCAGTTTATACTCTATTATTAGATCAGTAGTAAGTCTTTTAGCGTCATGTCCGTCTGCATGTAATAGTGATTGACAGCTGCAGATCTGAGGTCAGGTCGGGGGAGGCTCGAGTGTGTAATTCTCATCTTTGTAAGAGTAAAAACAGAAGGCAGGGGTGATGAACAAAGCGGAGAGAAGGGGGAGGTCTGAACTTCCCATTATGGTCCTGTTAAATTAAGAAAGTGGGAAGAGAGGAGGAGGCAGGGGGAGGAGGGATGTAGGTGAAGGAAAGTGAGGTTTCTGTTTACATGCTCAGGATGTTTGGCATACCTGTGGCTCACCAACAGCCCTGAGCCAGAGATAAAGATTCAACAAAAGCTTCACTTTACCCTCCAGCGAACGATTTCCAAGAGGCTCCAAAAATAACAAGCGTCAGAGCTGAGGGTCAATTATGAACAAACAAACAAAAAACTGCTGACACACTTACCAGGACTGTGTGATAATGAAGGAACACCAAAACATCCGGTGGATGAATTCAAGGGCAGACATTTTGATGAGCCACAGAGACAGAAGTACGACTCCACACCGATCGACTGCTGCAGAGTCACTTTTAAACAAAGATTAAACATGTTATGCATCCTCTCTTTATCTGCTGGGTGTCGTCAAAGGCCATAACTCTGGAGTCAACACGTTGACTACGCTCTGTTTGTGGAGTGAAGTTCACTCTGCTTAAATGTCCCTTAATCCACTGAAAGCACTTCAATCCCTGGCACAACTTTTGATAACAACCAAGTGTTTCAACTTTGTTTTTGATGCCTCCTCTCACTTTACTTTACTGTGTTCAAACTGCAGAAACTCCTCTATCATTTAACTGCCTGGTAAAAAGGGTTTTAGATTCACACATTAGAATTAGAGTCCCTGGGAGGGGTACTTGATAGAGCTCCGCCACTGGGGACTCCATTGTTCTACATGGGGGACTTCAACGCTCACGTGGGCAACAACAGTGATGATACCTGGAGGGGCGTGATCGGGAGGAACGGCCTCCCCGATCTGAACCCGAGTGGTGTTCTGTTATTGGACTTCTGTGCTAGTCACGGTTTGTCCATAACGAACACCATGTTCGAGCATAAGGGTGTCCATCAGTGCACATGGCACCAGGACACCCTAGGCCGGAGGTCAATGATCGACTTTGTTGTCGTTTCATCTGATCTCCGGCCGTATGTCTTGGACACTCGGGTAAAGAGAGGGGCTGAGTTGTCAACCGATCACCACCTGGTGGTGAGTTGGACTCCGCTGGCAGAGGAGGAAGTTGGACAGACCTGGCAGACCCAAACGTATTGTGAGGGTCTGTTGGGAACGTCTGGCCGAGCCCTCTGTCAGGGAGGTCTTCAACTCCCACCTCCGGAAGAGCTTCTCACAGATTCCGAGGGAGGCTGGAGACATTGAGTCCGAGTGGACCATGTTCTCTGCCTCCATTGTCGACGCGGCGGTTCGAAGTTGTGGACGCAAGGTCTCTGGTGCCTGTCGTGGTGGCAATCCCCGAACCCTGGTGGTGGACACCGGAAGTAAGGGATGCTGTCAGACTGAAGAAGGAGTCCTATCGGACCATGTTGGCCTGTGGGACTCCTGACGCAGTTGACAGGTACCGGCAGGCCAAGCAAGCCGCAGCCCGGACGGTCCTGGAGGCAAAAACTCGGGTCTGGGAGGAGTTCGGTGAGGCCATGGAGGAGGACTATCGGTCGGCCTCGAAGAGATTCTGGCAAACCGTCCGGCGCCTCAGAAGGGGGAAGCAGTACTCTGCCAACACTGTTTACAGTGCAGGTGGGGAGCTGTTGACCTCAACTGAGGACATTGTCGGACGGTGGAAGAAATACTTCGAGGATCTCCTCAATCCCACCGACTTGCCTTCCAATGAGGAAGCAGAGGATGGGGACTCTGAGGTGGACTCGTCCATCACCCAAGCCGAAGTCACTGAGGTAGTTCGCAAGCTCCTCGGTGGCAAGGCAGCCGGGGGTGGATGAGATCCGCCCTGAGTACCTCAAAGTCTCTGGATGTTGTGGGGCTGTCTTGGCTGACACGCCTCTGCACATTGCATGGAGGTTGGGGACAGTACCTCTGGAGTGGCAAACTGGGGTGGTGGTCCCTCTTTTTAAAAAGGGGGACCGGAGAGTGTGTTCCAACTACAGAGGGATCACACTTCTCAGCCTCCCCGGGAAGGTCTACGCCAGGGTACTGGAGAGGAGAATTCGGCCGATGATAGTCGGAACCCTCGGATTCAGGAGGAACAATGCGGTTTTCTGGCCCCTGGTCGTGGAACAGTGGACCAGCTCTATACCCTCCGCAGGGTGCTAGAGGGTTTATGGGAGTTTGCCCAACCAGTCCACATGTGCTTTGTGGATCTGGAGAGAGGCATTCGACCGTGTCCCTCGTGGTATTCTGTGGGGAGTGCTCGCGAGTATGGGGTCCGGGGCCTTTGCTAAGGGCTGTTCGGTCTCTGTACGACCGGAGCAGGAGCTTGGTTCGCATTGCTGCCGGCAGTAAGTCAGACCTGTTCCCAGTACATGTTGGACTCCGGCAGGGCTGCCCTTTGTCACCGGTCCTGTTCATAATCTTTATGGACAGGATTTCTAGGCGTAGCCAGGGGCCGGAGGGAGTCAGGTTTGGGAACCACAGGATTTCATCTCTGCTTTTTGCAGATGATGTTGTCCTGTTGGCTTCTTCAAGCCAGGACCTTCAGCATGTGCTGGAGCGGTTTGCAGCCGAGTGTGAAGCGGCTGGGATGAGAATCAGCACCTCCAAATCCGAGGCCATGGTACTCGACCGGAAAAGGGTGGTGTGCCCTCTCCGGGTGAGTGGAGAGGTCCTGCCTCAAGTGGAGGAGTTCAAGTATCTCGGGGTCTTGTTCACGAGTGAGGGAAAGATGGAGCGTGAGATTGACAGGCGGATTGGTGCAGCGTCCGCAGTTATGCGGTCGGTGTACCGGACCGTTGTGGTGAAGAAGGAGCTGAGTCGAAAGGCGAAGCTCTCGATTTACCGGTCAATCTACGTTCCCACCCTCACCTATGGTCATGAACTTTGGGTAATGACCGAAAGGACAAGATCGCGGATACAAGCGGCCGAAATGAGTTTCCTCCGCAGGGTGGCTGGGCGCTCCCTTAGAGATAGGGTGAGAAGCTCGGTCATTCGGGAGGAGCTCGGAGTAGAGCCGCTGCTCGCCTTCGCATCGAGAGGAGTCAGCTGAGGTGGCTTGGGCATCTATTTCGGATGCCCCCTGGACGCCTCCCTAGGGAGGTGTTCCAGGCGTGTCCCACCGGGAGGAGGCCTCGGGGAAGACCCAGGACACGCTGGAGAGACTATGTCTCTCAGACTGGCCTGGGAACGCCTCGGGATCCCCCGGAAGAGCTGGAGGAAGTGTCTGGGGTGAGGGAGGTCTGGGCATCTCTGCTCAGACTGCTGCCTCCGCGACCAGGTCCCGGACCAAGCTGGATAAGAAAATGGATGGATGGATGGATGGATGGATTCACACATTAGAATTACCTGTCATATTGTGGTGTTTATACATTAAATGATGAGTTATTGCCCCCCTTCTTCCTGCAGAAAACTGTCTAACTCGCCTCTTTTCTTTCCTGCAGGTCTGTGTCCTGACTGGGACCAGTGGGATCAGACCAAACCGGTGGACAACGCCCGTGAGGCCATGCAGCAAGCTGACGACTGGCTGGGGATCCCGCAGGTAAAATAAATACTCAGAGCCTCTTCAGAAATAAGAAATAACACTTTTAAAGGTTGAGTTTATGCAGTGGGGAATGCTGCTTTAGCCTTACTTGGTCTTGTACAACCAAATGTTTTACATGACTAACATCTGGAATTATATATAGACATATTGTTGTGTAGTGAATATCACTGAATCAGTTATTTATGCTGCTGCAACGTGAACAAATCAAACGCCGTGGCCTCCAACACTTCGCCTTACCCACCGGTTGTGTGTTAACGATCACAAGCTGGCATGTCACTTTGAAAAGGACTGAACTTCACTGTCACACCTCAGTTTACTGATGCTTGTTACCACGGTAACTAAGCGGTAAAGTTTTCTCATAAATAACATACAGCAGCAACAACGTGGAGTCTGGTGGGAGGTTCACTTGGACAGAATCAACACAACCTGAAGTTTCTCGTTTGTCCAGAATCTAAAGTTTAACATTTAATAGGGAGATTTTGAGATGTAATTTTACTCTGCTGGCTCTCGGTTCGGCTGCTCTGGTGAGCGTCTGACAGTGTTGCGTTGGCATGATTGGCACGGCGCTGGCAGCTGGAACAGCATCGCGTGCTGGCAGTTTGCTCTGTGGTCGTTGCTGTTTCCGCCCTCAGCTCTGCTTCTGCTAAAAAACTGTCTTTGTCCCTTCCCCTGTTGTTTCTGTGGGTTGTAAAATTAGACAGTAAGTGTGTCTGTATGAGTGTGTGCCAGACGGTTTGCGTGAGAGCCTGTCTCAGGTACTTTCTGCGCAAAGGAAGAGGTTGGTATGTGGTTTTCATCTCTAAATCACAACACTGCTCAGTTGATTTTGGTGGGTAATGGTATCCATGGCAACCAATCAAGCACTACTTCAGGCTGTACAGCTGCCTCCTGTCTCTTTCATCAGCAAGTATGCTAACAAGGAAAAAACTGCCCCTTCATTTGGAAAACATTTCACTTCTTGTCCCGGTCTCTTAGGTGATAACCCCTGAAGAGATTGTCGACCCCAACGTGGACGAGCATTCAGTCATGACCTACCTGTCCCAGTTCCCCAAGGCTAAACTGAAGCCGGGTGCACCTCTACGCCCCAAACTCAACCCCAAGAAGGCCCGTGCCTATGGGCCAGGTACAAACACACACACACACACATCTGCAGCCACTTCAACAAGGAAACAAAAGTAGTTGTATTGAGCTGAGCAGCTGGATCAGTTTAAAGTAGGGAGGATTTACATGTTTACAGCGTTGGACTCAAAAACTGTGAGCCGGTCCAAGACATTGGACTCCGGCACAAGAGGGAAGTTAATCTCATACATCTGTATGCTGCCTTAAATGTGACATCGATCAACAGTATGCATTACCTGCAGCGCTTTGTGTGTCAGTTAATGGATCATGTGTGATATATGCTCTGGACATCTGTAAATATACCGTCCCGACTCTCCTGCAGGTGTCGAGCCTGTCGGTAATGTTGTGATGAAGAAGGCGACGTTCACCGTGGAGACCATCAGTGCAGGGATGGGTGAGGTGCTGGTTTACGTGGAGGACCCCGCGGGACACAGAGAGGAGGTGAGACACTGGTGACTTTTGGGAAGTTTGACCCTTGGGAGATACCGTCTTTTATGATACTGATTTGTTAACTTTTTAAAAATCTCCTCCAGGCTAAAGTGACAGCCAACAATGACAAGAACCGCACCTACTCTGTCTTCTACATCCCTAAAGTCACAGGCATGCACAAGGTAAGCTAAGCCATGTTAGCCAAGTTAGAAAGTCTGCATGGATATGTTTTATTTTTTTTCCACACGGACTCTTTAATTCCATTTATCATAACAAATGCTGTTTCAAAACTTCAGTGGAAATATGCTGGAAAGGAACTAGTCAAAAAATATTTTCTTTCACTTCTGTTCTTCTGTTAACAAGCCTCATTCCTCTCTCGCTTTCACACAGACAGGAGCACACTTTCAGTATCTCTCCTTCTCTTCAGGTGGTCGATGATGTGATGTTTGCACATAAATATCATTAAATTAATATCTAATGATGATAACCTCTAAATATCAATGCACCTTAATGAATTAAAACCTACTGTGCAAAGTACCTGTAAATGTTATTGTTACCGTATGAGAGGGGTCTGAAGGTGGATGAACAGGGCTCCTCTATGTGCTCCTGCGCTTGTTTAAAGAAATGTTCAAAAGCAGAATTACAGACTAATACATATTTTGACTATGAACATATGGAAAAACAAAATAAAACTTTCTATTCTGCCAGGTCAAACATTTTTATCATAAACTAATTTCAAAGTTTTGATTTTGGTACCATAACCATTTCACAATTGTACCAGCAAAAGTAGACTAGAATTATTTATTATTTAATGCCTACAGCAGACAAGAGACAAGATTTAAGAATAAAAAACTGAATTAAAGATTTTTTTGAGGAAACTGACTTTTCAAGACCTGCAGATATTCTGTAAGGAGTAAGGAGTTTAAGACAAAAGCTGACTCTCTTTGCTGCTTTGTAGGTGACAGTGTTGTTTGCAGGGCAGCACATCTCTAAGAGCCCCTTCGAGGTGGAGATCGGCATGGCTCAGGGAGACTCCAGCAAGGCCACGGCCCAGGGACCAGGTCTGGAGCCCACAGGAAACATTGCCAACAAGACGACCTACTTTGACGTCTACACAGCAGGTAAAAACACGGGCGATGAGGTTTGATGTCTTCACAGTCATCGGGTTATACAGTCTTCATGCATATGTTTTATCCTGGGTTTTAACTCATCCTCGTTCCTCTCAGGTGCTGGTGTTGGCGAGGTGGAGGTGGTGATCATGGACCCCGCCGGCAAGAAGAACACGGTGCCTTGCGAAATCGAGGACAAAGGCAACAGCAGCTACCGTTGCACCTACAAACCCACCCAGGAGGGCCAGCACACCATCTACGTCACCTTCGCCGGGGGTCCCATCAGCAAGAGTCCCTTCACTGTCACCGTGGGAGAGGGTGAGACTTATAGATTTGATTGCTTCTCAGCGCGAGTCCTACTACAGTATCATAAAGAAACATGTTTATTGGTCATTCTGTAGATGATGTTATGATAAAGACTACCATGAAATCTTAAAGGCATTTTAAGACTTTCACTCTGCTGATTTTTCCTCAGTTGTGTTTAATGCTTTGCCGTCTTTTCCTGCCGCTGTTCTGGATGCTGTGTCCTCTCCTCCCCTCCCTCCTTCCCTTCTTCTCTTTGATAGAGGCCTGGTGGTATCTGTCCTCTCTCTGGAACGGTCTCTTCCTTCCGCTGTCATTTACTGTTTCCTGGGATCTCTCTTGGGTACCCACTCTGAGCGTGTGTGTGTGTGTGACCACGTAAATATTTGACTGAGTTGTTCTTTACTCTGTGTGTGTTTTGTGGCATTGCATATCTCTACTCTCTGTACACTTGCTTTATGTGTGTGGTGTGTGTGTGTGTGTGTGTGTGTGTGTCGTCTGTCTGCAAAACTCTAAACTCACATCAGTCATCGTATCCACAAGAAAATACTCTACTAACAGATTCACAAACATATTATCAGAGGTCAGTAGAAGAATACCAACGGATGCCTCATTTGTTCCAGGTCACTGGTGGTTTTAAGTTTACACACAGTTCACAAAGAATTTTATTTGTATTGCATGACCAGCGTTGTTTGAAATATAATGTTTGGCACCATGATTCATGTTTTCTTGACATATATATAACAGATATGCGGTAGGGTTGTAGAATTACCCAATTGGAAAAAATGAATAAGAAATAAGAGAATTGGGATATCAAAATCTTTTGGTACCACGTTCTAATAAGGACATAAAGGCTTTAGGTTATAAGTAATAGCTTTATTAATGATAATAAACCGTTTGAAAATGCTTCACAGAGTAAATAAGCTGTTAATAAGAACACATTTTATGTTATTAGGTTGTATTGTTTCTCCTTTTTATCTATCATAATATCTTTCTAAATGTTGATCTTTGATTAAAGCATTCTAACTTTAAATGATCATCATCATATATGTATATAGATAGATAAAGTCACAAAACTGACTCAATAATGTGGATATGCAGGAATATATAAAGTGTGCAGAATAACATACATAACTGTTAGAAATGCTCGCTGGTTTCTCATTTACTAAGTGAAGTCAGTTTTGCTTCCTTAGCTCAGTATCACAAATCACAATTTGCCTCAAAATTTTTACAATCAAGTCTTTTGTTATAAAGACTGTGGTCCCATCATCAAAGGGTCTGATCTGTTGAAGGAACTGGCAACCAAAAGTTGTTCTTATAAATGGCTTATAGATGAACTATAAAACAGTAAATGATTTATGGTAAATTAGTCAATAAAAAACTGCCTTATTAGGAGTAGGGCCTTACTACTAACTTTCATAACCTTACATCAGAAAAACAATTGTATTTCTCTATGTTTCTATTTCTACACATTAATTTATTCTCCAATTCCTCACAATTCAGGATCAAATATCATAAATAGCTAAAAACTAATGAGACCAGATTTCAAGCCTGGAGTGTTTCTAATTATCTGGATTCACATTCTCCATTTATCTGATCACATTTCTGCAGATAAACCCTTTTTACTGAAACAAATAGTTCTGTATTTTTTTTATAAACTGTTATCGTGGTTCTGCAAAGTACGCCAGACCTGCACACATGATCTGCATCAGACATCAAAATAGATTTTACTATAATAAGTGTTATATAGTATATAAGGTCTTCCCTCTGAGAGTACAAAGAAGTCTACTGCCTGCGAAATATCTTTAGCTCCTGTCAATAGTCACTGTTCCTGTGAGGTTTCCTTTGCTTCCTGCAGGGCGTCCCACTGTGACTCAGCAGCTCCTATTTTATGCACTCTTAATGAGGAGATATGAAGGATACTCCACTTCCTGTGCGAGGATAAAGGCTGACTTCCTTTACTGTGGTCTACGAATGCACTCTGCGGGATAAGATAGATGGATAAGAGGCACAGGGGGGGGTGTGCAGGAGGAGGAAGGCAGGAAAGGACAATTGAAAAGTACTGAAAGCTTTCCAACAGCCCATCATCCCTCTTCAGTGATGGATGTGCCGTTTGGATGGAATTTGTTTTGGTTTCATATCATTCACCCCACACCTCATTCCTCTTCTCCCCACTGAAACCGCCACTGAACTCACATGTGGTCATAATGTCGGAGCGTGCTCTCTCTCACTCCTTCACTTTGTGTGTCTCTCCACAGCATGTAACCCCAGCCTCTGCAAAGCCAAGGGTCGCGGCCTGCAGCCAAAAGGCCTGAGGGTGAAGGAGACTGCAGACTTTAAGGTTTACACCAAAGGAGCCGGCACCGGAGAGCTCAAAGTCTCCATCAAAGGGCCCAGTGAGTTATATTACACCAGTCCTGTTTTTATTATTGAGAGGTGATTGATCAACTCCATCTAAAGAAACACATCTCTCAAACATTTATCTTCTCACTGCTGCACACAGTGGAGCATTTAGCATAAAGACACACATACTATACAGGAGTTGGTAGAGACCAAAGCAGAGCTATAAGGAGAGTGACTATTAGACCTGTTCGTTGGCAACTGTGTTCAATGGACAGTAGCTACAGCCTACAGGAGCCGTCATGCAATAATTTCTAAAAGTCCAAACAAACTCTCGCTACCTCCATCATTAGCTGTTAATATTATCATTATTGAGCTAATATCATCTCATCAATTAACAGCCCTTTTTAAGAAAGAGTAACCAGTATCTGCGCAGAGGGCTGCGAGATGTGTCCCTGAGCTGAAAAAAGACACAAAATCACACAGTTGCCTCAAAGGGCTTTACAATCTGTACGTGTACGCACTTTGAAAAGTGACAGTAAAAACTTTAATGAAAGTCATAATATGTTGTGAGTAAAGCTTGTTATGTTGCCCCCAAGTGGCCAAAGAGTCAAGTGATGTAGGTTTAAGATTCATAAACTCAAGAACGCTGTTTGTTATCATGGTTGAAATGATCAGGAACTCCTCATGTTATAATATATTTATGATGATTCTTTTAGCTTGGCCTCTTGAACTAGCAATAAACATAAAATGGTTTATTAATATGTGTCACTGCATTTACAGAGGGTCTTGAGGAGCCTTGTAAAAGGAAAGATCTTGGAGATGGTGTGTATGGGTTTGAGTATTACCCCACCACACCTGGAACATACACCATCACCATCACCTGGGGAGGACAGCACATCCCCCGCAGGTACGCACACTCGCACAGAAACTATCAACTACTACTATCAAACTACATTAACTAGTCGTTGTGACTCACGGCTCTCTGCTCCTTTTAGTCCCATTGAGGTCAAGATTGGCGCTGAGGCTGGCCAGCAGAAGGTGAGGGCCTGGGGTCCGGGGCTGGATGGTGGCGTCGTTGGCAAATCTGCTGACTTTGTGGTGGAGGCTGTTGGAGACAACGTCGGTACACTGGGTGAGTGAGTCGACAGAGATAACACCCACAGTAAAGGAATCATGGAAGCAGAAGTTTTACCTTCAGATATTCACTGACAGCTCCTCTAAAGATGCTGTCTTTGCCTTTTTTTCCCTGTTCAGGTTTCTCTGTGGAAGGTCCATCTCAGGCCAAGATCGAATGTGACGACAAGGGCGATGGATCCTGTGACGTGCGCTACTGGCCCACCGAGCCTGGGGAGTACGCCGTGCACGTGCTCTGCAACAACGAGGACATCCAGCACTCTCCCTTCATGGCCGAGATCGTCAACCCACCAGGCAAAGACTTCTACCCCGACAAGGTATGCACACAGCCAGGGACACGTGCACTCACATGTTCTGCAAAAAAAGACACACAATTTAAAACTTTTTTAATGTCATTTTTAAAAGCTATTTATTCCTAAAGCTCCATGAATGTGTTTTAAGGTGAAGGCGTTCGGTCCAGGCCTTCAAAGCAGTGGTTTGGCTGTCGGTAAGCCCACTGAGTTTACAGTCGATGCCAAGCAAGGAGGAAACGCTCCTCTGAAGATTGCAGCTCAGGTAGGATAGCACCTTTTTTATTTTATTTTTTTTTTTTTATAGATCTACTCTTCTCTCTAGCATTGTCATAGAAATAACACTTTGGTTTTTCATCATCTGCACAGGATGGCGAGGGTACTCCTGTGGATGTACAGGTTAAGGATAATGGCAATGGCACATACGCCTGCTCTTACACCCCACGTAAACCTGTGAAACACACTGCCATGATCTCCTGGGGAGGAGTCAACATCCCTAACAGCCCCTTCAGGGTGAGAACACACATTTACACACAGAGGACATCATGTTACAGAAAAGTCTCTTTAGCTGATGTGTTGTTTTTTTTTGACCACAGATGAATATTGGAGCAGGCTGTCATCCAAACAAGGTGAAGGTGTCAGGACCCGGGGTGGCCAAGACCGGCCTCAAGGCCTTCGAGCCCACTTACTTCACCGTTGACTGTGCAGAGGCTGGTCAAGGTAAAGCGACATAAAACTGTTGCCTTAATATCACTGTTGCTCTGTGTCTTGTGGATGTGTAAATAAAAGTTTGCTAATAAGTTCACTTTAATAACGTTGTAAGATTTCAGTGTTTTAGCCAGTTGCGCTGCCCCAAAGCAGCCAAAATAGAAATGCATGCACCTTCATTCATATGTTATAATGTCTTTTGTGTCCTCTCCTCAGGTGACATCAGTATAGGAATCAAGTGCGCCCCCGGAGTGGTTGGACCAGCTGAGGCCGACATTGACTTCGACATCATTAGGAACGACAACGACACATTCACTGTCAAATACACTCCACCTGGCGCAGGCAGCTACACTATCATGGTCCTGTTTGCCGTTTGACCAGGTGAGTTTGGGTCATGCTTTTTTTTTTTTTTTTTTTTATAGCATACTTTAGAGCATACCTAATGGGTGGGTAATAATAGGTGAGGCTCAATTTAGAATTGAGTGTATTCTGTGTGTCAAACTGTATTTCCTGTGTTTGTTGTTTAGGCTATTCCAATGACGCCCATCAGGATCAAAGTGGATCCCTCTCATGACGCCAGCAAAGTCAAAGCAGAGGGACCAGGACTCAGCCGCAGTGGTAAGACTGTTCAAATCAGAGTGAAATATGTTCTTTTTTTGTATTTAGCTCCATGAAGCTCAAGACAACTACCCAATTTTTCTTTAAATTGTTGTGAAGTAGTCATTTTAGTCCAGACTCACATTATCTGAATCCTCTTTCCCTCTCAGGTGTTGAATTAAACAAGCCCACTCACTTCACTGTGAGCACCAAAGGAGCAGGAAAAGCAAACCTGGACTGCAACTTCAGCGGCCCGACCAAAGGAGAGGCTGTCAAGGACTTTGAGATCATCAACAACCACGACAACACACACACTGTGAAATACACACCCGTGCAGCAGGTAAGAGCAGAGGAGCACTCACACATAAGAACATGCAGATGCATACGTTGACACATCGAGCTCTTTCATAAATATCTCTACACACGTTTAACCCTCCATCTATAAGTTAAGGAGCAGCCCTGAGACATCTGTGCAAATTGTTTGTTTCTTATATTATGATATAAGCCTGCATTATTTTTTCCTCCATATTAATGTGTCTGACTCCTCCCCGTCCTGCCTCAGGGTCCTCTTGGAGTTGCTGTGACCTATGGTGGCGATAACATTCCCAAGAGCCCCTTCAACGTCGGTGTGGCACCCTCACTGGACCTCAGCAAGGTCAAAGTCACAGGCCTCGGAGACAGTACGTACCTTTCTGTCATCTTGCAGCTCTCCACCTTTTGATTTCAGTCAGCACCGTTTTGGTTTTTGACACATAATAATTTTAAATGATTATCAGTTATTTTGACATGGTGTCTCTTGATTTGACATACAAAATACACAAATTGATGTTATATCTCAGAACTTTGACTTAGTAAATAAAAGTGTGACCTAGTATCTCATTGTTTGAACTGTTAAGTCAGAAGTTTTAGTTTAGTTTATTTAGTTTTCAGATCTACAGCGCTCTCTTTGCTCTGTGTGTCACTGTAGAGATGACTGTCGGTAAAGACCAGGAGGTGACCGTCAAATCAAAGGGTGCTGGTGGTCAGGGCAAGGTCGCCGCCAAGGTGACCTCACCATCAGGGAAGCCAGTAACCAGCAAGGTATGGAGCATGATGTGGATTTATTTTCTTCTGAAAAATGAAGTTATACAACTCTTACATCTCTAACGTGTGATGCATTTGTGCTTTTTTTTTCTTTTTAATGAGTAAAATCCTGTCCTCTCATATCTCTTGTCCCAGGTTGAGCCAGGGCTGAGTCCAGAGACCAGCCAGGTGAAGTTCATCCCCCGAGAGACGGGGCCGTACCAGGTTGAACTGACCTATGATGGAGCCCCCATCCCTGGATCCCCCTTCACCCCCACAGCTTATCCTGCCTCAGATCCCTCCAAGGTGGGTAACTGACTAACTCCTGTTTCATATTTAATAAAATGTATAAACTTTTAAATTAAATGAAAAGTTTATGTGGTCATGAATCATTTATCTCTCTCTCTCCTTCAGGTACGCTGCTCTGGTCCAGGCTTGGAGCGTGCCAAGGTCGGGGAGAAAGGGGAGTTCATTGTGGACTGTACCAACGCCGGCCCAGCTGATTTGACCATCGAGATCATCTCAGACAGCGGCACAGAGGCAGAGGTTCACATCCAGGACAACGGAGACGGGACCTACACCATCACCTACATCCCACTCTACCCCGGCTCGTACACTCTCACCATCCGCTACGGTGGCCAGGATGTGCCCAACTTCCCCGCTCGGCTCAACGTGGAGCCAGCGGTCGACGCCAGTGGAGTCCGTGTGTTCGGACCAGGAGTGGAGGGCAAAGGTAAGACAACCTGCTGCTACTGTTTTAATCTCTATATTTAATACATTTATATTTTATGGTTCTGAGGCAAAGATCATGTTTTGCTTTTTTATTGTTAGGTTTACTTCATTTTGCATATTTAATTTCTTTTTTTTAATTTTATCTTACTTCCCTTGGTTTAATCTTGTTAACTATTAGCATTCTGCAACAATTCTAATATTTATAGCTTCATATAGTATAATTAAGGATGCATCAATTTGATCCACCTAATTGGTACCATGGTAGTTACTGACCTTCTAAAGCAGACCAGGTATCAAATACACAGCCAAATGTGACTGATCCACATTAATTAAAGTTTCCTTGTCAGTGTTGTTGTAAAATACAATCACTTTACTCAGTCAAAACAGGCTGCTGCACCACAAAAGTCCTTCACCTCATGTCACCCAACATAAAAGTGATTCCACTGAGTTGCACATGATGCACAGATTTTAAATTGGAAAAAAACAAGATCAAAGAAAAAGTCCTGGCAACAGATTGGAACTCGGTATCTTAATCAGACTGTTGCACCTTTACATATCATCCACACCTGTACAGACTTGCAGACATTTCACCAACACGCCTTATCGTCCTCGTCCTGTGTTTTTAGGTGTTTTCCGCGAGGCAACCACAGACTTCACCGTGGACGCTCGCGCTCTCACACAGACTGGAGGCGACCACATCAAAACCCTCATCAGCAACCCGTCTGGTAACCGCACAGACGCACTGATCACCGACCTCAGAGACGGCACCTACAATGTGGAGTACACTCCCTATGAGGAGGGTGAGTTCAAACGCAGCAGTGTGTGCAGGTTTTGTGGGTTTATCCAGTAAGATTGTGCGACTTACATGTCCTTCATCCTTACATTGTGTGTATTCTTCAGGCCCACACAATGTGGAGGTTTGCTATGACGGCTCTCCGGTGCCGAAGAGTCCGTTCCGCGTCGGCGTCACTGAAGGCTGTGATCCAGCTCGTGTTCGCGTGCACGGTCCTGGCCTGAAGGGCGGCATCACCAACAAGCCCAACAAGTTCACAGTAGAAACACGGTTAGTGAGACGAAACATTCATTTCAGATGTCACGGAGATGTTTCCTGCTTGTCTTTTTAATATCCATCGTCTTCCGTTTGCAGGGGAGCGGGCACTGGTGGTCTTGGTCTGGCAATGGAAGGTCCATCAGAGGCCAAAATGTCTTGCACTGACAACAAGGATGGCAGCTGCAGCGTGGAGTACATCCCATATGAGCCTGGCAAATACAACCTCAACGTCACCTATGGAGGACAGCCCATCAAAGGTACTGAGCTGTTACAGCTGGAAAATCATGTCCATGAAGACATGTCCATAGTATACTCATGATATATGTATTAAATGTATTAAAGAACCTAAATCACCGCTCTGGTTGCATTTTATCACAAATCAAAGGTTTGGTTCCTTTTCCTGAGTAAATAGGAAAACTGATGATTTTTCTATATGACAAAATTTATAAAACGTCACTGTCTCAGCTGTCTAAACTGCGAGGGCACCTTAGAATACATTTTTCTAACACTTCTGACGTCTTGTCTGTGCAGGTAGTCCTTTCTCTGTGCCTGTCAGCGACACCGTGGACAGTACCAAGGTGAAGTGTCAGGGTCCAGGCCTGGGCACCAACGTCAGGGCCAACATTCCTCAGGCATTCACGGTGGACGCCTCCAAAGCTGGAGTGGCCCCACTGCAGGTCCGTGTACAAGGACCCAAAGGTAAGTGTGTGTTTTTAATGTTTCTAATGTGGGTCTATTCATGATTAAAGCTAAGTATTTAAACACTTTTATCATGCCTGTGTGTGTGTTTAGGTGTGGTGGAGCCTGTGGAGGTGGTGGATAACGGCGACCAGACTCACACAGTCAACTATGTTCCCACCAGAGAGGGACCCTACTCCATTAATGTGCTGTATGCTGACGAGGAGATCCCACGCAGGTAACACCCAAATACATTTCAGATTCTTTGTACAGTTTTCTAACGTCTGAATCTGTGTTCTTCAGTTTCTGTTTGTGTTCATGCAGCCTCTCCTTTCTCTCTCTCTGTCAGTCCCTACAAGCTGAAGGTGCTCCCCACCCACGATGCCAGCAAGGTTCGTGCCAGCGGACCCGGCCTCAACACCACTGGGGTGCCCGCCTCTCTGCCCGTCGAGTTCACCATCGACGCCAAAGACGCAGGCGAGGGACTGCTGGCCGTGCAGATCACTGTGAGTGCTCAAACATAATAAAAATCAAAATGTATTATTTTGGTAGCTGTTTTGCTTTTTTTTTTAACTTTGGTAACTTCACCCCTGCAGGACCCAGAGGGGAAGCCTAAGAAGGCCAACATCCGGGACAACCATGATGGCACCTACCTGGTGTCCTACGTGCCCGACATGACCGGCAGATACACCATCCTCATTAAGTACGGCGGGGATGAGATCCCATACTCACCCTACCGTATCAGGGCCCTTCCCACCGGAGACGCCAGCAAGTGCACCGTCACAGGTATGTGCAGGACAGCGGGAACGATGTGCAGAGAAGTTTAACGCACAAGTCTTATTCCATTTTGTTTTCACCTTGAAGAGGAAGCAATACTCTGACTTTAATAGACTCAAAATCCACTTTATTGTTGGTCAATTTCTCTTCTGTCCTCCACATATTATAGGAGTTATAGTTATTCTGCAAGATAATCCATTTTACAGGTATATGTCCAGATTTTTCATGATGATCACAACTCAGAACATATATCTTATTTTGAAATAGAAAACACAAAAGAATTGCTGCTTATTACTCAAAGTAATTAACAAAACAAGAAATCATTAAACTACACAGTGTAGTGTTATTTTTGTTTCATCCCCTTTTCACCCATATTAAATGTTTAAAGGAATAGTTTGACATGTAAGGGAAATGCACACAATAGCATGAGAAGAGTCATAACTTTGATACCTGTTCATTAAATATGAATCCAGAGCCAGGAGGTGGTTCAACTATAGAGGCAGACTTGAAGGTAGTACTGATCTTCTCATCTAACTGCATAAGCATTTCCATATTCCTTTAAATTAAACAGATTTATTCTCTGCTTTTTAAAAAATAATCTTTAGTTTTATTACTTTATACATAAAATGCATTTTATTCACAAGTTGTGTAATCACAAAACTCTCCTACTCTGACTCACCGCTGTGTGAAAAAAGATAAATCAGCAGTGGAAGATATCAGCTCAGCCATTTCAGATTTCATCTCTCAGCGTACTTGCTGCTCGTATCTAATTTTTCATGCATTGTTGTGTTGTGTTCCTCACGCTGTGCTCCTCAGTTACACGCCCCCCCCCCACCAAAGTCCCTGCTGTACACACACATTACACACACACACACACACAAACACACACACACACACCCTCCCTGCTTCACACTCCACCATCACCGTTTGTTTTCATCAAGTGTTTGGAGCACAGTTTTTGCCTCCCACCCCCCACCCCCACCTGACTGTCTTTATTTGTCACTTTTTTCTCTCGCTCCCCTGCTTCTCACCGTTCCTTTTATCAGTCTCAATCGGCGGTCACGGTTTAGGTAAGCCTACTGAACGACTTTGTCATGTAGAGGAACTCCTCCACCTTTTCTTCCTTTTCTGTCAGCATGGAGGATAGTGGCACCGGCTTTCAACAGGATATCCCTCTCTCTCTCTCTCTCTCTCTCTCTCTCTCTCTTTCCTATTTCTTCTCTCAAAGCTCTCTCTCCCAAACATTTCTTTCCTCCCCTCTCATTTTCCACTTCCTCTCTCATAATAGTTTGTCTCCATTTCCCGTTCACATTTTTATTGGACTGACTAATGGACTAACAGAGTAAGTAGGATGGCATGGTGGAATGGCTAATCTAGCTTTCAGTTCTACATGGAAACTGTATGGTAATAACATATGAGTCGTCGGTAACAGCATACAGTAGATGGAAATAACATGACTAGATCTCATCCGACTTTAACCTGGTCTCCTGGTTGTGGAATGTGCATGCTGAATGTGTGTGTGAAAGGAAGTGTGTGGCTGCTTGTGTGAGATTATAACAAATGACATATCACCACTGATTTATTCTCAATTCTGAAGGCGCCGGTGTCGGCCCGACAATCCAGATTGGCGAACAGACGGTCATCACAGTGGACGCCAAGGCTGCTGGGAAAGGCAAGGTGACGTGCAGCGTGTGCACACCTGAAGGGGCGGAGCTCGACGTGGACGTTGTTGAAAACGAGGACGGCACGTTTGACATCTTCTACACAGCGCCGCAGCCTGGCGAGTATGTCATCTGCGTCCGATTTGGAGGGGAGCACATCCCCAACAGTCCCTTCCAAGTCACGGTGAGTAATGTGTCTTTTTACCTTTTCTTAATACTGGGAATAAAAAAAAATGCAGAAACAAAATAATAAGAGAGTTAGCTAATAAAACAGAAAAAAACTGATCATAAACAATGTGCAGACAGAAGAAGAACATTTATTAAGAATATTTTAAGTTTTTTGAGTTTCAGATGATTAAAGGCGATTCCATGATACTACTGCGAGTTAATGCAAAGGCACTTTATCATAATGTTATGGTTAATGTTGTAGCATCATCTCTCTGTACAACAAGCCAAGACTTCTGTCACAGTTTACCAACCAGGTCTTCTTTGTGATCTTTAAACATGGAAATAACTAAGAGATATGTTGATGTTTGTATTCTGTGATCCTTTTAAATATAAAGCCCAGACAGAGTGAAGGTATGCATATTATTGTAATCAACATCTCTCATTCTGGAGAATAAAATGAATGTAAGAGTAATTTAATAAAATTAAATACATTTTAAAATGCATCAAAGGAAAGTTTAAATTTCTCATTAAACAGAATCATCAAGTATAAAATAGTATCATCTGCATAAAGATGAATTTTAGAAGAAGAAAATCTTGTTAATATATAATATAATAATATATAATCTTTGCTGCAGTAGGAGGAATATGAACTACTGAATCAAAGGCTTTTCATAAATGTATAAATGTGGAGGCACCATGTTTCTTATTGTCTAAACCAACTTAGTAGTACTCGCATCATTCAGTACTAAAGTAACGACTGAGGTGTTGCGAATATCTGCTGACTTAGGATGATTTTTGACAGCTTGGATGATCTAGGATAACAAACAGAGCAACCAACACACTTAACTCCGTTGTGTTTGGTGTAAAAGTGTGAGTGAGAGACATAGCGTGAACCAAAGATCCTTGACACTGTTTCTCCCTACAGAAGCTTCGTGATTGGGTCCTGGTGGTGCCAGACATTTTCTAAATCACTCTGACTACTGTTTTATTCCCCTCCAATCCCTTCCATCTTTTTTTTTTTTACCCTCCCCATCCCCTACCCACCCCTCACCATCTCCCACCCCCCTCAGGCGCTGGAAGGAGCTCCATCAGACCAGCTAATGCAGCAGAGCCAAATGCCCCAGTACTACGCTCAACAGCCCTGGGTACCTAAAACCTCTGCCTCCAGCCTCTCAAATCAGTTTATTTTTGTTCAGCTTCCTCTCTTCTCCCTTTTTCTCATCTCCATCATTACACATGGCCTTCCTTCATCAGCCTGCGTCAGTGTCTGCTGTCTCTCATTGCAGGTGTTTCATCTCTGAGGGGGCTTTTTTTCTCATTTCACTTCCTCCAGCTCATAAACAGGATTCATTAAACACATGGAGAGTGCCACAGAGCTGCACAGTACCAAAAAGGCACATGAATATTTTTCTCCTGCAGTTTCAAACACAATTTTTAATCAGCGATATAGGAAATATTTCCCTCAAAATTAAATATTGTCCGTAAATTATTGTGCAGCCATCTGTTCAGCAGTGCTCCATGTCAACTTGCTTAGGAGACAAAGCAGCCATTTTGAGAGTCATCAATGTGGGCGTGTCAGCTGCTCCACATTTTACAAAATGGCTAACTGTGCTTCTTCATCCTCCCTTGACCTACCAGTGTTTTTGTCCTCACCTCATTCTCTCTCGCAGTTTGTGTCGGTGTCATCATCCTGACCATGATCACCAATTTCATCCCCATTGTCAATCATCTCATCTCATGATTGTCTCTGTCCTGCACTGTGTTGATTTCATCTGTGCCATATACTCTTACTGTGACCGCACCCATCGCCACAGCCGCCTCAGACGGTGTATCTGACCTCAGACCTCTGTTTCTCAGGCAACAGACAGGCCAATGGGAATGAATGGTCTTGATGTGGCAGGGCTGAGACCGTTCGACCTGGTCATCCCGTTCACCATCCAGAAGGGAGAGATCACAGGTAACCTTAACTGAACAAACAGTCTGAACCCCGGTCAGGTTTCTGTGTCGTGTGTTTCTCACTTTTTGTGTCCTCTGCTCAAGGTGAGGTCCGAATGCCATCAGGCAAGGTGGCCAAGCCTGACATCACAGACAACAAGGACGGCACTGTCACTGTCAAGTACGCTCCCACCGAGGCCGGCCTGCACGAGATGGACATCAAATACGATGGCATCCACATCCCTGGTATGACCTACCTCTGAAGTGTTTATATAACCTCTCCGGTGCATGAAAGGTTCTCATTCTGTCTCTGTTGTGATTCACAGGAAGTCCTCTGCAGTTCTACGTGGACTACATGAACAGTGGAAATGTCAGCGCGTATGGCCCTGGACTCATCCACGGGACTGTCAACAAGCCTGCTATCTTCACTGTTAACACTAAAGATGCTGGAGAGGGTACGTAGCCGTCACCTTTATGCAGACATAATACATCTGAGCAGCAGATGCACATGACCTAGCTGTTATTAGTCATGATTGTGCTTAACTTAATACTTAATTTTGGAGCAAAGCCACACTCACCAGCTTGCTTAAAGCAGGACAGAGGACTAAAACGAATAATAAATAGACAAATGAAGTCTGTTCTTCCTGTATCGTGTCCTCGTAGGTGGTCTGTCTCTGGCCATCGAGGGTCCATCCAAGGCCGACATCAGCTGTCTGGACAACCAGGATGGGACCTGCACTGTGTCCTACCTGCCCGTCCTGCCGGGAGACTACAGCATCCTGGTCAAATACAATGACAAACACATCCCAGGCAGCCCCTTCTCTGCTAGGATTACTGGTAATGTCATCTACTCTTAAGACCTCAGTTATTAACTATGAATTAGTAACTGTCAATTGTGCAGGACAGCATTTGTGAAAAAAACTCTATTACTTTCCCAAATATTGTTACCAGATGATAAAAATGCAATTGAGAGCAGCATAACAAAAACGTTCAGGAACCACTGCCCTCTCTTCCCTCCTGTGTTATACATGAGCGTCCGCCTTAACTGTCACTGCTGTGTCTGCAGGCGATGACTCCATGAGGATGTCCCATCTGAAGGTGGGCTCGGCTGCAGATATCCCACTGGACATTGGAGAGCTTGACCTCAGCCAGCTGACCGCCTCCCTCACCACACCCTCAGGCCGCGAGGAGCCCTGTCTGCTGAAGATGCTGCGTAACGGACATGTTGGTGAGTGTGTGTCTGCTGTAAACAAGGAAAAATCTGAAAATATAAATCTTTTTTTCTGTTGTTGTCTTTTTCATGCCTGTTTTAACCCTCCACTCCTGTTTTTCTTCACATGTCTGTCACAGGCATCTCGTTTGTTCCTAAGGAGATCGGAGAGCACCTGGTGAACATCAAGAAGAACGGTCGCCATATTCCCAACAGCCCCATTGCTGTTATGATCAGCCAATCAGAGATCGGTGATGCCAGCCGCGTGCGTGTGAGTGGCCAAGGCCTGAGCGAGGCCAGGACCTTTGAGCCCGCTGAGTTCATCATCGACACACGTGACGCAGGTACACACCTGATAACAGTATTTGTGATCGCTTTTATTTTTATTCTCAGTCATCAGATTTAATTTATTACCTCTCTCTCATGATTTTTCTTCCATACAGGCTATGGCGGCCTGAGCTTGTCCATTGAGGGGCCCAGTAAAGTTGACATCAACACTGAGGACCAGGAGGACGGCACCTGTAAGGTCACCTACTGCCCCACTGAACCAGGAAATTACATCATCAACATCAAGTTCGCTGACCAACACGTGCCAGGTGCTTGCCTCAAAACAGCCATCAAGTACACAGCAGAGCAACGTGCTTATGATTTACTAAACAGAATTAATCATTGTGTGTGTGTGTGTGTGTGTGTGTGTGTGTGTGTGTGTGTGTGTGTGACATTGTGACAGGCGCGCACAGGAGTGCGTTCACAGTGAAGAAGGTGACAGGAGAGGGCAGGATGAAAGAGAGCATCACCAGGAAGAGGAGAGCAGCTTCAGTCGCCAACGTCGGCAGCCAGTGTGACCTCAGCCTCAAGATCCCAGGTGACATTACAGTGCATCTCCCTGTGGTCATTATGGAAATCTAACAGGAATGACTTCTTCACTGTTAGAAAAGATGTGTTGAATGTGAAAGATTACTTCTATCTATTTCCCAAAATGTAGGTCTGTTCCTTCAAACCTTAGAACAAGGTTTCTATCTATTTCCCAAAATGTAGGTCTGTTCCTTCAAATCTTAGAACAATCTTATGAAATCACGTCATACTTCAGATTCCAGTATCATATAAAAAGTTCAATGTTGCACAGTCTCTTTTTGTGTGTGTGTGTTTTCAATGATTCCAACGTCTGTCTCCCCAGAAATCAGCATAGCAGACATGACAGCTCAGGTGACCAGCCCGTCTGGACAGATTCACAAGGCTGACATCATGGAAGGAGAGAACAACACCTACTGCATTCGCTTCGTGCCCACCGAGACGGGTGTGCACACCGTGTGTGTGAAATACAATGGCGTGCACGTGCCCGGCAGCCCATTCCAGTTCACCGTCGGCCCCCTGGGAGAGGGCGGGGCTCACAAGGTCCGTGCTGGAGGACCAGGCCTGGAGAGAGCAGAGGCTGGAGTACCAGGTTGGTGTGTTTGATGGATTATAAGTGTGTGTGGTTTGAGATTTGTTATTTCACAGTGCACTTGACCCTGTTTTGGCCTCTGTGTGTAGCTGAGTTCAGTATCTGGACGAGGGAGGCTGGAGCCGGAGGCCTCAGCATCGCTGTGGAGGGGCCGAGCAAGGCTGAAATCACCTTTGAGGACCGCAAGGACGGCTCCAGTGGAGTGTCCTACATCGTTCAGGAGCCCGGTGAGAGAGGAGACAGGGAACATTTACGGATGGATTGATGTTCTTAGATACAGTTTTTTGTTTTGTTCCACTCCACATAGCTATATTCTTGTCCTGTTTGGCATAAAAGTTTGGTAGATATTTAACCTACATGTGTGCTGTGGAAGCCTGTCACGGTCTCTGTACTTGTGTGACTGTCTGACATAAATTCTTCTCCTGTAGGAGACTATGAGGTGTCGATCCGTTTCAACGACGAGCACATCCCTGACAGCCCCTTCATCGTCCCCGTGGCCTCGCCGTCAGATGACGCCCGTCGCCTCACTGTTGCCAGTCTTCAGGTGAGGCTCTGAGACACACACACATCCGTGTGCGCACACGCCAGGCCACAGTACACTGCCTACAATGCAGCAGCAGCTCGTAGTTTTACTTTTTGGGCCACTTCAGATTGAAGCAGTCTGGGTGTGAAAATAATATCATGAAAACTTGCGCAATACAAGAGACAGTTCAGACAATATTTCTCACTTATGAATAATTGATAATGTGGAGTTAGCTTAACACTGTCATATTTAATTATTTTATAAGCTATGTTTAACACTGAAGTATATAAGAGTAGTGAATGATTCAGCAAGCCAAGAAGTTCAGAGTTCAGAGGTACAAGTGTAGGTTCAACATCTGCTGCTGCGTTGTTGGGCAGTGCAAAGGCTTCTGGGATACTTGAGGACTGTGTGTGTTTCTCGTGCCTCATTCTAAAGGCTCCCAACAGCCTCCCACCTCTAAAAATGAAACGGGGCGCTAAAGGGTTAAAGAGGTCTGACATGGGGCTGTTTTTCCTCTCTGTCTCTGTTCACACTCACAGTACATACAAAACTGAGGAAACCCATTTCTGACAGAAGAGGAAGAAAACATGAAACTTTGTGCAGGATGAAAATTAAAAAAGAAAACAAATCAATAAAAAACATAACTTTCTCATAATGTTGACATAATCTTGTTATCCTGCAGAACCTTTCATCAATTTCTTTCTTTTTCTGTTAGAAAGAGGCTCCCATACGACACTGACTTTCTTACATTAATCTGAATTTTCACCTGCATGCAAACCCACATAGTAAACACACAAACACATAAATAGAAACTGTCAAGCACTCAGTCTCATAAAAATGTCACTTTTCTTTCTCTGATCTTTTCACTTTACTCAAATTCTTGCTTTCTCTGCCTCTCTGCTCAGCCCTCCTCTTTAGCCTTGTTAGCAACCTCCAGGTAAGGTTAATTGTAGCTAAGTTATCTGAATATGAAACTATTAGACACCACCAAATAATAGTGATACAGCGTTGAGTGTGTGAGTATGTGTTGTCGAGCAGGAGTCGGGTTTGAAGGTGAACCAGCCGGCATCATTTGCCGTCAGCCTGAACGGGGCGAAGGGTGTGATTGATGCGAAGGTCCACAGCCCGTCTGGAGCTCTGGAGGAGTGCTGCGTCACTGAGATCGACCAAGGTAACCACAGTGATCTCCTCCAAACTCTTCAGACCGCTCACACTGAAACAATGCCAAGTTTTCAGGAGAATTTTGATTGTGCTGTTACACACAGGAACATATTTTCATGTGCCTTACCTTTCCCCTCCTCTCTGGTTATTTAGATAAGTATGCGGTCCGGTTCATCCCCAGAGAGAACGGTCTCTATCTAATTGATGTGAAGTTCAATGGAAGTCACATCCCTGGTAGTCCGTTTAAGATCCGAGTCGGAGAGACGGGCCAGGCTGGAGATCCCGGGATGGTGTCCGCCTACGGTGCAGGACTGGAGGGAGGCACCACAGGTAACACATCGGCCCTCTACACTGCAGCAGAAAGAAATGACATAGGACTGCTGTCTTTGCCTGTCCTTCTAAACCTTACATTTAACTTCATTTGCCTCCAGGAACTGCATGTGAATTTGTTGTGAACACGAGCAAAGCGGGCCCCGGCGCTCTGGCCGTGACCATCGACGGGCCCTCCAAGGTGAAGATGGACTGTGTGGAGTGCCCCGAGGGCTACAGGGTCACGTACACCCCAATGGCCCCTGGCAACTATCTCATCTCCATCAAATACGGCGGTCCTTACCACATCGTCGGCAGCCCCTTCAAGGCCAAGATCACTGGTGAGGAAGATCTGTATTCGAGGATTTATATTAAGAACTAAATGTAAACACCTCCAAGATGATCTGACACCGTTTCGCACCATCTTCCAGGTTCCAAGCTCGTGTCCAGCCACAGTATGCACGAAACCTCCTCTGTCATGGTCGACCCTGTGACCCGTGCCATCAGCTGTTCTCAGCAGGCCGCTCCCACCCAGTCGGACGCCAGCAAGGTCGTAGCTAAAGGCCTGGGCCTGACCAAGGGCTTCATCGGCCAGAAAAACAGCTTCAGTGTGGACTGCAGCAAAGCAGGTGTGTACCAATGTGATGTTCATACGTTTAACTCTTTTTCTTCTTGTTACGTCTGGAACAAACACGCTAAATGTAAGAGTGCCTCAATCCTGAGCGTTCAATGGGACATTCAGAGCACAGACGATATATAAGTAAGAATTTGTAGACAAATAATGACACAAGGCATAATCTGAGCAAGCTGCAATCTGTTTTGTGCTCAGTAAATCGTCCACATAAGAACAAAATAATAATTTTTTTTTTTTTTTTAAATGACCTGCCTTGAGGGTCCAGAGCCACATTACAAACCCACAGGAAGTTATTCCTGCCTGTGGCCATCAGATTTTACAGGTCCTTCCCCTGACACGCCGCCCTTAGTTACATTACATAAACCTGCTAATAATAACTTTTTGCAATAATCTGGTTGTGCAATATCCTCGATCGACATGCAATAAGCACCATTTACATTTATATTTATTTTTATTCTATTTATTGTATATATTCTTTTGTGTACATATTCTGTTGTTAATATTTTTATTTCTATTCTGTTCTCTGTATCAGAGCAACTGGAAAACCTAATTTCTCCCTGGGATAAATAAAGTATTTTGATTCTGATTGATTGGAGGAAGCCGACACACCTTATAAAGATTTAAATCTTCTCTGTGGCCACATTTTTTTATAGTCTGCATGCTCATCTACTGATAACATATCGCTGTGGATACTGATCTCCTCCGTCTCCATCCATAGGTCGTAACATGCTCCTGGTCGGTGTGGACGGTCCCAAGGTCCCTTGTGAGGAGATCCTAGTGAAACATTTGGGCAACCGCTTGTACAACGTCAGCTACCAGCTGAAAGAGAAGGGAGAGTACATCCTGGTGGTGAAGTGGGGAGACGAACACATCCCTGGCAGCCCTTACCACATCACTGTCTAAACCCAGCTCCACAATAAGAAACTTATACCACTGTTTAAAACAACTGAAATTCTATCTAGAGTCTAACCGATCATTGTTTACAGCTCCAAGTCGCTCCCATGTTACAAATTAAGATTTCTGGCTTTTTTCTTTTTTTTTTTTGCGTCTTATTTTCTAACTATTTAACCAACTAGAAAACAAACTCACAGCAGTGTTTACCTTCAGCCAGATTTCTATGTTTTTTTCCCACAAGTGAATATATGAAAAACTTCACTGTAACCCTCCCAAAGATTCTCTCCGTGGTATTTCTCATTTCATTCTTCCGCTCATCACGTCAATCAGTAAAGTTAGGGAGGAGAAAGATGCACCTTTTTTTTATTACTGTAAGCCAGCAGTCAGTCGTGCCTTAGGCTTTTTACATTTTCAGTCACGGACACAGGCGGACATGAGACGTGTCTGAAGTAGAGTAGAGTGATTAGCTTAGCGTAGCAGCAGTAGGTTTTGAGCCCAGCAGTGGATTGAAGGTTACTGTTTACACTGGAGGAGCTACTCTTACATACTTAAATAATGGATTCAGTTTTATATGAACAATCGCAGGACTTGAACCGACGCGTGTCAGACGTGACGTGACTTCCTGAGCTGCAGGTTCACACGACACACTTTGATTCGAGGCCGTTAATTGTGCGTATAAAAGTCAGATGAACGGCTTGTCTGTTTCTTGCGACAACCAAACGCTCAGCACCGGCCCAGTCCACTCCAGCATGTGGTGTTCATGATGCTCTTTAACTAACCCAAGTTGTTTTACCTGCTGCTAGTGTGATAAAGTTTTAGGCACTGCTGTTCTTGAAGCCGTAATGTGGATTGGAATAGGGAGTTAAAAGATTAAAGATAGGACGACACATGTGAACAGGGAGGAGAAAGACACATTTCACAGTAGCGTTACTCGTGGTTTATTTCACTCGTGCTCTCCAAACACCGCTGCTGGGAAAACAACGCTTTTTGTGTGTTTTAACATGTGATACCAACATGTGCTCTGCATGTTCATTAGGCTGTAAAACTCTTTAAATATACAGAAAGCCTCTGATTCAGAATAACATCAACATGACACGTGGCGTGTTTGCGGTGGTTCGCCTTTGAGTGTGGAACTTTTTCATGTCAATTAAAAGGTTTAAAAAGGGAAGTTTCTGAAGTTGTGCTGGACAGAAGGGCTGAAGATGGTGTTGTGGTTCGTCACGTCCTGAAAACACGATGACCTAAAACAAGAGAACAGATGTTGCTTCGTTTTCTGCTCAGTGTTTGTATCTCACCCCCTTCAGCCGCCACCCACCCACCTCCTCCCTCCATCCCTCCAGCTCGCTTTGTGTGTAATCTATCTTTCAGAACAAAAAAAAAAATCTTGTCCTAAATAAAAAAAAAAGGCTTTAATAGTGTTTGTATGACAGTATTTTGATACACAATAAAGTTGTCTAAGTATTTTTCTGTCAATCTAACGGCTGTTTGTTTTTGTGTCTTTAAACTCTGTCTGGTTTTCTTTGAATAATAAAGTAAGCTTATTATTATAATTTTATCCAAATTCACTGACAGTCCAACAGGGACACATGCTGTTGCTCCGAGTTTATAGTAATCCTCAAAAGCTTCATTAACTCTTAGTCACCGTGTTTTTCCTCTAAATGTGAAGGTTAAACTTTAATGAACCACAGAGTAAGTATGTTAGTAATTTTCAGTGCATGTCTACAGAAGTTTCCAGTGAGTGGAAAATGTGTACATTACTGCAGCCTGCAGCCAACGCCCTTCCTGAAAAACGCAACTCCTTATTAGGCCCGACTCTCCATGAACCTCCAGAGGCCGCTGCAGGAGGAGGAATCTCGCTCAGTCTTACATAATGACTTTTCTTATGCACAGCTGTGAACAGACCTGCCTTATTATAAAGCCGTTTCTTTGAATTATAAAGTTGTGTGAACTCCAAATGCTGCTCAAACAGCTTCAGGATAAAAACATCTGTAGAAACAAATACATTGCAAGAAGAATACAAGAAGTTAATAGACGTTAATCTTTATCATTTTCATTATTCATGTTAATAGCAGGGAAGTTGTAGTTTATCCAACTTTATTTGGTTTGTGCAGACTAGTGGAAACCATTGAGAATAAACTTAAATATATAGGAGCACTGTAGGTGATGGCTTTCTTTTCTTTTAATGTGTTTCAGAGGAATGTCTCATTTTAAAAACATCTATAAATGCTAATACATACTTCAAATGCACACAAATACATCTTCTATATCAATTATTAAATGCATCACATTATTACATCCTTAAAGTATACATGGGATTGTTTTTATAACCACAGAACAACACACGTTTCTTTAGAAAATGGTTTGTTGGATACAATGAATTGAAGTATGATGTTAAAATAGATTTTTTTTATTTAATATTTATAAAATATTTTAAAATAAATTACGTTATTAACTTCCAACTAGTATTTCCAAAGTGAGGTTTCCAGTTAAAGACTGGTGATGCAATAAAGCACATATCATTTATTTGTTATTTCATTTTTATCCTTTATTTAGACACCAATTCGTAATGATAATCCAACATTAACTTTACATTAGATGAATGACCTTTTCACCTGTATGAACGGCTCAGGTGTTTCTAGTAACACGAATAATGGCTCTGTTGTGTTCAAGTGTCCCAGTAAACCATGAAAACATGAAAAACCAGGACCTGAAACTGAAGCAGACAAATGAACTTCAGGCTTTAATCATTTTATTCTTCACATTTATGCTTTTTCTCTTTTTTTTCTCTTTTTCTCTTTTCTCTCTCTTCTTCACACTTTCCTGCATTCTTGTGCAGATCCTGAATACTGCATGTCTTTAATAATTCCTATAAATCAGCATTGTCCCTCTTTAATAAGCAGCTGTAGTGCTGTAACCCAGCAGAGTACTGCAGTATTACAGTAGTATTATAGTAGTACTGCAGTATTACAGTAGTATTATAGTAGTACTGCAGTATTACAGTAGTATTATAGTAGTACTGCAGTATTACAGTAGTATTATAGTAGTACTGCAGTATTACAGTAGTATTATAGTAGTACTGCAGTATTACAGTAGTATTATAGTAGTACTGCAGTATTACAGTAGTATTATAGTAGTACTGCAGTATTACAGTAGTATTTTGGGAGTACTGCAGTATTACAGTAGTATGTGGGGAGTACTGCAGTATTACAGTAGTATTATAGTAGTACTGCAGTATTACAGTAGTATTATAGTAGTACTGCAGTATTACAGTAGTATTTTGGGAGTACTGCAGTATTACAGTAGTATTTTGGGAGTACTGCAGTAATAATCTGAAGGTGTGCCAACTCCCGTTCAAATCTTCAGGTCACTCCCACTTCTCTCTGCTCAGCCTTCCTGCTGCTTTCAGACACATTTTCACTTCAGAGCAGGCTCGTCTGTTTGTCAAAGGTGAGTGGAATCAGCTCATGTTTCACTTTAAACCTGAAAATCCTCCGTTTCCTTTTTTATCTCGCGCTTTTACTTTTATGCGCGAGATTAGAAGAAAAAAACCGCGAAGTCAGTTTCACTTCGTTACTCTGTTTCCACAAAGCATGACGGGAAGTTTGATCAGTCCCATGAAACAAACGCGCGTTAGATCCTCACGCGATCAATCACTTTGATTTGACTGATTTTTAAAGTCGTTTTTACTCAAACGTTTCTCTGCTGGAGTGAAGTGTGGCGGGCAAATCTCAAAGGTCCTCCTCAGATTAACCCCTCTGTTACCGTCTGTCTGTCTGTTACCGTCTGTCTGTCTGTCTGTCTGTCTGTCTGTCTGTCTGTTCTGTCTGTCTGTCTGTTACTGTCTGTCTGTCTGTCTGTCTGTTTCTGTCTGTATCCTGTCTGTCTGTCGTCTGTCACTGTCCTGTCTGTTTCTGTCTGTTCTGTCATTACTGTCCTGTCTGTTATCTGTCTGTCTGTTACTGTCTGTCTGTCTGTCTGTCTGTCTGTCTGTTTCTGTCTGTCTGTCTGTTACTGTCTGTCTGTCTGTTTACTGTCTGTCTGTTTCTGTCTGTTTACTGTCTGTCTGTTACTGTCTGTCTGTCTGTCTGTACTGTCTGTCTGTCTGTTACCGGTCTGTCTGTCTGTTATCTGTCTGTCTATTACCTGTTACTGTCTGTCTGTCTGTCTGTTACTGTCTGTCCTGTCTGTTATCTGTCTGTCTGTTATCTGTCTGTCTGTCTGTTTCTGTCTGTTATTTTCTGTCGTCTGTCTGTCTGTTTCTGTCTGTCTGTCTGTCTGTCTGTCTGTCTGTCTGTTACTGTCTGTCTGTCTGTTACTGTCTGTCTGTTACTGTCTGTTTCTGTCTGTTTCTGTCTGTTTCTGTCTGTTTCTGTCTGTTTCTGTCTGTTACTGTCTGTCTGTCTGTTTCTGTCTGTTTCTGTCTGTTTCTGTCTGTTTCTGTCTGTACTGTCTGTCTGTTTCTGTCTGTTTCTGTCTGTTACTGTCTGTTTCTTTCTGTCTGTTTCTGTCTGTTTCTGTCTGTCTGTCTGTACTGTCTGTCTGTCTGTTCTGTCTGTTACCGTCTGTCTGTCTGTCTGTCTTTCTGTCTGTTACTGTCTGTCTGTTTCTGTCTGTCTGTCTGTCTGTCTGTCTGTCTGTTACGTCTGTCTGTCTGTCTGTCTGTCTGTCTGTCTGTCTGTTGTCTGTTACTGTCTGTTTCTGTCTGTCTGTCTGTCTGTCTGTTTCTGTCTGTCTGTTACTGTCTGTTTCTGTCTGTCTGTCTGTCTGTCTGTTTCTGTCTGTTATCTGTCTGTCTGTTTCTGTCTGTTTCTGTCTGTTTCTGTCTGTTTCTGTCTGTTACCGTCTGTCTGTTTCTGTCTGTCTGTTATCTGTCTGTCTGTTTCTGTCTGTCTGTCTGTCTGTTACTGTCTGTCTGTCTGTCTGTCTGTCTATTTACCGTCTGTCTGTCTGTTATTGCTGTCTGTCTGTTCTGTCTGTCTGTCTGTCTGTTACGTCTGTCTGTCTGTCTGTTACCGTCTGTCTGTCTCTGTTACTGTCTGTCTGTCTGTTACCGTCTGTCTGTCTGTCTGTCTGTCTGTCTGTCTGTTACTGTCTGTCTGTCTGTCTGTCTGTCTGTCTGTCTGTCTGTCTGTCTGTTTCTGTCTGTCATCTGTCTGTTACCGTCTGTCTGTCTAGCTTCTCTGTCTGTCTGTCTGTCTGTCTGTTACTTCTGTCTGTTATTGCTGTCTGTCTGTCTGTCTCTGTCTGTTGTCTGTCTGTCTGTTACTGTCTGTCTGTCTGTTACTGTCTGTCTGTTACTGTCTGTCTGTTCTGTCTGTCTGTCTGTTACTGTCTGTCTGCACTGTCTGTCTGTCTGTCTGTTTCTGTCTGTCTGTTGTCTGTCTGTTTCTGTCTGTTACTGTCTGTCTGTTCTGTCTGTTACCGTCTGTCTGTTACTGTCTGTCTGTCTGTCTGTCTGTTACCGTCTGTCTGTTACTGTCTGTCTGTCTGTCTGTCTGTCTGTCTGTCTGTCTGTGTATCTGTTGAATCTGTTCTGTCTGTTGAAACTGTCTGTCTATTCTGTTATCTGTTACTGCTATCTGTCTATCTGTTTCGATCTGTCTGTCTGTTCTGTCTATTACCTGTCTGTCTGTTACCTGTTCATCTGTCTGTCATTCTGTTATCTGTTTCTGTGTCATCTGTCTGTCTATTGTTATCTGTTTCTGTCTGTATCTGTTACTTCTGTCTGTTACCTGTCTGTCTCTGTCTTTCTGTCTGTTTCTGTCTGTTTCTGTCTGTCTGTTACTGTCTGTCTGTTACTGTCTGTTGCAGTCTGTCTGTCTATCTTTAATCTGTCTGTCTGTCTGTTACTGTCTGTTTCTGTCTGTTGTCTGTTACTGTCTGTCTCAAGTCTGTCTATTTACTGTCTGTTTCTGTCTATCTGTTATCTGTCTGTCTGTTACACATGTCTATCTGTCTGTTATGTCTGTTACTGTCTGTTACTGTCTGTCTGTTGTCTGTTTCTGTCTGTTATGTCTGTCTGTCTGTCTGTTACTGTCTGTCTGTTACAGTCTGTCTGTTACTGTCTGTCTGTACTGTCTGTCTGTTACTGTCTGTCCTGTCTGTCTGTCTGTTACTGTCTGTCTGTCTGTTTCTGTCTGTTTCTGTCTGTTTCTGTCTGTTTCTGTCTGTTTCTGTCTGTCTGTCTGTCTGTTTCTGTCTGTTTCTGTCTGTACTTCTGTCTGTTGTCTGTCTGTCTGTTGTCTGTCTGTACTGTCTGTCTGTTACTGTCTGTCTGTTACTGTCTGTCTGTCTGTTACTGTCTGTCTGTCTGTCTGTTACCGTCTGTCTGTCTGTCTGTTACTGTCTGTCTGTCTGACTGTCTGTCTCTGTTACCGTCCTGTCTGTTTCTGTCTGACTGTCTTGCATCTGTCTATTGTACTGTCTGTCTGTCTGTCTGTTACTACTGTCTGTCTGTTACTGTCTGTCTGTCTGTCTGTTACCTCTGTCTGTACCGTGTTACTGTCTGTCTGTTTCTGTCATGTTACCGTCTGTCTGTCTGTTATGTCTGTCTGTCTGTCTTCTGTCTGTTTCTGTCTGTTTCTGTCTGTTCTGTCTGTCTGTCTGTTACCGTCTGTCTGTCTAATATTACTATCCTATCTGTCTGTTGCCGTCTGTGTCTGTCTGTCTGTACTGTTGTCTGTTATCTGTCTGTTACCGTCTGTTACTGCCTCGTCTGTCTGTCTGTACTTTCTGTCTGTTCTGTCTACCGTCTGTCTGTCTGTTACTGTCTGTTACCTGTTCGTCTGTTTCTGTCTATTGTCGTCTACCGGTTACCGTCTCGTCTGTTCGTTACTGTCTGTCTGTCTACTGTTCGTCTGTTTTGCCCGCGCCGCCTGTCTGTTACCGTCTGTCTGTCTATCTGTCTGTCTACGTTACCGTCTGTCTGTCTGTTACTGTCTGTTTCTGTACTGTTGTCTGTTACCGTCTGTCTGTTACTGTTGTCTGTTACCGCTTCTGTCTCGTTCTGTTACGCCCGTCTGTTACCGCTCGTCTGTCTGTTACCGTCTATCTGTTACTGTTCGTCTGTCTGTTACCTGCCGGTTCTGTTACCTGCTACCTGTCTGTCTGTTATACTACTCGTCTGTTACCGTTGTTATTGCCCGTTCGTTACCGCTCCGTCTGTTACCGCCTGTTCGTCTGTTACCGTCTGTTACCGCTCTGTTACTTCGTCTGTTACCGTCTGTCTGCTGCCTGTCTGTCGTTATCTGTTACCGTCTTCGTTGTCTGTTACCGCCTCGTCTGTTCGTCGTTACCGTTCGTCTGTTACGTTCTGTTACCGTCTGTCTTACCGTTCTGTCTGTTTCTGTCTGTTTCTGTCTGTTTCTGTCTGTTTCTGTCTGTTTCTGTCTGTTACCGTCTGTCTGTTACGCTCCGTCTGTCTGTTACCGTTACCGGCCTGTCTGTCTGTCTTACCGCCTGTTACCGTTGTTACCTGTTATCTGTCTATCTGTCTGTTACCTGTCTGTCTGTTACCGCTGTCTGTCTACCTGTACTGTCTCGTTACTTCGGTTCACCGTCTGTCTGTTCTGTCTGTTATCTGTCTGTTACCGCTGTTCGTCTGTTCTGTTAGCGTCTGTTCGTCTGTCTGTTCGTTACCGCCTGTCGTTACGTCTGTTGTCTGTCTGTTACCTGTTCTGTTACCGCTCGTTACTCGTCTGTCGTTCCGTCTGTTACGCGTCGTCTGTTCTGTCTGTTACCTGTCTGTCTGTTACCGCCTGTTACCTCGTCTGTTACTGTCTGTCTGTCTGTTACCGCTCTGTCTGTCTGTCTGTCTGTTACGTTCGTCTGTTTCTGTCTGTCTGTTAAGGTCTACCGCCCCGTTCTGCTTGTTCTGTCTGTCTGTCTGTCTGTCTGTTACCGTCTGTTCTGTCTGTCTGTCTGTCTGTTACCGTTCTGTACTGTCTTCTGTCTGTTACCGCTGTTCTGTTACCGTTCGTCTGTTTCGTTTCTGTCTGTTTCTGTCTGTTACCGTCTACCGTCTGTCTGTCTGTCTGTTACCGTCTTCTGCCTGTTGTCTGTCTGTCTGTTCGTCTGTTCTGTTACCTGCCTGTCTGTGTCTGTCTGTTACTGCTTGTCTGTCTCGTCGTTGTCTGTTACTGTGTCTTCGTCTGTTCTGTCTGTCTGTTACCGTCTGTCTGTCTGTTACGTCGTTACTGCCCTGTCTGTTACGTCTGTCTGTTCCTCGTCTGTCTGTCTGTCTTACCGTTCGTCTGTTACGTTTCGTCTGTTACCGTTCGTCTGTTACTGTCTGTTCTGTCTGTTAGTTCGTTACCGTCTGTCTGTTACCGTCTGTCTGTCTGTTACGCGTTCGTTACCGTCTGTTTCTGTTCGTCTGTTAGCCTGTCTGTTACCGCCTGTCTGTCTGTCTGTTACATTGTTCTGTTACCGTCTGTTTCTGTTACCTGTCTGTCTGTTACCGTTACCGTCTGTCTGTCTCTTATCTGTCTGTTCTGTTACCGCCTGGTTCGTTGCCTGTTTCTGTGCTGTCTGTTCTGTCTGTTACTTACCGCCGTTGTTGTCTGTTGTCGTTATTGGGTTCACCGTTCTGTTACCGTTACCGTCTGTTCTGTTCTGTCTGTTACCGCTTCCGTCTGTCTGTTACGTCTGCTACTTCGTCTGTTACTGTCTACCACCGGCCTGTCTGTTACCGTTACCGTCTGTTACTGTCTGTTATTCTGTCTGTCTGTTACGTTCGTCTGTTACCTGTCTGTCTGTCTGTCTGTCGTTCTGTTGTCTGTTCTGTTACCGTCTGTCTGTCTGTTATCTGTCTGTCTGTTCTGTTCATTGTTCGTTACCGCTGTCTGTTACCTCCGTCTGTTACCTGTCTGTCTGTTACCGTTCTGTTACCGTCTGTCTGTCTGTCTGTTACTGTTCGTCTGTCTGTCTGTTACCGTTCGTCTGTCTGTTACTCGTCTGTCTGTCTGTCTGTTACCCCGTCTCGTTCTGTCTACCGTTCGTCTGTCGTTACTGTTACCGTCTCGTTACTGTCTTCTGTCTGTTACCTGTCTGTCTGTCTGTCTGTTACTGCCCGTCGTCTGTTTCTGTCTGTCTGTTACCGCCTGTTCTGTCTGTCTGTTACCTGTCTGTTACCTGTCTGTCTGTTACCGTCTGTCTCGTCTGTCTGTCTGTTACCGGTCTGTCTGTCTGTTACCGTTACCGTCTGTTCTGTCTGTACCTGTCTGTCTGTTACCTGTCTGTCTGTCTGTCTGTCTGTCTGTTTCTGTCTGTTACCTGTCTGTCTGTCTACCGTCTGTCTGTCGTTACCGCCTGTCTGTCTGTGTCTGTTACCTCTGTTCTGTCTGTTACCGCCTGTCTGTTCTGTCTGTTACTGTTCGTTACCTCTGTCTGTCTGTTACTGTTCTGTACCTGTCTGTTCAGCTACTGTCTGTTACCGTCTGTCTGTCTGTCTCGTTGTCTGTTACTGTCTGTCTGTCTGTTACCGCCTGTCTGTTCGTTACCGTTCGTTACCGTTCGTTACTGCTCTGTCGTTCGTTGCCTGTCTGTCTACCGTTCGTCTGTTATTGCTCGTTCGTCTGTTCTGTCTTCGTTGTTACCGCCTGTTCTCTGTCGTTGTGTCTGTACCGTTCGTCTGTTACGTTACGCTCCTGTTCGTTACCGTCTGTCTGTTACGTCTGTCTGCTCTGTCTGTCTGTCTGTCTGTACTGTTCGTCTGTCTGATCCTCTGTCTGTCTGTCTGTCTGTCTGTTACTGTCTGTCTGTCTGTGTATTGTCTGTCTGTCTGTTCTGTCGTGTATTGTCCTCGTCTGTCTGTCTGTTGTCTGTTGTCTGTCGTGTTTGTCTGTCTGTCTGTTACTCACGTCTGTCTGTCTGTCTGTCTGTGTATTTCTGTCTGTTGATCTGTCTGTCTGTCTGTCTGTCTGTCTGTTCTGTCTGTCTGTCTGTCTGTCTGTCTGTCTGTCTGTTGACTGTCTGTTCTGTCTGTCTGTGTATTGATCCTCTGTCTGTTGTCGTATTGACCTGTCTGTCTGTCTGTCTGTCTGTCTGTCTGTGTATTGATCCTCTGTCTGTCTGTCTGTCTGTCTGTCTGTCTGTCTGTCTGTTCTGTCTGTCTGTCTGTCTGTCTGTCTGTCTGTCTGTCTGTCTGTCTGTCTGTCTGTCTGTCTGTCTGTCTGTCTGTCTGTCTGTCTGTCTGTTATCTGTCTGTCTGTTCTGTCTGTCTGTCTGTCTGTCTGTCTGTCTGTCTGTGATCCTCTTCTGTCTGTTCGTCTGTCTGTCTGTCTGTGTATTGTCTGTCTGTCTGTCTGTCTGTCTGTCTGTCTGTCTGTCTGTGTATTGATCCTCTGTCTGTCTGCAGATGTCTCTGAGTGAGAAGAGTCATGAGGAGATCAGTGATCTGCTCACAAAGTTTGGCATCAAACACGGGCCCATAGTCGGTGAGAAAAATACACACATGGATTATTTCATTCATGATGTCAGAGCCACAACCTGATCGTGTTTGAACTGAGGGAGTGAGAGCTGTAATAACACAAATACAATCAGTTTAATAAAGAAAATAAAACATGTTTTAATAGGTAAATAGATTTTTAAAAATGCTTGATGATTTCATTGTTTAGCCACTGAGCTGCTGGTGTTTCAGAGCAATTAATATTTTATAACTAATGTCTGTCATTTTTTTATTTTATCTACTAGTTTTTTACATTTGACTGCTTGGGCCTCCCTCTGAATTATTCTGAGTAATCATCTGTGTATGCTTTATTTTATGAGGCATAAGAAGATGAATAAAAAAGAATAAACACACAGAGATGTTCATAAAACGTTTGTCGGTTTTAACATTAGTATAAATCTCTCAGATAGTGCAGACGGGTCATATTTTATATATTCTGTGTTTACTTTGGTTCAGATAATGAAATGTTAATGTGCTTGTGTGAACGTAGACTCTACTCGAAAGCTGTACGAGAAGAAGCTTGAAAAGGCCATGAAGGACGCTCCGGTGACACCTTCGTCTGACAAAACCTACTACAGAGAGGAAGGTAGGACGCGTGAGGAGATAAATCAGTTTGTTGCTGCCAGCGTTTCAAAGGTGGAAAAAAGATTTAGAACGATTATTTTGATATCTGCTCACGTCTTTACTGTGTTGACTGACGTGCATCTTTTTCTTTGCATCTTTTGAAGATTGCTGCAGCTAGCGATTATTTGGGTTTTTGATTCATTTCTTGATTATATTCTGAAGAATCTGAAGGATTCTGATTATATCTGAAGCTGCCTAACAACATCCAACAGAAAGTGTCAAAAGTGTACGATATTGATTAACTTTCTATCGATCGATAATTTGAATCATTAGCTGTTTTCTGTCTCCTTTCATGACACAAAGCGACATTCGACATTTAGATCATAAATCATGTTCATTCTTAAAAGCAGAAATGAAGTGAAGTTATCAATCCTTCTTATCAACCTTCAAGAGACGACATCTTTAATCTGCACAAAATCTTTGATTTGAGTTGCTGCTGAATTCAGAGTAATATTTGTTTTAACTCTGAATTTTGTCCTACTGTGTCGCTCATACTTGTGAGTGTTTAACCTGAGCTTGCCTGCACTGAAGCATCAAACATCACAAACAGCAGACGAGCTGACGTCACACAACGTTGCTGTAAATCAGGCCACTTCTAATTACAGACGTGTGTGAATGTGAACCACAGACTGACACAGCAGGAGCTTCTCGTCCAGTCTGCCATCTGCTGTTCACTCGCTGTGAATGCTTCATCATTTCTGTCATCTTGTTATCTTATTAACAGACAGCAGGTCAGTAAGTGTTGATATCAGTGAGGTCCAAAGTGTGCTCATGTGTTTTCTTTCTTCACAGAGGAGGAAGTTACCTACATCACATACCACAGTCCGGTGAGTCCTGATAGTCCACTTCTCCCTCTGTGTCTGCGCCAAATTCCTCCTCTCTGCTCCACCACTGTACATAATCCGGAATAAACTGTCCTATTTTCATTTCAGGTTAGACAGGAGTTTCACGGGGACATGTGAGTACAGTTATAACACACACACACTCAGAAAAAATATATAAACTATGTTGATGCACGCTCATGATCTGGACAGAAGTGTGTTGTTGTGTTGTCTGATCTTTGTGCATGAACCCTGTCACCTACAAGTGACAGTTCATTACACTCAGAGACACAGAAAACTACCTGTTAGTTCATTTCCTTAATGTGCATTTATGGAAGAAAGACTTTATAAGAATTTACTTTTGTGAAAATAGCAGTGCCACAGTGTAAACATATTCCCAGGTATATTCTTTTTTAACAAATGCTCAGCAGAAAGACTTGCTTGCACATTTCTTCCCAGACATGAGCAATATGCCTCAAAACAGTCTGGCTGCAGATCTTAAATTATCCATAATGTTAACAACTTAATTTGCATAACAAATGTGTTGAAATATTCTCACTGCACTTTTTCACTTTCTGCAAAATGATGTGCAGGAAGTATAAAGTAGCATGGAATTGAAATACTCAAGTAAAGAACAGAGTGCTTGAATAAATGTACTTACCTGCTTTCCAACACTGCACATTTTGTCATAATTACTCTGCAGCCGAGCTGGTCACTTGTATAAATACGTTTGACTCACGTTGATGGATTGATACTAAAGTACGTGTTTATCCATGCAGGCTGAAACGAAGAGGCCACGCTGAGCCAGAAGAAGACGACGAGGAGTCAGACCAAGACACAGAGTGAGTCTCGTGATAAAAAAACTGCTGGTGTGTTTGTGCAGATGAGTTCATCATGTGGTCTAAATGTCCTCTCATTTCTGTGCATCAGGCCCCCGATCCAGATCGCTAACAGAACAGCCAATCACAGCGCAGTACGAGCCAGAGAGCCGGTCAGACAGTCCGGAGGCGGCTGTCTGTGGCGTCTGTGGAGGCTGATTCGGCTGCTGCTGCTGTTCGCCGCCTTGGCAGCCGCCGTCTACTACTACATACTGTCGCGTGATAAACAATGAAGAAAACCTTTTTGGGATTCAATGATCTGATTTGTTGTGAAGGTATCAGGGTTTTTTTTAATGCACCTCTTTTCCATTAATATCATGTGGAGAGATGTGATAATATTCTTTGATCAGAATCAGACAAATTATAGTCTGACTATAAAAGCCTGATGTTTTTTACTCCTCTGTGACAAAGAGCTCCAGTGTTGTCCTAAACATGAATCAATCCACTGCTGAAAATAGTCCCCAACAAATGCTTCATTTCCTCCTGTTATTGATTTTTTATACAATATTTTTGAGACACTAAAGATCACCTCCTTCAGTAGGAACCAGTAAACTTGGTGCTGAGAGAGACAGACAGAAGAGGAAAGTCAGAAAGTATTGAGAGGCAGACTAACACACAGGGAGTCTGGTCCTCGTTTTGGTCTTTTCATGGGATAGATGACAGTAAAAAAGAATAATAATAAGAGTTTTAACCTTCTCCTTTCATTTCTTTGCTTTCTTGCATAAAAGTTGCAATACGTTTTTCAGCTATGCAGAGTTTTGTCTATTTGATTTCTTTCATGCAGCTGATTCGCTGCCTGTGATTTATTCTTATTTGTGGGATTACACATGATGATGTCATGTAACACAACATACTTGTGGACTCAGGCTCTTTTTTATATTTTCAAGCTGCCCTCCGCATCATGAACTATCAAGAATCACTGTTGTCTGTGTTAATTAAAAAAATGAAAAATGAGATCACGTTTGTCTGAGATTTCTGTACAACATGACATTTACAAAAATGTTAAAATGAGGTGAAAGTTAAAGAGTTTAAACATTAACAGAATAAGAGACGAGTCTCCAAACATAAACAGTTAACATTAATTGTAACAGTAACAGTTAACATTAATTTATCATTTATTTATTTCATTACAAAACTAAAGTTTTATTCCACCAGCCTAAAACTTGAACAGAAACTATATTAAACACTTATTTACAAGAGAGAAGCTTTAAATAACAAATTCTGTGCATTCGGTGACAGATTGGCTCAGTGCTGCAGAGGTCGGCACATTGCAGGAGAGGCATCTGTACTCGAGGGAGGGTGAGGCAGTGGTCGGGGTCTCACTGGATCCACAAAACGTCTCTCAGCACTGTTGTGACGGTTGAGCGTTAAATCCAGGCGGCAAATCTTTGCCCAATTTAGACAAGAAGCTGATACAGAAGTTAGAGGGAGGCCGCTGTCCCACTACAACCGTTTAAATTTCAAGACTTTCAGGTAACAGGTGAACAAAAACTGTTTTATTTTGGTCCAAAGAGTCCAAAGAGAGGTCTAAATGCCATTTGTTGTGTTGAGGTCGATGGGAAGAGGCAGAGGGGAAAACTGAGACTCTGGTATCGACAACGCAGCTGACGCTGCTGTGCTGGAAGAAAAAGAAGAGCAAGAGTTTACAACATGAAGAGAGTCTACTGTATATGTATAGATATATAGATATATATTTCCTGTTGTGTCCTGTTATTGCCTACCTGACAGCATGGCCTTCAAATCCAAGCGCCGTGATGAAGATGTTTATAAGGACGGTGAAGAAGACAAAGACTGTTGCCACGTTGTTCATCGTGTTCAACTTGGCATGTTTCCTCACGTCGTTCAGATCATACTTCACTGCAGGCACAAGAGCAAAAACGACATCAGCTACGTAAGAGAGACACGAAGACAAACAGTGTGAATGTTTTTTATTTTTATTTAAGGAAAGTGATGTTAGATTTATGTCTTTATATTACAAATAAAATGGATAAATAGACTAAACTGATAAAGACTTTGAAATTGAAATTGAGATTGAGAAGATGACGAGGACTCAGACCAAGACACAGAGTTTGAGATTTTGTCTCTCCACAAGTGTTCATGAGCAGGCCAGCACTTTGCATGGCTGCTTCAATGCTGCGTGTGTGTGAATCAGAGGTGTTTTGCAAAGTGATTTGTCTGCTAAGATAGAAAAGAGAACTGCTTCATGTTTGCTGTACAAATATGGCAGTGGTGTCAAAGTCTCATACAACTTTCAGTAAGAAAACAAATTTTCCAAAAAGTCTATTCAGTGAAACATTCTACCTTTTTTACTGCAAATTGTAAAAATTTAATTTTTTTTATTTAATTTTATTTTCTTTTAGCCAAAATAGAGATAATATGGACTTCTGACTTCATCTTAAAGTTTTGGTTATGCAAACTGTTCAACCATGACACACACAGAAAGAAAGACCAGGGGCCTCATTTATAAAACTGTGTGTAGGATTCACGTCAAAAGGTGGCGTACGGACGAAACTCAGAAAGTGCGTACATCATTAATACACAAAATTATTCAGATTTATAAAACTGTGCGCACACACATCCTTTATAAATCACAACCAACTGGAAATGTGGCACACGTTTTGTGGGCATCATGTCACACCCATAATGGTCTATAAATAGTCAGTGAAACACCCCTAATTAATATTCATTTTACCTAAGTGCAGGATGACAATGGCGACACCCACAGAAAGGATCAAATAAGAAAATCCACATAGTGTGAAATAAAAAATCTTATTTGGGAGGTTAACACCTCTTTAACACCTCCTCTAACTTTGTTGATGGATGGTTGGTTGAAGCTGGAGAAGGAGGAATGATAATGATGGCAATTTATAAAGTCACTTGCCAATAAAGATGAGCAGCAGCCCCACGATGACCTGTAAGGTGATGGACAGAGACAGCAGGACAATGAGGGGGATGTAGAAACGATAATTAGGCCCCACGTAGAGAACGGTCTTCAGCTGGGACGAGTTGGCCATCAGCAAGGCGACGTCCAGCATGCTCTGCGCCGCGCTCTTCTTGGCGGCATAGTGGTTCATGTTAATGGGGCGAATCACTTTTCCAGAGCGGCTCGTCACTTCCTGTGAGTGCAGAGAGGTCAGGTCAGGTGTGAGTGAAGGTTCAGGTTGTGTTAAAGAGTCAGTAAACTTACAGACAGTAAACATGGTTTAGGGTTCTCCAAACAGTGTTGTTGTTTTCTCTCACAGGTCTCACAGCTCTGTGTTTAATAAAACACACACACACACAGGTGTTGTGTATTTTGTTGACATGCACTTTGTGTACTCAGGTGTGGCTGTGAGAGGGGAAGTGGGAGTGGCAGAGGGACAGGCGATGACTCATCTGAGTAAGAGAGGCAACAAGACACAACATGCCACGGGGTACATGTACATACAGATGCATGTGTAGAGAGAGCAGACTGAAACTAGCTGAGCAAATGTAAACATAAAAGTGTCTGAAGTGGTGTCAGATACTGAAACCTGAGGACAGGTAAACTAGAAAAATCATACTGGTATCTGCATTTCTACCTTCATCTTCCTCTTCACTACTGAGAGAGAGGAGAGAGTTTGTTTGAACTGACTCAGACATAGACTCCTTCTCTTGACTTTGCCTGAACACAGGTAGACGAGATGTCACACGTGAGTGCAACCCTCTCTGAGCCACAAAGCTTTCACTCTTCTAAACACACAGCTGACAGCTAACACTGATTACACACGGTGTGACCTCTCCACTGACAACAAACACGAGAGGGAAGTTTTGGTGGGAAATTTCCTTGATTTTCTTATTTTTCTCAAAACAAATCACTGTTAACCAATTATGGGGGATCACTAACAGATACGGTTGGTAAATAAACAAAGATGACAGACCACTCAGAGTGTGTGATTTGGCCTTAAACATGCAACTACAGCTATTGTTTTATACGGTATATACAGTATATTTTATCAGATTTTTAGAAAGCAGATTGTACTGTGTGATACCTTCAGGCCAAAGAAATTATGTAAATAATACCAATAATCTTTGAGGGGTGCATCACATTTACAATCACATTCCTGCAGGATGTGTGTGTATATGTGTGTGCCGGCTTTATAATCTGTGTTATGTCACAGTGTTGTTCACAGTTTGAGGAGTTTCCATCTCTCAGTGGTAGGAACACACAAGGGACATTTGGATGAACAATAATAAACTCACCTCTTTGCTCCTCTGTCCGCTTTTTATTACTGCTTGTGGTATTATCCAGCTGCCAGCACATTTACACTTACATCCTTTTGACATCTGGTTAAAATTAATTTAAAGAAAATGCCAACAGAACAGAGCAGAGTGGAACAATGGAGCAGAAAAATAGTAAAGTCAGGGTTTGTTGGTCTGTGTTGCTCACCTCTATGTCGCCCAGTTTATTCAGAGCTATGCCCTCTCCGTTCCCTCTGCGCTCCGAGTCCATCCTCCTCTCTCTGAAACTCCACAGGGAAGCTCTGCTGTTGTTGTGGTGGATGTGTGAAGGGATCTCACGGCTCAATGTTGCGGCCTCAGAGAAAGTTGAGGGAGCAGAAGACAGGACTAACAAGTCAGGCGACTCCTACTGTTACATTAAAAAGACCCCTCCTACTTGTTGAAAAGTGCCTGAGTTACAGAGCAACTTCTCTCTTTCTCTTCACTTCTGAATAACAACATGACGTCTTCATATCTTTATTCCTTCAGTTTATTCCCACAAAGAACAATGTAAATGTTTTATTCTGTCTCATCTGTGCGTGACACCAAACAATAACATTTTAAAATCTTGTTTGACATTAAATAACAATAATAAGAAAAATATATTCCCCAACTTTGATTTCAAAACACTTCCTTTATTATTTATTAGGTAACAGGTTTGGGATGTTTCATTGTCGCATATTAACGCTTTAATTTTTTTGAGAACTGAACAAACACTAAGTAGTCTAAGCTCTACTATGTTATCATTAATATGGTTATTATCTTAACAATTAACTTAACACATTAACTGGAGTAAATGAAGACCTATTTAAAGAAGTAAAAACATTGTCCACTAGAGGTCCCTGTACTCCATGATACAAGAGATTTTACAGATTTCTTTTTACCACTAATCACTTTAAAAGCTGATCAGGTGTGTGAGCACATACTAGGAATCTGACTTCAGTTTTAACAAACGACAGAGAAACATACAGTTTAAAACAAGGACAACAACAACAACAACATTAATAATAATGATAATAATAATCGTATACTATAAACACAATATTATAAATATAATATATAAATATATTCTCTAAATACTGATAAATAAAATAATCTTTAAAGAGTTAAATAAAAAGCTCCATATTCCCGGAAGTACTCTCCGAGTGTTTCCGGGTCAGCTGCCCCACACAGACGCTCATCATGGCGGCCTACATCACCCTCCGCCCCGCGCCGCTCCTCCGGGCTCTCCGCGGAGCTCTCAGCCGGACAGCGGGGCCTCCTGCCGGGCTCAGGTGGGTTTGTACGGCGGCTCCGGGGGAGCAGCAGACGGTCGTTTCGGAGTCCGTAGAGGAGTACCGGTTCGTGGAGCGGCTCATCCCGCCGTCTCGGGTCCCCGCTCCGCCTCGACACGCCGGCCGCAGCCCCTCCGGGTGGGCCCCTCCCGCTGAGGCCCCGCCGGCTCTACCCTACATGGTCCGCCGCTCCCGCATGCACAACATCCCGGTGTACTCCGACCTGACCCACGGCAGCCGCAAGACCACGCTGGTGCGGAAGGTGGAGGGGGACATCTGGGCCCTGGAGGCGGACGTAAAGCAGTACCTGAAGGAGCTGACGGGGAGGGAGCTGCCCACACAGGTCAACGAGGTCACCGGGACCCTGAAGGTCAAAGGTCACTACCACACCGAGCTGAAGGAGTGGCTGGCCAGCAAAGGCTTCTGAGTGAGAGGCTGGACCTCCAGGAGACCATGTGGATCCGGATCAGGGCAGAGAGGATAGACCATGTGGATCCGGATCAGGCCAGAATGCACAGACCATGTGGACACGAAGAGGACTGCAGGCTGTCACCTTCACAGACTGTATAAAGACAGACATTATTCACAGACAGATGTTTTATTCAGTCAGGCACCCTGAAACATCTGTCCTGGTTTCAGTCCAGGTGGAGGGACAGTCTCTGACAGCAGAGGGGCCACAGGCTGTGAAACCGTGTACATACGTGTATTTAGTGAAAGTCACATTAAATATTTAAACACAATCCATCGCCTGATGTTGTCTAATTACTGAGGTGAACCTGCAGAGAAACAGCTGTAGAGGTCAAATAGATAAATGTTATATGTTGATTTTGTAAAGGTTTATATAAATGTTAGATGGGTGTTTTATAGATGGTAAAAGGGTGTTTTTTATGGGTTCAAAATGCTCTTTCCAATCTAGTTCATGATGCCAAAAAACCCTCTTTTTTTTGCCTCTTTATCACAGAGTGATTAAGGTCTGTGTAGTACTAAATGAGTGAAAACAATACATGATTTTACACTGGAATAATGTCACAGTATCACCCAGTCAGCTCCTCCCTTCTTTTTTCCTGTTGAGCACACTCAATTGATTGTCTCTCGTGCTTCCAATGTGTTTTGTGTCCTTGTTCAGTGATTCATGTGATGATTCATGTCTTGTAAGTTGGCCATGCAGGATGACTTATTCCTTTTGTTCTGCACAAGGTGGTCTGATGTCTTTTACCAAAAAAGGAGACATAGCTGGTAAATTACTGAGCCTTTGTTATGGCGAATAGAGAGAAGTTATGTCTCATATGTTTCAGATGGCTGATGTTTTGATTTTTGTTCTCGATAAACTACATTTAAAAAGGAAATCACTTATGAAAACTCCTGACGGGTTTTCTGTCGATCAGCTGGATAGCTGAAGACCTAAGGGATCACCACAAAATGTAGGAAAAGGAACAGTACTTTTAAAACATGACATTTATTCAGTAATACAACACGCACATTTATACAAGGGTTAATAAAAGTTAATTAGTAATTACAAAACAGGAGCATTTATGTAAATGACAAAGAATCCATTGTTGCCTGTCTTTAATGAATGAAATGAAACCTGCCCAGCACCTCCATCAAACCGAAGCCAGAATAACAAACAGGATGTGTACAACTCTTAACACCGTTCGTTTTCTCTGACACAGGTGATCACAGGTTCGTAGGTTGTTCTTTGAAGTTTTCCTGCGTGACGTGAGAGAGGCCGTCAGGAATGAAGCAGTGTGGAAAAGTCTTTTATATGCCTTGTAAGTTCCTCCAGTTGGTCCGCTGGAAGAAGTAAAAGCAAATATTCAACACCGTGCAACAAACAGCACGCGAGTGTGCATGTGAGGGAGAATATTTGCTTACGTAACGGGCGCTTCTCTCCTCGGTTCCAGTAGCACGCCTGTGTTTGAAGCTGCTTTACGTCCTCGTTCACGGACGCTGAAGCTTCTGATACTTTGTTTAGCATTTCCAGCTCCTGAGAAACACGAGACAGAAAAGTGTTGGTGTGACTTGTTCCTACAGGTCTGGAGCATTTTTTTATGTGCATGTCGAGACCCATTTTTCTACACGTGGTTGAGTACCGTGCTGCAGGCCAATAGTAGTTGGTGTATTCTCTGGAAGACGTCACTCTCTGTGCCTAAGTTGGGCGGATCTCTGCTGCAATAAGCTCGCAAGTCTGTTTCGTAAACATGGCTGAAAGTAGACATCAGCTGCCGGAGGTCGCTCGCCGCCACACGCAGAGAGCTCGGGGAGAAGACAGCAGGACTTTCTGCCTCATTCAGGAACTCACACTGAAAACAGCACATTACACAAACAGATCTGTACTATCTGTATCTGTAAAATAACTGTTTGAATTACAGTGGAAAAACAGCATTTGAGTGTGTGACCAATAGTTTTAATTCAAGTAGTAGGAATGTAATTGAAGGCTCTGTAACAGTGCATGTATCATCACCACACCTCTGACTTTAGCTGCTCCAGAGCTGATTGAGACGCCTGCAGAAGGGCGGCAACATCAGCAGCCTCTTCTCTGCTTGGCTTAGAGGATGTCTTGGCGCCCTTGCGTAAAGCCCTGTGAAGTAGGAGAAGCAGAAAGAGAGTTTGGAAAGTAGAGAAATATAAAGACACTATGTAGACATGACATGAGACAATACAATACATTAAGAAACTTCAACAAATCCATCTCTTATTAGGAATCTGATCAGAAGATAGAATGACAGAGTGCAGCAGATTAAAACCAGCAAAGTGTGTGTAACCGGATGATCATCAACAGCGTACATACTTGATGTGTGCAGGCCAGGGGTCGAGTGTGGGCGTGAGCATTTGTGTGAGGTGAGGCAGAGTCTCGGCAGCGTAGAGCTCATTCAAAAGCATCTCCGTGTTCGGTCTGTTCCCAGCAGACTTCTTGCTGCCAGGAACTCGAGCTAAAAGCTGCTCCAGGAACTGAAGCTGCCTGTCAGGACTCGCATTGCCCTGGATAAATGGTTTAACATGTTATACAAACAAACAGGGTATTTTTTGTCTATTCTAACAATGCATATCTATATCTGTAAACACACATTTTATGAATCTCACCCTGATCAGGTCCAGGCTGTCGGCTCTGCACAGCATCAGCTCCTGCCCGAGCATGGCCATTTCTGTTTGTACACAATTAGACCACAGCAGTACGAGAAGTTAATTTACTCTGAAGAAGAAAAAAAACAGTTTCTAAATGTCAGTTTTTCACGTGAATGTGAATTTATTGGCTGGGCTGAACGTGCGTCAGTAGTTTAAAGAGAGACAGAGCAGAGGAGGGAGATAAGACACAATGAAACTAATGAGGGAGAAACTGAAGAGCTGGAAAAGTCAAGAAACATGGCTGGGAGCGTTAAACAGACTGTGTGCTGAGAAACATCTGACTTGATTTTAAAAGTCTAAACTGGAGACTCGCTCTCAGTTTTATGTGAAAAACAGGAAAGGTGTGTCCTTCCTTCGTCTCTGTGTTTAATAATTATCTGTTATCAATAAATTATTGTATTTTTTGTTGCTGTGTGAGGCCTCAAGCCTCACTGCTCAAGAAGATAACTATAGATAAATATAACATATTAATACAAGACTGGTGACCATGTTCTGTGTAGAAACACGTTACCTTTAGTCAAAACATCTGGCTCTTTGGATCTGATGGACATCGCTTTGGAACTGGCAAAGTTTGGGTTGATGCTGTGAGGTGACAGAGGGATTTACTTTATATCTAAACACAAATCATGTTTGATAAACGAGAGAAAGTGTGATGGGGCTTTTACCTGCTGCAGATCCATGTCAGGATGTCTGTTCGGTGCTGAGACGGAGCACACAGCAGCTGCAGCATGCTGTCAGCCTCCTGCAGGTACAAACCCTCAACCAAGGGACAGGACGCAGCCTTAACACACACACACACACACACACACACACACACACACACACACACACACACACACACACAACATGACATTTCACAGAGGAGCAAATATATGACAACGAACAGACAGAAAGGAGCAGCAGTTCAGACTCATCCAACAAATAAATTAAAAGTCATGAAGGTTTCAGTGAGGGGGTGGATGGAGTATAACATTATATTTTGTTGTTTACTCAGCATGCAATGTTGCCAAGATGAATGAATGAATTTGATTTGTTGTCACCTTCACCTGTTGTCACACATAAACAAGAAGAATTTGACTATTTATAATGAAGGATGAATACAATTTCTTTAGAAAGATTCATATGGGAATATTATTAAACTATCAGGAGGAATATGAACTGTAAAATAAGAGCATGGCTGTTCACACCAACAATTTGTATTAATTAATATTATTTCCATTATGTTGGGTCGGACTGTGTCCAGATAAACTAACAGATCTGCTTGAATGTCCCAAAGTTTTCTGTTCATGGTGCAGATCAACACATAAACCTGGAAGTAAATGTTGCCTACTTAAGACAATGAGCGACTCAAATTTAGAAAATCCTGCACACTAAAGTGAATTTAATCCTCTTTTCATTAGTTGAACCTGATTTCTTTTACCTGCAGTGTAGAATAAACATTTCGAGCAAGTTGCTCTTCCTTCAAGTGACCCGCCATTTCCAAACGCACCACTTCTTCTTCTTCTTCTTCTTCTTCTTCTTTGTTATCATTTATGTTATAATAGTTGTCAAACCAGTTAACATTGGCGCATTACCGCGCCTACGCCTAATGGAAGAATAAAAAAAAAAAAAATAAAATAAAATAAAATAAAATAAAATAAAATAAAATATAAATAAAATAAAATAAAATAAAAAATACACAGGGTCACTTAGCCACCTGCGGTTTATAATTGTGTATGTTTAATCGCAATAAATCTTTATTTAAATGTTTGTTTATTCACAAGTGAATTTCAACAGAAACGCAAAAACATTAATGGAAAATCTCCTGAAGCGTTTTTTTAACATGTATTCGATGAACGAAAGTTTACTACAGTGCCTTTTGAGTTGAGTTTTGATTTTGAAGTTTGACTATTTCTCTGAGTTAAGAAAAGAAAGAAAAGTATGATTTTGAAAGGTGAAAAACACGATTTCGCAATCGACGTGTTTATTCTTCTTGGAAAATGATTTTAGTGATCTCCCACAGCTTTACGGAACAACAGTGTCATAATGTTAGGGTTAGTGTTATATCTCTGCTTCATGCTGTCTGTGTCCTCTAAGCAGGTCCCAGACTGTACAAAGACATTTTGGGAAATGTCCTCAAATGTTCAAAAATAAAATAAAGTAAAGAGGAAAACATGACGTCACCTCTGACTATATTTTTCTGTATGATGAATGATGGGGCCATGAGTTCACACCGGGCGGGGTGTCTGGAAAAAATTTTGTGGTGGTGTGCGGTTGCAGGGAGCTTTGCGAGTCTCATTCCGGTTACACCTCCATAAAAAATCTCTGGATCCATCCTGCCAGTCTGCAGATCCGCCTGTTAAAACGCCAGTCCCGAAGAGAAGGAAGCAGATCGTCGTTTTAATTGATCTGATCGGGTAAGTCAAAGATTAAATCAGTGTGGCGTCATTTGTTGGTCCCTCCTCTGTTGTTGTTGTTGTTGTCCTCTCGAGTTGCTGCCTGTCTGCTCTTCATCTGTTATATAACTCACACAGTCAGCTGTTAACCACGTTAAAGAGTAAATGTGCAGAGCTTATTCTCCCTCGGGGTTTGTCCATCCAAGCTGCAGTTTGGAAGGTGCAGAGGACTCTGGATCAGAGCCAGCACCGGAGCGAATCTGTTCTTGTCTGCGGTCCAAACCACAGAGCTTATCTACTTTAGGAAACTTTCTTCAGTGGAATTTTGAACGCATGAGGCTCTGAAAACAAGAAATTAATTAAGTAATTTTTCTCCACACAGCTTCTTCTCACATCTGAATACGTGTATACTGTTTTTAAAAAATCCTCATGTTATGTGGAGAAAGGTGTTTGGTCTGTCTTATATCGGAGGAATTCAAGAGGAAAACTATTTGAGTACTATGAGGCATGAAGTTTCAGGAATAACTCTAAAGCAACTCTTAGTGGTTAACAAGGCGGTCCCAGAAATATGTTGTTTCACGTTGGCAAAACCACAGATGACTGCTTTAGAAATAAACCCGATTATAAACAATGCTCAAACCTGAAATTATAAGAGGTCCCCTTTACTATTAAAACTGAAAAATAAACTAAAAGACAATCTCAAAAAGATTAGAATTAGTATTAAAACCAGATACCTCAATCTCCCCATATCACTGAAAGCTAAACAAACTCATTCTTATTATATACACATTCATAAAGCACAAATTAAAACTTATGCATGTACAAAGGCTGCCTTCATGGTCTAATTCTCTCTCTCTTCTGTTGTTTTCACATATAAAATCATCAGCAAAAAAGTGGACATTGAAGAACTGTCAATAGTTTGATTCAGCCCTCATAATCATGCTGGTGCTGATATTTATTCATTTTCTAAACATTAACCCGTCTTCAGGGGTGCTACTGGGTCTAACCTTGGACCAGGAAATGATAATAACTGTGGACCTTTTTGATTCATTTTAAAGGTACAAAATCAATCCTGACAGCAAAGGGTACATAACTGTACTTTTAACTATCATAAGGAAGATGCAAATGATGCAGCAACTCAGTGAAAAAGACAATGCGTGAGGGTGGACAGTGAACATGAAGAGCTTGTCCACAGATTAACTAATTAAAAAATGATGGAAACTGAAATACAAATTTATGAAGAAGAGGCAAAGAAATACTTGGGTAAGTAACCAGACCTTAATGTTTCTGTTCATGTTACTCTTAGTTAGCTGGCTAAGATTAAGTTCAACTTAAACTTAATGTTTTGGCTTGTTACTAGATAGGCTACACTCTTATTAGTTATTTTAGCTTTCACCATAATGCCACATTTTATTTAATCTAGTATTTTCACAGTTTGATTATTGGTCTGTTTTGTCATTATATGTGTTCCTCCTTGGAGATTAGCTTCTCTGTATTTAGTCATTGTATGCTTTGTCACATTTAAAACTTGATTTGTGCAGTTATAGCCTCACGTTTCTGTAGCGGTAACTGTAACTGCTTTATAACGTGCATCTCTCCTCTGACAGTACTGTTAATTAGTTGATGACTAAAAATTCATCAACAATACACCGATGTCCTTATCTTAGATGTTGGAAATCAGAAATTTAAAAAAAGTCAAATGTAGGACTGTTCACTAGCAAGAGCCTTCAACATAACATTTACCACCTGATTTTACATGCAGTAAAGATTAAGATTAAGTAAGATTTACTGACTGGTTACAAGTTGTAATCTCTTTTTTTTATTTTATGAAGGGAGACGCTGCTACACCTCAACCATAAAACTGATGGACACTGACTGGAAAATTGCGATCACTGGAGGAGGGTTCAGTATGGTGAACGTAAAAGAGTAGTCAGCACACAGGCTTTGAAGTCTCAGAGCAGCGGAGCAGCAGTATGTTTTGCTTTGAACGTTGCATACCCACCACACCTGAAAAAACACACTGAGCTTCCTCCAGAGGCACATGATTTTCCTGACTGGCAGACACCAGGCTGTGCGGATGGGCAGCACCAACATCCTCCACCCTGACTCTGAACACCGGCGCCCCCCAGGGCTGTGTGTGCTCAGCCCTCTGCTGTACTCCCTGTTCACACATGACTGCGTGGCCACCCACAGCTCCAACACCATCGTCAAATTTGCTGACGACACGACCGTCATCAGCCTGATCACCGGCGATGATGAGACGGCCTACAGAGAGGTCAGAGCCCTCCACTTACATTGCACTGTTCTCTTCAAGTTGCGTATTTTTCTTAGTTTTAATATTTATATCTATCTTTTTAAATTTAAATTCTTGTACTATTATTTATTTCTATATTTGTATTCTTCATGTGATATTATTTCTTTATTACTATATTTTTATTTTTTAATCTATTTTCCCTTGTTTGAGTGTTTTATTATATTCTTGAAGCATGGTTGTAGGGAGCAAGAGACTTAAGAATTTCATTGGCGATGATTTCATGATGATGTTGTTGTGCAATGAGAATAAATTCTTGAAATGAATTCTGAAAACTAAAAAAAATCAGTTCTGTGGAAGAGGGAGACAAGCCCCTGCTGCTAACTTTACTCTGAATGATAAACCATAGACCATCATGCCTTGAGCTGAGATGAGATGGACCACACATAAGTTGACACATATTTGGTAATAATTTGTATGTTGGACTGTGACATTTTGTGTAAATGTTTGCAAGTTTTTGGCAAGGATGTATGAATTTAATGCTTAGAGTTGTGGAAGTATTACTACTTACTCTTTAAAGCTGCCAGTAACACAAGTCCCCTTTCCAGATATATGATTTAAACTTTAAGGTGCAAAATACACTGACATACTGGTGTCAGGTATGGCTATTAATGGTAGGTGTATAGGTGGGCAAAGGTAAATATGAAAACAGGTCTGGGTAAAGTGCCATGATTGATGGATGTGTCAAACTGCTTGTGTGTTTTACATTTAAAACTGATTAATGAACACAAGACCTGCTGCTTCCAGTTTAAGTGTTCAAACGTGGAAAGATTTGAATTAACTTGTATTTTGAAAATGTACTTTTTGCTCACCTTTCTTATTTGTGAGAAACTAATTTGTGAAATGGAGTTTTATTGCACTCATTAGGCCTTATGTTCAAGTTAATGTTGCTGCTTTTTCTCATGTGCTGGATCATGTTAAGGAGATACCTCTACCAGAATAATTCATTGATTAAAAATATGTTTTTTGTCTAAAGATGAAAATGAATTGTTCTTTAAACAAATGTCAGGGTAGGTGCAGGGCGAAGTTTTGGACCCAGTATGCAGACGAGGCAGGAGGCAGAGTAGAGGTTGAATGACTCTTTATTACCAGAACACAACACGGGAACACAGGCAGGAAGGCAGGAACAAGGCAGGAAGGCAGGCAGGAAGGCAGGAAGGCAGGAACACACATGGGCTGGCGACATTGCACAGAGGACACGACAAAGAACAAAGGAGGTGAGGAGACAAACAAGGACAGGTAAACCTAATTGGGGCGGAGCAGGTAATCAAAATGGGAGGGAAACACAAAAGGGCAGGAAGTAAAGTGCTCAACAAGTGAGGAGAGGCAAGAATACAAAATAAAACAGGAAGTGCACACAGCCAGATAGAAACAAGAACTAACAGAACACACTGAGGGAAACAAGATAACAAAAATACAAGGACAGGAAACCAGAAACCAGAAACAAGATGGACACAAGACAGGATAACACAAGGGGCACAAGAAACAACAGGCAACATGCAAATCACAACAATAAAATTTGATGAATGCTTGTAAATGTCTCTGTCTCTGAATTTAAGGATATGTTTTTGCCTCATAAATGTACAAAATGGGATGTCGCACCAGCTGTACCTCATTAGGTACCAATTCTGTAGCTGTGAATACCTGGAATAGTGTAAATAGTTGCCCCATTGTAGCTAGAACTGTCAGGAGTGGGAGAAATTGTAGGATTTTTAGATGAACAGAAGAGGTTGAAAATGCTGATGTAGGAGACGACTACTGTTGAAACTCTCAACATGAAAGTCACAAAGTAACAAGCATGCATGCTCTTTTCCCCTTTATGTTTTCTACTGTAGATAAAAGTAGTTGCAATTTCAAGGACAGAGAAAGTGTAGCTCCTGGAAACCAATGAGAAGTGAGTGATCTGACAAACTTGCTGCACTTGCTCCAGTTCTGCTTCCTTCACAGAGGACATGCCCACCGGGTTGAGGAATTTCTAAAGTGCTATTTTTACTGCCTGACAATGTCTCAGTCTGGTTCTCCTTCCCTACTGAAAATGCCTGAGATAAGCCCTGTTTCCCTCCCTGAGTTGTCAGATGGTTTGCCACAACTTCTTTGAGGCCAACTGAAGGTCCTTCTCCATAGCCTCTCTGTACTCCTCCTAAGACTAAAGAACATACTGTGGATCTGAGGAGGACAGAGGCACTGGTGACCCCTCTGTGCGGACATGGTGGAGGACTATAAGTACTTGGGGTTGTACTTAGACAATAAACTGAACTGGGTCAAGAACACTGCAGCCATCTACTAGAAGGGCCTGAGCCGCCTCTACTTCCCAAGGAGGCCAAGGTCTACTAATATCTGGAGGAGTCTGTGGTGATTAGTGCTATTCTGTATGCTGTTGTGTGCCGGGGCAGCAGGTTGAGGGTAGCTGATGCCAACACACTAAACAAACAAATCCATAGGAGCACGTTCAGTAGCAGACTCATTCCCCCAAGATGCACCACAGAACACCACAGGAAGTCATTCCTGCCTGTAGCCATCAGACTTTACAACTCCTCCCACTGACACACCACTCTTGTTAACTGCTCCAAACATTGTACATACACCTACTGATAATAACTTTTTGCAATAATCTGGTTGTGCAATATCCTCTACACTCATCTGTGCAATAAGCAACATTTAAATTTATATTATCTTTATTCTATTAATTGTATATATTCTGATCTGTACATATTCTGTTTATTGTATTTCTATTTTTTACCTTACATATTCTGTTGATAGTATTTTTATTTCTATTGTGTTCTCTGTATCACAGCAACTCGAACACCAAATTTGATGAATAAATAAAGTATTTTGATTTTGATGATTCTGATTCCAGGCCCCTAGCCTCCCCCAGGATGTACGAGAAATTTTTCTTGAGGTGGGAGTTAAAGACCTCATGGACAGGGGCTTCAGACAGACATTCCCAGTTAACCTTCACCACACATTTGGGTTTACCAGTTTTGTCTGGCAGCCTCTCCCGCCACCTGATCCAACTCACTACCAGGTGGTGATCACTTGACAGCTCTGCTGCACTCTTCACCTGAGTGTCCACAATATACGGTGGCAGGTCTGATGGTATGACCACCAAGCACTACTCAGGTTAAGATCAGGCAGGCCATTCCTCCCAATTGCCCCCCTCCAGGTTTCTCCATCATTGTTCCCGTGAGCATTGAAATCCCCCATCAGAACTATAGTCTCTAAGCGGCATACTTTCCAGGACGCCACCCAGCAACTCCAAGAAGGCACAGTACTCCAACCTGCTGTTTAGTGCATACACACAAACAATTGTCAAAGACTTCCTCTCCGTGACTTCCAGATGCATGGAGGCAAAGTTCCCATTCACATGGGTACAAGTATCAGATGAGGTTTCACAGGTGAGTATCCCCAAACCTCCCCTGTGCCTCTCATCCTGAGCAGCTCTGGAAAAGGAGACAGTCCAGTCCCTCTCCAGGAGTTTAGGTCCTGAGTGGGCACTGTGGGTAGAGGAGAGCCCAACTATATCTATTTACTACGTCTCCACCTCCCACACTAACTCCAGCTCCTTGCCCACCAGTGAGGTGACATTCCACATCCCTACTCATTTATAATGCCAGAGTCCCTGCCCTACCTGCTGCCCATCTGCCCAGGTCTAGCTCCAGGAGGGATGCCTCAGTCTCCCTGTTTCAGGCGAAGTTCCTTTCCTCCTAGACCAGTTCATTTGTTTGTGAATCGTTCTCCATCTAAACCCTCTCCTGGGAACGCTTTGACTTGGGAGACATTTCCAGGGGCTACTGCCAAACCCATCTCCCACATCAAGGTGGCGATTCTTGGAGGAGTACCTGACAACACTATCGTTTTGTCTTTTTTTCATAATGGTTACAGCTGACAGTTGATTTCATAACAAAAAGTAATAGACTTTTGCATTGACTTTTAACTTTCACATGTTTTACTGTTCGTCAGCATTGAATATAATGTACTGGAGGCCACACACAAAGTGGCCATATGACGACATCCACCACCAACTCCCCTGAATTCCAAGTGAAAAAGGTTGATAAAGCAGTTCAACAGATTCCAGTGAAGGGTCTAAGACTTTGAGCATCCTCTGAAAGCCTCCTGTCTCCTCACACTTTGACTCCTCTGTGACATATTTCAGTGATTCATTAACATCCTCAGTTATGACAGACTGCAGGTCAGGTTGGATTTATTTTTACTTTCTTTGAACTTTGAACACAGCAGTAAGATCTACTCTGTGAGCAACACCCGAGGCAGCAGTGGAGCAAAGCTGAGCGTCTCTGGCTGTAGAGAAACAAAAGCTCAAGCTGCTTTAAAGCAGCTCTGCACCAGGTCATGTGACAGTTTAAAGCTAAAAATCAGCTTTCTCAGCACAAATCTGGCTGATAACCAGGTTTCTCATTTACATGATGTTCAAGACGTGTAGTCGCTGCAGAAAGCTGAAAATAAACTGTTTGCTCAGCGGTCAGTGTAATCTCTACATGGATATCTTTTCTTTCTGTTTCCAGGTGATGTTCCTGATTTTACATCTCACTTCATCCTAAATCTCAGAGACAAGACGAAAAAGTGATCCTGCTGTACAAAATGATGTTTAGAAGAAAACTTTCGACAGCTGCAGCGTTGCTGGTAAAATAATTTGTTTTTACAACAAACTTTTATTTTTCTCCTCCAATCAAACATTTCTTTCTTTGTTAACCTTTTTCCTTTATTATTCTCTCTCAAACATCCAGAAACATTCAAATTTCAGTGTACAGAAAAGAAAAAACAAACACAAAATGTGAAGTTTTTCTGTTCATCAGTGAGGCCTCATCAGCTCTGCCTTCATCCATCAACTCTCCTGTGACTTCATGCTGTAACTCACCTGCAAAGGTTCAATGACAGGAACAGTTTTATAGAAGAATTCAGCAGTAAAACATGTCAGTCTTTAGTTTGAGCTGTAGTGGATGTGTTTTTATGTTTTGGACATGTAACCTCTCTGGGTGACTGAAATGGATGTACACAAACACAAAGTGCAGCCTGATTTCTGTCACAGTTCATTTCAACAGCTTCTATCATGTGTTTGATTTGCACTTTGTCTTCACTTCAACCAGGCTTCACTGAGACAAAAACATGTTCTTACTCTTCACAGATACTCATGATGAGTTTGTCCAGAGGACTCAGCCTCACATGTCTTCAGGGAGAGTATCAGACAGGAAATAGATGCTGTCCTATGTGTCTTCCTGGTAAGATCCAACTGAATGTTAAACTCCACATTTAACTTTGGTAGTTTCACAGTTTGAAGAGTCTTTTAGTTCCACAGCCAGGTGCCAACAGTGCTGAGCACAATCAGCCACTTGTGTGCAGATCAGTGGAGTCAGTCTGTCTCACCTGGTTGTTTCTGTTTATTATCACAAGTGAAAAATGTCGGTGAATGATCTTCATCTGAGGTTTATTCCATCAGTGAAAGACTGACTCTGTAGTAGACAGCAGAGCACCGACACTTTACTGACAACACACGTTTTACTCTAAAGATGATGGATTTTTATTTTATAGAAACTTTATATTGAATGAAATGAAATTATTGTTTTTCTTTTCAACAGGAAGTCGAGTTAGAAGAGACTGCACAGAGTTCACCAGTACTTCCTGTCTGCCTTGCATAGAGGGAACATTCATGAATCAGCCTACTGGACGTCAACAATGTTTTTCCTGCACAAACTGTGATGAAGGTAAAGATTTCTTAATAATTAGTAGCAAGAAGATTAAACCTTTTACTGCTGGTTGAAAACTGAGAGAATGTCTGAAGACTGGTTTGACAGAGTCATTGCAAAGATGCAGAAACTCATTTGGTTGAGATGTTCAAGATGATAGCAGGTTCTCATTTATGCAGACGTCTCCCCATGAATCCATAAAGTGGAGAAACTAGTTCAGTTATTGAGCAGAATAAACGTTCATATGTGAGCCTTTATGTGTGTTGACAGGTTCTGGTTTAAAGATAAAGACGTCATGTACATCAACATCAGATACAGTTTGTGAACCTCTGGAGGGATTTTACTGTATGGACCCTACAGAGAACGGCTGTCAGGCAGCACAGAGACACAAAAGCTGTCGACCAGGACAATACATCAGTCACAAAGGTTGGTTTTCTTCTGCTGACTTTATGACTATAGATAAATATGATCAATGTTGGCTTTTCCATTCACTCTATTTAATATAAACTACTATGTTGTGAAAATGGGATCAGTTTTTGTGTTATCAAGATGTTTCCGGCAATAAATTGTACCATTTTGGCAGCTATGGGGTGAAAATAATCCCCTAGGTGAAAGAGAAGGAATTAATATTTACATCCTTAAGTGATGGGAAACATTGCTTGACCTGTGGATCATTTAGTCTAATGCTCCAAATACTTTTGCTGTCATGTGGCACAGAGCTAGCTGTGGGTGAATCGACACAGAAAATAATAAGAGCCTCTGTTCTGACCAACCTACGTTGCAGATATATTTCAATGGGCTCTTTTTGCTCCGAAAGAAAAGAAAGAATAAGGTCTTAAGGTTGCATCTTAGTTGGGAACAAACAGTCTCTTCACATTAATCAAATAATTCGGAGCACAAAGTCTGCTTAATGAAGTGTTTGTGCAGCTTCTAGCCACATCTTGTGGATTTCATCAGCAAACAGTTTTCTCAGCTTGTGTATCTGGTCATAAAACCGCTCAGGTCTAAAGGGCCTGCTTCAAATATTTAAAGTTTAAAAGATTTCTAAGGACAGATTAACTGGGCGCTGTGGACGACGTTTGTTCAAGAGCAGACAAAAAAAGAAGAATCTTGATCTTTCTGTCATTTTTTTCACATTATTATAACTTTCACCCAGACAACAGCTATGTCACACTAGCATCGACATATTAACACTATTATAGTATTTGATGTTTAATGACTTTTGGACCAGTTTCATGTTTGTTTGATTTCCCCCTTTACATTAAATCAAAATCCCATCTTGCTGTGTAATTATGGGGAAAGAATCACATTGTCATTGTAAGAAGACAGGAAGTAAGATGAATTTTTCATCAAAGTTTAAAGTCAAGTTATTTTTATTTGTAGAGCTCAATATAAAACAAATCACAGTGTGCCTCAAGTGGCTTTACAGTCTTTACAATATATGGCACTCTCTGCCCTTAGACAGTCAACTCGGACAAGAAACCATCAGGAAGAGCAACTGAGCAGGGGGTCCCTTTTCCAGGACGAGGCTTAAATGTACAGGGAAAATCCACAGTAACATCACAGTGGTACAGTTTGATGACAAAAGTATAGATAGTAAAGAAACTAAAGAGGATGCAACCAGTAGGATGTTGTGGACCTGATCAACACCATCTTCTTTCCGACATGAAGGCCTGGAAGAGCACAGGCCACATAAACACATGAGAGGAAGACACAGCATTCACTCAGAAAGTGACATGATAACATGCAGACTATGGGGAGGGCGGTGAGGGAGGAGAGGCTGAAAAACTTCCTGGGGGACGATGGTCAGGTCCACATCTGGATGAGACACCAACAGCCGACCTAAGAGAGAGAGAGATAAGAGGATGGCTGATGGTCCAGCAGCATGGAAGCCTGAAAGAGAAGAAAGCAGCTTAAAGTCTGATCTGACATGGACAGGGAGCCAGTGAAGGGCAGTTAAAACTGGTGTAATATGGTTGATTTTACAAGTTTTGGGTAAGATCTGAGCTGCAGCATTTTAGACCATTTAAAGACTTTGATGATGATCGAGTGTGGCAGTCCTTATAGCAAAACATTACAGTACTCCAGTCAGGATCAAACAAAGGCGTGGGTAAGCATCTCTGGATGAGCTACAGGCAGGAAGGACATAATTGTAGCACTGTTGAGTATAAACAGCAGCTCTTGGTGAATTCTTTGATGTGCTGTTTAAAGGAAAGTGTAGGATCTTTTGTAACACTGAGATCTTTGGCTGTTGAACTTTGTGAGATGATGCAGTTGTAGGGAGTTACTGTTACTTGATCAAACTGGTGCCTGTGTCATGCAGGAATAATAACTACCATATATTTTTTTTCCTAAGTTTAGGAGCAGGAAATTACTTGAGATACAGGATTAATATATAGAAAGAAAAAAGCAAAGGTCCAAGAATGGAGCCTTGAGATGCTCATCAGAAAACAGTGATGTGAAATTGTTGTAGGAAACACACCATGTTCATCCAGACAGATACTAAGCCCATACATGCAGAAGACGCCATAAACTAAATGTCATTTAGTACTTTAGTAAGTACAGTCTCTGTGAATAAAAACTTGTGGAAGATTATTTATTTGTGGATTTATTTTTGGTGTCTTTTTTTTAAGTCTCTGCTTCAAATTGACTTTTTAAATCCACTAAAAGGAAATCAGAGAGGTGAAATGACGTCTCATGACTCTTTGCTGATATGTGTGCTGAAGAGGTTTGATGTGTATATGATGTGTATGTACAGGAACAGCCTCCACAGACACTGTGTGCTCTGACTGCAGTGAGGGAACATTTTCAGATGGGACATTTACATCTTGTCGGCCACACACACAGTAAGAGAAACTTCACATCACACATCTGAATTCTTACAACAGCAGTGAATTCATGGTATCCTACAGATGTTCCTGTAAAAATGTCCCTCTGTCATTCCAGATGTGACTCAGAGAAACCTCAGCTGATAAAACCAGGAACTGCTTCATCTGATGCTGAATGTGGAGAAAATAATTCAGTTACAGGAGCTGTGATCGCTGTTGTTGTTGTTGTGGTGATTATTTTATTAACTGGAGCACTGTTGTCATACTTTCTCATAAAGAAGAAGCGATGCCTAGATAAAGGTAAGATTCACATTCAGACAATAAAAAACACTCACGTTTGGATAGATAATAATTTTGTCTGTCACATCATTAATTAAGTGTTTGGTCATTTTTAGTTTATTTATTTCTGTTTTTGTGCTGCAAATTTCCTGCTGGAGATCAATAAAGGTGAATCTTCTCTTGTGTTTCATTACAGGAGGAAACACAGATGTAAACTCTTCTATACCGGTATGTTTTATTTTCTCTTTACTGTCGTTACTAAGTCAGTTTTACTGTCTGTAGAAACAGTAAAAAGTAGGATTTTTTTTTTCTTCTAACTAATTAAGTTATGTCATTTATCATTTTTTCATCCATCAGAATGGAGAAGATAAAGCAGAGCTCCCTTTAGACACAAACTAACAGCAGCAGGTAAGACAGCAGTGTGTTCTTCATTCAAATGTTCACTGACTGACTGAGCTCCACTCTGTGATGTTTCTGATTAAACTAAAGGTATTTCTCTCTTCAGTAGGAGACAGCTCATATGTGAACCTGCAGGCAGTGTTTTGATCCCTGCAGAGTAAATGTTGTCCAGAGTCCAGTTGTGATCCAGTTGGATGCTGGCACATTGTCTTTGCAGTGTTCAGAAATGAAGTCAGACTGAATCTCCTGCACTGAGCTACGAGCTGAACACATCCTGATCTACAGGTTTACAGTCTGGATCTTTATCTCACACACGTTACTGTACAGCGACTATCATCATCTTCAACAACGAGTCCTGAACTGCAACATGATGGACAAATGTAAATGAAAAGAATTATTTTTGCATTTTTTTACATTTAACTCTCATACATACATTACATCATGAATGCTGTTGGCTGTGCTGTATTAAGTTACTGTAAGTCAATGTGCTGATGTGTAAATCTCATGTAGGGTTAGGATTTTTTTTATGAAGTCCTCAAGTTAAACACAGATATGACTAAATTTGATCGTATTTATTGGAAATGAACGAATCCTCCTTCTCAGTCAGCTCTTTTAAAATCACACATGAAACATTTCACTGTGAGCCTCGATGAGCTGTCTGATAGCCAGCTAACATTAGTTCACTATAAGGTAGATCTATGTTTCTCCTTCAGTCTCAGCTGCTGCTTCTTGCTCAGTAATTTTCTCTTTAGGTGTGTCTCATTACTCATTTCCCAATGTTCGCACCAATAAACGAAACTTTATTTTGGGAATTTCCAACGCTTGTGACTGTGATTTTAGTTGATTTCTGAGCAGTGAAAGAGGAAATTAAAGTAATCCTTAAATTCACAAAGGAGGATGAGCATGGTTGAAGTATGATGGAAACCTGTTGGTAATATGTCAGACAGAAGAAAAGAAAAGTAAAGCTTTGCACATTGAAAGGATCTGCAAAAAATAATAATGAATGAAGGATTCTGGGTGAGAGCAGGGTGACCTTTGGACTGATTACAGGAATCCCTGTAGATGAAGACTCAGAAAATTCATGGGGACAAGAAGGTGAACTGAATAAAGAAACTGCAGAAAGCTATGAATGGTGAAAGCATCTGTTTCTGGAGTTTAGGGAATCTGAAGTTCTGGAAGTTAGGTGTATGACTTTCCCAGTTAGGGCCTAAATCCCCCCCACCCTTTCCTGTTACAAATGCCAGAGGTGTGGGCATAAAGCCAAGGTCTGAAAAGCCTGTGGAAACCGAAGTGAAAGTGACTAAAAACATGAGCTATGCACAGGCAGCGGGGTGCAAGGATGAAGGAGACGGGAGGAAACTAAAATAAACCAAGGTTCAGCCAAGGTCAACAGAGAAAACTAAAAGAACACTGACAAGGCAAATGCTGGCTCTGCTCACTGCCTGTGTATTCACTTACCACAAAACAGAAAAAATAAATAATAGATAAAAAAAATAATAATAGTTGTGAAGGGAGCTGAGAAGTTTTTCGGTTTTGAACAACATGTCCTGGGAGCATATCAAGCAAAGAGTGGAAGGGGATGGGAGGTTGGGAAGCCTGGGTGATAAACAATCAACAATAAAATGCAAAAAGCCTGATAGCAGATGGAGAAGAGTTTAAAGTACTCATGAATGACCTTAAAAAGAGGCCAGAAATCACGTGTTCAAGAAACATGTTGTTGTTAAAGGCTATGATAGCATCCACAGAGACAGAGGAGGGGCAGTGGAGGAGGATGTGTGATATTTGTGAAGCAAAGAAGACAATATAAAGATTTATGGAAAGGAAAAGAGGAATATCTAATAATTGAAATTTGGACAGAAAGAGGGAAATATCAAAATAGTTAACTTTTTCAATCCGTGCAGCAGACGGTCGACAGAATCAGTGGATGAACTTGTAGATTTGGGAGGGAAAGTGACATTTTGTCTGTTGTTGTTGTTATTTAAAAATATTAATGACCAAGAAATGCAAAAAAAAAATGCTAATAAAGATATCAGCACAATACAGGCAGATGTGACAGCTGTGAGCAAGAAGAAACAGTAAAGCATAAGATGTTAAACTGTCTGAAACACAAGGCAAAAATATCTAAATAAGCTGAGATATAATTGATATCCTATAAAATAGATCAAGAAGTGAGAGCTACCGAGTCATTTTCCAACATCTCAGAGCAGTTTAGAGCAGTCTTGGAGTTTCTTGCGATCCAGTGGGTGGAGAAGAAGAAGAAGGGCGTGGAAACACGTGATGAACAGGTAATGTCCGCCTACACTCCCTTCTTTACCTGTGTTAAGGTGAGAAATCTGTCGTAGTTTTGTCAGTATATTTCCTTTTAAAGACTGAAACGTGTCGTAATGTAAAATTCAGTTGTTGTGGTGATAAAACTCTCACAGTCTGTATATTTGGTGCAGCTGTGTTAATTAATAACTTTACAGCCGATTACATAAATAAATCGAAGTAAAAATACAGAAGTTTTGTCAGTAAAATGTTGGTAAAGTCTGAGAAGAAGAGAAGAAAAAAGACTCATGTGACTGATAAATTAGGACATTATGAGACTGTAAGCAGCATTTTGCTGGTGGAGCTGTTTGAGGTTTAGTTTAGTTTCTCTGTTTTACACTCAGCTAGTTTCAAAGATCACCTGATCATGCATCATTATGGACATTTCTGGCCATTTGAGCAAATGTTTCCTCTTGTTTTGGTCATCATTTTGGCTGTGTTAGTGCATATGGCACATTTTTTTGTGAGAAAGTCTCTCTCTTGACAAATTTTGGAATTGATATTGAATTTTTTCTGAAAGATCAAGAGAACACTGAAAAAAATGTACTACTCTCTTAAGTCACTTGAGGACAAAAATGTCCCATTAAGTCCCATTAAAACCACATTTTTAATCTCATTGCCATTACAAAATATAATCCTGCATTCTGTAATGTTTGGGTTTTCTTTAAGAGAAAAATAGTCAAATTTGTCATTTTTACTGTCCACCACTAAAATCAGCCATTTTCCCCGTTATAGGCCTCTGCACACCATGCCTATCATTTCATTTGTTTTTGTGCTTGTGTTATTAAGCTTTGTCAGCTATTTTTTGGAAGTGGATATTTTTGTCCTCAAGTGACTAAAGAGGGTAGTAAATTTTAAATCTGATGCTACACAAAAACTAATAATGCATCAAAGTCAATATTTTTGGCTAATCTTTGACATATCCAAGACTGATTAAAAAAAAAATTCCCTCAGCCCCCCAACATTTGTTATATGGAAAATAATTAATTTTTTTATAGCGGTTATGCGTTTTTATAGCAGTTTTTAATGACTTAAGAGGGCAGCAATAAATTAAACTGACGCCTGAGGGTTAACAGAGCTGTGGACATTTTCAATACAATACAGTAGTCTGCATTGTCAGTTCAGTGAGCTACGCCTGTTGGGACGTCAACGAATCTGACTGTATCTCACAAAGTTGAGTACTTTTGGGCCAATTCACTCCACGTGCCATAAACAACTTCAGGAAGCTGCCACTGCTCTGAATACAGCAAAGTCGTTGTGTCTTGATAAAAGCTGCGTCACTCGCTGTAGAGAGACAAAAGCTCACATCTCTCATTTACATGATGTTCAAGACGTGTAGTCGCTGCAGAAAGCTGAAAATAAACTATTTGTTCAGCGGTCAGTGTAATCTCTACATGGATATCTTTTCTTTCTGTTTCCAGGTGATGTTCCTGATTTTACATCTCACTTCATCCTAAATCTCAGAGACAAGACGAAAAAGTGATCCTGCTGTACAAAACTTTCAACGGCTGCAGCGTTGCTGGTAAAATAATTTGTTTAAGATAAGATAAGATCTTTTATTGATCCCACAGTGGGGAAATTCCACCACTGTTACAGCAGCTCAAAAAAAGTAAAAGAGGACATTAAATAATAGACAAAAAAAAAAAAAAAACACACAAAGACACAAAGTCACAAAAACAGTATTTACAATAAATAGTGAACAATAGTAATAATAATAACAACAGAAAAAGAAAGAAACAGAAACAGTATTTATATACACAGCCTCACCCAGTTAGATGTGCTGTGGTGAGGTGTTATTGCACAGGTGAATATGGATATGTAGCAGATATGAATTAACACTATAGTAAATGAGTGGAATGAAAAAAGACCATAAAGTGCATGGCTAGGACATCAGTAAACATCAGTAACATCAGTGCAATGATGAAACATCAGTAAACATCAGTCCTACTGTGGTATGGAAGTGTTTGTTACGACAATGACAAAGATTCATAGTGCAGCATTAAACAGTCTGATGGTGTTTGGGATGAAGGACCTGCATGGAAGCGCTCCTTCCTCCCACACCTTGGGTGTCTGAGTCTGTTGCTGAAGGAGCTGCTTAAGGCCCCCACAGTCTGATGCAGAGGGTGGGAGGTGTTGTCCATGATGGTGGACAGTTTGGCCAGAACCCTCCTCTCCCCCATCACCTCGATGGAGTCCAGGGGCAGCCACAGACTGAGCTGGCTCTTTTAATCAGTCTGTTGAGCTCTTCTTCTTGTCCCGCTCAGAACATCCCCCTCCCCAGCAGACCACTGCATAGGAGACCACAGACGCCACCACAGTCTCATAAAAAGGTCCTCAGCAGTGGCCTGCACACACCAAAAGATCCCAGCCTCCTCAGCATGTAACAGACGACTCTGACCCCTTCTTGTAGAGCGAGTCAGTGTTGTCAGTCCAGTCCAGTTTGTTATTTAAGTGAACACCCAGGTACTTGTACGTCCTCACTCTCTCGATTTCAAGTCCCTGGATGTTCACTGGTGCAATGTCTGAGGGTTTCCTGCTGAAGTCGATCACCATCTCCTTTGTCTTGCTGGCATTGACTTGAAGGTGATTCAGCTCACACCAGTCGACAAAGTCCATGATGACCTTCCTGTACTCACAGTCGTTCCCCTCTGACACACATCCCACAATGGCAGTGTCATCGGAGAACTGAAGTCCGATGTGTCCAGGGTGAAGAGGAAAGGTGAGAGGACTGTTCCCTGGGGGGGCACCTGTGCTGCAGACCACCACATCGGACACACAGTCCTGCAGCCTCACAAACTGGGGTCTGTCAGTGAGGTAGTTGGTGACCCATGCAGCCAGCTGGTCGCTGGCCTCCACTCTCTCCAGCTTCACCCTGAGCAGTGAGGGGTGGATTGTGTTGAAAGCACTGGAGAAATCAAAAAAGGTAATCCTCACAGTGTTTCCAGCGTCCTCCAGGTGAGACAGGGATCTCTGCAGCAGGTAGATGACGGCATCATCCACCCCAATGCCGGGTTGGTATATGCAAACTGCAGGGGATCCATGTTTGGGCTCACCAGGGGGCGGAGGTGCCTGAGGACGATCCTCTCCAGTGCCTTCATCAGGTGGAGACGTTAAGGCCACGGGTCTGAAGTGTGGTTGGGCTCCTTGGGGCGCGAAGTTTTAGGGACTGGGAACCACACAAGAAGTCTTCCACAGGACAGGAACTCTTTCCAGACTCAGGCTCAGGTTGAAGATGTAGCAGACCACCTGACAGAGCTGGTCTGCACAGTCCCGGAGGAGTCTGGAGCTGATGCCATCAGGACCCGTGGCTTTCCTGGCTTTGATCTTCTTCAGCTGCGTTCTCACCTGATCCACTGTAGGTGTGAAGAGAAGAGATTAGGAGAGGGAGGGGGTGGAGGAGAGGAGCACTGTAGGTGGTGAAGGCGAGATGGATGGTGAAGGGGGGGATGGTGAGAGCCCCAGAGATGGTGGAGGTGTTGATGGTGGTGAGGGGGCATGCAGGCAGAGAGCTGAGCTGGAGGTGGGCTGGTCTGTGCTCAGGCTGAGGGGGGAGGAGGTGGGCCCAGTATCAAATCTGTTGAAGAACAGATTTAGCTTGTTGGCCCAGTCTCTGTCTCCAGGCTCAGGGTTCCTCCTCTCGTTTTTACCCTGTCCTGAGATAGCTTGGAGCCCTCTCCAAACCTCCCTCGCGTTGTTTTGCTGCAGGTGGTCCTCCATTTTCCTCCTGTAGCTGGCCTTGCACTCTTTGATCTTCCGTTTAAGATCCCTCTGCACCCTCCTCAGTTCATCTCTGTCGCCAGACTGGAAAGCCGTCCTTTTCTCCTGCAGCAAGGCTCTCTCAGATCAGGAGTCACCCAGGGCTTGTTGTTTGAGAAACACCGTACCCATTTTTACCCGTTTTTACAGCAAACTTTTATTTTTCTCCTCCACTCAAACATTTCTTTGTTTATCTGTTCATCAGTGAGGCCTCATCAGCTCGGCCTTTATCCATCAAATCTCCTGTGACTTCATGCTGTAAGATGATGGATTTTTATTTTATAGAAACTTTATATTGAATGAAATTAAATTGTTGTTCTTCTTTTCAACAGGAAGTCGAGTTAGAAGAGACTGCACAGAGTTCAGCAGTACTTCCTGTCTGCCTTGCACAGAGGGAACATTCATGAATCAGCCTACTCAGCTTAAACAATGTTTTTCCTGCACAAACTGTGATGAAGGTAAATTTCTGTAAATATTTCCTAATTATTTGTGAAAAGAAGATTAAGCCTTTCATGCTGTGTCAGAAATGAGAGAACTGTTGAAGATTGTTTTGACAAAGTCATTGTGAAGATGCAGAAACTCATTTGGTTGAGTTAACTGACTTTTTACTGATGAAAATTACAGCCTTCACACACAAAGACCTCCTGTGGTCTGAAATACTCTGAAATACTGTGAGACCAGTGAAGATATTTTCTCTTCACATAAATAAACCACAAGATGTTCAACTCACCAACAGCTTCTCTTGTTTTTTGCAGTCCAGGTATTAGCTGTTAATATCAGCTGAGACTTTGGTGTCCTCTGTATTTTCCTCAGTTTTAAGCTTCAATAACTTCAGTTTTTATCAGTGACATTTGCAGTCATGATAAAGCTGAGCTCTCCTTTCAGAAGTCACCAACACCCTCCATCTCTCCTTTTTCCTGCAGAAATGAAATCACATTTGCACTTTGTGGTTTTATTGTCCACCTCCATCAGATCCAAAGCAGACAAGTCATTAATGCAGACGTCTCCCCATGAATCCATAAAGTGGAGAAACTAGTTCAGTTATTGAGCAGAATAAAACGTTCATATGTGAGCCTTTATGTGTGTTGACAGGTTCTGGTTTAAAGATAAAGACGTCATGTACATCAACATCAGATACAGTTTGTGAACCTCTGGAGGGATTTTACTGTATGGACCCTACAGAGAACGGCTGTCAGGCAGCACAGAGACACAAAAGCTGTCGACCAGGACAATACATCAGTCACAAAGGTTGGTTTTCTTCTGCTGACTTTATGACTATAGATAAATATGATCAATGTTGGCTTTTCCATTCACTCTATTTAATATAAACTACTATGTTGTGAAAATGGGATCAGTTTTTGTGTTATCAAGATGTTTCCGGCAATAAATTGTACCATTTTGGCAGCTATGGGGTGAAAATAATCCCCTAGGTGAAAGAGAAGGAATTAATATTTACATCCTTAAGTGATGGGAAACATTGCTTGACCTGTGGATCATTTAGTCTAATGCTCCAAATACTTTTGCTGTCATGTGGCACAGAGCTAGCTGTGGGTGAATCGACACAGAAAATAATAAGAGCCTCTGTTCTGACCAACCTACGTTGCAGATATATTTCAATGGGCTCTTTTTGCTCCGAAAGAAAAGAAAGAATAAGGTCTTAAGGTTGCATCTTAGTTGGGAACAAACAGTCTCTTCACATTAATCAAATAATTCGGAGCACAAAGTCTGCTTAATGAAGTGTTTGTGCAGCTTCTAGCCACATCTTGTGGATTTCATCAGCAAACAGTTTTCTCAGCTTGTGTATCTGGTCATAAAACCGCTCAGGTCTAAAGGGCCTGCTTCAAATATTTAAAGTTTAAAAGATTTCTAAGGACAGATTAACTGGGCGCTGTGGACGACGTTTGTTCAAGAGCAGACAAAAAAAGAAGAATCTTGATCTTTCTGTCATTTTTTTCACATTATTATAACTTTCACCCAGACAACAGCTATGTCACACTAGCATCGACATATTAACACTATTATAGTATTTGATGTTTAATGACTTTTGGACCAGTTTCATGTTTGTTTGATTTCCCCCTTTACATTAAATCAAAATCCCATCTTGCTGTGTAATTATGGGGAAAGAATCACATTGTCATTGTAAGAAGACAGGAAGTAAGATGAATTTTTCATCAAAGTTTAAAGTCAAGTTATTTTTATTTGTAGAGCTCAATATAAAACAAATCACAGTGTGCCTCAAGTGGCTTTACAGTCTTTACAATATATGGCACTCTCTGCCCTTAGACAGTCAACTCGGACAAGAAACCATCAGGAAGAGCAACTGAGCAGGGGGTCCCTTTTCCAGGACGAGGCTTAAATGTACAGGGAAAATCCACAGTAACATCACAGTGGTACAGTTTGATGACAAAAGTATAGATAGTAAAGAAACTAAAGAGGATGCAACCAGTAGGATGTTGTGGACCTGATCAACACCATCTTCTTTCCGACATGAAGGCCTGGAAGAGCACAGGCCACATAAACACATGAGAGGAAGACACAGCATTCACTCAGAAAGTGACATGATAACATGCAGACTATGGGGAGGGCGGTGAGGGAGGAGAGGCTGAAAAACTTCCTGGGGGACGATGGTCAGGTCCACATCTGGATGAGACACCAACAGCCGACCTAAGAGAGAGAGAGATAAGAGGATGGCTGATGGTCCAGCAGCATGGAAGCCTGAAAGAGAAGAAAGCAGCTTAAAGTCTGATCTGACATGGACAGGGAGCCAGTGAAGGGCAGTTAAAACTGGTGTAATATGGTTGATTTTACAAGTTTTGGGTAAGATCTGAGCTGCAGCATTTTAGACCATTTAAAGACTTTTGATGATCGAGTGTGGCAGTCCTTATAGCAAAACATTACAGTACTCCAGTCAGGATCAAACAAAGGCGTGGGTAAGCATCTCTGGATGAGCTACAGGCAGGAAGGACATAATTGTAGCACTGTTGAGTATAAACAGCAGCTCTTGGTGAATTCTTTGATGTGCTGTTTAAAGGAAAGTGTAGGATCTTTTGTAACACTGAGATCTTTGGCTGTTGAACTTTGTGAGATGATGCAGTTGTAGGGAGTTACTGTTACTTGATCAAACTGGTGCCTGTGTCATGCAGGAATAATAACTACCATATATTTTTTTTCCTAAGTTTAGGAGCAGGAAATTACTTGAGATACAGGATTAATATATAGAAAGAAAAAAGCAAAGGTCCAAGAATGGAGCCTTGAGATGCTCATCAGAAAACAGTGATGTGAAATTGTTGTAGGAAACACACCATGTTCATCCAGACAGATACTAAGCCCATACATGCAGAAGACGCCATAAACTAAATGTCATTTAGTACTTTAGTAAGTACAGTCTCTGTGAATAAAAACTTGTGGAAGATTATTTATTTGTGGATTTATTTTTGGTGTCTTTTTTTTAAGTCTCTGCTTCAAATTGACTTTTTAAATCCACTAAAAGGAAATCAGAGAGGTGAAATGACGTCTCATGACTCTTTGCTGATATGTGTGCTGAAGAGGTTTGATGTGTATATGATGTGTATGTACAGGAACAGCCTCCACAGACACTGTGTGCTCTGACTGCAGTGAGGGAACATTTTCAGATGGGACATTTACATCTTGTCGGCCACACACACAGTAAGAGAAACTTCACATCACACATCTGAATTCTTACAACAGCAGTGAATTCATGGTATCCTACAGATGTTCCTGTAAAAATGTCCCTCTGTCATTCCAGATGTGACTCAGAGAAACCTCAGCTCATAAAACCAGGAACTGCTTCATCTGATGCTGAATGTGGAGAAAATAATTCAGTTACAGGAGCTGTGATCGCTGTTGTTGTTGTGGTGATTATTTTATTAACTGGAGCACTGTTGTCATACTTTCTCATAAAGAAGAAGCGATGTGCCTAGATAAAGGTAAGATTCACATTCAGACAATAAAAACACTCATACGTTTGGATAGATAATAATTTTGTCTGTCACATCATTAAGTGTTTGGTCATTTTTAGTTTATTTATTTCTGTTTTTGTGCTGCAAATTTCCCTGCTGGAGATCAATAAAGGTGAATCTTCTCTTGTGTTTCATTACAGGAGGAAACACAGATGTAAACTATTCTATACCGGTATGTTTTATTTTCTCTTTACTGTTCGTTACTAAGTCAGTTTTACTGTCTGTAGAAACAGTAAAAAGTAGGATTTTTTTCTTCTAACTAATTAAGTTATGTCATTTATCATTTTTTCATCCATCAGAATGGAGAAGATAAAGCAGAGCTCCCTTTAGACACAAACTAACAGCAGCAGGTAAGACAGCAGTGTGTTCTTCATTCAAATGTTCACTGACTGACTGAGCTCCACTCTGTGATGTTTCTGATTAAACTAAAGGTATTTCTCTCTTCAGTAGGAGACAGCTCATATGTGAACCTGCAGGCAGTGTTTTGATCCCTGCAGAGTAAATGTTGTCCAGAGTCCAGTTGTGATCCAGTTGGATGCTGGCACATTGTCTTTGCAGTGTTCAGAAATGAAGTCAGACTGAATCTCCTGCACTGAGCTACGAGCTGAACACATCCTGATCTACAGGTTTACAGTCTGGATCTTTATCTCACACACGTTACTGTACAGCGACTATCATCATCTTCAACAACGAGTCCTGAACTGCAACATGATGGACAAATGTAAATGAAAAGAATTATTTTTGCATTTTTTTACATTTAACTCTCATACATACATTACATCATGAATGCTGTTGGCTGTGCTGTATTAAGTTACTGTAAGTCAATGTGCTGATGTGTAAATCTCATGTAGGGTTAGGATTTTTTTTATGAAGTCCTCAAGTTAAACACAGATATGACTAAATTTGATCGTATTTATTGGAAATGAACGAATCCTCCTTCTCAGTCAGCTCTTTTAAAATCACACATGAAACATTTCACTGTGAGCCTCGATGAGCTGTCTGATAGCCAGCTAACATTAGTTCACTATAAGGTAGATCTATGTTTCTCCTTCAGTCTCAGGTGCTGCTTCTTGCTCAGTAATTTTCTCTTTAGGTGTGTCTCATTACTCATTTCCCAATGTTCGCACCAATAAACGAAACTTTATTTTGGGAATTTCCAACGCTTGTGACTGTGATTTTAGTTGATTTCTGAGCAGTGAAAGAGGAAATTAAAGTAATCCTTAAATTCACAAAGGAGGATGAGCATGGTTGAAGTATGATGGAAACCTGTTGGTAATATGTCAGACAGAAGAAAAGAAAAGTAAAGCTTTGCACATTGAAAGGATCTGCAAAAAATAATAATGAATGAAGGATTCTGGGTGAGAGCAGGGTGACCTTTGGACTGATTACAGGAATCCCTGTAGATGAAGACTCAGAAAATTCATGGGGACAAGAAGGTGAACTGAATAAAGAAACTGCAGAAAGCTATGAATGGTGAAAGCATCTGTTTCTGGAGTTTAGGGAATCTGAAGTTCTGGAAGTTAGGTGTATGACTTTCCCAGTTAGGGCCTAAATCCCCCCCACCCTTTCCTGTTACAAATGCCAGAGGTGTGGGCATAAAGCCAAGGTCTGAAAAGCCTGTGGAAACCGAAGTGAAAGTGACTAAAAACATGAGCTATGCACAGGCAGCGGGGTGCAAGGATGAAGGAGACGGGAGGAAACTAAAATAAACCAAGGTTCAGCCAAGGTCAACAGAGAAAACTAAAAGAACACTGACAAGGCAAATGCTGGCTCTGCTCACTGCCTGTGTATTCACTTACCACAAAACAGAAAAAATAAATAATAGATAAAAAAAATAATAATAGTTGTGAAGGGAGCTGAGAAGTTTTTCGGTTTTGAACAACATGTCCTGGGAGCATATCAAGCAAAGAGTGGAAGGGGATGGGAGGTTGGGAAGCCTGGGTGATAAACAATCAACAATAAAATGCAAAAAGCCTGATAGCAGATGGAGAAGAGTTTAAAGTACTCATGAATGACCTTAAAAAGAGGCCAGAAATCACGTGTTCAAGAAACATGTTGTTGTTAAAGGCTATGATAGCATCCACAGAGACAGAGGAGGGGCAGTGGAGGAGGATGTGTGATATTTGTGAAGCAAAGAAGACAATATAAAGATTTATGGAAAGGAAAAGAGGAATATCTAATAATTGAAATTTGGACAGAAAGAGGGAAATATCAAAATAGTTAACTTTTTCAATCCGTGCAGCAGACGGTCGACAGAATCAGTGGATGAACTTGTAGATTTGGGAGGGAAAGTGACATTTTGTCTGTTGTTGTTGTTATTTAAAAATATTAATGACCAAGAAATGCAAAAAAAAAATGCTAATAAAGATATCAGCACAATACAGGCAGATGTGACAGCTGTGAGCAAGAAGAAACAGTAAAGCATAAGATGTTAAACTGTCTGAAACACAAGGCAAAAATATCTAAATAAGCTGAGATATAATTGATATCCTATAAAATAGATCAAGAAGTGAGAGCTACCGAGTCATTTTCCAACATCTCAGAGCAGTTTAGAGCAGTCTTGGAGTTTCTTGCGATCCAGTGGGTGGAGAAGAAGAAGAAGGGCGTGGAAACACGTGATGAACAGGTAATGTCCGCCTACACTCCCTTCTTTACCTGTGTTAAGGTGAGAAATCTGTCGTAGTTTTGTCAGTATATTTCCTTTTAAAGACTGAAACGTGTCGTAATGTAAAATTCAGTTGTTGTGGTGATAAAACTCTCACAGTCTGTATATTTGGTGCAGCTGTGTTAATAACAACTTTACAGCCGATTACATAAATAAATCGAAGTAAAAATACAGAAGTTTTGTCAGTAAAATGTTGGTAAAGTCTGAGAAGAAGAGAAGAAAAAAGACTCATGTGACTGATAAATTAGGACATTATGAGACTGTAAGCAGCATTTTGCTGGTGGAGCTGTTTGAGGTTTAGTTTAGTTTCTCTGTTTTACACTCAGCTAGTTTCAAAGATCACCTGATCATGCATCATTATGGACATTTCTGGCCATTTGAGCAAATGTTTCCTCTTGTTTTTGGTCATCATTTTGGCTGTGTTAGTGCATATGGCATGGCACATTTTTTTGTGAGAAAGTCTCTCTCTTGACAAACTTTGGAATTGATATTGAATTTTTTCTGAAAGATCAAGAGAACACTGAAAAAAATGTACTACTCTCTTAAGTCACTTGAGGACAAAAATGTCCCATTAAGTCCCATTAAAACCACATTTTTTTAATCTCATTGCCATTACAAAATATAATCCTGCATTCTGTAATGTTTGGGTTTTCTTTAAGAGAAAAATAGTCAAATTTGTCATTTTTACTGTCCACCACTAAAATCAGCCATTTTCCCCGTTATAGGCCTCTGCACACCATGCCTATCATTTCATTTGTTTTTGTGCTTGTGTTATTAAGCTTTGTCAGCTATTTTTTGGAAGTGGATATTTTTGTCCTCAAGTGACTAAAGAGGGTAGTAAATTTTAAATCTGATGCTACACAAAAACTAATAATGCATCAAAGTCAATATTTTTGGCTAATCTTTGACATATCCAAGACTGATTAAAAAAAAAATCCCTCAGCCCCCCAACATTTGTTATATGGAAAATAATTAATTTTTTTATAGCGGTTATGCGTTTTTATAGCAGTTTTTAATGACTTAAGAGGGCAGTAAATTAAACTGACGCCTGAGGGTTAACAGAGCTGTGGACATTTTCAATACAATACAGTAGTCTGCATTGTCAGTTCAGTGAGCTACGCCTGTTGGGACGTCAACGAATCTGACTGTATCTCACAAAGTTGAGTACTTTGGGCCAATTCACTCCACGTGCCATAAACACTTCAGGAGCTGCCACTGCTCTGAATACAGCAAGTCGTTGTGTCTTGATAAAAGCTGCGCGTCACTCGCTGTAGAGAGACAAAAGCTCACATCTCTCATTTACATGATGTTCAAGACGTGTAGTCGCTGCAGAAAGCTGAAAATAAACTATTTGTTCAGCGGTCAGTGTAATCTCTACATGGATATCTTTTCTTTCTGTTTCCAGGTGATGTTCCTGATTTTACATCTCACTTCATCCTAAATCTCAGAGACAAGACGAAAAAGTGATCCTGCTGTACAAAACTTTCAACAACGGCTGCAGCGTTGCTGGTAAAATAATTTGTTTAAGATAAGATAAGATCTTTTATTGATCCCACAGTGGGGAAATTCCACTGTTACAGCAGCTCAAAAACAAGTAAAAGAGGCATTAAATAATAGACAAAAAAAAAAAAAACCACACAAAGTCACAAAAACAGTATTTACAATAAATAGTGAACAATAGTAATAATAACAACAACAGAAAAAGAAAGAAACAGAAACAGTATTTATATACACAGCCTCACCCAGTTAGATGTGCTGTGGTGAGGTGTTATTGCACAGGTGAATATGGATATGTAGCAGATATGAATTAACACAGTATAGTAAATGAGTGGAATGAAAAAAAAAAGACCATAAAGTGCATGGCTAGGACTAGGTAAACATCAGTAAACATCAGCAACATAAACATCAGCAATGATGAAACATCAGTGATGAAACATCAGTAAACATCAGAAACATCTACTGTGGTATGGAAGTGTTTGTTACAATGACAAAGATTCATAGTGCAGCATTAAACAGTCTGATGGTGTTTGGGATGAAGGACCTGCTGTGGAAGCGCTCCTTCCTACACCTTGGGTGTCTGAGTCTGTTGCTGAAGGAGCTGCTTAAGGCCCCCACAGTCTGATGCAGAGGGGGGGAGGTGTTGTCCATGATGGTGGACAGTTTTGGCCAGAAGCCCTCCTCTCCCCCATCACCTCGATGGAGTCCAGGGGGCAGCCACAGACTGAGCTGGCTCTTTTAATCAGTCTGTTGAGCCTCTTCTTGTCCCGCTCAGAACACCCCCCTCCCCAGCAGACCACTGCATAGGAGACCACAGACGCCACCACAGTCTCATAAAAGGTCCTCAGCAGTGGCCTGCACACACCAAAAAGATCCCAGCCTCCTCAGCATGTAAAGACGACTCTGACCCCTTCTTGTAGAGCGAGTCAGTGTTGTCAGTCCAGTCCAGTTTGTTATTTAAAGTGAACACCCAGGTACTTGTACGTCGTCCTCACTCTCTCGATGTCAAGTCCCTGGATGTTCACTGGTGCAATGTCAGCTGAGGGTTTCCTGCTGAAGTCGATCACCATCTCCTTTGTCTTGCTGGCATTGACTTGAAGGTGATTCAGCTCACACCAGTCGACAAAGTCCATGATGACCTTCCTGTACTCACAGTCGTTCCCCTCTGACACACATCCCAACAATGGCAGTGTGTCATCGGAGAACTGAAGTCCGATGTGTCCAGGGTGAAGAGGAAAGGTGTTGAGGACTGTTCCCTGGGGGGCACCTGTGCTGCAGACCACCACATCGGACACACAGTCCTGCAGCCTCACAAACTGGGGTCTGTCAGTGAGGTAGTTAGTGACCCATGCAGCCAGCTGGTCACTGGCCCCCGCTCTCTCCAGCTTCACCCTGAGCAGTGAGGGGTGGATTGTGTTGAAAGCACTGGAGAAATCAAAAAAGGTAATCCTCACAGTGTTTCCAGCGTCCTCCAGGTGAGACAGGGATCTCTGCAGCAGGTAGATGACTGCATCATCCACCCCAATGCTGGGTTGGTATGCAAACTGCAGGGGATCCATGTTTGGGCTCACCAGGGGGCGGAGGATGCCTGAGGATGATCCTCTCCAGTGCCTTCATCAGGTGAGACGTTAAGGCCAAGTGAAGTTTTAGGGACTGGAACCACACAAGAAGTCTTCCACAGGACAGGAACTCTTTCCAGACTCAGGCTCAGGTTGAAGATGTAGTGGCAGACCACCTGACAGAGCTGGTCTGCACAGTCCCGGAGGAGTCTGGAGCTGATGCCATCAGGACCCGTGGCTTTCCTGGCTTTGATCTTCTTCAGCTGCGTTCTCACCTGATCCACTGTAGGTGTGAAGAGATTAGGAGAGGGAGGGGGTGGAGGAGAGGAGCACTGTGTAGAGATGGTGGTGAAGGCGGGGGGATGGTGAGAGCCCCAGAGATGGTGGAGGTGTTGATGGTGGTGAGGGGGCGTGCAGGCAGAGGTGAGCTGGAGGTGGGCTGGTCTGTGCTCAGGCTGAGGGGGGAGGAGGTGGGCCCAGTATCAAATCTGTTGAAGAACAGATTTAGCTTGTTGGCCCAGTCTCTGTCTCCAGGCTCAGGGTTCCTCCTCTCGTTTTTACCCTGTCCTGAGATAGCTTGGAGCCCTCTCCAAACCTCCCTCGCGTTGTTTTGCTGCAGGTGGTTCCTCCATTTTCCTCCTGTAGCTGGCCTTGCACTCTTTGATCTTCCGTTTAAGATCCCTCTGCACCCTCCTCAGTTCATCTCTGTCGCCAGACTGGAAAGCCGTCCTTTTCTCCTGCAGCAAGGCTCTCTCAGATCAGGAGTCACCCAGGGCTTGTTGTTTGAGAAACACCGTACCCATTTTTACCCGTTTTTACAGCAAACTTTTATTTTTCTCCTCCACTCAAACATTTCTTTGTTTATCTGTTCATCAGTGAGGCCTCATCAGCTCGGCCTTTATCCATCAAATCTCCTGTGACTTCATGCTGTAAGATGATGGATTTTTATTTTATAGAAACTTTATATTGAATGAAATTAAATTGTTGTTCTTCTTTTCAACAGGAAGTCGAGTTAGAAGAGACTGCACAGAGTTCAGCAGTACTTCCTGTCTGCCTTGCACAGAGGGAACATTCATGAATCAGCCTACTGGACTTAAACAATGTTTTTCCTGCACAAACTGTGATAAAGGTAAATTTCTGTAAATATTTCCTAATTATTTGTGAAAAGAAGATTAAGCCTTTCATGCTGTGTCAGAAATGAGAGAACTGTTGAAGATTGTTTTGACAAAGTCATTGTGAAGATGCAGAAACTCATTTGGTTGAGTTAACTGACTTTTTACTGATGAAAATTACAGCCTTCACACACAAAGACCTCCTGTGGTCTGAAATACTCTGAAATACTGTGAGACCAGTGAAGATATTTTCTCTTCACATAAATAAACCACAAGATGTTCAACTCACCAACAGCTTCTCTTGTTTTTTGCAGTCCAGGTATTAGCTGTTAATATCAGCTGAGACTTTGGTGTCCTCTGTATTTTCCTCAGTTTTAAGCTTCAATAACTTCAGTTTTTATCAGTGACATTTGCAGTCATGATAAAGCTGAGCTCTCCTTTCAGAAGTCACCAACACCCTCCATCTCTCCTTTTTCCTGCAGAAATGAAATCACATTTGCACTTTGTGGTTTTATTGTCCACCCCATCAGATCCAAAGCAGACAAGTCATTAATGCAGACGTCTCCCCATGAATCCATAAAGTGGAGAAACTAGTTCAGTTATTGAGCAGAATATAAACGTTCATATGTGAGCCTTTATGTGTGTTGACAGGTTCTGGTTTAAAGATAAAGACGTCATGTACATCAACATCAGATACAGTTTGTGAACCTCTGGAGGGATTTTACTGTATGGACCCTACAGAGAACGGCTGTCAGGCAGCACAGAGACACAAAAGCTGTCGACCAGGACAATACATCAGTCACAAAGGTTGGTTTTCTTCTGCTGACTTTATGACTATAGATAAATATGATCAATGTTGGCTTTTCCATTCACTCTATTTAATATAAACTACTATGTTGTGAAAATGGGATCAGTTTTTGTGTTATCAAGATGTTTCCGGCAATAAATTGTACCATTTTGGCAGCTATGGGGTGAAAATAATCCCCTAGGTGAAAGAGAAGGAATTAATATTTACATCCTTAAGTGATGGGAAACATTGCTTGACCTGTGGATCATTTAGTCTAATGCTCCAAATACTTTTGCTGTCATGTGGCACAGAGCTAGCTGTGGGTGAATCGACACAGAAAATAATAAGAGCCTCTGTTCTGACCAACCTACGTTGCAGATATATTTCAATGGGCTCTTTTTGCTCCGAAAGAAAAGAAAGAATAAGGTCTTAAGGTTGCATCTTAGTTGGGAACAAACAGTCTCTTCACATTAATCAAATAATTCGGAGCACAAAGTCTGCTTAATGAAGTGTTTGTGCAGCTTCTAGCCACATCTTGTGGATTTCATCAGCAAACAGTTTTCTCAGCTTGTGTATCTGGTCATAAAACCGCTCAGGTCTAAAGGGCCTGCTTCAAATATTTAAAGTTTAAAAGATTTCTAAGGACAGATTAACTGGGCGCTGTGGACGACGTTTGTTCAAGAGCAGACAAAAAAAGAAGAATCTTGATCTTTCTGTCATTTTTTTCACATTATTATAACTTTCACCCAGACAACAGCTATGTCACACTAGCATCGACATATTAACACTATTATAGTATTTGATGTTTAATGACTTTTGGACCAGTTTCATGTTTGTTTGATTTCCCCCTTTACATTAAATCAAAATCCCATCTTGCTGTGTAATTATGGGGAATGAATCACATTGTCATTGTAAGAAGACAGGAAGTAAGATGAATTTTTCATCAAAGTTTAAAGTCAAGTTATTTTTATTTGTAGAGCTCAATATAAAACAAATCACAGTGTGCCTCAAGTGGCTTTACAGTCTTTACAATATATGGCACTCTCTGCCCTTAGACAGTCAACTCGGACAAGAAACCATCAGGAAGAGCAACTGAGCAGGGGGTCCCTTTTCCAGGACGAGGCTTAAATGTACAGGGAAAATCCACAGTAACATCACAGTGGTACAGTTTGATGACAAAAGTATAGATAGTAAAGAAACTAAAGAGGATGCAACCAGTAGGATGTTGTGGACCTGATCAACACCATCTTCTTTCCGACATGAAGGCCTGGAAGAGCACAGGCCACATAAACACATGAGAGGAAGACACAGCATTCACTCAGAAAGTGACATGATAACATGCAGACTATGGGGAGGGCGGTGAGGGAGGAGAGGCTGAAAAACTTCCTGGGGGACGATGGTCAGGTCCACATCTGGATGAGACACCAACAGCCGACCTAAGAGAGAGAGAGATAAGAGGATGGCTGATGGTCCAGCAGCATGGAAGCCTGAAAGAGAAGAAAGCAGCTTAAAGTCTGATCTGACATGGACAGGGAGCCAGTGAAGGGCAGTTAAAACTGGTGTAATATGGTTGATTTTACAAGTTTTGGGTAAGATCTGAGCTGCAGCATTTTAGACCATTTAAAGACTTTTGATGATTGAGTGTGGCAGTCCTTATAGCAAAACATTACAGTACTCCAGTCAGGATCAAACAAAGGCGTGGGTAAGCATCTCTGGATGAGCTACAGGCAGGAAGGACATAATTGTAGCACTGTTGAGTATAAACAGCAGCTCTTGGTGAATTCTTTGATGTGCTGTTTAAAGGAAAGTGTAGGATCTTTTGTAACACTGAGATCTTTGGCTGTTGAACTTTGTGAGATGATGCAGTTGTAGGGAGTTACTGTTACTTGATCAAACTGGTGCCTGTGTCATGCAGGAATAATAACTACCATATATTTTTTTTCCTAAGTTTAGGAGCAGGAAATTACTTGAGATACAGGATTAATATATAGAAAGAAAAAAGCAAAGGTCCAAGAATGGAGCCTTGAGATGCTCATCAGAAAACAGTGATGTGAAATTGTTGTAGGAAACACACCATGTTCATCCAGACAGATACTAAGCCCATACATGCAGAAGACGCCATAAACTAAATGTCATTTAGTACTTTAGTAAGTACAGTCTCTGTGAATAAAAACTTATTTTTGGTGTCTTTTTTTTAAGTCTCTGCTTCAAATTGACTTTTTAAATCCACTAAAAGGAAATCAGAGAGGTGAAATGACGTCTCATGACTCTTTGCTGATATGTGTGCTGAAGAGGTTTGATGTGTATATGATATGTATGTACAGGAACAGCCTCCACAGACACTGTGTGCTCTGACTGCAGTGAGGGAACATTTTCAGATGGGACATTTACATCTTGTCGGCCACACACACAGTAAGAGAAACTTCACATCACACATCTGAATTCTTACAACAGCAGTGAATTCATGGTATCCTACAGATGTTCCTGTAAAAATGTCCCTCTGTCATTCCAGATGTGACTCAGAGAAACCTCAGCTGATAAAACCAGGAACTGCTTCATCTGATGCTGAATGTGGAGAAAATAATTCAGTCACAGGAGCTGTGATCGCTGTTGTTGTTGTGGTGATTATTTTATTAACTGGAGCACTGTTGTCATACTTTCTCATAAAGAAGAAGCGATGCCTAGATAAAGGTAAGATTCACATTCAGACAATAAAAACACTCATGTTTTGGATAGATAATAATTTTGTCTGTCACATCATTAAGTGTTTGGTCATTTTTAGTTTATTTATTTCTGTTTTTGTGCTGCAAATTTCCTGCTGGAGATCAATAAAGGTGAATCTTCTCTTGTGTTTTATTACAGAAGGAAACAACAGATGTAAACTATTCTATACAGGTATGTTTTATTTTCTCTTTACTGTATCTATTTATCTATCTAGCTAGCTATCTAGCTATTGCACGTCTGTCCATCCCAGGGAAGAGGGATCCCTCATCTGTGGCTCTTCCTCAGGTTTCTTCTTTTTCATATGTGATATTATATATGATAAGAAGTTGTTGTTTTATGTTCCATAAAGGATGTTTTTTTGAAGTTTTTCCTGACTCAGTTCGGTTTGAGGGTCTAAGGACAGAGGGTGTCACAACTGAACAGTGAACTAAATAAAAGAACATGGTTGATTTAAAAAAAATTATAATAATGATTTGAAAATGTTTCTAGGGCATAGCATCCCTCTATGTGAATATAAATGTGTACCTGATGTATTCTTACCTCAGTGTACAGAGGTCGATGTGTTATGAAATCTCAACACAATATTTCAGTGACCTATTTTTTTGTAATGTCTCCTCCATAATAAAAATAAGAAGGAAAACTAATAAAATTGCTCATAAAAAACAGCTTTGCAGTGGAGGACAGAGGAGTAGTTACATGTATTGTGCAACTTTAATGAACGCATGTATGACCAGGTTGTGTTGAATTAGTTTTATTAATGAATTCACTCATGTAGTTCAGCTGTGGACAGGAAAACAAAGAACATTAAATACACTTCATGACCTTCTGCTTACATCCTTCAACAGTTTCATTATCTCCAGCTTCACCTTTTTTATTTGCAGCCTCTTGTATTTCATTTCAGCCTCTGACACTCCATGTTCAGCTTTTCACTTTCAGTAGATGAAGTTTACGTCTGTGTACAGCACAGGATGTCCTGTGACAGAGGAAATGTGTCAGTGAGTAACTGAGTATGTAGGTGTAACAGTAATATGAATACTGTGCAGTATAATATGCAGCAGGGCTGTTTGGGTGATAATCAGGCCTATTAGTATAGAATAGGCAGACTGCAGACACAGCTGACCTCTTTACCTTTACCTGACCTCTGGTATTTCTGTGTCTGCAGACTCAGTCTCTTCATCGAAGGCTCCAGATGTTTGGAGTCATTTAACTGCAAACAGGAACACTGCAGTTGTTGAAGCAGGAGAACCAGTAGTTGATATGTGATTTGTATCCCCTTAAAACGAGGATATCAAATGCATTCAAGTTCTTTACACTTATTTAAAAAATAAATTAAAAAACAAACTAACCTAAAAAAAACAACTGTGACTTCATTGATAAAAACAGTCTTAGTCTCTGAGTGTTCAGTGGGGGTTTTTGGTGCTGCAGCAGCTGAGCGTCCTCTCTGATGCAAAGAGACACAATGGACTCCAACAACAAAGTTATCATGGAATTTAAATTAAAAATGTGTTGATGACATGAGCTGTACATGATGAAACAACTGCTGATTATTATATTTTTATTTTAAGTGTCTCATCACATCCAGACTCTGGCAGCAGTGTTTGGCTCAGATGGGACAGGGGTCGGCCCGACACGACCACCAGCGTCAGGTTATTATGGAGCACAGCAGTCTGTATGATAACAATATATGAAACTACACACTGAAACAAACTGAAGCATTGAAAACAGCATCAGTGTTGTCCTGATTTATTAGAATAAAATTCAGATTTAATAATAACACAACATATCTTTGTTCACTGTAAAAATGGCTTTTAGTAAATGAACTCTTCACTATACGTGAACAGTAATATTTCGATTTCCCCTCGTTTATGTGTTTCATCCTTCTGTCCGACGGAGTCGCAGTTTCTCATTTCTTCAGATTATCATGAACCATCTCAGTGAATCATCCAAGGAAATTTTATTAGAGCTATATAATAATGTTTGAGAGGGTGTAATACAGCAAAACTGAGATTTGGACAGACTGGACTCAACTGCACATTTAAGAAATAAGTAAACACAGTTCAGACAGATGTGACAGCTGTGAGCAAGAAGAAACAGTGATGTTAAACTGTCTGAAACACAACGCAGAAAGACCCAAAACCTCACAAAGATCTAAATAAACTCAGATATAATTGATATTCTGTAAATTATCTGAAGAAGTAAGAGCTATCGAGTCATTTCCCAACATCTTAGAGCAATAAATTTGATTGAGAATATCTGAGCATCTTTTATTCAACATTGCAGAAAACAGACATCTTTCACCCTCCGATCCAGTGGGTGGCGGTAGAGCGCCGAACCGCCAATAAACATAAAAAAGAGAAGAGAAGAAGAGAGAGAGGGAGGCGCATTTGGAGGAGAAGAAGAAGAAGTGCGTAGAAACAGAAGTAGAAGATGATATTCGCCTACACGTCCTCGTTTACCTTTATCCAGGTGAGAAATCTGTCGTAGTTTTGTCTAGTGATGGGATAATGATACCTCAAGGAGTGTATTGACACATTACACAAACTGTGTTGACACTGTATTGACACTGTGTTGGTCACTCAATAGTGACCTCTGCTGTAGATAAAAAATCATTGCAGGTAAACAAAATGAAAAGATGGAAAAAAATTGCATGCTGTTAACCCAACATTAGCCTTGAAATAATAATATAATAATATGTAAAATATAGCAAATGCATCTGTAATAAAATTGAGAATTATAATGTTTAGCTTATGTATGGAATTTTGTTAACCAAAGTGTTCAATCATATGAAATAACACACTGAAAATGGATTAATTCATACATTTTTATTGAGGAATAAAAGTTTTTGAAGGGTCTTTGCTCCTAGGCGATTTCTCCTCTTAGACACCAGTTCCCCAGCCTTCGAAAACACACGTTCACAGGGAACTGATGAAGATGGCGTGCACAGATATTTGAGAGCTAGTAGATATAAGTGTGGATATGTTTTCCGGTTGTTCTTCCAGTATTGTAATGGGTCTTGCGTTCTGGGTGTGTTTCCTTCCGCCAAGTAGCGTTGTACTTCAACAATGGAATCTGCTGTAGAATTGCAGTCCATCCTATTCTCCTGAACTTCCATGTCAAGAGGTCTCCAGAGATTGTGCCCTAGCAGATGTTTTTGAAAAAATATTATGTCATGTGATAATACAATAAACCACGGAAATATACATATAAATGCACAAAAGAATGTGTTTTCATACCTGAACTGGGTTCTGATCCATGTGCAGCACTCAGTTCTTCCGCTGGGTCAGGCTCATGGGTCCTCATTTCAGCGGCACACTCCAATTTCAGTCTCTTTACAGCTTCTGTTGCTTTTAGTGGACTAAAGAACCCGACTGTTTTGAACCTGGGGTCCAAGAGTGTTGCCAGTGTCATCACACTGAGTGATTCCATGTTGCAGATGGATTCAGTTAGCCTCTTTTTAAGATTTTCTGCCAGTCCTTGAGCAGCTGGTTTTGTTAGCGTTGAGGCTTGATGTCGAAGCTCAATGTGGATCATTCTCATCAGTGGAATAACCTTGGAACCCGAGACTCTTTTTTCCTCAGATAATTCTCTTGTCGCTTGTTCAAATGGAGAGAGCACCCTGAGCATCTCTTCAATTGTATCAAATTCTTCAGGAGTCAGTGGCGTAATATCATGTCTCAGTGAGGCCAAAGACACCCAGACTGCCTCCTTCTGCTCAGTCATTCTCTCCAGCATGTGGTAGGTGCTGTTCCATCTTGTTGGCACCTCATTTATTAGTTTATGCACTGGTGTTCCCAGCTGTTGCTGTATTTGAGCAAGCTTTTCTTTGGCCGTGGTGCTTGATCTAAAGTATGTCACAATTTGCCGTGTTTTGTTGCGTATATCTGTCAGTGTTATAATGGGATCACATGACTTTTTTACAATTAAATTGATTGAATGGGCAATACAAATAGTTTGCCGTATTTGCAGTATGCGAGCACATGAAATCATATTTGCTGCTGCATCAGTGACAAGACACCTGACCTTGCTCGCTATGCCCCACTCCTCCATAAGGCTCCTTTTAACCATGGCCAAGTTATCTGCAGTGTGTTTCTGTGGGAAATGCTGCACTCCCAAGACTGATGTATGCAATTCATGGCTGTCTTGGTCCACATAGTGGCAAGTAACAGCAAGATAAGCCTCCATATTAATCGAGGTCCACATGTCAGCTGTTAAAGTCACAGCAATGGCACTCTGGAGGTCCTTTTTTGTTTTCTCCTTTTCCTCCTCATATTTGTGGTCCACCAAGTCCTTGACGGTCTGAAAATAACCATACAAATATTGTAATACCTTATGAATACATACATGTCTGTGTGTCTATCTTTCTATCGACAGTACTCATTAATTAATTCAACCATACATTTATTACACATACCTTCCTGCTTGGTAGAACATATGAGGGTGCAACAAGCTGCATGAGCGCCCTGAATCCCTCATTTTCGACAAGGGTGAATGGCTGACAGTCTTTAATGATCATGTTGACCACAGCCTCATCCAACGCTTGCTTGTTAGGAACTGGAAGCCAAAAAGAAATATTTTGTTTAAGGCTTGTTAAAGGGCTGCAATTTTACAAATAATATTGCAGAGTTACACAAAGCCTTTTGTGTGTAATAAAGTATTTTTGAAAATTCAAAGTTTGAGAATTTCATCATACCTGGGGTACTCACAGCAGGAGTGTCTGCCGACTCTTCATTGCCATGCCGAGCTCTATAATGCCTCAGCATTGATGACGTGCTCTTATTGATGTAAGACAATTCAGTTGAGCAGAGCCGACACTTCACCTACAATAAAACAAAAAGTTAATCTATCTGAAAACAAATTAAGCCTCGTAGTAGAAAAGAGTAGAAACACTGAATTAAGAACTAACAGTAAACAATGGCCAAAGGAGGAAAAGATTTACCTTATTCGGCGTCAAAAGATCAAAATTATTCCAGACTTGGGAAAATTTCCTAGAACGGTCCATGAGTAGAAGCAATGCAAAAACTCCAAAAGGCACAATAAACAGTTTACTCTCCATACAACAAACCCACGACATGTTGATGCAGTTCGTTTGCTTATAAACACAATTTGGCGCCGGCAAATCCAAACGATACACTTCCTGTATCGGTCACGTGATTTTTTGTTAAAGCGATACACGCACCGACACGGGGTTTCACACTTGTGCACTCGGCACAGTGCTGATGCACCAGTGTCGCTCGTCCCATCACTAGTTTTGTCAGTATATTTCCTTTGAAGACTGAAACGTGTCGTAATTTAAATTCAGCTGTTGTGGTGATAAAACTCTCACAGTCTGTATATTTGGTGCAGCTGTGTTAATAACTTTACAGCCGATTACATAAATAAATCGAAAGTAAAAATACAGAAGTTTTTCAGTAAAATGTCAGTAAAGTCTGAGAAGAAGAGAAGAAAAAAGACTCATGTGACTGATAAATTAGGACATTATGAGACTGTAAGCAGCATTTTGCTGGTGGAGCTGTTTGAGGTTTAGTTTAGTTTCTCTGTTTTACACTCAGCTAGTTTCAAAGATCACCTGATCATGCATCATTATGGACATTTCTGGCCATTTGAGCAAATGTTTCCTCTTGTTTTTGTCATCATTTTGGCTGTGTTAGTGCATATGGCACATTTTTTTGTGAGAAAGTCTCTCTCTTGACAAATTTTGGAATTGATATTGAATTTTTTCTGAAAGATCAATACAACACTGAAAAAAATGTACTACTCTCTTAAGTCACTTGAGGACAAAAATGTCCCATTGCCATCATTGCCATTACAAAATATAATCCTGCATTCTGTAATGTTTGGGTTTTATTTAAGAGAAAAATAGTCAAATTTGTCATTGCTACTGTCCACCACTAAAATCAGCCATTTTCCCCGTTATAGGCCTCTGCACACCATGCCTATCATTTCATTTGTTTTTGTGCTTGTGTTATTAAGCTTTGTCTGCTATTTTAGGAAAGTGTGTGTGTGTATCTGCTGTTTCATGTGTCTTTGAAGGAGACAGATTGGCCTTAGCTTGAGCTTATTGTAGAGCTTGTAATGTCTGATAAAGGTACTTTAGTCTGCTGTCATACACAGCATACATGCACTCTTTCATGTAAATAAAAACATGGCTCCTTCTCTTACTGCACTTCAAAGTGTCACTGTGGAGAAAACAACAGTTGGTGAGTTTATGGAGTCCTGTCAGTGCATTATATTTTGTAATGGCAATGATATTAAAAAATGTGGTTTTAATGGGACTTAATGGGACATTTTTGTCCTCAAGTGACTTAAGAGGGTAGTAAATTTTAAATCTGATGCTACACAAAAACTGATAATGCATTAAAGTCAATATTTTGGCTAATCTTTGACATATCCAAGACTGATTTAACCCAAAAAAATTTATATTGAAAATAACACAATTTTGTGTTTTTTTTTGTGACATCATGTAATCAAACTGGTATTTAAGGGGTTAAAATCCTCAAACTGATTGAATGTTTGGTAGTTTTGAGCCAAGGTTGAAGTTGTTTAAGAGATTTATGCAGAAAAAATATGAATATGTTAAGTTTTTATAGCAGTTTTTAATGACTTAAGAGGGCAATAAATTAAACTGATGCCTGAGGGTTAACAGAGCTGTGGACGTTTTCAAGTACAACACAGTAGTCCATGTGCATTGTCAGTTCAGTGAGCTACGCCTGTTGGGACGTCAACGAATCTGACTGTATCTCACAAAGTTGAGTACTTTTTGGGCCAATTCACTCCACGTGCCATAAACACACTTCAGGGAGCTGCCACTGCTTCTGAATACAGCAAGTCGTTGTGTCTTGATAAAAGCTGCGTCACTCGCTGTAGAGAGACAAAAGCTCACATCTCTCATTTACATGATGTTCAAGACGTGTAGTCGCTGCAGAAAGTTGAAAATAAACTGTTTGCTCAGCAGTCAGTGTAATCTCTACATGGATATCTTTTCTTTCTGTTTCCAGGTGATGTTCCTGATTTTACATCTCACTTCATCCTAAATCTCAGAGACAAGACGAAAAAGTGATCCTGCTGTACAAAATGATGTTTAGAAGAAAACTTTCAACAGCTGCAGCAGCGTTGCTGGTAAAATAATTTGTTTTTACTGCAAACTTTTATTTTTCTCCTCCACTCAAACATTTCTTTCTTTGTTCACCTTTTTCCTTTATGATTCTCTCTTACACATCCAGAAACATTCAAATTTCAGTATCCAGAAAAGAAAAAAACAGAATTAAACACAAAATATGAAGTTTTTCTGTTCATCAGTGAGGCCTCATCAGCTCTGCCTTCATCCATCAACTCTCCTGTGACTTCATGCTGTAACTCACCTGCAAAGGTTCAATGACAGGAACAGTTTTATAGAAGAATTCAGCAGTAAAACATGTCAGTCTTTAGTTTGAGCTGTAGTGGATGTGTTTTTATGTTTTGGACATGTAACTCTCTGGGTGACTGAAATGGATGTACACAAACACAAAGTGCAGCCTGATTTCTGTCACAGTTCATTTCAACAGCTTCTATCATGTGTTTGATTTGCACTTTTGTCTTCACTTCAACCAGGCTTCACTGAGACAAAAACATGTTCTTACTCTTCACAGATACTCATGATGAGTTTGTCCAGAGGACTCAGCCTCACATGTCATCAAGCAGAGTATCAGATAGGAAATGAATGCTGTCCTATGTGTCCTCCTGGTAAGATCCAACTGAATGTTAAACTCCATATTTAACTTTGGTAGTTTCACAGTTTGAAGAGTCTTTTAGTTCCACAGCCAGGTGCCAACAGTGCTGAGCACAATCAGCCACTTGTGTGCAGATCAGTGGAGTCAGTCTGTCTCACCTGGTTGTTTCTGTTTATTATCACAAGTGAAAAATGTCGGTGAATGATCTTCATCTGAGGTTTATTCCATCAGTGAAAGACTGACTCTGTAGTAGACAGCAGAGCACGACACTTTACTGACAACACACGTTTTACTCTAAGGATGATGGATTTTTATTTTATAGAAACTTTATATTGAATGAAATGAAATAGTTGTTTTTCTTTTCAACAGGAAGTCGAGTTAGAAGAGACTGCACAGAGTTCACCAGTACTTCCTGTCTGCCTTGCATAGAGGGAACATTCATGAATCAGCCTACTGGACTTAAACAATGTTTTTTCTGCACAAACTGTGATGAAGGTACATTTATGTTAATATTTCCAAATTATTAGAAGACAAGTCATTTATGCAGACGTCTCCCCATGAATCCATAAAGTGGAGAAACTAGTTCAGTTATTGAGCAGAATAAAAGTTCATATGTGAGCCTTTATGTGTGTCGTTGACAGGTTCTGGTTTAAAGATAAAGATGTCATGTACATCAACATCAGATACAGTTTGTGAACCTCTGGAGGGATTTTACTGTATGGACCCTACAGAGAACGGCTGTCAGGCAGCACAGAGACACAAAAGCTGTCGACCAGGACAATACATCAGTCACAAAGGTTGGTTTTCTTCTGCTGACTTTATGATCTAAGCTGAAGTTTGACACCAAAGTTCATGGAAACTTTCTCAAGAACTGCTCAGTCAAACAAGTTGACACTTGACACTGCTCTTCCTCTGGTCCTCAGCAACACACCCACCAAGTGTGAAGTCTGAAGGGCCTGCTTCAAATATGTGAAGGTTTAAATGATTTCTGTCATATTAAGGACAGATTAACTGGGCGCTGTGGACAACATTTGTTCAAGAGCAAACAAAAGAAGAAGAATCTTGATCTTTGTCATTTCTGTTACCCAACAACATCTCTGTCACCACTGACATCAACATATTAACAGTTATAATACTGTTTTTTTATTCAGTGACATTTGGATCATTTTTATGTTTATTTGATTCCTCGTTTATACCCAACAACATCTCTGTCACACTGACATCAACATACAAGCACTATTATAATGTTTGATATTTCATATAATTTCACTCTAACCCAGGGACTTCTTACCAAAATCTTGATATCATCTTGCCAAAAAGCAAAGAAATCCATCTGGACCTCAGACAGAAGATAGTGGATGCTCATCTTAAAGGGGAAGGATAAACTGCCATTTCCAAGCATTTTACGGTTTCGGGAACAACTGCGTTCTAGAAACTGAAAAACTCCATTGTTCTCACAGAAATTGATATTCATAGTTGATATTTTGAAGAATAACATCAAGAAGTCTGCTGCCAGTCTAGGTTTAGGTCATTGCTGGGTCTTCCAACAAGATCAAAGTTGGTCCAAACCTCTTTGAAGGACACCAAAATCAAGGTTCTGGAGTGGCCCTCTCAGAGCCCAGATCTCAATCCTATCGAGAATCTGTGGAGGGAGCTCAAGGTTAGGGTCCATACTCAGAGGCCAAGCGATTTGGTATGATCTTGAACAATTTGCCATGGAAGAACGGTCTCTCAGAAGACGTGCCAACTTAGAAACTATCATAAGAGGTTGTTGTCAGTTTTGGATCAGACAGGCTAACACTATTGACTGTTCAAAATGCTAATAATTTTGGCCTTTTGCTTTTTTTTTGCTTTTTTCTTTCAGTTCAACAAATCAGTAAAAATGTTAATTTGACCTCATGCAGATGTTGTCGTAGTTCTTTTGGACGCAAACACTTATACATATAAACACTTTGAGTTTATTTCCATGACATTGAAAAGATAAGGATTTAATGTGATTTCATAAAGGGGCCTCATAATTTATACCTTAACTCTATATAACAAATGTCCTTTTAAATCCACTTTGCTGATATGTGTGCTGAAGAGGTTTGATGTGTATATATGATGTGTATGTACAGGAACAGCCTCCACAGACACTGTGTGCTCTGACTGCAGTGAGGGAACATTTTCAGATGGGACATTTACATCTTGTCGGCCACACACACAGTAAGAGAAACTTCACATCACACATCTGAATTCTTACAACAGCAGTGAATTCATGGTATCCTACAGATGTTCCTGTAAAAATGTCCCTCTGTCATTCCAGATGTGACTCAGAGAAACATCAGCTGATAAAACCAGGAACTGCTTCATCTGATGCTGAATGTGGAGAAAATAATTCAGTCACAGGAACTGTGATCGCTGTTGTTGTTGTGGGGATTATGTTTTTATTTATTGTAGTATCTGTATTTGTATGGCGCAGAAGAAGAAAGAAGAGATCTCCATGCACAGGTAAGATTCACATTCAGACAATAAAAACACTCATGTTTTGGATAGATAATAATTTTGTCTGTCACATCATTAAGTGTTTGGTCATTTTTAGTTTATTTATTTCTGTTTTTGTGCTGCAAATTTCCCTGCTGGAGATCAATAAAGGTGAATCTTCTCTTGTGTTTTATTACAGGAAGGAAACACAGATGTAAACTATTCTATACCGGTATGTTTTATTTTCTCTTTACTGTTCGTTACTAAGTCAGTTTTACTGTCTGTAGAAACAGTATGAAGTAGGAATGTTTCTTCTAACTAATGCTAAGTTATGTCATTTATCATTTTTTCATCAAAAGGAACATCAGAATGGAGAAGATAAAGCAGAGCTCTCTTTAGACAGATGTGAACAACAGCAGGTAAGACAGCAGTGTGTTCTTCCATTCAAATGTTCACTGACTGACTGAGCTCCACTCTGTGATGTTTCTGATTAAACTAAAGATATTTCTCTCTTCAGGGGGAGACTTTTTGTATGGAAACCTGCAGGCAGCGTTTAAAACCACTGGAGAGTAAATGTCCAGAATCCTGATCTGATTCATTGCTGGCACATCATCAGGAATGAAGTGTAAAAATGTGGACATTCATCTACAGTGAAGATTCAACAACTGAAGTAATGAAAGTCTCACTCAAACTTTCATCACTTAAACTTTCATGTTCTTTTGTTTTGGGCTTTTTTTCTCCACAGAGATGTTTTTTTACTTTGTCATTATTTATTTTTTAACAAATTTGATATATTTTTAATCAGAAGTTGTTGTTTTATGTTCACTGGTTTAATAAAAGTATTATTTCAGTGAGTCAGTATTTTAATAATGATCGACTCATCAGGAACAACATACCAAAAGACTTTTCTGGAGTTTTTGACACTGTCCCATCTGGTTTGTTCATTTTTTTTGTTCAACAGTAAGAAATGATCACTACTTCATAGTAACTGAGACGGGCTTGAACTTAAAATATTATTGTCATTATGATTTGGAAATATTAGTAGCCAAGAAATGCAAAACAAAACCAAAAAACATGCTGCTGAATAAATAAATAATTAAATCAGTGTGTAAAGTTATTCTAGAGGCTGTGAGAAGTCTAGTCAGGAGGAGGGATGAAGCCCCAAAAGAGGATCGTATGATGCTGGACAAAGGAATGTGGTAAAGCAATGAAGTGTTGAAATAAAGCTTTAAAAATGTTAAAAAGGAATCACAATTTTCAGAATCGTATTGAACATAAAAGGCTGCAAACAAATGTAAGGAGAGTCATAAAACACAAAGACGGATTATCTGAAGACATTTTGCAACTCAGTGGAAAGGGGGACAGAAAATGTGAAGTTTGGGGAAGAATATAAAGAATGAATGGGATTCACCAAGACTGAGATTTGGACAGACTGGACTAAACTGCACATTAAAGAAGTGATTAAACACAATACAGGCAGATGTGACAGCTGTGAGCAAGAAGACAGTGAGACCAAGACAGCCTTGGTCCTGAGGCCAACTTTACCGGTTCTTGCTTGTGTAAACAAGCGTGTAAGGTACAGCCGAACCGAACTTATTAAAATAAGGGATGGTTAGGGTTAACTGTACTCTGGTGAACAGCCACTGCTCCGAGGCGATACAGAGCATATGACTGTAACGTGCCATACAGAGCCGTCCCCCACCCCCACCTGGGCTTCTCTGATCATCTCCATCATGCTGCTCCCTGCCTATCGTCCTCTGCTCAGACACACACCAACACAGAGGACCATCACCGCACTGCAGGACTGTTTCAGCGCACAGTCTGGCAGATCTTCAGGGAGGCAGCTGTCCGTGAGGGAGAGGTGGACCTGGAGGACTATACATCGGCTGTCCTCGGCTACATCAGCAAGTGCACAGAGGACGTCACCAGCACCAGGACAGTAACTGGATATCCGAACCAGAAACCCTGGCTGAATGCGGAGGTCCGGTCTCTGCTGAAAGCCAGGGATGCTGCGTTCAGGTCTGGTGACAGACTGGCACTCAGAGCGGCTAGGAGACAGCTGACTGCAGGACTGAAGAGGGCCAAGGACCGCATACGCCCAGAGGATCCAGGGACACTTCACGTCCAACGATCCAAGGAGTATGTGGAGGGGCATAAAGTGCATCACGGACTATAACACCAGAGATGCACAATGCCCCAGGGACCCCTCTCTACCCGACGCTCTCAACAACTTCTCTACGCCCGCTTTGATGATCCAAACACCTCCCCCAGCACCAGATTCACCCCTCCACCAGGAGAAGAGCCCCTCAGTGTGACCGCAGCAGAGCTGAGAGAGGACCCTCCAGAGAGGATTAATCCACGCAAAGCTGCTGGTCCCTGATAACATCTCTCCAGGGCGGGTGCTCAAGGAAGGGCTGTGCATACCAGCTCACCGAGGTGCTGACGGACATCTTCAACACCTCTCTCCAACAGGCGGCGGTCCCCACCTGCCTGAAGACTGCCACAATCATCCCCATCCCCAAAACGTCCACGTCCACAGTGACAGGTCGGTAGCCCTCACCCCGATAGTCATGAAGTGCTTCGAGGAGGTGGAGCACCTGGAGGGTTGGTGCAGACAAAACAAAACAACCTCTGCATCAACGTGAAGAAGACCAAGGAGATGACTGTGGACTTCAGAAGGGGCAGATTCCTCCCCTGTACATCGGAGGAACTGCGGTGGAAGTGGTCTCCAGCTTCAGGTACCTGGGCGTACACATCTCTGACTACCTCATCTGGAGCAACAACACTTCCTGTGTGATTAGGAAGGCACATCAGCGCCTCTCTACTTCCTCAGGAGGCTGAGGCGCGCCGGGCTGGGGAGCTCAGTCCTGACCTCCTTCTACAGATGTGTGGTGGAGAGCGTCCTGTCCTCCTGCATCATCGTGTGGCACGGCAGCTGCTCGGCAGCAGAGAAGAAGGCTCTGCAGAGGGTGGTGAAGGCTCCACCACCACGGACATATACACCTCTCACATACACACCTGGGTGTGAGGACTGTGTGAGAACAAAATACTGCACCTCAATAAACAGCAGCACAATCACCTGTCACATCACAACAACTGAGTACACTGAATAAAAGAATGTCTCTTAACATAAGTATTATACAACAGCAGTGTCACTTTTTTGTCACCACCACCCACAGACCTGGTGGTTCGGGCTCGAATGCTGCAGAACCGTCTGAAGAAATTTCCCTGGTGGTGAAGTGGCATGTGCAAAATCGGCCAGACGGCAGCAGGCAGAACAGTGAGCAGGTTTGTAGCTGGGTGACTGGGGTCCTTAATGGTTTTGGTGGCCTTCCTCCTACACCAGTGCTGGGTGTAGAGGTCCTCCATGGATGGCAGCTCCGTCCTGGTGATGTGCTGAGCAGCTTTCACCACCCTCTGTGTAGAGCCTTACGGTTGAGGGCGGTGCAGCTGCTGTACCTGTACCACTGTGTCCAGGCGGTGATGCAGAGCCAGTCAGGATCCTCTCTATGGTGCACCTGTAGAAGCTGCAGAGGAGCCATGAGTCCATGTTGAGCCTCCGCAGCCTGCGGAGGAAGAAGAGCCACTGTCTGGCTGACTTTGTGATAAAGTCAGTGTGATGAGTCCAGGTCAGGTCCTCACTGATGTGAACTGGAGGAACCTGAAGCTGCTGACTCTCTCCACCGTAGTCCCTGTTGATGCAGAGGGGGCCGTGTTCCTCTCTCTGCCTCCTTTTGCTGTTTGCTGATGTTGAGATGGAGGTTGTTGTCCTGGCACCAAGATGTCAGGGCTCTGACCTCTGACCTCTCTGTAGGTCTGTCTCGTCGTCGTTGCCGGTGATCAGGCCAATGACGGTCGTGTCGTCAGCAAATTTGACGATGGTGTTGGAGCTGTGGGTGGCCAGCCACGCAGTCATGCATGTGTGAACAGGGAGTACAGCAGAGGGCTGAGCACACAGCCCTGGGGGGCGCCAGTGTTCAGAGTCAGGGTGGAGGATGTGGTGCTGCCCATCCGCACAGCCTGGGCCTAACTGGGGTCTGCCCGATCGTCAGGAAGTTCAGGATCCAATCACACAGGGCGCTGTTGAGCCCGAGGTCTCTGAGCTTGGTGACGAGCTTGGAGGGCACTGATGGTGTTGAATGCTGAACTGTAGTCAAGTCATATGAACAGCATTCTCACATATGTGTCCCTCTGGTCCAGGTGGGAGAGGGCAGTGTGGAGGGGAGGGTGAGGGCGATGGCATCTTCAGTTGACCTGTTGGGCCTGTAGGCAAACTGAAGTGGGTCCAGTGAGTCCGGGATGGAAGAGGTGATGAATGATTTGACTAACCGCTCAAAGCACTTGATGATGGTGGAGGTGAGTGCTACTGGGTGGTAGTCATTCAGGGAGAGGATTTTGTTTTTTTTGGGGACAATGATGGTCTCCTTGAAAGCATGTGGGGACTACAGACTGGAGCAGTGACATGTTGAAAATGTCTGCAAAGACGTCTGCCAGCTGGTCTGCACACACCTTGAGAGCTCGGCTCGGCCGGGGATGCCGTCAGGTCCAGGAGCCTTGCCTTATGTGTGTTAATCTGTTTAAATGATCTACACACGTCTGCCCTGGTTATCACAGGTGGGCAGTGGTCCTCCTGAGCCTTTTGCACCTCCACAGCTGGAGAGGTGCTCTCAAAGCTGGGCATAAAAAGTGTTCAGCTCGTCAGGCAGAGATGCAGACATCACCTCAGCACTGCTGATCTTCTTTTTGTAGTCCGTAAGAGTTTTTAATCCAGCCCACATGCTCCTGGTGTTGGAGCCCTTGTAATGAGACTCCACTTTGTCCCTGTACTGTCTCTTTGCGCTGCTGATGGCTCTTCCTGGAGTGCGTACCTGGACTTCCTGTACTCCTCAAGACACACAGATGACAGGGAGCTTTGTGATTTGTAAGCCCTTTGTTTAAAACGAGGGAATCAAATGCATTCAAGTTTTTTACACTATTTAAAAAAAAAAACAAATGAAAAAAAAAGTGACTTCATTGATAAAAACAGTGTTCGGTGGGTTTTTGGTGCTGCAGCAGCTGATCAGCTGTGTGTCTCCATTACAGCTCGTCAGCCTGTCCTCACTGATGCAAAGAGACACAATCGACTGCATCAACAAAATTACTGTTGAATTTAAGGGAAATTAAAAATGTGTTGCATGACATGAGCTGTACAATGAAACAACTGCTGATTTTTATTTTTTTTTGGTTTATGGTTTATTCTTAGTAAAATTGACTTTTATCATTTAATAAATGAACTCTTCATATACGATATGTGAACACGGTAATATTTCAATTTCCTCTACATAACAGGATCACTTTCACATCATTTGTGTTTCATCCTTCTGCCGACGGAGTCGCAGCTTCTCATTTCTCCACATTATGTGCGTAAATACGCATGGGTCAGAGTTTGCGTGGAGAACCGCACATTCTCTTCGCCAAGTTTGTTTTTTATAAATCCCAAACTTTGCGTAGAAATTGGCGTACGCTTTCTTTTGTGTGTACGTCATAACGTTTATAAATGATATCAATATACGCTGGCCAGATGCAGAAGAAGGCCCGACATATTGCTACGAGCCACCCGGGAAATGCTGTTTGTACCGCTTCCATCTGGAAAGCGGTACAGAAACATAAAGATCAAAACTAGCAGACTGAAAAACAAAAACAGCTTTTTCCCCAGAGCTGTTTCAATCCATTTCCCCCTACTGAGAACTTGAAGCCATGCACTGACTACACTTAAACAACTGACCCACCTCCCTACTGTGCATTGCTGCTACAACTTTAAATCTTCTATTTCTAAATCTATTTTTACTATTACTTAGTATTACTATTTTTTTTACTATATTTACGTTTAAAGATGGAAGTCACCAATATTAATTTCATCATTATCATTTATTGTCATCATCATGTTTTCACAAGACGACAATAAATGATTCTTGATCTTCATATCTTTTCTTTCTGTTTCCAGGTGATGTTCTTGATTTTACATCTCACTTCAACCAAATCTCAGTGACAAGACAAAAAAGTGATCCTGCTGTACAAAATGATGTTTAGAAGAAAACTTTCGATGGCTGCAGCGTTGCTGGTAAAATAATTTGTTTTACTGCAAACTTTTATTTGTTTGACAGTAATTCTTGCATCATGTTGCTCCTCCTTTCTAACACTTTTTTCTTTGTTAACCTTTTTCCTTTACATCTAGAAACATTCAAATTTAAGTGTCCAGAAAAAAATGTGAAGTTTTTCTGTTCATCAGTGAGGCCTCATCAGCTCTGCCTTCATCCATCAACTCTCCTGTGACTTCATGCTGTAACTCACCTGCAAAGGTTCAATGACAGGAACAGTTTTATAGAAGAATTCAGCAGTAAAACATGTCAGTCTTTAGTTTGAGCTGTAGTGGATGTGTTTTTATGTTTTGGACATGTAACTCTCTGGGTGACTGAAATGGATGTACACAAACACAAAGTGCAGCCTGATTTCTGTCACAGTTCATTTCAACAGCTTCTATCATGTGTTTGATTTGCACTTTGTCTTCACTTCAACCAGGCTTCACTGAGACAAAAACATGTTCTTACTCTTCACAGATACTCATGATGAGTTTGTTCAGAGGACTCAGCCTCACATGTCTTCAAGCAGAGTATCAGATAGGAAATGAATGCTGCCATAAGTGTCTTCCTGGTAAGATCCAACTGAATGTTAAACTCCATATTTAACTTTGGTAGTTTCACAGTTTGAAGAGTATTTTAGTTCCACAGCCAGGTGCCAACAGTGCTGAGCACAATCAGCCACTTGTGTGCAGATCAGTGGAGTCAGTCTGTCTCACCTGGTTGTTTCTGTTTATTATCACAAGTGAAAAATGTCGGTGAATGATCTTCATCTGAGGTTTATTCCATCAGTGAAAGACTGACTCTGTAGTAGACAGCAGAGCACCGACACTTTACTGACAACACACGTTTTACTCTAAAGATGATGGATTTTTATTTTATAGAAACTTTATATTGAATGAAATGAAATAGTTGTTTTTCTTTTCAACAGGAAGGTCGAGTCAGCAGTACTTCCTGTCTGCCTTGAGAAGAGAACACTGAATCACACTGGACTTAAACTGTGTTTTTCCTGCACAAACTGTGATGAAGGTACATTTCTGTTAATATTTTCCAAGTATTTGTAGAAAGAAGTACTTCCTGTCTGCTGTGAGAACTGAGAGAACTGTTGAAGACTGTAGAGAACTGTTGCACAGAGGGAACACTGTTTTGACAAAGTCGTTGTGAAGATGCAGAAACTCATTTGGTTGAGTTAACTGACTTTTTACTGATGAAAATTACAGCCTGCACACACAAACAAAGACCTGCCTGGATGAAAATACTGCACACACAAACAAAGACCTCTGTGGTCTGTGAAATACTCTGAAATACTCTGAAATGAGACCAGTGAAGACCAGTGAAGATTTTTTCTCTTCACATAAATAAACCACAAGATGTTAACTCACAAGCTTCTCTTGTTTTTCCTGCACAAACTGTGATGAAGTTAATATCAGTGAGACTTTGGTGTCCTCTGTATTTGTTTTTCAGTTTTGAGCTTCAAAACTGTCAGTTTTTATTCAGTAATTTGCAGTCATGATAAATAAAGCTGAGCTCTCCTTTCAGAAGTCACCAACACCCTCCATCTCTCCTTTTTCCTGCAGAAATGAAATCACATTTGCACTTTGTGGTTTTAGTCATTAATCCAAAGCAGCAAGTCATTAATGCAGACGTCTCCCCATGAATCCATAAAGTGGAGAAACTAGTTCATTTATTAGAGCAGAATAAAAGTTCATATGTGAGTCTTTATGTGTGTTGACAGGTTCTGGTTTAAAGATAAAGACGTCATGTACATCAACATCAGATACAGTTTGTGAACCTCTGGAGGGATTTTACTGTATGGACCCTACAGAGAACGGCTGTCAGGCAGCACAGAGACACAAAAGCTGTCGACCAGGACAATACATCAGTCACAAAGGTTGGTTTTCTTCTGCTGACTTTATGATCTAAGCTGAAGTTTGACACCAAAGTTCATGGAAACTTTCTCAAGAACTGCTCAGTCAAACAAGTTGACACTTGACACTGCTCTTCCTCTGGTCCTCAGCAATACACCCACCAAGTGTGAAGTCTGAAGGGCCTGCTTCAAATATGTGAGGTTTAAATGATTTCTGTCATATTAAGGACAGATTAACTGGGCGCTGTGGACAACATTTGTTCAAGAGCAAACAAAAGAAGGAGAGTCTTGATCTTTGTCATTTCTGTTATCCAACAACATCTCTGTCACACTGACATCAACATATTAACAGTTATAATACTGTTTTTTTTTTTTTTTTTTTAATTCAGTGACATTTGGATCATTTTCATGTTTGTTTGATTCCTCCTTTATAGTGAATTAAAATCCCATCTTCCTCTGTACTTATGAGGAAAAAGTCTTTTTGTTCCTTAAAGAATGCCAAGATGAACTTTTCCATAATTTTTCATGTAAAAACTTGTGGAAGATTATTTTTGGATATATTTTTAAGCCTGCCTCAAAACTGTCTTTTTAAATCCACTATAAAGAAATGAGAGAGGTGAAATGACGTCTCATGACTCTTTGCTGATATGTGTGCTGAAGAGGTTTGATGTGTATATGATGTGTATGTACAGGAACAGCCTCCACAGACACTGTGTGCTCTGACTGCAGTGAGGGAACATTTTCAGATGGGACATTTACATCTTGTCGGCCACACACACAGTAAGAGAAACTTCACATCACACATCTGAATTCTTACAACAGCAGTGAATTCATGGTATCCTACAGATGTTCCTGTAAAAATGTCCCTCTGTCATTCCAGATGTGACTCAGAGAAACCTCAGCTGATAAAACCAGGAACTGCTTCATCTGATGCTGAATGTGGAGAATAAAGAAGTCATGGTCATAAGAAAGGTTTTGAATGTTTGGACCTGCTGAAAAAAGCTCCTGATGGTTCAAACAGCAGGTGGACTTTCTGTAAATATTTTTGTCTTTTTTTTACATTTCACTGTCTCATACATACAAGAGAGGTCGTCCACATGATGAATAATTCAACCAGATGAAAAAATGAGTGACAGGAGGACAGACTGTCCTGGGATGCCCTCTGGACTCAGTGGAGGTGGTGGGAAACAGGAGGATGATGGCTAAGCTGTCGTCATCCCTGTTAAACAACACGTCCCCCCTCTACAGGACACTCTGACAGCTCTGGGCAGCTCCTTCAGTGAGCGGCTGCTCCATCCACGCTGTGTGAAGGAGAGGTACCGCAGGTCCTTCCTGCCTGCTGCTGTCAGACTGTACAACAAACAAAATGCCCGCTAGTCTGCAGACAAATAAATAACTGACTGGAAATAACTGGACTCCTGTGCATGAGCTAACATTAGTTCACTATCAGGCAGATCTTTAATGTTTCTGCTTCAGTAAAAAGCTGCTCTTCCTCTCCGGGTGTGTCTCTCATCAACTCCCTCTGCTGTTCACTAGAACAAATGAAGTTATACAGATTTCCAGTGCTCATGACTGTGATATCAGTTGATTTTTGAGCATTTTTTCTAAGAAAACTGAACTATAATTAAAGATCCCCTTCAGACATATTTAAACCTGTATATAAACTGATTGACTTTGAATAATAATTTGTATCTCACGTGTTTTGACTTAAAAAGTTATTTTAAACTTATTTTCATAAAATCTTTGACATTGCTTCTTCTCCTCTCTTCCTGGAATCAATCACATGTGCATACAATTAGTTTAGTCAGAAAGCAGACATCATACAGGTTATTTGACTTGATGAGTCTTTTACAAAGAAGAAGAAGAAGATCGTTTGACAGGTTGGACTTTATTGATGAATGATGAACTGAACACTTCAAGGTCTTAATTGATCAGCATTGCTCAATATGGTTGATTTTGAGGACCTGAGTTTTATTTTGATAGGGTGGAAAGACAGGTGACATCCGCTTGCAGCGTCTTTCCGAAGAAGCAGCCAGGTGAAAGGTTGGTCACATTTTCCGCGATATAATTTCCTTTATAAAGCGAAACGTAATCCACGTATTGTAAAATCCAGTAGTAGTAGTGGTGCTGAAACACTTACAGTCTGTATATTTGTTCCAGGTGTGTTTTAAAGTTTAGCCATGTTCCGGATTATTGTTTGTTTCGAGTTGGCCTCGCCCCGCTGCCACTACCTGTCTGAGCGACGTTATCAGGTGCACATGCGCAGTTCGTTTCCCTTCAGGGCGTCACATGCGGACACCAACCAGCAGACTAAATAAGATCGATGGCAGAAGAGTGCTGCCTGCAGGAGGACAGAAAGTTGGCAAAACGAGAAACAACAAGAAACCAAGAGAGATGCGATAGCCTGTCTGTCATGATCAAATCTGATGAGCCTCAGCTGTCACTCAAAGAGTTCATAGGTTACATGAGTTATGAGGTTAGGCCATACATTCCCCACCACTGAGCTGTTTCAAGTGCCAGAAGTAAGGCCTCATAGCAGCAGTATGCAAAGCAAGGCAAAGATGTGGAAGGTGTGCAGCAGGGAATGAGAAGAAGAAGCTAAATTAAAGTGTTGTAACTGTGGAGGGGAGCATAGTTCAGCCTATCGAGGGTGTGAAGCTAGCAAGAGAGCAGCAGAGGTGCAACGAGTCAAAGTCTCCCAGGGGATTACATGTGCTGCGGCAGTGAAGACACCCCTAAATCAGACAACTTATCTTTAAATGCGAGGCAGAGTAGAGACAAAACCCTCATACAAAATCCAAAGACTACAGAAAGAAAAGACATATCAGATGGGGATAGGTTGTTTGAATTAAGGAAAGCCATTTCAAACGCACGGCAAACTTCACCAAGTAAAGATGGTATCTGCTACGACATGTTAGATCATATCACAACACACTTGAAGTAGTACTTTAGTCAGCAGAAGAAAACTAATAGTACTTACTGTAAAAGTATTTTAGTAGAGGATATGCGATACAGGTACAATACCATCAGTATGGAAACAGTCAGTTATAGTACTAATATTAAAACCAGGAAAAGAGCCATCAAATCCATTAAGCTACAGACCCGTTGCATTAAAATTGCAGTTAGGGAAGACCGTGGAACGGATGATGACAGAGATCAGTGCATTTTCTAGAGAGTACAGATCTGTTTGCTTTCGGAAAGGGAGAGGAACAATGGGCTCAATGCTGTGTCTGGAATCGGAAGTCACACATGCTGTGGAAAGAGGGGCTTCTTATTAAACTTAATAAATTAGGTGTAAATGGTAAACTGTACAACTGTGTATAAGATTTCATGTTTGGAAGGACAATAGAAGTTAAAGTGGGTACAGTATATTCCAGTAAGTACTCAGTAGAAAATGGAACCCCACAGGGCAGTGTGTGTAGTCCACTATTATTTAACATAATGATAAATGACATATTTGACCAGGTTGAGCCCAGCATAGGGAAATCACTTTACGCAGATGGTGGGGCACTCTGGATCAGGGAACGGAAGTTAGAGTACTTAAAACACTAAATAAAAGCTGCGATAGACAAAGTGGAAAAATGGGCAAACAAGTGGGGATTTAAACCGTCACAAGTCATATGCTTTGCTAAATGACATATACCAGTACCCATGAAACTGTTTGGGCAAGTACTTGAACAGGTAGTCGGGGTCCTACTACATGAAAAGCTCACCTGGTGTCAACATATTGACAAATTAAAAAACAAGTGCAAAAACATCAACAATACACTGCGGTGTCTGTCAGGGCGTGATTGGGGAGCAAACAGGGCATCTCTGATAAATATCCAGACACTCCTGAGAACAGTAATAGAGTATGGATGCACAGTGTAAATGTCGGCAGCAGAAACCAACCTTAAAAAGCAAGATGTTGAACAGCTTCAGGCTCTCCAAATTTGCAATGGAGCATTTAAAACATCACCAGTGTCTGCAATTCTAGTAGAAATCGGGAAATGCCACTAAGGATGAGAAGGGTCAAGATTATGTTGGCATACTGCGCTGGTCTGCAAGGACAGGGAATCACACCCTACTCGGGCCATTTTAGAGGAATGCTGGGAGATTAGTAGGTCCAAATTTTGAAGGTTTGGGTGGATTGGGAATGTTACAGCACAAACTATAAGCCTAGGTTATCTAAAACAAAACCCCACTGTTCCAGTGTCAGCTATCCATAGACACAAGCCTGCAACAAAAAATAAAACTAGAACTAAATAATAGAAAACACAATTGCATAATAGAAAACACTTATAAAGTAGTATTGCTTAGAGGAGTAGTATCTCTTATTGTAAATTATTTTTATAATCTTGTTCAAGTTCAGTCTCCATCAGATAAACTGTGTTTTTCTTTTAATGGACTTATGAACTCCAGAATATCCCCCTACTATCTATTATATGGTAAATAATTCATTTTTGTGATAAAGAATCAAAGAATAGTAATAGTAGAATAGTTAAACTGGCATTTAAAGGGTTAAAATCCTGAAAATGATTGAATGTTTGGTAGTTTTGAGCAGGTCTGAAGTTGTTTAAGAGATTTAAGGGACAAAAAGCAGAAAGAAATATTGATGTATGATGATTTTATAGCAGGGCAGCACAGTGGTGTAGTGGTTAGCTCTGTCACCTCACAGCAAGAGGGTCCTGGATTCAGTAAAAAGCTGCTCTTCCTGTCCGGGTGTGTCTCTCATATCTCTCTCTGCTGTTCACTAGAACAAATGAGGTTTTGTTTTACAGATTTCCAGTGCTCGTGACTGTGATATCGGTTTGATTTTTGAGCATTTTTCCAAGAAAACTGACCTTTAATCATCCCCTCCATTGCTCAATGTGCTTCTTATTTTGAGGACCTGAGTTTTATTTTGATAGGGTGGAAAGACAGGTGACATCCGATTATAATTTGCAATATAATTTCAAGAATCAATAATCTTTATTGTCATCATGTTTTCACATAACGAAATTAAGATTGGTGACTTTCCAGCTTTAAACATAAATATATGTAAAAGATATGTCATATGTACATAAATATCTAAAGATTTAAAGTTGTTAGCAGCAATGTGCAATTTTCAACTGGGGGGTTGAAATGTTATCAGGTGCGCATGCGCAGTCCGTTTCCCTTCAGGGCGTCAGATGCGGACACCAACCAGCAGGTGGCAGCAGCAGAGAGCGAGTCACAATGAAGAGCTGAAGAGATGGAAGGAGAGCAACAGAGATTATAGATCAAAACTCTAAAGTTGAGAGATATTTTATGGAATGGTTTTGAAGTGGACGTCATTGACTTGAAACATGAGAATTTAATTTTGTTCTTAATTTTTCAGCTTTTTATCTTTACTGAGTGTTTAGAGCTGAATGCATTATTCATCTTACACATTATTACATGTAGGAAATCCACACTGTCGAGTCAAAATATGCATTTATGAAACTATTTGATCCAAAAAATGTCTTAACTTAGAGGAAGTGATATTCAAAGCATCTGACTTAAAGCGAATATAATCTGTTTTTTATATGAACATTGTATGAAATGAAACACGTGTTGGGTGTTTCTGGTGGTGAATTATCAGCTGAATCTGCAGCTTTTCTCAGTTTTATAAAGCTTTATAGTGAGTTTAAGCTCATTATTTATCTGTCTGACCACAATCTTACTGTTTTTCTTCACTGTCAGCTCTCTTGTGGTTTTGTTTTCAGAAAAACGCTGTTGAAAAGCCACAGTACATGACAGGCTCAGCAGCAAACAGCAGACAGACACAGTTAGAGACCAAAAACAACTATAAGGGAGAAAATATTGGCTTTAGATTCATCAGGTGACACATGAATCATCATATTGCTCCGTAACTACTGGATGCTGCAAGCTGCAAGCTAAAGCAGCTCTGCACCAGGTCATGTGACAGTTTAAAGCTAAAAATCAGCTTTCTCAGAACAAATCTGGCTGATAACCAGGTTTCTCATTTACATGATGTTCAAGACGTGTAGTCGCTGCAGAAAGCTGAAAATAAACTGTTTGCTCAGCGGTCAGTGTAAAAATCAGGTCTACATGGATATCTTTTCTTTCTGTTTCCAGGATGATGTTCCCTGATTTTACATCTCACTTCATCCTAAATCTCAGAGACAAGATGAAAAAGTGATCCTGCTGTACAAAATGATGTTTAGAAGAAAACTTTCAACAGCTGCAGCGTTGCTGGTAAAATAATTTGTTTTTACAGCAAACGTTTATTTATTTGACATATTTGACAATAATTCTCATGCATCATGTTGCTCCTCCTTTTCAAACTCTTTTCTTTCTTTGTTAACCTTTTTCTTTATGACTCTCTTTCACACATCCAGAAACATTCAAATTTCAGTATCCAGAAAAGTAAAAAACAGAATTAAACATAAAATGTGAAGTTTTTCTGTTCATCAGTGAGGCCTCATCAGCTCTGCCTTCATCCATCAACTCTCCTGTGACTTCATGCTGTAACTCACCTGCAAAGGTTCAATGACAGGAACAGTTTTATAGAAGAATTCAGCAGTAAAACATGTCAGTCTTTAGTTTGAGCTGTAGTGGATGTGTTTTTATGTTTTGGACATGTAACTCTCTGGGTGACTGAAATGGATGTACACAAACACAAAGTGCAGCCTGATTTCTGTCACAGTTCATTTCAACAGCTTCTATCATGTGTTTGATTTGCACTTTTTCTTCACTTCAACCAGGCTTCACTGAGACAAAAACATGTTCTTACTCTTCACAGATACTCATGATGAGTTTGTCCAGAGGACTCAGCCTCACATGTCATCAAGCAGAGTATCAGATAGGAAATGAATGCTGTCCTATGTGTCCTTCCTGGTAAGATCCAACTGAATGTTAAACTCCATATTTAACTTTGGTAGTTTCACAGTTTGAAGTCTTTTAGTCCACAGCCAGGTGCCAACAGTTGAGCACAATCAGCCACTTGTGTGCAGATCAGTGGAGTCAGTCTGTCTCACCTGGTTGTTTGTGTTTATTATCCAAGTGAAAAATGTCGGGAATGATCTTCATCTGAGGTTTATTCCACAGTGAAAGACTGACTCTGTAGTAGACAGCAGAGCACACTTTATGACAACACAGACAACACACATTTTACTCTAAAGATGATGGATTTTTATTTTACTAAAGATGATGGATTTTTATTTTATAGAAACTTTATATTGAATCAACAGGAAGTGAAACTGTTTCTTTTCAACAGGAAGTTTCTTTTCAACGAGTTAGAAGAGATGCACGAGTTAGAAGAGTGGACTTCCTGTCTGCCTTCATAGAGAACATTCATGAATGCCTACAATGTTTTTCTAAACATGTTTTTCCTGCACAAACTGTGATGCAGGTTAATATTTCCAAATTTTGTTAATATTTCCAAATTATTAGAAGACAAGTCATTTTGCAGACGTCTCCCCATGAATCATAAAGTGGAGAAACTGGTTTAAAGATAAAGTTCAGTTATTGAGCAGAATAAAAGTTCATATGTGAGCCTTTATGTGTGTTGACAGGTTCTGGTTTAAAGATAAAGACGTCATGTACATCAACATCAGATACAGTTTGTGAACCTCTGAGATTTTACTGTATGGACCCTACAGAGAACGGCTTCAGGCAGCACAGAGACACAAAAGCTGTCGACCAGGACAATCAAGAAACACAGAGACCATCAGGTTGGTTTTCTTCTGCTGACTTTATGATCTAAGGTTGGTTTTCTTCTGCTGAAGTTTGACACCAAAGTTCTGAAACTTTCTCAAGAACTGTCAGCCAAACAAGTTGACACTTGACACTGCTCTTCCTCTGGTCCTCAGCAACACACCCACCAGTGTGAAGTCTGAAGGGCCTGCTTCAAATATGTGAGGTTTAAATGATTTCTGTCATATTAAGGACAGTTTAACTGGGCGCTTGGACAACATTTGTTCAAGAGCAAACAAAAGAAGAAAGTCTTGATCTTTGTCATTTCTGTTACCCAACAACATCAAGAGCAAACAAAAGAAGGAGAGTTTCACACTCAACTACAAGCACTATTATAATATTTGATATTTCATATAATTTCACTCTAACCCAGGCACTATTATAATATTTGACTTCTTACAAAATCTTGTTTCATATGCCACAAAGCAAAGAAATCCATTGGACCTCAGACAGTGGATGCTCATCTTAAAGGGGAAGGATAAACTGCCATTTCCAAGCATTTTACGGTTTCGGGAACAACTGCGTTCTAGAAACTGAAAAACTCCATTCCTCTCACAGAAATTGATATTCATAGTTGATATTTTGAAGAATAACATCAAGATGTTGCTGCCAGTCAGGTTTAGGTCATTGCTGGGTCTTCCAACAAGATCAAAGTTGGTCCAAACCTCCAAACCTTTTTGAAGGACACCAAAATCAAGTTCTGGAGTGGCCCTCTCAAGCCCAGATCTCAATCCTATCGAGAATCTGTGGAGGGAGCTCAAGGTTAGGGTCCATACTCAGAGGCCGATTTGGATGAGCGATTTGGATTTGATCTTGGAAGAACAATTTCCATGGAAGAATGGAAGAACGGTCAGAAGACTTAGTTGAAACTATCATAAGAGGTTGTTGTCTTAGTTGAAACACATAAGAGGTTGTTGTCTGTTTTGGCTACACTAGACAGTTCAAAATGCTACACTATTGATTTTGGCCTTTTGCATTTTCTTTGCTTTTTTTCTTTCATTTTGGCCTTTTGATTTTCTTTGCTTTTTTTCTTTCATCAGTAAAAATGTTAATTTGCAAATCAGTAAAAATGTTAATTTATGTTGTCGTGGTTCAGATGTTGCAGCAAACACTTATATGTTGTCGTGGTTCTTTTGGACGCAAACACTTATACATATAAACACTTTGAGTTTTGGCCCATTCATTGAAAAGATAAGGATTTAATGTGATTTCATAAAGGGGCCTCATAATTTATACCTTAACTCTATATAACAAATGTCCTTTTTTAACTTTGCTGATATGTGTGCTGAAGAGGTTTGATGTGTATATGATGTGTATGTACAGGAACAGCCTCCACAGACACTGTGTGCTCTGACTGCAGTGAGGGAACATTTTCAGATGGGACATTTACATCTTGTCGGCCACACACACAGTAAGAGAAACTTCACATCACACATCTGAATTCTTACAACAGCAGTGAATTCATGGTATCCTACAGATGTTCCTGTAAAAATGTCCCTCTGTCATTCCAGATGTGACTCAGAGAAACATCAGCTGATAAAACCAGGAACTGCTTCATCTGATGCTGAATGTGGAGAAAATAATTCAGTCACAGGAACTGTGATCGCTGTTGTTGTTGTTGGTGATTATTTTATTAACTGGAGCACTGTTGTCATACTTTCTCATAAAGAAGAAGCGATGTCTAGATAAAGGTAAGATTCACATTCAGACATAAAAACACTAAAAACACATGTTTTGGATAGATAATAATTTTGTCTGTCACATCATTAAGTGTTTGGTCATTTTTAGTTTATTTTTAGTTTATTTCTGTTTTTGTGCTGCAAATTTCCTGCTGGAGATCAATAAAGGTGAATCTTCTCTTGTGTTTTATTACAGAAGGAAACAAAGATGTAAACTCTTCTATACCGGTATGTTTTATTTTCTCTTTACTGTTGTTACTAAGTCAGTTTTACTGTCTGTAGAAACAGTATGAAAGTAGGAATGTTTCTTCTAACTAATTAAGTTATGTCATTTATCATTTTTTCATCAAAAGGTCCATCAGAATGGAGAAGATAAAGCAGCAGAGCTCCCTTTAGGACACAAACTAACAGCAGCAGGTAAGACAGCAGTGTGTTCTTCATTCAAATGTTCACTGACTGACTGAGCTCCACACTGTGATGTTTCTGATTAAACTGAAGATATTTCTCTCTTCAGGAGGACAGTTTATATGGTAAACCTGCAGGCAGCCTTTTGATCCACTTGAAGAGTAAATGTTGTCCAGAGTCCAGTTGTGATCCAGTTGGATGCTGGCACATTGTCTTTGCAGTGTTCAGAAATGAAGTCAGACTGAATCTCCTGCACTGAGCTACGAGCTGAACACATCCTGATCTACAGGTTTACAGTCTGGATCTTTATCTCACACACGTTACTGTACAGAGACTATCATCATCTTTATGGAGCTGCACATGTCGGCTTTATTCTTCTTCTGTGGTGCTCACAGAGAGGCAGGACTGGCTGCCAAACTTTTTATGATGTCACAAATCATGTTTGTGGACCTTTTTAATGAGAAAACTCCACTCTCAGCAGATGAATGTGAAACAGACTTCAAACTGTGCACAGACTTCATTCTTTATAGTGAAACTCCAACAACTGAAGAAACAAGAAGAAAACCCACATTTACATTTACATTCTGTTTTTTTTTTGTGTGTGTGTGTTTTTTTTTTACATATACATAGGAATACTCACACATGCACATGCAAACTGGCAGAGAGATGAGTTTAAAAAGTTCAAGTAAAGTAAAATTCATTATTTAAGTTTACTTAAATGATTTGTTTTGAAAATGTAATGTTATTTTTATTTAAATTAGAGCTGCACCTAGGGGCATTCATTCATCTTCTATACCTGCTCATCCTGAGCACACACAGGATCACAGGAGTGCTGGAGCCTAACTCAGCTAGGACTGGACTGGACACCAGTCAGTCACAAGGCTGACATTGAAGGACAGACTATTTAAACTATTTAAGTTTACTAAAATGATTTGTATTAAAAATGTAAATATGATTTCTATGTATTATTTTTGGAAATATGGTACTATGGCATTTGTATTTTTGTCCATTTTTTGATTTTCATGATATCAGAGTGCCAGTGGTAAAAAAAGGAGAGAATTAAAGTTGCACCAGTTATTTATGGAACAAATGTGATATTTTGAATCAGAAGTTGTTTTATGTTCACTGGTTTAATAAAGGTATTATTTCAGTGAGTCAATTTTAATAACGATTGACTCATCTGGAACAACATACTAAAAAACTTTTCTGGAGTTTTTGACACTGTCCCATCTGGTTTGTTCATTTTATTTATTTATGTTGTTCAGTTCAGTCTCCATCAGGCAAACTGTGTTTTTCTTTTAATAGACTTATAAACTCCAGAATAAAAGCTTTATTTCAGCTCAGCTTGGTTTCTGCTCCTGCAGCAGCATTTTAATGGAGTCATTTTGTTTGTAACTTTGACAGGAACAAGGTTTGGTCCTGATCACAAAAGCACTTTTGAACAAATACGGTCAAAGAAGTTTTATTCAAGTTGATTGTACCCAGTGAAGAATTTCTCAACAAAGTTAAAAATAAATTCGAGACATTGATGTAAATTGCTCTTTTTGTCAGAAAATCCTGAATCTTGTTTATTTTGCTCTTGCAATTTTATACATGAACTGTAGAAAAATGTCAATAATTTCATGCTTTCAGATTTTGCTTTTTTGTATAGAAATATATTTGGTTGCCATGGTTACAGTGATAAAGAAGTAAATACATTTTTCATCTTAATGCCAAATTCCCCATTCACAAATGTAAAGTTATAAACAAGAAACCTCAGTAATTTGCATTTTTGAAGGAACAGCACGTGTCAACAGTTTCTTCCACAAAAAATAAAAAAATGATCAAAACAGTGGTTGCGACCAATGTCTCAGTGCAATGTTTTCATGCGAACTTATCATTTTGTCATATCTTTAATATTTCCTTATTATTTTGACGGCAAAGATGTTCATGGATTTCTTCCTATTAATCTGAATTCCACATTTACAGATGTAAATTCACAAACAACAAACCTCTGTCCTTTTCTTCCTCACAAAAGGTTTCATGTGAACAGTACTCTGATGTCTTGACTATTTCTGTGTTGCCGCAGCAACTTTGGACTTTAGTTAGCGTGTACATAATATTATTATTATTATTATTATTATTATTATTATTTCTTACTTACTATTATTACTTACTATTATTATTCTTTTTACTATATTTACATTTGAAGCTGGAAGTCACCAATATCAATTTCGTCATGTGAAAACATGATGACAATAAATGATTCTTGATTCTTGTAGTTTTGATTGTTGACACTACTTTTTGTTTAGTTTCGTCCATGCATGTAAGTGTGTGTTTCTGATGTTTTGATGCTGTGTGTGTTCACACTTTGTCTCCATGGCTCCCTCTCTGCTCACTGTAGGACTTCACTCTGTCCAGCAGGGGGCAGTGAGGACACAATGAGGCTGCCCGCTGCTGTAAAACCACAGAAGAAGAAGAAGTCCACACGTCACTTCCTGTATGCGGCTCGCTGATCACTTTGACGCTGTAAAATAAATCACATTTGTCTCCAGAGGCGGACTGCGGTGTGTGTGAGCAGTATGTGTGTGTGACTGTAACAGAAACCTTCCTCGCCGTCACCATGAAGAAGAAGAGCTCCGAGAAAAAACGCCATGTGGTTGCGTGGGTCAACAAAGCGGAGTGGGACCAGGTCCTGGAGTACCTGTACTCCAAAGACTGCGCCCTGCAGAGGTTTGCCCTGCAGAGGATCTCGGCCTGGAGGGGCAGGTACGCCAGCAGCACCCCTGTGGCCGTGGACTGCACGGCGGACCTGGTGAGGTGCCAGGTCCTGGACCGGTCCGGACAGCTGGACGGGGACGACCTGGTCCTGCTCTACGGGGCGGCCCTGGTCCGGTTTGTCAACCTGATCACCGAGAGGCAGCAGGGAAGGGTGGCCCGTCCCCTGAGGAGGCTGGCCGGGAAGCTGAACATCCCGGAGTGGGTGGTGGACCTGAGGCACGACTTCACACACCGAAAGCTGCCCACGCTGAAGTGGTGCCGAAAGGGATGCAAGGTGGTTCTGGAGTGGCTGCAGCAGGAGTACTGGTCCAGGCAGCTGGGAGGGGGGTCCAGTGAGGACTGGGAGTCGCAGTCGGACGGAGAGGACGAAGAGGTTGACCTGAAGAGGCAGGAGGACGAGCTCATCGCCAGACAGAAAGAAATGGAGGCCTTCAGGAGCGCCCGGGAGCTTCTGATAAACTTTGAAAAGGAGCAGTTCCAGGCGTGTGACGGGGGCCCCGAAGACCAAGACAGGAGCGCGTGGCCGGCCCCGTTCGCGGACATGAGCTGGTTACTGGGAGAGATCAAGCAGTTTGCTTTGGAGTCCAGTGATCTGCTGATTGACGCCCTGTTGGAGGATGGATTCCTCGTTCCTACCGTTGAACAGCTGGAGACTCTGGGCTGCGACTCTCCTGAGGACGCCGGCGGTCTCACTGAACCCAGACTGCCTCAGACCTTCCTGCGTTTTTGGCTGCCCCTCCTGAAGATGCTCAACTCTCCCTCCTTTATCCACCAGCTTCTGGAGAAGCTCTTTGTTGAACTGAAGCTGCTCACCAAAGAGCAGAACAGTCACAGAGCTTTCTACGTCTCCGCTTGGATCTCAGAAGTCATCCTCTGCAACGGAAACAAATACGAGTACCATTTTGAAACAAAGCTGCAGAAGAAGGCCCGGATGAAGGACCGGATTTTTGTGAACCGCATCCAGCTGAGGTGGCAGCAGCTGCTCTCAGCGTGCCTGGACGCTCCCTGTGTCAGCACGCCTCACTTGCTCCGGTTAATCCTGGACGACATGGAGCATCCTCTCCCTCTGGAGACCCGGCAGAGGCTGCTCCAGCTCTGCTCCATCTACACGCAGACGGCACACTCGGAGGTCGAGTCGTCTCCAGAGCAGAAACAACAGCCTATATACACGCTGGAGAGTTTGCACGAGAAGCTGCAGCATTCACGGCGCCACAGCCAACCATGGCGGTCCGCGGCTGAGTCGGAGAGGTCATCCCAGGAGCACAAGTGGGCAGATGTCCAGGCTGAAAAAGCAAAGCTGCTCAGAGGCTCTCCGTGGCAGCTGTGCACTGATAAGGTGCTGTGGAAGAACTATCCTCTCGGTAAAGTCCCTGGACAGTCTGATGACCCGTCGTGCCTCATGGTGGAAAGCTACTCGACGATGACCGTGTTTGACCAGCCAGTGGAGGTGGAGAGCGGTTTGACACACAACGTCCCAGGAGCTGCGGCGCCGGTGAGGACAGGCGACGGCCCCCTGTGGAACCACAATGACGTCAACAAGCTCAAATCTGGACTGCAACTTTTCTGAGTCCTGTTCACTCAAATATGTTGTTGGAAAAAAGAAAGTAAAAGTGCAAAATGTTCACACTGAGCAGTGCTCGTCAGGAGAAAACAAATGTAAATTAGTTGATTAATCGATTTGTCAAATGTGTGTCCAGCTTCTTAATGTGAATATTTGCTTTGTTTACTTTGTTTTACATCATTCAGGTTTGCAACTAATGATTTTTTTCATTCTCAAAATGTCAGTTTATAATTTCACAGAGCCAAATGTCTTCAAACAGACCAAAAGAAAAAAAATCACAGATTAATTAATTCAGAAAATAACTGTTAGTTGCTGCCTGATTATAAAACATTTTTAAAAGCCTTCATGTTATCTACACTGTTTACATCTACAAAATAAAAGGAAAGTGGAGCTGGTGCAGACATTTAACACAGGCTGTAAAACATGTCTGCACATGTTAAGACAATAATGTGACATAGAAAGAGGAGAAATTTCATTCATTATGATGGAGTACAAAGTGTTTTTCTTTCTGTCGTGTTGGTGGTGCCTTTCTGGTGAAACCTTGTCTTTTGTTGGTTTTGTTTAAAACATTTTCTTTTGTGCACATCTGTTTAATAAAACCATTTTCTACTGAAGGAATATGATGGTGTTTTTGTATTTGTTTGTTGTTGTTGTTTTTTTTTTTAGAGATTTGAGGATTTGAAGCATTGTGGAAAAGACATCCTGTGTGGTGAGTCGCTAAAAATAAAAAATAAAAATCTCCCATATTTACAACTGGATATTTATCTCAGTAACAGGGACAGCATACTGCAATGTAACCGATAATATTCTTATAAAGCTTAAGTTAAGAGATGTTTGAGGATAAATGACAGCACCATACTAAATGTAGTTCTCATACATACTGTGGAGATATATGTGCACTTCTTTAAACAATAGTAGGCAAATATAATAAAGTGTTGGCGCAATCAAGGACTGCATCAGCATCAGCCAGAAATCACAGAAACCTTGTGTACAAAATACTCTTAACTCAAGGTAAGTCAGGCAGGGAAGAGATGTACCAGCACACTCAGGAGTCCTGGGAATGAGAAAAAATGGACAAGTCAGCAAAGGAAATCAATATTAAACTGTCAAATTTCCTGTCAAATAATCAAACAGTGGTGATAGTATTTATTGGGGCAATGAGTGGGGCAATTATTATTATTTTTTGTAGTCCTATATCTGTTTTCTTTTTAGCATATATGGTCTTTTTTTCTAAATATTTTTTATTTAATGGAGACAGCAACCACTCCCTATAATTGTTGTGACAATAAAATCTTGAATCTTGAATCCCGAATAAAGGCAAGCAGACTTTGGTACAATAAGGTAAAAGTTAATGAGAAAAAACTATCAAAGAGCTGAAATGTGTAAATCAGAATCAGTTTGGAGGGAAATAATCAAACAGTGACGAAAGTATTTATTTGCATAGTGAGACAAAAGGAAACACTTAAATAAAGTTCAAAGTAAAGTACATTAACGCACTTTTTTATCATTTAAAGGCAAATATCCAGCTGTCTTTTTCACACAGTGTGGAGAGATGATTACAGGATGTGTGTGAAAAGGCAGGTTAGAGCGCAGTGACTGAGACAGACCAGCAGGGGGCAGTAATGAGACTAAGAGGATGCAAACTGCTGCGAAAAAAAGCCAAAAGAAGATAAAAGTAAGCTGTTTGGATGAGGGCACATGACGAGGTGGAAGTGACGCACACAGCTGAGAGGAGAAGTAAACCCTCAAAGTTTCACTTCTGCAGTAATGGCAGAGCCGTGCATTGAAGAAAGCAGCTGTTAACGGGACCGAGCCGCTCACAGCTCCTCTCTCTCTGATCCTCAGTCTGTTTCCGGCCGGCCAACAAACACCAAGCTGTCCGCGGCAACGTGAGTAACCTGCAGCAGAGAAATGAAAGTGTCGATGAGCAGGACAGGGGGACGGACAGACAGCACGTCTCCCTGTCTGCAAACATGAGCAGCTGTCTGCAGCAGCTCTGTGTGTGTCCCTCAGCTCTCTGACAGGCCTGCTGTCTTTCTGTCTCCCCCCCCGTGCTGCCTCCCCTGAAGGAGGAGAGGAGCTGCTGCAGGAGGATGGATGGAGTCGGCTGGAGCACCAGGCGGGCCCAGGAGTCCTTCAGCCGCTCCAAGACGGCGGCCGACACTCTGTCCAGGCTGGCCAGCTTCATCGCTAGGGCCGACACCAAACAGCACACACGAACCCAGAGGCAGCCTCCGTCCCAGCTGCTGCCGTACGTCTGTCAGGAGTGTGGTCAGGGCTTCCCGTACGCGTCGGACCTGCTGCACCACCAGGAGCTGAAGCACGCCCTGCCCAAGCCTCACCGCTGCCCCTCCTGCGGGCGCGAGTTCTCCCTGAGGTCGTCTGCAGCTGCAGGTCGACCAGCTGCAGCCCCCCTCGAGTGCGACCACGAGCCCCCTCTGTGTGAGCTGTGTCACGGGGAGTCCCGGCCCGGCGCCCCCTGCCCCGCATGCAAGACCCGCGCCTCTGATCCCGGCCGGCCGCAGGACAAGTCGCCTCACCGGCAGCCTCACCTCCCCTACGCCTGTGCTCCCTGCGGGAGAGGCTTCAGCCAGAAACAGGCACTGCTGCACCATCAGCAGGCCGGCTGCAGCAAACCTCCATCACCGTTGGACACAGTCGACGCCCGCAGCCTTCAAGATGATTCTCCGCCTGTTTCTGTAGGAGACTCGAGCCGCTCTGGTTCTCCAGAGTCTCCCGGGCCCAGCAGCAGAGCTCTCAATATGTGCAGCTTCTGTTTGAGATCCTTCCGCACGGAGGCCGGACTGCAACGCCATCAACAGGCCAACCACGCAGAGGAGCAGACGGTGGCTCCGCAGGGACAGAAGGAAAAAAGAGAAGGTATGAGGGAAGAAGCGAGGAAAGGAGGGAACACCAGGGTGAACAAAAATCCAGGTAAAGGCTCGAAATCCAAAACGAAGCTCTTGACCTGCCGCTCGTGCGACATGGTGTTCAGGAGCACCTCTAAGCTTTACCTGCACAGGAAAGAGAAGCACAGCAGGGAGAAAACTACCCTGATAGAGCCGAGACCGGTCGTCACCAAGCGCAGGAGAGGAGGCATCTATCCGTGTCAGATCTGCGGGAAGGTCTTCGTCCATCATCTGTCACTGAGGGCACATTACAGACAGCACACAACCGGAGGCTTCACCACAATCAAGAATAAAAGCCAGTCTGAGGGATGTACCACCAAAGACTTATCAGGAAATAGACCAAATAAAGTAAAGACCAACCTAGGAGACAACAAGACTGTTCGGGCTGGTCCAGGCAGGCCCAGGAAGGTGCCCCGGTCCTATAACAAGGCCACAGATCCAGGGAGATGCAGGGAAGTGCCCAAGGTGGAGGTGAAAGAGGAGGAGGAGGAGGAGGAGCGAGAGTTCCCGTGTCCTTCCTGCGCAGAGGTGTTCTCCCTCCAGTCGCAGCTCAGGAAGCACGTGGAGCTCCACCAGTCATCCGTGAAGAGGAGGCAGTGCAGCGTGTGCACAAACGAGATGGACACGTGCAAATGGCCGGGCTCGAAGAGGCACAGGCTGTACCACTGTGTGCCTTGCCAGCAGGGCTTCTCAGTGCTGGACTCTTTCCTAAAACACTGTCAGGAGCACCTACGAGTGCGGGTGGAGCAGGACAGCATCGCAGAGGGCTACACTCACCAGGCCAGCAAAGCCTCAGACCCACTTTGAATGTCATCAGCCTTTTTTGCCTTGAAGGGGTAGAGAGTGGAGAGGAGCCGAATCTCTCTGAAACTCTTGTTGATGAACTAGTTTGTAGACTGAGCATTCAGAACATGTTGTTTTCATACCTGCGCTGTTCGGTGTAATGTTCTCCATAGCAACTTCTATCTAACTTATCGAGGCTCAGAGATGGATTGTTAAAGGACCCTACTGGAGGTTTTTGCGTGTTTTATTTACATCTATTACTATAAAAAACACAGATTTTACTGCCAACCAAAGCAGGCCACAGTTCTCTTTCAAATCTTTTGATATGTGAGATCCATCAGATTGAGCGTTTAGTTGATGAATAATGTCACTACAGGCTCTTAAATTTGGAAAGTGAACATTTTAGTGTGTTTATTGGACCTAACACCTTCTCATATTTGACTCAATTCAATTAACGATCAATTTAAGCTCTATTGCAGCATCTAGATAAAACAATGCTAATGAAACACGTCTGCAGGCTGAAATGTTACATTACTACGAAAAACATGCAAAAACACCAGCATGCTTCTTGAACAGATTCTGACACATCGACTCCACCCATCCAGTGTTTCTCAAAAACTCAATTAATAATCTTAAAGCTGAGATGATCTTGGCCCGCAGTCTTACAAAGGGGCCGTGTTCATCCGAGCCTTCAGGTGCTGGTTGTGGAAAGGAGCTCGTCTTTATGGTGTGTCGTAGCCGTCGAGGCGCTGCCAGAGAAATCCTGTTTGCTAGAATCTATTTTTACACCAGACGTCGTGAGTGCTCGAGTTAAGAAAGGTCAGGCGTGTCTTCTGCTGTATTTTTGTTACTTTTTCTTACAGTGTCGGCAATAATTAGTCAAAGATTAGAGAGAACTCTGCTGGATTGTCACTGTTTGTGTGTGTTGGACTTGAATTTCGAGCACCGCTTAGAACACTAAACTTTGTGCTTTGGTCCAGAACGCTGTTATCACCATAATCTGTAACATGAACAAATGTTTAACAGCTGTCATGGATGAAGAGCTGCAACAATAAATCAATTAATCAATTCAATTAATCACCAGGTATTTTGATAATCATTTTTTTAGAAAAAGTGTCCAAATTCTTTTATTTTGGCTCCTCAGATGTGAATATTTTCTGTTCTCTTTCGTCTTCTGTGACAGTAAATTGAGTATTTTTGATTTGTGGACAAGACAAAACATTTGAGGATCACTTTGAGTATGGTGAAACATTTTTTCACATTTTTCTAACATTTTATAGAGCGAACAAGGAATTGATAAATCTAGAAAATGATTGCAGATTATGGGATACTAAATGGTTCGTTGCAGCCCCATAAACAGCTATGCAAACAGATTGACTGATTGATTGATTGATTGATTGATTGATTGACAGCAGCTCTTCTGTGATGTTTGATAAGTGCTCTTGCTGAATGAACGGGGATCAATATGAAGTTGTGTTTTTTTTTATTTTCTAAAAGGTTCTCAAAGTGCTACTGTGAAACTGTAGAAAATAATTTAATGGGTTTTGAAGCTTCCACTTTTCTCAAGTTTTTTGTAAACGCCTTTATGGCTCTTTATAGACGACACAATTAAAACTGAACAGTTCTCACAAGACAGCGTGTGTGTGTTCATGTTACTGGTTTTAAACAGTTTTTGTTTGCACAGTTTCACAGTCTATCTGTTTTCCACATGATCTTTAGCAGAATGATGATGAAGAAGAAGAAGAAGAAGAGGACAAGCAGTGTTAAAACAACATCAAAAGCTTTTATGCAGTCACTTCCCTCCGTTTTAAAAGAGAAATGTGAGGAGGAGCTCAGGTAAAATATATTGAAACAAAAATTAGTGAGAGTTTGTAAATGTTTTGTTCATGTCAAACCCAGAAGCTGTGAGCAGCCCTCATTTGTTTTTATTAAAGAAGATACCTACTTAACATATTTACAAAAATAAGAAACATCTTTAATTCTCTAGAAAATATCTGGTTAGTTAATTATGACATGAAATGAAGATGATGATTTCTTTTTTCTTTTTCTTTTATTTTTATGTGCAGAAGATACTTGAAATGTGTCGTCTGATAGCAAAGCTTGAAGAAGTGCCTCTTATAAATGTACAGTATTCTACAGGTCTGTACTGCAGGCACGGCAGATTTTTAAGATTGCATCTGACATAAACGAGCCCGTGCATGTGGTTGTTTGAGGAACGGCTGCACCAAACTGGGCCATGACATAAAGGCGACCGCGACGTCTGAGAGAAATGAGCAGAATCTCCTCCATCAGGCCAATCAACAGGGCGGTGGAGGAAGTCTGTGCTGCCCTGACACAAACCGCTCTCTGTGTGATCGGTGGAGCGAGGAGGAGGGAGAGTACAGCTTCCTCTTTATCAGGCCAGCTGTGGAAGAGAGGCAGGAAGGAGGAGGCCAGCTGCTGTCTTTCACAAACCCCTACAGTCTGTGTGAAAGTACTAAACCTAAGCTATCCAGCCCAGATGAAGGAGTCGAGGTGGACCGACCGTTTTGGCATTTAAAAAATATGGTTTCAGGGTCTTTGGGAGGATTTTGATTTTTTTTATTGTTGGTCCTAAATAGTGTGTGAAAAAGAAACTGTTCACACACTAATGAACTTCATATCTTTCTGCTAAGTCATATTACTTGTACATTTCTGAGCAGAGAAACAATAATCCTGAATTTGGTTAAAAATATTTCTTTTTTATTGCGCTCAGTGAAGATGTGATAGTGATCTGAATCCTGCAATAATTAAATAAAGGGTCTTTAAAAACCTTAAACCTCCTCCTCTCCTCTGGGTGTCGCTGTGATAATCTTCCCCTGGCGGAATTACTCATATGAACTTCCGGTCTCTGCTCCATGCTGCTTCTTGTTTCCGCGGTGAAAAACGAAAACCGGTCGTTTTAGTTTTTTTTTCTTTAATCAAAGAAAGACAAGATGAGTAAAGCCCATCCTCCCGAGCTGAAGAAGTAAGAAGATTTAAAAACCTTCACTCGTGTGTCTGAACGTGTTGCTCTTAAATGAACTCTGAGTTAGCTCTTTGTTAGCCTGTGAACATTAGCCGGTGTGACACAGAGAGCTGTGATATAACTGTTTTGTATCTGTTTTGTATAAACCTTTAAGAGTTTAATATAAACCTGTTATGTATCTTAACCATAAACCTCTGCTCTGTCTCTCCCAGGTTCATGGACAAGAAGCTCTCCTGTGAGTACAACAACACATCTGAAGCTTTGAGTTTAATCAAACACAGGAAACACGAGTAAAACACTGTCTTTAGATTTGTCTTTGTTTGTTGATGTATGAGAGAAAAAAGTGAGTAGAAAAATATAACAAAGCAAGAGCTGCAAGTCAGGAGCATAAATTATATATAAAATATAAAAATAGCGACAATATGACCTTTGTCAAAATGTTTTTTCACCTAATTAAGTTTTAAAAATATTTGTAACATGCAAAAAAAAAACAGTCCAAAACATGGGCGCTAATGTGATGTTCCAGATCAAACTTAAGTCATTTTTAAAAAAATTTAAATAATTGAAATAAAGACACTGTTAGACATCAGTGAGAAGGAGCGAACATCTTCACTGTGTCATCAGTATAACTGAGAGCACACAGGTGAAATCATTAATTTTATTATTATTATTATTCACTACGTCTGTGAGGGTTGAGAGAAGAAAGTCAACAAGACTTGAGGTTCAAGTCCAGTTTGTACTTTTTTATTTTTATTTAGTATTTAATTTTTTTACTGACCACATGAAGCCATTTATACATGAAACCATGTAAGATTAATATTGGACCAAAAATAAAAAAATAAATGCAGGTATAAACATTACCAGTCTGATCAGGAGCCGACTGTAACTGATACTGGACGGTTCAGAGTTTCCACCCACAAACATAAACAGCTCCACAGAAAACTCTTTGAAAACAGTCTGTTTGTGAGCAATGATTAAACATTTCATCAGGTTCATCTCTGCTGTGTCGTGTTTTTCAGTGAAGCTGAATGGAGGCAGACACGTGCAGGGCATCCTGCGAGGGTTCGACCCCTTCATGAACCTGGTGGTGGACGACTCTCTGGAGATGGGCCCCGGGGGACAGCAGAACAACATCGGCATGGTGGTCAGTACCTCGACGGACATTAATATCATATCAAATATCATGACAAGAACTGCGTCTATTCATTCAACTGGTCCAAAGAGATTTTAATAATGGTGCTTTATGTTGTACTCAGTGGAGCTCATTAATCTGTTTTTATTTGTTTAACGGTGTGCTTATTTGGCACAGAGGACAAAAATACATCACACTTTGACACACAGTATTTGTTTGTAGATAGATTTAGTGTTGCTCACTGGATTTGTTGGGGAAAATATAAAATATCCCCACTTTTCATTTCATTCCATTTTCATTGATTCAGACAATAATCCTATGGTATGGAGCACAAACAGAACATACAATTACAAATAACTAAATGATCGCACACAACATATCTGAAAGACAACAGATATTATTCAAACAAAGGAAAAGCACGTTCTTCAAAAAAAAGCACCTAATTCAGCTTATCTGATTGTAATGGCAAAATTGATTTAAATATAGCTGGACGGTTTAAATAATATTTTGGCAGGTACCTTTTCAGTAGCTCATTACGCCTACATTATTACATCCAAACAAAATATGGTATTCATCACCAGGACGATTGTCAGTACAAGGGTTTCAAATTCTCTTGCTTCTATCCGGCCCTTATTGGCATGTCTCATTGTTTGATTTTTTTCATAAGTGTATTTACACAATGTTTAAATGGGATGCATTCAGGCGCAGTGTTTAGTGTAATATTAAATGTAAGAAAATTTACTTTAATTGTAGAAATATGTGTGTGTACTGAATCTGTGTAGATGCCTGGATTGATTTTAAAATCAGAGTATATCTATAAATGCAGTATAGACATTAAATGCCTCTGTTCTATTCATTCCCCATCCAGATGCAGAGTGTCAGGACATTTATATCGTCACACTTAACTGTGACACAGACGTTCTTAATGTTATTTGTTCCATCTGTGGCTGACAGGTCAAACTTTTTGGTGTGAAAAAGACCATTTATGTTAAGCCGGTGTGATGTATTTATTGGCCTGCTAAGGTCTGTTTCGGTGTGTTAACTGTGTGGTGTCATTTCTCACAGGTCATCAGGGGAAACAGCATCATCATGTTGGAGGCTTTGGAGAGAGTATGAGAGGAGAGGGACTGCAGATGGAGAAGAATCACTGTTTTACACTCTGTTATCCTTTATAGTTATTTTTTTTGAAAGAGACAAAGCAAGTGTGTGTGTTTGAATTGTAACATTTCTTCTTTAGTCCATATGTGATTTCCATTGACATGGATGTTTTGTTTGGACATGATTTGAATTGTGAATAAATCCATTTTTCCTTTGTATTTTATGTTTGTTCAGTGTATTAACATCACACCACATACATATTGATGTTACTGACAAATACCCTGTTCAACATGTCAGTATAGTTTTGTTTTTGAACTGACAGATTAATGACGATCTTGCACTGAACATGAGAGTTTAGTTAAACATTCACATGGTTGAGTGTGTTGTGTTTAATATGTTTGACGTGGAGCTTTAAAGGTCAGGGTCAGCGGAAGAAAAATCAGCTGCTGAATTTTGTTGCAAAAGTGCGAAACTTGACATCTACATACATACACAGATGTATGTACACATACATACTTCACAATAGACAAGATTAAAATGTGCGAACAGTAAAACGCTGTTTTCAGAATCAGATTTATTTCTAAGTAGGTTTTCACACAGAATTTATCTTTGTATGTTGATGCATAAAAATAAACGGTATGTAGGAAAATATAAGAAGGTGAGAGCAAATACTGCAAGTCAGGAGCATAAATTAAATATGAAATAAAAAAAAACAAGATAAAGAGACAAGTGCAGAAAGAATGTTTTTTCAGTTAGAGAATATTTTCAATGTGAAGACAATAAAAAAAGGTGTGTTAATATAATATTTGTTTTACAGGTGAAGTTTCAACCTGTTTCACTCAATAGTTTTGTGTTTTGAACGAAACAGTGCAGTCTGAGTTTAATTTAGGCTCAGAGAGGGTGCTGTCAACTTAAAGTTAAATAAAGCTTCAGATATCAGTCACTTTAATCATGAGCAGCAGGGGGCGCTCTCTGCGGCCGCGCACTTCCTGTCCAAGGTGTGTGCTTTTACTTTGAAAGGCGTCTGTCGTCATCGCGCATACGTCCCGTTTACGTCTCATGTCGTAGGCGTCTGACGGTATGTGGAGAGCGGCGATGTCGGAGGAGGTCGGGAAGGCGCTGCAGTCGGTGGTGGAGCGGGTGAACCAGGCGGCGGCACGGCGGCCAAAGGTAACCGCGGCCCGGCGGGCTCCTCTCCGGGGCGCCGCTGCCCGGAGCTCCGCTGTCCGCCTCCGGAAACGTGTTGCAGCCGCAGCACGACTCGTTATGTAAGGCTGCCAAACACCTCAACCTTTGATGGGAGTCAGCCGGGCTCATGGCAGCACTTTCATAACAGCGTGCATGCTCTGGTAGTGGGCTCATGTCTGCTCACACCACACCACCGTCATCTGCATGCACTGAGATAAAATCATGTTAATATATGAGGGGCATGTTTGTATTCTCATCATGCACAGCCTCTCCTCACACCACAGCTCTGTGCACCAGTGAGGATGAGGATTTTTCATTAAGTGCCCCCCCTCCATTAAAGCAGCATCAAGGTTGATATCTAGGTCAAAGCGTGCAGGACTGCTCAGCATCTCTGCAGGATCAGACACATGAGCTGCTGAGCGCCTGAATCCCTGCTGGAGCTGACTGCGTGTGTGAGTGTTTGCATCTGAACGCAGCAGCAGCAGCAGCAGCAGTGAGGAGACATGGCAGCAGGTCCCTCTTTGTTTTCGCGGGGCTGAGTCACTGTTACTGTCAGCTCACACGCTGAGCTCCTGCACCGACGCGTCCACTGATTCTCAGGTGATAAATGAGCCCGTTGTGTCCTTCCTCAGACGCTCCCAGCTGTGCCGCCCCGCCTCGTGGCTGTCAGCAAGACCAAACCCCCGGACATGGTCGTAGAGGCCTACAGGCAAGGGCAGCGTAACTTTGGAGAAAACTATGTGAGTATAGAAGTGTCCACACATGATCACTGCATCAACATAAAGCTGTGATAAAGGCGGGAAATAAAGTAGAGATTGACCTCCTCCTTTATCTCCACACAGGTGAATGAACTTGTGGACAAAGCTTCAGATCCTCTGGTATGTTTTACACATTTCATAAAGTAGGATTGTTTATTTTCTTTCACAGACTGACATTTTTTACAACCTTTTTTCCCTTTTTCAGATTTTAGACTCGTGTCCAGAAATCAAGTGGCACTTTATCGGCCATCTACAGAAGAACAACGTCAACAAACTTCTGGGTGAGCGATCGTGAGCTCTGCTGCTCAGTCTGCACGTTAACAAAGCTCAAACTGTTTCACTGAGTCTCGTCTTGATGCTCCTGTTGTCTGTTGTCTGTTGTGTTGATGCTCCCAGGCGTGCCAAACCTGTTCCTCGTGGAGACGGTGGACTCTGTGAAACTGGCCGACAGAGTCAACAGTTCGTGGCAGCGGCTCCGAGGATCCAGCACACAGAGGTTAAAGGTCATGGTGCAGATCAACACCAGCGGAGAACAGAGTCAGTGTTGACTTCAGTGTGTCTGTCACAAACACCCACTGTCAAGAAGCCGCTTGTTAACAAACTGTGTGTGTGTTGTAGGTAAACACGGCCTGCCGCCAGAGGAGACGGTGAACACGGTCAAACACATTGTGACTCAGTGCTCCGCCCTGCACTTCCAAGGACTGATGACCATCGGGCGTTACGGCTACGACCTCACGCTGGGCCCCAACCCCGACTTTCAGGTGCAAAAGACTCCTGAGATGAAGTGCATTGAATTATTTCTTTGTGCTGCATTTATCTGCCATGTGTTACATCTTTAATATTATTAACTAAGTAAAATGAGATGTTATGCCTCTAGAAAGTAAGCTGTTTATCTACACTTGACTAAACCCACATGTACTCACTACACTAAAACAAATATATGTTCATTCAGAGCCTTCAGCTGGAGGCTGATTGTTCCTGCACTACACATTCCTACTGAAATGATAAATGCACGTATCTGACTAATCAAACTATCCAAAAACCATAAACCACTTTGAAAACTGAAACTAACAAATTTATCCCCAGTAACTCAAAAAATCAATCTAAAAACATGCATCTCTTCACAAGAGAGTTCGATACAAGCTTCGCGTTGCTGATGGGTAACAAGAGACGTTAGAACAGAAATACTCATTTGGAAACTCTCCATCACATAACGTAGTTTGTCCACCAGAGACTGTGACAAGTTTTTTTTTACTCTGTGAAATGTCCCGCTCAGTTTGCACCAGTCACACTTCTTTAAAAAGACTGTGTATTTATTTTTCTGTGTTTCAACCAATATATTGTTACCTGATTTAAAAAAAACTCTCAACAATGTGTCCGTCTTGTAGATGTTGCTGAGTCGGAGGCAGGAGGTGTGTGACAGTCTGAAGATGCCTCTGGAGGAGGTCGAGCTCAGCATGGGCATGTCCACAGACTTTGAACATGCAGTGAGTATCACTTATCGGCATTTATCAACTCTAAGTACAAATATGGAAGCAAATAACAGCTACAATAAAATCACCTCATTTCTTCATTTTTTGTTTGTATCAAACTCACTAAGATGCTGTCTGTGTCCGCTCAAGCTTCTTTCTGTGTGTTGCAGATCGAGGTGGGCTCCACCAACGTGCGAGTGGGCAGCATTATATTTGGAAACAGGGAGTATCCCAACAGTGCAGCAAACACTCCAAATCCCAGTCCAGCTCCCAGTCCGGCTCCCAGCCCGGAGAAAACCTCCAAGACGGTGTCAGAAGAGGCCGCCAAGAAGATGCAGCACCTCACTGTGTCTGGACAATAAGAAGAGCTTCTCCTCCTCTGAAATACCTTTAAGAAAGTTAAAAAAAAAAAAGAAAAGAAAAGAAAGAAACGCTCTTCACGTTCAGACTGAACAGATCAGTGAAGCAGGTCATTTCCACAGAGCCACGTGGAGCTAAGATTGCAAAATTCTTGCATAATTTTAAAGTGTAATTGCCTAATCCTCTTCACTTTTTGTGTGCCCTTCTTGCTCTTTTAAGCATTAAAAAGTGGCATTCGGTACAGAACTAGTTCTGCCTTTTTTAAAAGTAGTGTGATACTAACCTGTAGTGCTCTGACTTCCTTCTCATGGAAATCTCTCCTACACGATTACTGGATACAAAACAAACGTCTTAACTACTGAAAACATGGCAACATGAAAAACAGTGGAGACAGTGAGGGTTTGTTGTGCTGGTGTGATATTTTCTACCTTTCCGACCCAACATGTGACAGTGCTGAAATGTGCTTGGCTGTGTACGGTGTCCCACACATCAGGAAGTCCACACAGTACGGTGTACTGTTTTTGTTGTACAGATGAAACTTGATTTAATAAATCATTAATCCCTTTATAATGACACGTAGTATTGTGCGTTTGATATTGTTTTCGTACAGTGTGCCAAATGTGTCAAATCTCTATTCTTGATATTAACAGATCCAAGAGTAAACCTGCAGAAAGTGTTTTGTTTCTGTGTAACCGTCTCGTGTCCGTACTCTGCTGTGGTGCATTGTTGGAGGTGAGGGGAGTGAATCTATGCAAAGTGGTGGTTTTCTTTTCCAAGTAGGTTTGTTTTTTTTGTTTTTTTTTTACACTGCAGCTTTCACGGTGTTGCAGTGTTTTCTGCAGAGATGTCACAAGGTCAGTGTGTTTTTCTGTCTCCATGAGAAGTGCTTTCATTGTCAGTGGTACAAAAAGATTGATCAACTTGTGGTTGCTGTCTTAACGAGGCGTTTCAGCATTGTTTGGTTTGGAAACTGGCTCTGAGGGAAGCCGAAGCCAAGCAATAAATTTTACTGTTGAAAATATCTGCCATTTGCTGTGTGTTTCTTCTAGCTCAGGCAAAGTGGCACAAATGACCTGAGGGAAAGACAGACAGCAGTTTGGCCAAAGTTTATTTATTAGGCACGTGGAGATGACATCTGGACCACAGAAACAATATTCAGAGTGAAAACTTGAAAGAGAATTAACGCCTAAATATATTGCATCTTAAAATTGGACTAAAAAAAATTATTGTTAAAACAGGAACCCTCTGATTCACTCTCGTCTCTTTGAATAATTCAAAGTTCTTGCCCATTGTGAATCTTAATGAACCAAATTACTATTAAAATGCTGCAAAGATAACATGAAAATGAGAGTAAATTAGGCTGAAGCACAGCAATAAAACACAGGCTACAACTGCTCAATAAATAAGTTGTATGACACTGATGCAACAAAAAAAAAACCCTGGTGACACAATAAGAGACTGTATTATCATTCAATCAGTGTAAAAGGCATTAGAAAATGAACAGGAGAGTCAATAAGCCGGACCTGTTATTTACAGCATACAGTTGAATCCTGTTATTAATAGACGAGTATCACAAACTGTATCTACAGACCTACAGGAGACTGGGCGAAGCTAGAAACTATTTACAGAAACAGAAGGATGGACTTGGAGTTGTTCCTCACTTTCACATTTATAAGTGTGAGGTTGTAAGCAGATATGAGGACATAAACAAGTGTTTATAATGTATTTGTCAACAACTATTAACTATCTGTGACTGCTGAATTAATGAATGACTGATGGTATATGAATATGAAATCAATGAAGTGTTTACTCAGCAGGAAGTTATAATTGTTCACAAATATATTATTGAGCACGTCTTCAACACTGCTTACAACTATATTACAGTGTTATAAATCATCCATTAAGTGTTCTGCTTGTAAATGCTGAATATGGGTGTTGATGTATTATCAAATGCAAACATAAGCAATCAAGGGTAGTCTAATATTTGCATGAGTGTGACCACTTCATGAACCACTTGGTTACAAAACCTGAAAATAAAACAATGTGCAAGTCTAACAATGTCAAAAAAGGGCAACACAAAATCACATATAAATAAACTACTTGGTTATTAGTCGTAACATCCTTCTTACATCTACTGTTATTCACTGCTGCGTGACCATGAGAAAGACTTCACTGATGTTTCTGCCTCTTCTTGCACAGGAAACAGAAAAATTAAATATCTACAGTCAAGAAAACAAAAGAAAAGCAAATGAAGAGTTGTGCTACTGTTGCTAACGGAAAAATAACTAAAGCCTGGACCCTTAGAGGGAAACACACACCGCCCAGGTTGATAATCGCCTCTGTGTATCTGCTCGTACCATTTATGGCTGATGATAAGACCAAACGTCTCCTCCTGGATGTTTCTGCTGTTCACTGTCGGGGGGGTCATCTCTCCAGTTCGGTAAGTAAAGTCCATCTCCTCGTGTTTATGTTGCTTCTTGCTCCGACAGACATTACACCAGCTTCTTGGCCTCAAAGAAGCTTTTGAGGTGCTTCATCTGCCAGATGCCGGTGACGATGAGGATGAGCGTCTGGGCGATGGACCACCACAGAACGCGCTGGTTGGTGCTCTCGCTCGTCATGCGAAACCGCTCCTCACGATACTGCAGAGGACACGACACACAGTCAAGTCACTAAATAGCAACAGCACCTCCTAAACCGAGGAGCGAACCCGACCTGTCACATGGTACACTTGTATGTTTTTACTGACCCTCTGGTAGTTCTGCTCCTTTTGGATCTGCTCCACCTGGTCCAGCAGCTGCCGGACTCGCAGCTGCAGCTCAGTCAGTTTGTCCTTCGCTGCGATTTCAGGGTAGTTGTTGGTGTGTTCCCCGACCTGGATATCTAGATGCACCCTCTGCAAGATCGGGAAACAGATTGAAATCTGCATGCTTGTATTCTGAGCATTAAAAGAGGTTGTAAGTGTTTTGAAGGGAAAAGCCTCAGAAAAGCAGGGCTGATGGTGGAAAGCCTCAGTTATACTTAAAAACTGAACCAGGATTAGACGGTTTAATAAAGCCAAATTAAAGTTAATCAGACTTACTAGACTTTGCTCAGACTTATAACACGAAAATCATCCATGTAAAGGCAAAACTGTGTGTTCACTGCCACAGAGCAGTATATAACTCACATTACAATCACAATAGCAGTATATAACTCACATTGAAGAAGGAAAAAATAAACAGTTCAGAGTGAAAGTGAGATTTACCTCCTTAAGACATTTACAGCTTCATGTCCAACAAACATATACCGAATCAGGTTTTTGTTTTACATTTGAGTGCCTCTTACATATAAAATGTTGGGACAAACACATGGCAACATGACAATAAACACCTCAGTCTGTCCCTCTTATATTCTTAGTAAGACAGATTATTAAGATGGGTGTCTCCGTTTCAGACGAGAAGTTAAACTAGTCCGACCAGGACCAGGTTAGCCAGGGGCGTTCAGTTTCCATAGAGACATGAGATGTCAGATTAATTGATCCTCCTTTATGACAGACACTTTGCTGAACCTCAGCCTGATTTAATGAAGTAAATTTGGTTCAACAAGTAACCCAACTTAATGAATCAGCCCTCAGGTTGTAGAAATCAACAAGTCGGTAACATCTGAGTGAGGAAGATAACCGGTCAGCCAATTAAAAATCAAAGAGGATGCGGACGTTCGTACCAGTTTTCCTCCTGCGAACAGAGCCATCTTGGTGGAGTTGGAGTGCAGACAGATCTGATGCTCTCCGGGAGTGTGAGAGGTGAAGGTGAACCGTCCGTCTGACCCATACTGACGAGAGAGGATGATCTGGGAGAGTCGGGAGAGAAAAATCATTCAGACTCCATTTATATCTGCCCGGTTGTGTTTTATAGCAGCACCTTCTCTTCTCCTCACCTTTGTGTCTGGATCTTTAATCTCCACGTGCATCCCGAGGCCGGGGGTGGCTGGGAGGAAGGAGCTGCTCTGTTTGTCCCACAGCTGAGTCCTGTACTTTCCTGTCAGACGAGCGAAGCAACATGCCGTCATGTCAGCCAGTAATCATTCACAGGAGACTCAATGTGTGAGGCTGCTGCACCGGTAACACAGCATTTAAATTATCGTGGAAGTATAATTATAGTATAATTATTCATATAGAAAGTGAGAGTACTCAACATTATCTGAGCTACAGTGTGAGAAATATAAAGAAAAAAATTCTCCTTGTGAATTTAAGTGTGATATTCAGATAATTTGAGCTCTGATTTGAGAAAAATAAAGTGTCTTTAGCTGCTGAATGCTCTCTAACTTTATCTTAGTTTAAAATAAAAGCAGAACAATGAGCTGAGCAGAGCCAAGGGGAACTAAAGTTAGCTGGAGTTTGTGAGGGACACTTTTCACGTTACACGTTACACAGATGTATTTAATAAATTCTTATTAAAAACATATATTCCTAATGGCAGCATTATTACAAAAAACAACTTATGATTATTATTATGTACACACACATAAACTTATGACCAGTTAGATATATACACAGTATATTTTTTATCCATTAAACACACACACACACACTGGAGAGGAAGACAGGCAGCACTCTACTCTATGTGTTGTATGTACAATGCTAGTACAGTATAAATACAGAAATATACAGTACAGAATATAAATGTGTGTGTGTGTTTGAGTAGACAAAAAACAGGATGTGGGCGGTGCACAGTCACGATTACGAGGCTCATTTTAAACATGAATCATCACAATATTATATCCGTAGAAATACAACACACACACCTCATACAGGTCAGCTCAGCTGGAGCTGCTGCTTATAATATAATATATATATATTATAATATAATATAATATAATATATATAATATAGAGAGCTGTCATGAGGCAGAGGGACATTTAAACTCCTCTTTGCATGCTCCTGAGCACACCCACACCCCGGGCTCAGGCAGGTCTCAGGCAGGAGTTGTGCTCTCTGCAGCCTCCAGTTCAGCTGTTCACCTGCACACACTCTCAGCTCTCCGCAGACTCTCACCGATCACCATCGTCTCGTCCGGGATCTCCTCGATGAAGCATTTCTTCTCCGTCTCTCCGATGTGGAAGTAAAGCGCCCGGGCCGGACACACGCAGGCCAGAGTGAGAAGGAGCGCAGAGACGGGGAGCATCATGGAGCCGCTTCACCTCAAACATCCGCAGGAGAGGAAGAGGAGGCTGCAGCGGGCTGACGTCACCTCCCTCTGCGGAAGAAGGACGGGGATTTCCTGAGGGCGAGGGCGGCGAATGTGCCCTGAGCCTGGACTGACAGGCGCCAACACGCAATGTTTACTGTACACACTCATTGTTTACCTCACACTTATTGTTTACTGCACACTCAGGTGTGTTTATTATTAATTATTTAAAGGGCATCAGGACGGTTTGTGACACACCCGTAGCATCATAATAATTCATAATTCAGATTTCCAGTTTTAAACACACATTCATATATAAATCCAGTTATGTATACACTGGTGCCCATAAAGTTAGAATAAAATATTTTTTACCTCTTCTCATGAAATGATTGTGACAATGTGATTTATTTTTCGATAGATAAAGTGTATATCTTCTCAAAACTTTATTGATCAATCCACAGTGACAAAGTCCACTTACTATTTTTGTTTTCACAGAGTGACTTTAGTACATTTACTTCAGCAAATGTTCATGTCACAGCTCCTCCTCAACCAGCTCCAAAAAATCCTGCTTTTACATTAATGATGAGAGGACACAGAAAAGGACAACAGGCACATTTTACTGCATATTTTACTTATTTTCAATGTTTTAAGTACATTTTCCTGGTATTAGTACATCAACTTCACTAACAATAATAACAACAACAACAACAATAATAATAATAATAATAATAGTAATTACAAATATATATTTGTACAGCACTTGAAATAAAATTACAAAAGGATTTACATGAACACAAAAAAAATCAAACACTCAAAGAAACGACAAAAATAAAAGGACAAAAACAGTAAAGATCAGGACACCGCGGATGATAATAATTAAAAAAATAAAAGCCTCTTCCTCTTTGTGACGTCACAGTTTGTTTGTCTCTGCAGGCTGACAGGAAGTGCTGCCTGTCAGTCCGCGCTCAGGGCGCCACACTCCCGCGATATTTCCTGAGCTAACAACAGTCCTCTCGGCTCGGATCAGACCCGGACCCTCCTCAGAATCAGGACCACGGTACAGAACCAGGTCTGATGGCCTCCTGGACTGGATCAGGATCCCCGGTCCGTTGATACTGGTGCTGGTTCGTGTCAGGGACCACATCCTGGTCTGGCAAAGGATCCGACCTAGCCCTGCAGCTAAATCCAGATCCCGAGTTTTAGTGAGAGGCTTGATCCGGATCTGAGAGCCTCGGTCCGGGTCTGTGTTAGTCCACCTGGAGTGGACGGTGAGGGGCTGCGGACCGGATCCGTGTTAGTCCAGCTGAGCTGAGGAAGAAGAGCAGGAAAAGGTAAGAGCAGCCTGCTCACCTGTGCTACACCTGCGCTAGCCTCCTGACCGGCTGTGACGTCATCAGGGATCGCTACGAGCCGATCAGGACTAATTGATTTATTGATCACCTCAGCTGGTGTTATGGGTGCTTTTTTTACGTCACTCTGCAAACACGAGACAAGTCGCGCGCCTCATGGAGTCGGGGTGACGTCATGTTTTCCTCCTGCTCACCTGTGTGAAGGTAACACACCTCACCTATGAGTGTGGACACAGCAGGTCAGCCGCAGACCAGCCCCATACGTTGATCTAGGACCGGGACCGGGACCAGGATCAAAGTGAAAGTGAAAGTCAGACTGAGGCGCGCGGTGCCATGTGTCATCTGAACCTGCTCTGCACTTAGACCAGGACTGTGTTAGACCAGCAGGAACCAGGACTGTGTTAGGTCAGCAGAGACCAGGTTTTAGTCAGACCAGCAGAGATCAGACCAGGTTTTGTTGTGGTCTGGTGAAGAAAAAAAGCTTCAAATAAACAAACCTAAAACTGGAGTAAGATCCAGCTCAGTCAGGCATTAACGCTTGTGTGTGTGTGTGTGGATATTAGTAATATGTGTTCATATCTCCTCACAGGGGATGGTGCAGCCTCAGCCTGATGGTCCAATGCAGTGGGACATGTCAGGAGAGGACAGCGGGGGGGCCCTCAGGGTCCCGCCCGAGCTGGCTGCCAACGAAGTGGTGACCAGGCTGCTGGGAGACAACCAGCAACTTCGAGGTAGGACACGTTCACCATCATCATCTTTAAACACGTCACTCAGAGCGACTTGCTGATGGCACATTTTAACAGAAGAAGGTAGAAATGTTAATGAGTTACACAGAAAGTTGATTTAAAGTTGATTTAAAGTTTATTGACGCGTGGAGGGAAATTAAGTTGTCATAGCAGTGAGGTACATAAAAAATACAATAAAATACTATAAAATATAATAAAATAGCAACAGAGTGTAACAGAGTAAGAGTGTGTTTTGTTGTTTGTGAATTCAACGTTTCACTTGAGAGAGGAATGATGTGTCATTTCATCTTTCCCTGGAAATCACAACATAAAAGCTGCACGACAAAATGAAGATGGCCTTCAACATGTAGTTTCTTACCACATTTAACACATTAATCTGTGTATTAGCTCTTCCTGGTTATCGTTGTTGCAGTAGTTTCTCTGTGTGTACCTTTAATCTGTCTTTTACCTCCGTCCTTCTGTCCTCCAGAGGCTTTGCGGCGGAGCAACCTGGCCCTCCGTCAGCGCTGTGAGGAGATGGAGGGATGGCAGCGGAGGACAAGAGAGGAGCGAGAATTTCTCAGCTGTCGTTTCCAGGAGGCCCGGGCGCTGGTGGAGAGACTGGCCCAGGAGAACCACTCCTTACAGGGCCTGGTGAACGGACCCGCCTCCTCCAACTGCTGTGGCTCCAGCCAGACCGAAGACCAGGAGGGGCGTCCGGCGAGGAATGGGCCGCTGGACGGACCACAGGTGAGCCGCTTCCTCATATTCACACTGCCAGATGTTTTACATATTAACTTCGTTACTACGCTGTGATATTTTCTAATCCTGTCAGTGTACATGTGTGCATGCAGAGGTTCTTCCTCTTTTGTTTGTATTGTTTGTTCTTTGTTCACAATAGAGTTCATATTTCATTTTCATGCTGGCTGTTGTAAATGGCATGATGCCATTTCACTTGGAGGCACAAAAGCTGGTTAAATTTAGAACATATAAACAGAGATGACCTCTTTACAGACAGGAGTGTTGCTGCCATCCATTTTTTGTTTGTAATTAATACGATTTTTATTGCAAGTGTAAGAAATAAAAGAGAGAGAGAAAAACGTAAGAGAGTAAGACATTTTCAGACAAGTCTCTTTCTCTTCAGCTTTTTTTATCCCGTAAACAACAAAACTCAAAACTCACTGCCGACACTTAGTAGAACAGAGACAGTCCAGTGACTCTGCAGAGTCTGAGCTCATTAAATGTTTGTTAACGAGCAGTGGCATTGGCTGCACTGACACAGGAAATGAGAGATCACAGAGAAATGTGGAGGCCAAAGGTTGTCATTAAGTTTTCAGCCATGAGTAAACCTGTATTCAGTGAAACCACATCAGATGCTGACTCTCATTTCTCCTGCGTCTCGTTTTCCAGACTCTGGATCAGCGGGACAGGAAGAGGGTTGAAGAGACGGATCAGCACACGCAGACGATGCCGCCTCGCAGCCTGGTGAGACGATCCTGGGTGGTCTTTGAATCTCCCTCTTGATGTATTTATTTATTTTTCATCTAACTGGTGTGTCTGTGTGTTTAGGGTGATGCGAGCGTGCATAGCTCGCTGAGTAGTGCCCTGTCTTCTCCCCCCACCTCGCTTTCAGAGGTTTGGGGGGAGATACTGGGCAGGGAGAATGGCCAGGTGAGCCTGCTCACTCCATCCTGCTTTCCACCAGATCAGACCCCCGACACTGTGGCTGCTCCCCCTCCTCTAGATTAAAGCCTCACCCCCACCTTTATCTTTCATTTAATTCAGGCAGCGGTTGGAAATCCTGACTTTCTGCTCAGATGGATAATGTGGGATGGCCTGTGAAGTTGGAAATCTAAACACAAACCTGGCAGCCTTAATAAAAAAAGAAAAGAAAAGAAAAAATCTAGAGGCAGTATAAATCCAGAGGTTGCCCATGTTTTATCCATCCGAGCAAGAACACAAGGTTTAAAGGTCTGCATCTTACTTTAATGGAGCACAGCATTAACTCACAGCTCTGAGACACCAATCAATCCCTTGTTAAAATCCCTCTCTGTCTCCTTTTGGAAATCAGTTTGTTTTCTCTCACTTCTTGGTGTGTTTCCTCGCTTGGTGTGCCTCTTTTAGCTCCCGGTGAACGTCATCTGTCTCTGTCCACTTCCCTCCTGACGTCAATTCTCCCACCATCCATCCGCTCACGCCCTGTCTCTTCTCTCTCTTTCACTGCAGCCTGTCGAAGGTGCAAACGAGTTCCTCCAGCTGCTGAAGAGCCACAAAGAAAAACTGGAGGAAGGGATGAGAGAGCTGAGGAGAAAGAACGAGGAGCTGGAGAAGGAGAGGGAGGAGGGAGAGAAAGAGAAAGACCGAATGCGGCGCTGTATCGACCAGCTGAGGGCCAAACTGGCTCAGGTGACAGCAGTGACCCAGACATGTGCAAACGCATCAGCTCTGGTGTGGAGATTCAGGAAACTTAACTCAAATATGCATATCAGAACAATCACCATGAGCCTCCCAAAACTTTCCACATAAACGTCCACATTTTTATATAAATCCTGTTTAAATTTTATAAAGAAAGTGCTTAGTGATTGTTGCTCACTGCAGAGAAATCTGCGTCTGGGATAACTTTCCAACTAACTAGGCTAGTGTGTGTGTTCGATTAATTCACAGTAGAGATGTTTTGGATCAAGCTGCCTTATCTGTGATCTGAAAGAATTGAATGAATATTTGTTTTTTGTTCTTTTTCACAGGTGAGCATCGTCACCGAGGAGGTTGTGCAGCATCGCTCTGAGGCACAGCACTCCTCTGACAGGTATGATGCATTTTCCTTCCTCATACAAAGAACATGAAATGCATTGTGTGAAACTAACAACATTAAACTGACTGTCTGTGTGTCTTCAGCAGCTTTTAGACTGAGAGCTGGTTTCATAATTCTAAGTAGACTATATCTGCTCTTCTCTGTGGCACAAGGACAAATGCATGTTTTTTATTTGTGCATTTCTTCTGCTGAATAAAAGCCTGACTTTGGAGATGTCTTCCTCCTCTTCCTCCCTCTCTCTGATCCCTTTTCCAGTTCTAGCCTGGCTAAACTCACAGAGCAGCTTCAGGCCACACAGGGCAGGTGAGCCCACAGCTCTGTGTGGCTTTCTCTTTCTCACAGTGTGCATGCTTTTATTTCTCTTACTGATGAGACCTGCCTGCCTCTTATTTTATAACTCAGTTTGTTTCCTCCATGTTTCTTTGAGCTGTTGTATGTTTTTTGTATGTGAAGCATATTATTTTTTTATCCACATTACAACAATTTCTTATTCATTCAGTAATTGAAGGATTTACAGGAAGGATTTATCCTTTACATTAAAGGATAAAGAGCCTTTTGTTAGTTTGCTCTTTAACATCATACTGGAAAAATTCTCCAGTTATTATTTTAAATTTATTGTGAAGTTGAATAATTTGAGGAGAGTATTTATTTTTCTGATCAAAATTATGATTCCAGCCTAAATTAAAATGATTACCTATGCCTGCTTAGAGAAAAAAACACATTTAGATATTGTACTTTTTACATTTCTAAATTTACTGTATTTAACAGCTTTATCACTAGTAATGAACATATTTTTTACAAGCATTAGACATGATTAGTTTTTATTTGTTGTGTGATTGGTGAATTTGCCCAGCTGAAGCTGAAGCTGTTGAAAAACTCCATCTCAACATTAAAGTACTGCTATTAACCAATAATAATGATCCAGTAACAGTAATAAAAACTGACAGGGCTCATTTTTCTGCATAATGAGTATTTTTACTTTAAATATATTTTGTTGGTAATGCAGCTATACTTTTACAGTGAAAGGTTAAGCACCATTTTGAATACTGTTTTCATAGTGTGGTATTCCTACTTGGATTTTATTAAATGATCTTCCACTTCTGCACAGAATTAACATTAATTAGCTGCAGCTGAGTTAATTTGCCGGCAACAGTTTGAAATCATCAGACGGCGGCTTAAACTTTCATTTGCTGCGGCTCATTGAGACATTGTTGTTATGCAAATTATATTTTAATGAATTCACAGCTCTTGCAGAAACTCTTAAAATTGAGATTCATATATAAAAATGACAAATTGTTTATTGTAGTAATGCATATACATTATGATAATACATATGTGTACATATTTGAATTGAGATTAAAATATGTGTTTTTTAATGTGGTGTGTGCATTTGTAGGTATCGCGAGTTGGAGGAGAAGCTTGATTACCTGCAGAAGAGTTCAGCTCAGCGAGACAGGACTGAAGCTCTGCTCAAACAGAAGGACAAGGACTGTGCTCAGGTACGAACTACGGACAGCTGTGATTTTTTACTCCCAGTACCATAATCCAAAGCTTTTAAACCTTCCACCTTCTGAACTTCCAAGGTTACAAATGGTGGCGCTGTAACGAGCAGCCTGAAAATATTAGCTGTGACTGTGTTTGTATCTCTGCAGCTGGCGAAGGACTGCGAGGCTCTGAAAGCTCAGGCTACTTCCCTGTTAGGAGAACTGAATGAGCGACAGAGCTGCCTGGAGAAAAGCGAGAATGAACGCAAGATATTGGAAGAAAAGTAAGTTGTCACGTCAGCGTGCGGAGACCTCTGTGTGCTCAGCGTCTCATGTGTGCTGATGTGTTTGTGCAGGCTGTGCAGTAAGATGAAGACCCTGCAGGTGGCAGAGCGGGAGATGGAGCAGCAGAGGAAGCAGCATCATGTGGCTATGGACAAGCTGCTGCTACAGACCCAGAGCCTGGAGCAGGCCCTGAAGACAGAGAGACATGTGGTGACAGAGGAGAAGTGGGTGCAACACACATACACACCCCAGTCCCAAATGGTTATTCAATTTCTGCACTGTGAAGATGATGACAGATGACGATAAATGACTTTTTTTAATAAAGTGTACCGTATGTTAAATTCTGTTTTCCTTTTTTCCTCTCAGGAAAAAACTGACACAACTGCAGCACGCCTACACGTGTCTTTTTAGAGACTATGATTCTAAACTGAAAAACGAGGTAAAAACACAGTTTAAACATCTGCTTACCTTCATTAGTTTTGCTGTTTTAGCTCATAGATTCATGTCTTAATGTTCATCTGTGTGTGTTTGTCTTCCAGGGAGGAGATCTGTGCAGCCGGTTAGAGGAGGCAGAGCGAGCGTTGGCCCTGAAGCAGGACCTGATTGATAAACTGAAGGAGGAGGTGGAGCAACAGAAAGGCTCCCTGGAGACTGTTCCTGTCCTCACTGCACAGGTACGAGCACACACATCAGTTTGTTTATCTGAAATGTCTTTTAGTGAGCTGACAATCATGTCAGATGTACACCACATTTGGTGCATCATGTTACAGCTGCGTTCACAGCTCTGTCACAGTTTCAGTGTCCTCTGGAAAAGTTAACAAAGTGAGTGTCTTCAGCAGCAACACTTATGATGCAGTTTAGTGTGGTTTTGTCCTGAAATCAGGCCTGAGTTTTGCGGCCCAGAGCAGAGTTTAAAATGTCACCAGCTGTATAAATTTCACAAGAAACATCTCAAGCACATTTGAGCATTGTTGAATAAAGTCTCTCACCATCTTTATTCTTTGCTCAGGCTGAGATCTATAAGGCAGATTTCCTGGCGGAGCGAGAAGCGAGAGAGAAGTTGAACCAGAAGAAGGAGGAGCTGCAGGATCAGCTGACTCAGGCCACGGCTGAGATTGACAGGCTCAAACAGGAAGCCACATCACGGTAAAAAAAAAACAAAAGAAGCATTTCCATTATGATAATTATTTGTGTCCTAAATTTGGGCATGTGGACATTTATACACCAGTCACAGAGGCGATTATCTTACTGTGTGCTGCAGTTTTCTTAAATCTCTGTTCACATCATTGTGATCCAGGCCTATACAGTCCTGTGCTGAATTTCTCTCCTTGTCCTCAATCTCAATTGCTAATCAGATGCTACATCAGCATCTTGAGGTGACTTTAGCTTGTCTGTGTTCACCTCCGATTCAGTGCACGTATGGAGCAAATGAAGCTGAGACACCTGGACGACTTTCCAACTCGGCCTCCACTCATTACCCCTCCACAAGGTACATTAAAAACAAGATGCGGATACACGTGAAGTCATACAGTTGTTTTAAGTCTGTCATGCATTAATAAACATCCGATTTTACAAGAAGTTATTGATGTGTCCACTCTGGGGGAGAGCATGCATAATATGCATTATGTCATGGTTTTTGTTTTCCAGCACATTTACTGCATGATACAGTTTCTGTTTCCAGCAGCTGTTTTCAGACAACAAGCTGTAGAAAATCAGAGTACACCACCTGCTCAACACCAAGCATCAGACAGACACAGTTAGAGAGCAGTTGGTGAACACTGTGGAGCATTTAGCAGCTGAAGAGCCAGACTGAAACTCTGTTAATGTTGCTTTAAGTTCTGGTGCTTAGGTTAAATTAAAGTATCATTTGAAAAAACTCATTATATGTAGTTTAATAGATGCAGTGGAGTAAAAAGTATATTTATAAATGTGTTTTAAATAGTCTTAATGGGCTTTCTCTCTCCTTCGCCTCAGGTGTGTTCCCTGTCGCAGCGTTCAACACGGTGCCCCCAGCCCCCTCGTACCGCAATCAGGGTTTGGTACCGGTTGGTGATCAAGGTGCAGCCGGAGCTGAAGAGCTGCCAGATTTATGTTGTCCAAAGTGCAAGTACCAGGCTCCAGATATGGACACGCTGCAGATACATGTCATGGACTGTATACAGTAACATGAGCATCGTTCAGCACACCATACAACACACACACGCACGTACAGTTGTAAACAGTATATTCAGCATATTTACGTTTTTGACGTTCAGCGTGTCTGCACCCAGCTCCGGGCACAGCCTGGAGAAACATGTTTGGTATTTGCACCTTATTTTCTCTGCAATGCAAACACACACACACAAACCTGAATTTATTGTACCATTTAAAAGGAATCAGATATGTTGGAATCAAGACAAGTGGTAATCAGATGACAGTATGAAGTGTAAGAAAAGACCGACAGCAAGATAATCAGCATGGTATTTCCCTGCAGCTGCTGTGGATTCAATTCCTGCTTTTTATTTTCTTTCTTTTTCCTCCAAGCACCTGCTCTTTTATTTTTCCCCTCCCCTCGCTGTGGCTCTGAGATGGCGCACTGATGCACACGGCCATCAGTGTCTGTGAATGATCTCTGCTGTCTTGCCTTGGTCCCGTTTCTCATCCCTCTTCGCTGCAGCGGTGTAGTGGCAACTGAGGTGGTGATAGTGGAGTGTGTATACTCCGACTGCATCGTCCATGTTGTACACATCAGTAATCAGTGGGCCTAAACTTAAAAAAAGTGGCAATTCAGAAGGGTGCCTGCTCCTTGAAAGAGAAAACACGACAATGTGAATAAGTTAGTGAGCTTTAAATAATCTATTAGTATTCAGAAATGTTTTGGTCAAATGTTGCTGTCTGCATTACCTCAAACAAACATGTATTATTATGTATTAGAGATGGATTTACTCTTACTGACAGAAGTAGCCTCTCTGTGTTCTGTGCCTGTGTACACCTTTGACTGCTTTATCTCCTGATGCTTGACCTGACCCATAACCTACACAGAACCACCCCCCCTCATCTGTAGGCCCTGATTGTGTCCTCTCTTTACCTGTGGTATTTATCTATCTGAAGGTATTCACAGTTTGTGTGAATATTGTCTGTAATTATAGATTATCTGGTGCAAAAATATTGTTTCAAACTGTTGAAGATTTACCAAATAAATCAGTTATTCATTAGCCCATATGTGTTTGTGTGTGGGGGGGTGTGTGTTTAGTACAATTTGTGTATGTAGTACAATTTTAGACCATTAGGGGGGGAATCATAGCATCTTTGTTTTCTTTAACGTTATTACAGCAAGCGTATCTCATGCATTTACATCTAAAGTAGTATATCGCGATTTGAGTTAAATGATAATTATGTCTTAGTATGTGTCTGTGTTTTTCTGTAAAACTTTATTGAAACAACATTTAATGGAGTTACAGTTGAATTAGTATATCTTGCTTTGAGTTTTAAAGTAATATCCTCAGGTGCAGATGAAATGGTAATAATAATAATAATGATAAAATGAATAGTAAGAATAATATAATACTAAATATGACAGATGGTTCAACGGCAAGAGACCGGAAATCATAGTCTGCCTTCAGAATAAGAGTTTATCTAAATTTGTTCTCCTAAATGTCTGACCTATATCATGTTGCTGTGTGTTTAAGTCACCTTTATTAATGCTGTAATAGTCTATGTGTAATGTCCAAGTCATTTAGTTAAAGTGTATGCTCCAAGATGTGTGAATCCCTCTTACACACGCACACTGTGAGCTTTTACGGTGAAGGTGCAGACAGGAAGCTGCTCCTGCGTGAACGCTTCCTGCAGCTCTGTCGTTTCACGCATCTCTCCGGACACGCACCGGCCGTCCCTCCGTCTCTTTCCCCTGCGCTGTGCGTGTGTGAGTCGGTCCTCAGGCCGGCATGTCGGGCTCTACCTCCCCGCCTCCCCCGGTGGAGGCCGCGGGGACCGAGGCGTGCTTCCCCCCCGGGTACAAGCCGTTCAGAGCCGAGGAGCACGGCCTGGAGCGCGGATTCAGGCTCACCGCCTTCTCGGAGATGAAGGGATGAGGCTGCAAGGTCCCGCAGGAGGCTCTGCTCAAACTCCTGGCGGGACTGGAGGCGGACCGGGCCGACGGGACAGCCAAGGCCGGAGACCAAGCGTCGGAGTTCGGCCAGCAGCTGCCCGGCCCCCGGCTCGGTGAGAGACCAGCAGCAGCCTCCATGTGGTGCTAAGTGCTGCTAACTGTGCTAGTGTTGACTTCTGTGGAGGCACCAGACTGAATATTAGCTCTTAATTCACCTCTTGGTGGATGTTTTCACATTTAACCTGCTCATAGTGGATAATACTATTGTTAACCTGCTCCATAATTCAAATAAGGACGCTGAGAGAAGGGGTTCAAATTTCCACATGTCAGGTGTGATTCAGCAGAAATTTAACTGTGATGCTTTGAGTGCAAAGTTCAAGCTGCTGGTCAAATATTTCATCCTGTGAAGGAGTTTCGTAATGTTCAGAGCAAGTGCTGCAAGATATCTGCTGCAACATTTCTGCTGCAAGTTTTCTTTCTGCAAGTTTTCTGCAGCAGTGTGTGCATGCAGAGGCTTCACAACAAACATGTAATCAATAATGCATTTTATTAACTTCACATACTAAAGCAGGCCTGTCTCTTTCCACCACATCACTTTAGATGAGTCAGTGTGTGTTGTTGTGTGTGCAGGTGTGGGGATGGACTGCTGTGTGATCCCTCTGAGACATGGAGGACTGTCTCTGGTTCAGACCACCGACTTCTTCTACCCTCTGGTCGAGGATCCCTACATGATGGTGAGTTAGTGGCAGGTGTTTTTTTTTCTTCCTCCTTTGTCAATGCCATTGTTTGTTGAGAAACTACCCAGGAAACAAAGCTGTCCAAACACTGTACTGGTGGTGACATGCACACACCATGCTTGCAGAAATAACACACATTAAGCCTTGAATGCTTTATAATGTGTGAAAATCACCAGGCTGTGCAAACAGTTTTAGAAACACACTATTTTTCAGAGCTGCAAGTAAGTCATTTTAATACAAATAAGTAATTGCTGCAGCTCCACTGTTTCATGGTGTTTTCAGTGAGTTTTTTCTGTCCACCCCAACAGAAATGTCCTCTTTGTCTGTTGGGTGTGTGCAGTATTACATCAGCTGTGCATGTGATTTGTTAAGAAATCATGTGCACTTAACTTTTAAACTATAAGCAGTTTGTATTTTATGATGCATCTGCTGTTTGAAGAAGCTGTACAGTAACCAGATGCCAACTTCTCGGAGCTTTTTCATAAATCTGTTAATTATCTACTCTGTGTGGAAAAGATGGCACAGAGCCCCAACTACAGAAAAAAGGTGTGTTTTATTTGACTGTTTGTTTAATAGAAACTGTACGGTGGCAAAACACACCTATATCTGTGTAAACAGAGCTGCATGCAGTATATGACCATCTGATTACTGACAGGATAGGTAGGAGGCCAAGATAAGATATTCCTTTATTAGTCCCACGGTGGGGAAATTCACAGTACTTTCATCATTCGATCTGGAAAACAACTCCAGTGCTTAAAAACACAAGATTTCATCAGGATATTAGATTTAGGAAACCTCACAGATTTATGAGTGTTATACAGTCTTTTTCTAACGCTTTAAAATGTATTAATTGATTAGATTAATTTATTAATTAAATTAGCTGTGGCATCTTTCTCTTTGAAGCTTACTTCAGTCAGTCAGAAAAGAAAGTCACAAATCAGAAACAGAAATGTCTACCTGTTCAGTACATTGCCACTTCAAATAAAAAAAAACAGGAAAACACAAAAGCATATTCTTTTTTTTTTTTTTTATCTTTTTACATTTTTAATTAAACAAAAAGTCTGATCAGTTTGTCCTTTTTTGTTTTCCAGACTGAACTGAATAATAAAGTAAATGGATGATAGACCTACACTTTGATTTTTATATTTGTTTATAGTTCTTTGATGGATGTTTTTCAGGAGGTAATACAATAAAACTTGTTCCAGTCTGAATCTCCTGAGTTAAAAATGATCATTTGTAAGACATGACAACCGTGTCGTAGCCTGTTTTGACTTGGTTTTATTCTCTCTCTGTGTCTCTCAGGGCAGGATAGCGTGTGCTAATGTCCTCAGTGATCTGTACGCCATGGGCATCACAGAGTGTGACAACATGCTGATGCTGCTGAGTGTCAGCCAGAAGATGAATGACAAGGTAGGATTATGTGTCTTTGTGGGAGGACGCCAAGCTGTTGACTGTGCTTTTATTTATTGCTGCCACATTTGTGTATCCTAATCTAATCACACTGAGTGCAGGGTCTCTTCTTTAACAGAGCTTTTACATCTGTGTTTATTGATTTCTTTAAGCGTTTTAAGGCCTCTGTTCATTACTGAGGATCATCTGTATGTGTATGTGTGTGATGCAGGACCGTGAGCGGGTGATGCCGCTGATGATTCGAGGGTTTCGTGATGCAGCAGAGGAGGGAGGGACTTCTGTGACGGGTGGTCAGACGGTGGTCAACCCCTGGATCATCATCGGGGGAGTGGCATCGGTCGTCTGCCAGCCTAATGAGTTCATCATGTGAGTCATCGCTGCACTTGTTCATTGTGGATTAAATAATATTGATGGAAGGAACCTTTTACTGACCTTCATGAATGTATTTTATCAGCTCCTAACAGGAGGTACTTGTGTATAGAAATAAATCTATTTTGCTGACGATGGCTTCCGCAGCCTCCACATCAAGGTCAAAGTGTCACGAGGCTGCGTGTCCTCTGATCCATAAACCTTTTTCACAGCAGAAACCAGGTCAAGTCAGTTTTATTTACACGGCCCATTATCTCAAGAGACTCTACAGTCTGTACATCATACGACCCCCATCTGTCCCTACAGCCCACAGCCCCCCTACAGCTTGTACTAAAAAGTACAAGGTGTACTAAAAAGTACAAGGTGTAATTAATATAATAAATAATGAGTTAATTGTATGACTTAAAATTACACAGAATGAAACTGAGCCATTGTTGGTGTTATTAATTAAACTTGTGTTTTTTTACTGTGAAGAAGCTCCACTGTGGACAAAACAATATAAAAGATTGAGGGGGGGGGGGTCATTTCATACCAACTCACAGAGCACCTCCCAGTTCATGTCCTGGATTTTCTTGAAAAAGTTTATGTGAAATGTTCTTTTAAATTTATGGGACCTTATAAAATCCAACAGCTATACCCCAAATTATTTTATAGTTATGAATTTTTAAAGTTTCTATTCTTTGCATGTATATGTTCAACTTCTAATTTTTCACTGCTTTGGGTTGAAATTTGTGCCAAACATTCAAGAAACCCTATATTATTTATATATATATATATATATATATATATATATATATATATATATATATATATATATATAATTGCAACATGTATTCATGTAAATTGGGTTAGGGTTCAAACAAATAATCTTTTATTTTCACATATTAACATCTCCACTAATATTCACTTTCTTGCAACCAAATGTATTTTCATACAGTTCTGTCACATCTACAAGTTATTTGGCCCTACTTAATTTGGCCACATATTGATAGATGTCACTTCAGAGCTGAAACTGAACCCACTTTTTAAGATATTTTGAGTTTGTTTTATCAAGAAGAATTGTTTTAATTTCTTTGAAACCTTTCTGTAAATATTTATAGCAGTTAAAACAAAAAAAATTAAATATGTAATGTAACTCCATCATGGAATATTTTTGTGAAAATGGCTCTTTTTTATGTACTTTTCACTGGCTGTGATATTAGATTCAAAGGTTTCATTTCACTGGTAGATATTTCTTTAAGGTTTTCTACGTCTGTATGACACTTGTTAAATTTTCTTTGGGTTCAGAAAAGTTTCAGGATCTCGTAAATGTTGGTGTAAAACTGGTCAGTTTAAAAACTTTAAAAAAAAAAACTTTTTAAATAAAAAAGACTTTTTTTATTCTCTGACAGAGGTAAAGGAACATTTAAACTTGTGTTTACCTGACAAAATGTTTTTCTCTGTACACTAATGATATGCCTGTGTTGTTTTTCCAGGCCGGACGGTGCTGTTCCAGGCGACGTTTTGGTTCTGACTAAACCTCTGGGGACGCAGGTGGCTGTGAATGCTCACCAATGGCTCGATCAGGTGAGATGTAGATGAGGATAGTTATTTATTAATGACACGTCTGTGCTCACATTCATCACCCTGCAACATCTTTGTGTTCATCTCTCCAGCCTGAAAGGTGGAACAAGATCAAGCTTGTTGTCACCAAAGAGGAAGTTAAAGAGGCCTATCAGGAAGCCATGTTCTCCATGGCAACGCTAAACCGCACAGGTATACGAAACGCTCCAGTCATTATGTTAAAAAAGGGAAGACAAATTTAAAAAAATAAAACTATAATTTAGTGAACAGGTTTCCATTGACTTGAAGGCTCTCTGACTGTAGTTTTGATTTAAAGTTTATAAAGTTATTCCGCTCTGACTCATCATATTAATGTTTTTGTCTCCAGCGGCAGGTCTAATGCACAAGTTCCAGGCCCACGCTGCAACAGACGTGACAGGTTTCGGGTTGTTAGGACATGCCAACAATCTGGCAGCACAGCAACGGAACGAGGTGGCCTTCGTCATCCACAACCTACCAATCATAGCCAAGATGGCTGCTATCAGTAAAGCCTGCGGAAACGCGTTTAACCTGCTTCAGGGCACGTCAGCAGAGACTTCTGGTATGAAAACTGAGACTAATAAGTGTCACCTGTTGGTGTGACTTTGAATGAACGCAGTGTGTAAACATGCAGGAAGTGAGTTGTTCTGATGTTTGATATGAAAGAGTCTCTCCAACCAAAATCTAAATATTGTCTTTTAACACCAGGGTGATAATTCATTTTGGACTAATTCATTAATTCTGAAAGCATTTATATTAATCTCACCCCACTTCTGACTGAAATCCTTCTTCCTTTCCTCCCCTCCAGGCGGGCTTCTGGTGTGTCTGCCCAGAGAGCAGGCGGCCAAGTTTTGCTCGGAGATGAAGAGTCAGAGCTCCGGAGCTGGAGGTCAGGGGGCGGCGGGCGGAGCGTGGATCATTGGAATCGTAGAGAAAGGCGACCGCCGCGCTCGCATCATCGACAAACCCCGCATTATCGAGGTTCCACCGCGAGGAAGCCAGGCAGCAAATCAGGACAACAGCTCCACCAGCCCCGCCCTTGAGCCCCAATTTGTCATAGACAAACTGCCGCCCCCTCTGACACTGGTCTGGCGTGCGTATGTGTGTGTGTGTGTGTGTGTTGATGTTGCTGTCCATCTCGTCCCCCTTTTTCAGTCAAAATGCTTAGAGCACACAGACCACGATCACTGTCATCTTACCCGGCGGGAGAGGGGATGGACAGCAAACGCATTATTTATCCATTTTTGGAAAGAGCTGCTGAGAAAAGGCCGACCTGTCACCATTTTGGACTTAAATTAAATTCAGGGCTGTGTGCTGTAAAACGACACTCCATCCCTTTTTTATTTAGATTTGCACTCCATACCTTTCCTGTTCCCTTTCCTAATCCATAAAGTCAACTGAGTGTCTATCATTTATCTGAATGCAAAAAAGGTTTCTATAAAAAATAGGAAAAAAACATTCCAAATCATTCTTGCCAGCAAATGACAAAAGTTGAGTGTAAATGTGTGTTTGAGTATTTTATCATTTGAATGGGGGTGTTTTGCTGTGAGGAAAAGGAGGGTTTTTTTTTTTTCTTTTTTGGGGGGGAGTGGTTGATGTTAATGCCTCATGTTGGTGAATGTCTCATTTAGAAAAGAAATGGTTCATCAGCCCCGACACCTGGCTCTGCCCGCACGGCCCACAGGAAGGCTTGAGCAGCTTCCTTGGGACCAGCTGGGCGGGGTCCAGGATGTCCGTCTGTCAGCTGATTGGCCGTCCAGCGACGAGTCCCTCCCACCCGTCCTTTTCATGAAGCTCTGCCTCTTAAACCTCAGCCAACGGGGGCAGGCAGAGCAGATGTCTGTCTTTGGATTGGGGTCGGACTTGGACCGCTGGAGGTCTGAAGCTGTCTGTGTTTTTACATTTTCCTGCTTTTCACAATCAATAAAACCATCATCAACTCTAAATACTGTTTTGGGTCTGTGAGTATAATGTGAATAAACTTTAGTTTTATGTTGGATCTCGGTTAAACGTCTTCAGTGAGTTTCAGTGAGCCGTCACAGCAGGGAGAGCACACAAGTGACAAATAACACTTAATGTCCCAGTGGTTCATAGTATCAGCGTCCTGGAGCAGCAGCACCTTCACTGAATTGAGCAATCGTCATTATTGATCACACCTGAACTTTTCCTGCTGCGACTCGTCACTGGTTGTTCATGAAGAGTCTGCAGTGAAATAGTTTGTTTTTCTTAAAGTTAAGTCAAAATGAAACTTCTCAGAGTAACAGTTTCACAAGACATAAAATCCCAACTTTGTTAACAGCATCATCTGTTCTGGCAGTGTATTGATAACATGAATATCACTGACTGATCTCCCATCCCTGGTGGTGTTAGGATCAGTAGAACATTAAAGAACTACTCTGCCTGTGAAAATCTGTAAAAATATCTTTAAATGAGGAATAATCAAAGTTAAAGTTAGAATATACATCCCTAAGGTATCTGTAGAGAGAGTAAAACTCAAAAGCTAACCTGCATGGTTTGGTCGCATCTTATTGACATCTCATAAGCGAGATATTTAGTAAACTTTGCGTGATGGGAGTTGTAGGATCCAGGGTTTTTGGAGCTTGATTCACTGGAGGGACATCTTCTCTCAGGCCCACTTTTGAGCCAGATTTTGACCAGTCGTTTTAAAAATCTAAATCTATAAATCTTTAAACTCATCTACTGTAAATCACTGTAGCGCCCCTTTAGGAGCTGAGTTGATCTATTGAAAGTTCTGAGCTTTTATCACAGCTGAACGCGTTGTTAATAGTAAACTTGTAGTGATCCACCTGAAAATCACATATTTTTCCTACTACACGATAAGAGTAAATATTCTGTAATAAGTAAAGGAAATTATCAAAGGTTAAGGCACAGATTAGCAGCAGAGTGGCTCCTGTCAGACAACATTATTATATATTATTATTAGTGAGGCACAAACTTGCATCCAAGAAGGAGCATTTTAGTGTTGTAGGTGATCATTTTAACTACTTCACATGTTTTTGTTAGTCGAGGCCTGTGTGTGTGTGTGTGTGTGTTTAACTGTGTTGAGGCTTCAGAAACAGCTGCCTGTTGTTCCTGTATCGACCGACAGGAGGCAGCACGTGATCACACTGAGACGGTAAAAGCTGCAGCAGAAGAAGAAGTGCGGAAGTGTTCAGAGTCACCGCAGAGAAAATCTGCAGTTTGAAGATTCAAACGGTAAAATATTTATAAAATAACGAGTGGAGCGACACAGAGATGTGTTAAAACTTTATATTGTCACATGATGTGTGTGTGTTTGACATGTTTTGTTTGTGTAAAGTGTGTTACATGTTGTGTGACATGATGTGTTTGTGTGAGTGTGAGTGTGTGTGTGTGTGTGACATGACGTGTGACATGTTGTGTGTGTTTTATGTTGTGACGTGTGTATGTTACATGTGTGTGTTTTATGTTGTGACATTATCTGTGTATGTTACATGTGTGTGTTTCATGTTGTGACATTATGTGTGTATGTTACATGTTGTGTGTTTTATGTTGTGACATTATGTGTGTATGTTACATGTTGTGTGTTTTATGTTGTGACGTGTGTATGTTGCATGTGTGTGTTTTATGTTGTGACGTGTGTATGTTACATGTGTGTGTTTTATGTTGTGACATTATCTGTGTATGTTACATGTTGTGTGTGTTTCATGTTGTGACATTATGTGTGTATGTTACATGTTGTGTGTTTTATGTTGTGACGTGTGTATGTTACATGTGTGTGTTTTATGTTGTGACATTATGTGTATGTGTTGTAACAGACGCTGGCTATCTAACGACGTCATGCCGTATCTGGGCGGAGAGGAGGCGGTGAAGGAGCTGAGGAGAGCTCTGTCCAATCCAAACATCCAGTCTGACCCTCTGCGGTACAGGAACACCATCCTGAGGGTCATCAGGTGAGACAGACAGACAGACAGACACAGAAAGAGAGAGAGAGAGAGATCTGTCAGCTGTTTCACAAACAAAACAAAACATTTCCAGACTGGATTCTGGGAAACTGTGCAGGACGTTTTTGTTTTCAGATACAGATCAGTGACAACCTTTATTTAATCAGGTGATCTCATTAAGGTCAAGATCTGATTTGGAAGAGAGACCTCAGCAAATAGAGAGAAAAACAAACAAAACCAGATGTAAAACAGGGACACACATCATCAGAGACAGTCAGAGACATCACTAAATAGATTTGAAGATGACGGATTATACTTTATCGTTTATTCTCATGGTGGTGCACAGTGTCATACAAAATCTTCAATAAAAGTGTGAAATTCAAATAATTTTCCTCCACACTTTTATTCAGGTTTTCCTTTAATTCGCCTCCCATCTGTATATTTTATACGCAAGTTAATAATTAATATAATTAACAGCAAGTGAGGTTTATGCAGCTGCTTGTCAGAAATAAAACAGAGGAGCAGCAGGCATGTCTGTTTACAGTGAAACCAAGCAAACCCATGTTGTTTAATAAAGATGTCAGTTGCTGCACACTGTGAGAGTAGTTTTGCATGCAACAGCAGGACACTGTTATTTTAGTGAAGAGGATGTGTGTAGGTGAGCAGCAGCAGGGTGTTGCCAGTGCAACAGTGAACACAGACGCCATGTTATGCCTATCAGACGTCATTCATTACATGTAATAGAAATACCATGTAAGGTTTATTTATTTCACATTTAAACAGATACATGTTTGAGATCTTATTTTGTGGAAATGAAACTCTCATCTTTCCCAATTTCTGTTATTAATTATTCCTGAAAAATCCCTTTCTCTGGATGATTAGCTGCAAAACTGCAAAACCAGTGAAGTGCTAATTAGAAAGAATTAACAGGTTAACACACTAAACTAAGCTGAGTTTGCCCTACATCACTGTGTGTTTGTGCAGCCTCACAGAAACTCTGACATGATGGCAGACTCTTGTGTCCCCCTAAAGCTTGATCTACCCTGGTATTACATTCCAGGCGAACCATTCATTTTCTCTTTTTACATAAAAAAGACCCTAAAATAATAGAAATCTAGACTCCCAGACCAGATTTCACCTTTTAGCTTCTGCTTTTTCTTTGCCTCTTTGTCTTTCCTCTTCTGCCCCTACATCATCCTACTTTCTCTCCTGTCTGTCTCAGGGCGATGTCACAAGGTGTGGATGTGTCGGGCCTGTTCAGTGAGATGGTCAAAGCCTGTGCCACGGTGGATATAGTCCAGAAGAAACTGGTCTATGTCTTCCTGTGCTCCTATGCCACCTTAAACCCAGAGCTGTCTCTGCTCGTCATCAACACGCTGAGGAAAGACTGCCAGGATCCGAACCCCATGGTCCGCAGCCTGGCCCTGAGGAACATGACCAACCTCAGGTGATGTGCTACGCCACATCAACCTGATTACGAGCCGATATCAGCCTGTGACTGCTGGAATAATTTAGTTTTTGATGTGTGTGTGTCAGGTTGCCCAGTCTGGTGGAGTACGTGGAGCAGCCTCTGACAGCAGGACTGAGGGACCGAGCAGCTTGTGTGCGACGAGTGGCTGTGCTCGGCTGGGCCAAGCTACACAATCTCCAACCAAACTCTGAGATAGGTAGAGTGGATGGAGGGTCTCTGTGGTGTTTCTGTTTTTCTTTCCCCTTGTCATTCCTCCTGTCTTCCTGTTATTAAGCGACAGTTTCTGACACATTCACCTGATTGTAACGTGCCAAGAAAAAGGAAGCTGTCCGGAAGTATCAAAGCTTCAGCAGTACTGAGAATAATTATGTTAATGAAACAGGCATATATCAGCCTGTGGCCTTCATCAGGCTCCTCAGACAATACTCACATGAGGAATTGTTTTATTGACAGCTTTTAGAGCGATGTCACTTTTAGCACGCACGCTCAGGGGTTAGAAAACAAGCCAGAATCACTGAAAGTTCACAAGCACATCAACACTTGTTTTTGTACCTTAAACTGCACAGAGTGAAAAAGCAATGGGTGGAAAATTTTCGATATCCCGAGAAGGAAACCCCCCCTGGAAACTTAGCATGCAAAATTAATGTTAGCATGTAATCTGGATTTTAATAGCACAGTGGATAGTTTTGCACACAAATTCAAGAGAAAGGAAACCACTCTACTGCAGAGGACAGAGTAAAGAGGTTTGAAGAGACAACATAGTTTTAAACCCGTCTTAAACCTTAAAATACAGCTAATACAACAATAAAGCTTATTGTAGTAGTTGCTGGTCCTCTTGTCCGTTTAATAGAAATGTTATTTTCTGTAACACTGAGTGCATCATTGCCTCTCTGACACACACAAACTAAGAATGAATAAATGCTTCTTTTTCCTCCTGCCCTGAATGTTTCAAATGTTTCATAATATTTGTACATGTTAACTGATGCAGTCTTAAATATATATTCCTTTAATACTTGAAAAATGTGAACTCTTGGTCGATTACTCTGGAGCTTGAGGACATGGTGCATTATTTTGATTAATCAAGTCTCACACTTTGAAATACAGCAGATTATATTTCTTTTATAGCTGCTGGAGAAGATGGAAACGCATAAACAGATGCATAATAAAATACTGTAATTAAACACTGATACACAAGAATTTCCTGTCATAAAATGCGCGGATCTAGCAGAACTGATTTGAGATGAATTTGATTTTTTTGATCCCATCTCTACAAACATTTCAGTTAAATGTGTGTTGGTGATTCCTCCAGATGCCGCTGTGGTGAACGAGCTGTACAACCTGCTGAGGGATTCAGACCCGGTGGTGATGGTCAACTGTCTCCGAGCTCTGGAGGAGATCCTGAAGGAGGAGGGAGGAGTCGCTATTAACAAACCCATCACACATCACCTCCTCAACAGGTTGGCCTGCCACTCAGTGAAAACTGTCAAAATACTGATGTCTATTTCTGTGGTTTTTACTCATAGTCTCCAGGTTTTAATTTCTATCTTTTATCCCCCCTTTTTAATCTGAAAAGTAGATATGAGACATTTGTGAAAATTACACTGCTGCTCCTGAGTGAAGTCAAACAAATCACAAAGTGTTGTGGTGAATATGAAATGGTTTTACATTTCCTTGTAAATGCATTTTGTCTTGCCCTTGTTTTTTTCTTCCTCTCTGTGTAGCATCATCCATTTATCGACAGAGAGTAAAACAAATCAGCAAAGCCAATTAGCTTCACAGTGCTTCCTAATATATTTCTCCCTAAGCCAGGAAGGCATCACAGGAAGGGAGGGCTCCCTAGATGCTTCACATCAAATCACTCACTTTGAAATTGCAGGCTGGAGATTTCCAGAACATTTCCTCTCTTTCCTTACTTAAAGATATTCTGTCTCCAGCTCTCCCAGATGAATTACTTTTGAGACTTTGATTTTAAGTTGGACTTAACATGAATATTCAAGATTTTATTATCATGTGCACAGCAATTACATGAAAAAAAATAGAACTAAAATAAATGATAAATGTAGTAATAAAATAAAATATCGACCTTAAATATAAATAATACAACTCCTATATGGTAGAAATGGGGATAATAGATGTGTGGCGAAAGCTATATCCATCTAGCAGAGATTGCACACTATTCTGGTTCATTTAAAGTCTATGCTAGGCTGGATTACTTCTTTATGTTCAATGTGGATAGATTCAAGATTAAAGACTGTGAAATACTAACAAGGGACTTATCTGATCATAGTCCTATCTCTATGTCTCTGCAGGTGGCCAGGATAAAAAGGAACTCTCTGTGAAAAATTTAATTCACATATATTCAATGATCCTGCCATAGTTTCTAAAATAAAGAAAGACTTCAAAGAATTTCTAGATTAACGACACAGGACAGGTATCAGCAATTATTCTATGAGATATGCTTAAAGCGCTAATGAGAGGTAAATTAATCTCTATTACTTCTCACATGAAAAGAATCAAAGCTAAAGCTGAAACAACAGGAAGATATTAACAACCCAAACCCCACTGTAAAGCAGGAAATTAGGAAACTACAGGGAGAAATCAATGATATTTACACACAGGAGGTTCAGGGGATTCTAACTTTCCTGAGGCAGAAATACTATGCGATAGGAGGGAAATCAGCAAAATACCTGGCGTACAAACTACGGAAGCTACAGGGGGAAAGTACTATCTACAAAATTAAGAATATATATACACTATATACTGGAATCCAAATTAGAAATTGGAAAGGATTCAGGAATGTTTTGAGGTCTTCTATAGGGATCTATACTCACAACCTGATGCCTCTGAGGAGGATTGCTTTGATGCTTTTCTTAGCTATCAAGACCTACCTTCACTATCAGACTTTGAAAATGAGAATTTAATAAAACTGATTTTAACAGAGGAAATTAATGCAGCTATCACTAGACTAAGGGAGGCTACTATCTCAGTTATCCTTTATTTTGAAATGTGGGTGTAGACAGGGCTGTGCAATTTCGCCCCTGCTCTTCAATTTATTTATAGAAGCACTAGGTCAATTAATAAGACAAAATCAAAATATTAAGGGTATCATACTGTTGAACCAGATATAGTTGAACGTAAGGTAGCGATGTTCGCTGATGACGTGCTGGTCTGCCTGGGGGAGCCAGAGAGATCATTCAGTGAATTGATGTCTACTTTGAGTGATTTTGGTAAGCTATCTGGCTACAAAGTCAACAAGTTTTAAAAACTCAGGTCATGACACTTAATTATACAGCCCCTGCGACTTTACGTAAGAAATTTAAGTTATATTGGGAAAATGAGAATATCAAATATTTAGGGATGATTAGGGACCTCTCGGGGCTCTTCTGCAAACTATGAGCCAATATCTTTAAGTATAAAAGCAGATGAGTGCAGTCAAGATGAATATGCTACCACGTCTACTTTACCTTTTTAGGAACTTGCCTATGGGACAAATGGAACTCCAGATTTAACTGGCAGGGCCGGAAACCAAAGATTAAATATGCCACCCATCAACTCGCCAAGGAAAGTGGAGGGTTGGGTCTCCCCTGCCTAAGGAATTACTACAATGCTGCACAAATAGCTCCCCTTCTATACTGGTACAATGATAGAGTCCAATCTGTCAACTTAGTTTCCCATCCAAGCTGTAATAGCGGATAAGGGCTTAATATGTCATGTGGAAAATTTGGGGAACCCCTGGTTGACCCACACTCTTCAAGTCTGGCAGAGGGTGATTAATACTTGCGGGAATATTGAGAATGTTCAGATGGTTTGCTTATGACTCAGATTTTCTTCCCAGTAGACACCACTCCAGCTTTAAATCACAGACAATGCATGGTCTCATGGTCTTACTTACGCTCCTGTATTGACCATGAATGTAAACTAACTGACTTTTCAAATGTTGAATTGGAATTCTACCACATTCTGAAAAATGCCATGACCATGATCCCTTCTTAATCCATCCCAAAGCTGTACACAGCTCTTTCCAATGCCAACAATAATAACACTATACATTAAAAATAAATGGGAAAGGGAATCAGGGTATGAGATTTCTGAGGAGACTTGGGGCAATATCTGGTCCTTCCAGTGGATAACATCCAGCTCCATGGACTGGAGAGAGCATTGCTGGAAGAATATCATTAGATATTTCAAGACACCGTACAAGGAGAGGTATAAAGGTGCAACTATGCCATGCTGGAGGCAATGTGGCTCGACTGCTGCTAACCACTACTATATCTTCTGGGATTGTCCCAAGTTAAAAGTCTTCTGGAGGGATATCAAGGGTTCATTAAGCACAGTCTTTAACACTCAAATACCCCTGAGTTTTGATGTCCTGTACCTGGGTCATGTTCCTTTTTTGGAATGTAGGAGAGAGATAAAGCTGCTGCAAATACTCTTGGTGGCAAGTAAGAAAACAGTTACAAGAAGATGGTTAAGCCTGATTCAGCCTACCCTAGATGACTGGATTGGAATTACTCTGGAGATATTTAGGATGGAAAAATTGACCTACTAAATAAGAACCCAAAAGGACAAATTTTACCAAATCTGGAACAACTGGATTTCATTCATAGCCCTGACGAGAGCAGACTTTATTTGATCTCACTGGTAATATTGCTCTGTAATTTACTAATTTAATTTGTGTCTGGTTATTGATGATTATTTGTACGATGGCAGCGGCAGGGAACCCCCCCACCCACGGTTTCTATATATAGTTTTGTGTTAACTGTTTAACCTTTCACTAAGGTGTATCAGATTTTTCTGTAAGTGAACTTGTGAGCCTCTTCTGGCTCTATTTATTCCGGGCAACTTGTCAACACGGGTCTTAAGAGGATAACCGTGTTTCTGCCGATGCTACTCTAGCACAAGTCTTGCAAAGTTTGTGTTATTAGAGGAGAGTGGGATGTGCAAGGGGCAAACAAAGTCTGACCCACGATTTGTGACTGTACACTCTGTGGACTCATATGCCCTGATGGCTGGTGTTGCACATTTTCTGGACTAAACACAAACAAAACTGGAATTTGTTTTTATCTTTACTAATGATGCCATGCGGTTGTATTCTTCTGTCCGTTCCAAATAAAGATACAATGAAAATGTGTGTGTGTGTCCTCCCAGGCTGAAGGAGTGTGATGTTTGGGGTCAGTGTGAGGTGCTGAGGATCCTCCAGCGCTACCGGCCTCAGTCAGAGGACGAGCTCTTTGACATCCTGTCCCTGCTGGACGCCTCCTTGGTCAGCCCCCACCCCCCCGTCATGGCCGCCACCCTCAGCCTCTTCCTCAGCCTGAGCTCTGGCCTTCCTGCTGTCAGTCTGGCGGCCCTGGAACGAGTGCGTGGGCCCTTGTTGGCCGCCTGTGGCAGCGTGTCCAGAGAGATGAGGTTCACGGCGCTCTGCCACATACAGGTCAGTGTGAAGGACTCGAGTTTGGAGGTGGAGGTCGTGAAACTTTGTGTCTTACAGCATGGTACAGATATTTTCTCCAGGTCACAGAGTAAAGCAGCATCGTGTCTTAAAGATGCTGACAGGATCACACATGCACATTTTACTTATGTGCATGTGGCAATAAAAAAAAATAGTTTGAATAGCACCTTTCATACAAGAAATGCAGCTTTACATTAAGTCAATAATATGCACTTAGTGCTTCACATGAATGAGCATTAAAACAGTGAATAATGCCATGATAGGTGAAATGCATGACATAAGATTGAAAATTAAACACACTGAATGATAATAACAGATTTAAAGGCAGTCAAATAAATTACACAGGAAAAATAGATAAAATACATAAAGTCAAGTAAAATAAAACATTTTAAAAGAAGTGTAGCAGCACATAACTGAAGAAAAGTACAGGAGGGGGGTTTCAAGTCATGGCTGAAGTGTCATGGTAACTTTATCTGTCTTTATAAACATTTACAGAGCTGGCCTCCCTGATATCTACAGATGTTGTATTCCACAGCTTTGTGGCGTATTCGACAAAAGCTGCAAATTTAATTTTCTTTTTCTTTGTTGTTGGAGCCTCCAGTGAAGCAGCAGGATTGAGTTTGGTCCTAGGACATTAGGGGCTTTGTATTCAAGGAGGGGGGCGTTAAAATCATTCTGAATGTTACAGGAAGGCAGTGCTGAGCAGCTAAAACTGGACTGATGCTCTTTTCTTGGTTTTGATTAAGAGCCGAGCTGCAGAGTTTTGACTGAGTGTTTTATTTACTAGTTACTAATTTTAGTGGCCAGTAAAAAGTGCATTACAGTAAGAAATTTGGCTTTCATTTCATACACAAGGGAAAACTGACACAAAGAAGTTTTATTTCATTTCATAAATACTTCACACAACAGTAATGCAAAGTTACAGTGCAGCAGTACATGTTGTAGGCAGGTGTTGAAAGAGAAAAGGAAAACCATGTTAACATCATAAGAAATATCATAAAACGGTATTATAAAAAGGATAGAAATGATGGATAATATAGTGGATTAATTAGTTAATTAATATTCAAGGTATGTGAAATCAATGTGTATAATACTCGCATACATACATAGAAATATATACATCACTGAGACTGTAACTAATGAGCATTTTCTGTCATTCTGTCAATTTTCATTTGCAGCGCACGCCGCTTGTGACGTGTCATACCTCTCACACTTTCTCCCCTGTTTCCTGTCTGGCTTCTCACTTTACACTTTCATTTTAGTATCAGATGGCACCGCTCTTTATGCTGAGGTCAAATTCAACATTATAAAGGCAAAAAGTTTGAGGCTACTTTAAAGAACTATTTCTGAACACATCAGGAAGAGTAACTCTTTGTTACCTCGATACCTCAGCTGTCGGTCTGGAGCTCAGAGCTTTAATGATCACCATCATTTGTCGTACTTGTTGCTGTATCTCCTGGTTTTTCTCCTCTCATCATTCTTTTCAAAACAGTTGTGAAGCTTTATGTTGAACAAACAATCAAACAAAATATATGATGTTTATTTTTATTGCTATGGGTGTTGAATGTGGATGAAATGAGATATATGACAACAGACAAAATGCAAAGTCTAAAATCACGGTGTTTGTCTGATCGGATTACACTGTTTGCATGAAAAATCCTAATCGTTTGTGTTTGTGTGAGGGTGGGTAAGCACGAAGTATTATTATTGTAGTATTATATTAAGTATTATTTTTTTATCACTGCGTTTGGTGTAGTTGCTGCTGCGTTCTCTGCCCGGCCTGGTGGGGGAGCACTACAAACGCTTCTTCTGTGGCTACGCTGAGCCAGCCTTCATCAAGCAGAGGAAGATGCAGGTGATGCATTTATGATTGATTATGATGCCATTAAAGTCTAAAGAAAATCATAAATTATTGCCAGGTATTTGTAATTATTCATGTTACATTTTAGTTCAGTAATAATACTTTAATTTCACTGTTTATAAAGTTAGATAATGATGCATTCTTTAAAACATGCTTCAATCTAAGTTCAAGATAGTCAGAAGCTGATCTGAGTTTCAGACAGTTCACTGTCATGGATAGTTAAACATTATACACTGATTAAAAATCACAAAAAACACTTGGTTTTAATTCAGATGTCAAAAGAAAAACTGACTTTATTTCAGTAACACATTTTGGGAAATTTGCTTATGGCCTTTCTTGCTGAGAGTTCAATGTTAAAATAGTCTGCTGGTTGCCTCCCAGCCAATAAATAGTTCAGCTCACACCATGTGGAAGCACAACATGTCGTGATTAAACTCCAGTCTTTGTATAGATCAAACAGTCGAGATCAAACGTGTTAGTTAGTGAGCTTCAGAGAGATGTATCTTTGAACTTCAGACAGAGCCGGGCTAGCTGTTTCCCCCTGCTTCCAGTCTTTATGCTAAGCTAACTGTTTCCTGGCTCCACATTCATAATAAGCATTTTAAAGCCCTTTAACATGCACTGACACAGTTGCTACACAGTTTTTATAGTAGCAGTACAGCACGTTTATAGTAGTAACAGTGTGTAATAAAAGTAAATCTGGTACTGTTGTGTTTGCAGGTGCTGGTGGAGCTGGTGAATGATGAGAATGTAGTGATGATACTGGATGAGCTGAAAGGATACTGCACTGATGTCAACACCGACACTGCCCAGGCTGCAATCTCAGCCATAGGTAAACACACACACACACACACTCGTACTGTTATGTGCCAGTACAAGACAAACACCCAGACACTTTAACAAACCCTCTTTTCCTCTAGCATGCACTAATACGTCCTCATACTCATCTGTCATATTTTATTCTTACTGATAAGAGGGCTGATTTTATTCTCTCCTGTTTCCTTTTTTTGACAGATTATTTACCAAATGTTTAGCACCAGGAAAGCTCAGGCAGTTTATGAGGCAGGCTGCATGTTTCTATGGCAGTACTGGATTAGTTAGTGCCTCTGTAATGCAAAAGTCAACATTACCCCCACCACATGTGTTGAACAGTAACTAGAGGACGATAAGGAAAACATTCAGCAGCCTCAGTTTGACACAAAGTGGTATCTTTCTTTTTTAGGAAAAACATATAGTAATGATGTGAATATATATTACATTAAGAGCTTTTAGCATCTCATGTTGTTGGTTTTAGACTTTTTATGGTTAAAGTCTCCCTCATGTCATGTGCAGGTCGTATTGGACGGAGCTACAGCGACAGATGTCTGGAGATCCTTACTGGACTGCTGGGGCTCAAACAGGACCACATCACTTCTGGTAAAACTCCACCACACATCACAAACATATTGTAATCTGTCAGTATGTGGCTGCGTTTGTTTAAGTCAGACAAAAGAGCTGTTTCATCATTCAGCCACAGTCTAACAGCATCTGTTTGCCCGTGCAGTCTTTCTCTGTAACAACCCTCCCTCTCACTCTGTGTTTCTCTCTCTCCCTCCCCCACCCACGTTCCTCAGCGGTGGTGCAGACAATGCGTGACCTGGTTTGGGTGTGTCCTCAGTGTAGCGACACTGTGTGTTTGGCTCTGGAGGGCTGCGAGGAGACGCTGCAGGATAGCCAGGTCAGACTCCAGCTGACACTGCTGCCACACCCTCACACCGCCTGGATGTAAAAGCACCACCATGTCATGAAACATTTACATCATTTACCTGAGTGAATGTAGTCGTATCACAGTGTAAAAATACTACATGACAAGTAAAAGTCCTGAAACCTGAATGTTATGTGGCACACAAGTTAAGTAGAGGTTGTAACCATGCATGCAAGTTATTTTATCACATGCATTAAAGGTTGCAGACCCTAAAAATATTTATTCTCAGTCAGCCTCTGCGGTGTTCTGCAGTTTTTGTGATTTCACATGAGAGATGTCTATGGTGTTTGTGCTCTTTCCACTGGTTTGAGGTGGGCAGGACTCAGGTGAAAAAACATGAGGTATTATGTTCACAGTCTGTACGCCTGGTCTTCAGAGACTGAGGGTTTTGCAAACGGTTGCATATTCAAATGAAATGACTGACAGTACTGAATATAGTGCACAAAATAGTACATAAGGAGTGAATTCAGAAACAGCCTAATAAATAATAATTCAAGCAACTACAGGGAACGTATTATAATATATAATTTAATGTTGATTCTGGCGGCCATGTGGTAGCGTTTCACCACCGTTTCACTTCATAAAGATCTTGATCTGGCTTTTGTTTTGGAGGTGAATGGGGGAAAAAAAGATGCTAATTATTTTAATGTTATTTTTCCATTTCAAACACAGCTGTTTGCAGGATGCACAGCAGTAAGATAATATGGCTAGTAGATAGTAAACTTTGTTTTAGTTTCAGCTTATCTAACGTAACATGTAAGCAGATTCAGTTGCTTGGTAAAACTCATTGTTGGAAACCAGTCGTATTAGAGTAGCCAATCTCTCTGTTGGTCTTGTTTGCTTATATTGGTCCCATTGAGGCATCAGAATTAAAGTGAGACTGTTTCATAACCAGTTAAAAACTTGTAGTAACTTTAAGGATGTTTTTTCTTCCAAACTTTGAATTAGCTTGTTGCTTATTTAGTCATAATAATGTCATCTTATGAGGCATTTTAACACATAAGGAGCAATCAAAGTGTACTCAATGTAAGTGCAGCACTCTGATAAATGTATTTTATGTAATGTAATTTTAACAGTCGAATCTTAAAGCGAGAAATAAGCTGGATTTCTGCAGGCTCCACGGCCTGGCCCTGTCACAGATTATTTTAGACTGAGTTTCAGCAATCTGATCATGTAATATTTGTGTGTTACCACTGAGTTTCACCCTTTTTATTTCTCTCCCCACATTTTTTACTCTGCGAGTTTGCATGTTATAACCTCATTACTGTAGATAAACAAATCCTGTATTACAAGTACTGCATACCGGCACAGTGACATAAAAGCCCTTGAGGTTATTTTTCATCCCTTTCTGTGACCTTTTGCAAGTTAACCACACACCACAGGGTTACTGTTGGTTGTAAGCTGCACCAGAACATCAGTATTTCTCACATGTAGAAAGACCCCCCCCTCAAAACCTCTTTTTTTTTTTTTAAAGCTTCCTGCCACATTAGGTGTGGTGGAAGAAGTTCTCACAAACTATTCTTAAAGTACCAGATTTCAGAACAATATGTGATATTAATAGATTATAATTATTGATGCATCAATGTGTTCACCACTTTAATGTTGCAGCTGGTAAAGACGAAGATTTTAATAACTTTATATGCTGCTGGGCAGTTTGTGAAAAAGATATGAAGTGAGTGAAGAGGTGACTTTGACTTGGCAGCTGGAACACAGAAGTTGTTTTCCTGTAAACCAAAAGTCAATTGTTCTCTGTGCCAGCAGCAGCAGCCACAACTTTGTTTGTAGATGGCTTTGCATCTGGGTGAAGTTGTAGCACCTTTCCCACAGATTTCATAAGCAAAAACAGACTGAGGTGTGTTTCAAGATTACATCAAAAATACATCGCTTGTCTGTTAATCTACCATCACGTCACTGCTATGACGAAAGAAACATTCATGATCCTTTACTACTTTATAAAAAGTTACCTCAGTAAAAACATCTTCATCAAAATGTGACAGGTGTCTCTAGCTGTTTAATTAATGTACTAAAATGTAATGTAGTAAAAGAGTTGATGAGTTTGTGATTTGTGTTGGTGAAAACATCAGAAATTGTTGCCTGTATTATATTAATGGTGAAAGTTACACAAAGAACATTTAGATACAGATTGATCAGGTGATCCCAAAAGTGTGTTTTATTTCACTGGTGGCTAATTTTATTTAGAGATTCTTAAATTTTACTAAAATGGATTTCTCATGTGAGTTTTGTCACAGGCTAGCAAAAGGAGCTGTACAACCTCACACTCTGAAATTTATCATCATTATTTCACAAGGTCAAAATCTTTCCTATTCCTGCCCCCCCATGCCTCTCCTACATCAGAATCAGTGGGGGTGTGACCAGGTGTTTTGAGGTGAGAAAGTAGGCGAAGTTTGACCTTTTCCCTCAAGTTCCCTTTTTTTAATTTTTTTTATACATTCATACAGGTGCATAATGAATGTCACCTTCCTCACAACACTTACATTTACATCTGTGTTTTCGTGCTCTCGATCAAAATAACAGCATGAAACCATCAGCAGACTTCACGTCACCACACCTGTTAGTCGTGGTCAGAAACTCTACAAGGTCCCTTTAATGCTGAAATCTGATCAGTCACTCGAACATCTCAGTGGGTGTCTGCTGCCTTTTAAATGTAGTCTTAATCCTCTTCTCTTCATCCTTCTTCAGGGCAGGCAGGCCTTGCTGTGGTTGCTGGGCGTGTACGGGGAGCGAGTCTCCAGCGCTGCCTACACGCTGGAGGTGTTCATAGACGGCGTGAGGAGCGAGGCCTCTGCGGGAGTCAAGATGGAGCTGCTGACGACCGCCATGCGACTGTTTCTGTGCCGGCCTGCCGAGACTCAAGACATGCTGGGAAGACTGCTGCACTACTGCATAGGTGTGTGTGTGAGTGTGTTAGTGTGTTAGTGTGTGTGCCTGCAAAAAACAGAAGAAGAGATGACTTAACACTCTTGTGTTTTCCAGAGGAGGAGACAGACATGTGTGTGCATGACCAGGCGCTCCTCTACTACCGCCTGTTGCATTGTGGGATAGAAGAGACACGAAAGGTCCTCCAGGGTCGGAGGTCAGATCCTTCTCTGGGTGTTCTGATTGGCCGCCCCACCGAGCCTATCAGCCAATGGGCCTATAGCTTTAACACCCTGGAGCCTCTGAGGCAGGGCAGCATGGAGACAGAGTCCACCAGCAGAGGAAGTCCTGAACATGTGACCTTTGACCCCAAGCCAAACACCGACCTCTCTGACACACTGAACTGCAGCCAAGTCGAGAAGGTTCATGCAGGTGAGTGTATAAAAGTTAAATCTACCTGTGGTGTATCTCCAGTGAAGGTCATGTGTGCTTTCTCTGAATGTTTTTCAAACTTTATCATGTTTTTTTTACATCTATGCAAATGTCTCAGACTGGCTCATTCTCACTATGCAGCAACTCCCGTGCACTCCTTATCTTCACCTGTTACTTACCTAAGACACTTCATCTTCTTCATCCGCTTGGTCCGGGACCGGGTCGCGGAGGCAGCAGTCTGAGCAGAGATGCCCAGACTTCCCTCACCCCAGACACTTCCTCCAGCTCTTCCGGGGGGACCCCGAGGCGTTCCCAGGCCAGCCGAGAGACATAGTTCTCTCCAGCGTGTCCTGGGTCTTCCCCGAGGCCTCCTCCCGGTGGGACATGCCTGGAACACCTCCCTAGGGAGGCGTCCAGGGGGCATCCGAAACAGATGCCCAAGCCACCTCAGCTGACTCCTCTCGATGCTGAAGGAGCAGCGGCTCTACTCCGAGCTCCTCCCGAGTGACCGAGCTTCTCACCCTATCTCTAAGGGAGCGCCCAGCCACCCCTGCGGAGGAAACTCATTTCGGCCGCTTGTATCCGCATGATCTTGTCCTTTCGGTCATTACCCAAAGTTCATGACCATAGGTGAGGTGAGGGTGGGAACGTAGATTGACCGGTAAATCGAGAGCTTCGCCTTTCGACTCAGCTCCTTCTTCACCACGACGGTCCGGTACACCGACCGCATAACTGCGGACGCTGCACCAATCCGCCTGTCAATCTCACGCTCCGATCTTTCCCTCACTCGTGAACAAGACCCCGAGATACTTGAACTCCTCCACTTGAGGCAGGACCTCTCCACCCACCTGGAGAGGGCATGCCACCCTTTTCCGGTCGAGAACCATGGCCTCGGATTTGGAGGTGCTGATTCTCATCCCAGCCGCTTCACACTCGGCTGCAAACCGCTCCAGTACATGCTGAAGGTCCTGGCCTTGATGAAGCCAATCAGGACAACATCATCCGCAAAAAGCAGAGATGAAATCCTGTGGTTCCCAAACCGGACTCCCTCCGGCCCCTGGCTACACGCCTAGAAATCCTGTCCATAAAGATTATGAACAGGACCGGTGACAAAGGGCAAGCCCTGCCGGAGTCCAACATGCACTGGGAACAGGTCTGACTTACTGCCGGCAATGCGAACCAAGCTCCTGCTCCGGTCGTACAGAGACCGAACAGCCCTTAGCAAAGGCCCCGGACCCCATACTCGCATGGAGCACCCCACAGAATACCACGAGGGACACGGTCGAATGCCTTCTCCAGATCCACAAAGCACATGTGGACTGGTTGGGCAAACTCCCATAAACCCTCAAGCACCCTGTGGAGGGTATAGAGCTGGTCCAGTGTTCCACGACCAGGACGAAAACCGCATTGTTCCTCCTGAATCCGAGGGTCGACTATCGGCCGAATTCTCCTCTCCAGTACCCTGGCGTAGACCTTCCCGGGGAGGCTGAGAAGTGTGATCCCCCTGTAGTTGGAACACACTCTCCGGTCCCCCTTTTTAAAAAGAGGGACCACCACCCCAGTTTGCCACACCAGAGGCACTGTCCCCAACCTCCATGCAATGTTGCAAAGGCGTGTCAGCCAAGACAGCCCCACAACATCCAGAGATTTGAGGTACTCAGGGCGGATCTCATCCACCCCCGGCGCCTTGCCACCTGAGGAGCTTACGAACTACCTCAGTGACTTCGGCTTGGGTGATGGACGAGTCCACCTCAGAGACCCCAGCCTCCGCTTCCTCATTGGAAGGCAAGTCGGTGGGATTGAGGAGATCCTCGAAGTATTTCTTCCACCGTCCGACAATGTCCCCAGTCGAGGTCAACAGCTCCCCACCTGCACTGTAAACAGTGTTGGCAGAGTACTGCTTCCCCCTTCTGAGGCGCCGGACGGTTTGCCAGAATCTCTTCGAGGCCGACCGATAGTCCTCCTCCATGGCCTCACCGAACTCCTCCCAGACCCGAAGTTTTTGCCTCCAGGACCGTCCGGGCTGCGGCTTGCTTGGCCTGCCGGTACCTGTCAACTGCGCATCAGGAGTCCCACAGGCCAACATGGTCCGATAGGACTCCTTCTTCAGCCTGACGGCATCCCTTACTTCCGGTGTCCACCACGGGTTCGGGGTTCAAGGGTTGCCGCCACGACAGGCACCAGAGACCTTGCGTCCACAACTTCGAACCATGCCGCGTCGACAATGGAGGCAGAGAACATGGTCCACTCGGACTCAATGTCTCCAGCCTCCCTCGGAATCTGTGAGAAGCTCTTCCGGAGGTGGGAGTTGAAGACCTCCCTGACAGAGGGCTCGGCCAGACGTTCCCAACAGACCCTCACAATACGTTTGGGTCTGCCAGGTCTGTCCAACTTCCTCCTCTGCCAGCGGATCCAACTCACCACCAGGTGGTGATCGGTTGACAAGCTCAGCCCCTCTCTTTACCCGAGTGTCCAAGACATACGGCCGGAGATCAGATGAAACGACAACAAAGTCGATCATCGACCTCCGGCCTAGGGTGTCCTGGTGCCACGTGCACTGATGGACACCCTTATGCTTCGAACATGGTGTTCGTTATGGACAAACTGTGACTAGCACAGAAGTCCAATAACAGAACACCGCTCGGGTTCAGATCGGGGAGGCCGTTCCTCCCGATCACGCCCCTCCAGGTATCACTGTTGTTGCCCACGTGAGCGTTGAAGTCCCCCAGTAGAACAATGGAGTCCCCAGTCGGAGCACTATCAAGTACCCCTCCCAGGGACTCCAAGAAGGCCTGGGTACTCTGTACTGCTGTTCGGCCCGTAGGCACAAACAACAGCAAGAGACCTATCCCCAACCCGAAGGCGCAGGGAAGCGACCCTCTCGTTCACCGGAGTGAACTCCAACACATGGCGGCTGAGCTGGGGAGCTATAAGCAAGCCCACACCAGCTCGCCGCCGCTCACCCTGGGCAACTCCAGAGTAGTGGAGGGTCCAGCCCCTCTCAAGGAGCTGGGTTCCAGAGCCCAAGCTATGCGTGGAGGTGAGCCCGACTATCTCTAGCCGGTACCTCTCAACCTCCCGCACGAGCTCAGGCTCCTTCCCCCCCAGCGAGGTGACATTCCATGTCCCTATTGCCAGAGTTTTGGTCCAGGGATTGGGTCGTCGAGGCCCCCCGCCACGACTGCTACCCAAACCACATTGCACCGGCCCCTCATGGACCTTCCTGCGGGTGGTGAGCCTACTGGAAGGCGGGCCCACGTCGCCATTTCGGGCTGAGCCCGGCCGGGTCCCGTGGGCAAAGACCCGGCCACCAGGCGCTCGCCTGCGAGCCCCAACCCCAGGCCTGGCTCCAGGGTGGGGCCCCGGTAACGCCAATCCGGGCGACGTAACGGTCCTTGATGTTCTTCTGTTCATGATGGGCTTGTGAACCGCTCTTAGTCTGGCCCGTCACCTAGGACCTGTTTGCCATGGGAGACCCTACCAGGGGCGTAATGCCCCCGACAACATAGCTCCTAGGATCATTCGGGCACACAAACCCCTCCACCACAGTAAGGTGGCGGTTCAAGGAGGGGTTACCTAAGACACTTTATATTTGTATTTGTATCTTCTTATTTTTAGTTTTTAGACTATTATTATCATTTATTGTTACTGTATTGTACTTTGGCACAACAATTTCCTTCAGGATTAATAAAGTTGTACGTATTCATATGTTATGATGAGACTGTGAAAAAACAGATTTTTGCTTCTGCTGTTGCTTTTTGTTGATGGAAATTTCAGCCACTCAGCACATTTTTTTATGGGATGTTTTGTCTCTGTGGAGTTGCCGTCTTATCAAAGGTGACACATTTTTTATCTACATATGTTAAGCAAGTTTGATGTTTACAATGTTTCCCACAGGATTTTGTGAAACTGTGGCGGGTGGACCTCGGACCATTTTGTGGGGAATGCTGCCCCGTAAGAAAAATCTGTACATTTTAAAGTTAAATGCATGAGCAAAATTAAGAGGCGAGGGCTATTAAGAACTTTGTCCTCTAGTTAATAATTTAATTCTGAACACATTGGTGTAGATATGAATGATCACATCACTAAAGCATGGTGAATTTATGAAAATAACTTCTGCAGTAACATTAACCATTTGCTGTCATACATGAATAAAATTGTGTAATTGTTGTAATTTTAGGTAACTTTACTCAAACGATGAATGGTGTCTTGTCTTGGATACAGCCAGGAATGTAGTGTGTGTGTTTATGTGTGTGTCTGTCTGTCTGTGCGCACATACAGCAGGGTATATTCGGTATATTCAATGTGAAGTCTTTTATGCTCTCATGAGAAGTGTGAAACTATTTTCAGTTAACTAGGAGACTGGCCACCAGACGTATGTTACTTATCAAATTTTATGTCAATCCCAGCCAGTAGTTGTCAAGTTATTTGCATTAAAAGCCAAAAATGTCAACCTGCTGGTGGTGTTTGAGGGAAATCAGCCACCAAAGCCAACAGGATTCATCCTCTGGTAGTTATTTCGACAGATATTTCAGTGTGAATCAAAGTTTTGGACCAGTTGTCTGTCACTGCCATCCCCATAGAAACAGTCGGGGAGGGCAGGCTGGACCGAATTTCTGGATACGTGGTCGTTCAGTTTGAGGGGTCGTGATGCCTGAACAATCGGTGATCTGGTGCTCAGATGGTTGGTTGAATTTTTGGCAGGTCAGATATTTTGGTCATCTGTCTGCAGTTTGGGCATTTCCACAGCCTGATTTCCCACACGGCCGCTGACAAAAGATCCATTATGAACTGCGGAGAGCTTGTTTTCATACTATTGGAGTAGTTTGTCACATGTTAGACTAAAACTGCAACCTTGAGATACGTACATTGACAATATTCTGTCATTAATGAGGGAAATTCAGAGACCATGACCTCCAAGCTCTGTTTCTTATCTGAGTGCTGCCATTGATATATTTGGAAACATACATTCAGACATTCAACAGACACAGTGTGTCCTCTGAATGTGTGACAGGTGGTAGAAATTAGATTAGATTAGAAATTAGTTCGGACTGCCACCTTAAACTATGAGCTCAGAAGAAAACATTTAATTTCATTTACACTTTTCTCACAATTTCTGCAAAAACAGAAACTTAATTAATGCAGACTTTATGGCAGAGGTGTTGTATTGACTTGCAGTAGATACATGTGTACCTAATAAAGTGTATCTATGTCACAAACCACCTGTAATGTTGCTGTAACTCTTACACTGTGGTGCACTGCATGGTTTTTAGCCCCAGTGGTGATTATGGTGCCATGCAGTCTGGTGTTACTGCCTCACAGAGCAGAACATGACTAATAGATCTGCAGGAGACTTATTAAGGCTCCTTAACAATGAATACTGCTTATTCATCGGCCTTTTAGCGAGCTGCTGGTGTTTCTGGTTTTCATAACTTGATTTTTTTTTAGCTACAGTTTCTCTGCTGGAACAGAAAGTCCTCACCTAAAGGAATGTCAGCGCTGAGGAGAGTGACTGGATTGCAGCCACACAACCAGTAAAGCTTTGAGCTTAAGCCAAAAATGATAGCTGTATTATCATGATTGTAACCATTGAGTATGTTGAGTGATGATAAGCTGTGTTGATGTGCAGTAGGTGCTGCCCCACTGAAATACAGCACAGTGCCTGCAGAAAGTTCACTTTTTGCACACTTTATTGTCTATAAAGGTCATTTAAAATGGTATATTTCTACTTTTGTGGTGTTGATTCTACCACAACAACCCACAGTAACAAAGGAAAAACATGCTATATGTGCGCCGTGGCGCTCCAAGCGATGTCTCTAGAGTTTGACTAGTACTCTCACGGCACATTCAAATGACATGATAGACAAATGCCCGGACCTTTGCATGTGAGTTCCCACAATTCATAGTGCATGGAAACACAGATTGTATCAGAAACCAAGCCATCGAGTCCGAGAGGCTCTGTGATCCAACTGTGTGAACTTGGTGTGAAGCCATTTTACAACATTTGAATGTTTCCAATAGCATAGTGAGCTCCATCGCTGCACTCTTTGTAGAAATGGGTCAAAAAAGTGAACAGGAACTGAAAGGACACTTTAACAAAGCTTCAGAAGGCCTCTGGAGAATTTAAGTTACCTGCAGGAGGAACAACTTTTGGTCCAGTGGTTAATAACTCGTGACTCAAATCTCTCTATGAGCATGTCATATGTGGTTTCTTTTGTCTGTACAACAACAAGGGTATAGAAAGGACACGTTTTTAAGAGGATTATTTCTTGGCGTCAGTAGAACAGATCTGACATCAATATAAGCCAACTCCTTAAAAGAAACAGGTGAAACAGGAATGATGAAGTTTAGGTCTTGAGGCTGTAATGTGAAACACGAGCGGGACTGCCACTCGTCCAAGGTTTCGTTTGTGTGTGTTTCATGTGTGAGGTGGCCTGTATGTCATTAACTCTGTTTCCTGTGAATCCTTCCAGCTGAATACAACCAGAGCGACACGGAAAATCTCAAGAAAAACAGACCGTAACCTCGTTTTGTAAAGCAAAGCCTGACCTCTGTAGAAAAATATTATTCAGGGAAAACACGTCTTTGAGAAGAGGCTGCACCTTTTTCATTTATACCTCTGTGTGTTTTTGAAAATTAAATAAATACATCTGTTTAAAACAGACTCTATAACACAAATATGTGTGCAATAAGTAAAAGGCTCAGAGTACTTGAAGCCTCTGTGCTGTGTTGCTGCTCAGAAAAAGGTCGCAGAGTGTCACAAAAGTCTTCCTGCCATGTTAAATGTGTCCCCGTGGATCAAATGTTCAAACTGAGTGTGTCTCTGCATTATAACAGAGAGAGTTTTTCCCCCTGAGGTTTGGCTCTGTTTCTGGGAATGCAGTGCCATTTTTAATCACAAATCTCTTCTTCTGGCACTCATCCTAACTCCCTGTCTCCCTGTTTCCACTTTATCCTCCCTCCCTCTCTCTGTCCATCATTTGGCTCCTTGTCGTCCTCTCTTTTCTTTCCCCCTTCTTCCCTTTTCCTCCCTTTCCCCCTGCCTCCTCTCCTCCCCTCCTCTCTTTGTCCTTACCCGTCCTCTCCAGGCTCAGACGATGCCCGTAAGTGTGCAGACTCCTCCACTGATGTCCTGTCTTCCAGCGAGGCGGTCCCCCTCAGTCTGTCCCTCTCTCCGACTCTCAGCCCAGAGGAGTTTGAGCGCCTGTGGCTGCAGCGACAGCTTTTGCATGCTGAGCGAGGTAATTAAATGGAAGGAGATGTTTTATGCCAAAAAGCCTCTTCCTCATTAGACATGAGCAAACAGGCCTGCTGTGAAACCAGTGTGTGTCTATTGTAGTGGAATGTATCTTAAAAATCCTGTACTAGAGCTACTTGTACTTTATTTGAGTATTTTCTGCTCGTTCCACTTTATACTTCTGCTTCATTTTTTCTGTCTGACGTCAGTGTTTCCAACTTTGCTCCGTGTTTTGTTGTGAGCAGGTGCTGAGATAATGGAAGAGGAGGATTATATGTGCCTGGAGGAAGGTGTTAAATGTTGTTCGATACCTCGCTGTTCGCCTCAGAGCCTCCAGGCCGCCATGCAGCTGGTCAACATCCAGACTCTAGCCTTCACGCCGCCGCACACGCTGCCCTGGAGGGTCTACTTGTACACACACACCCAGCACTCACACTCTGGCGACACACCCCACAGCACGCTCATACTGGGGGAGCTGCTGTACACTGGGGAGGTAAATCTGAGAGGAGCGGTAAAGAAAGGCGTGGATGACGGAGACGTGGAGATGGAAGAGGACGCCACAGCAGGGAAAGAGTCGGGGGGGAAATATGAGAAAGAACAGGAAGTAAAAGTGACTCTAAAGCAGCAACCAAGAGATGAGAAAGCTCTGAGGGGGTTTCTCTCTATCCTCACCACTGTGCTGCACACACTGTCCTCAGAGGGAAGTTAAATCTGCAAAACACACATATTTTTGTAGTGCACGCCGTTATAAAGATTGGTAATCTAGGACAACAGGAAACCACAGTGAAACTACTAAACTTTGCACATTTTAAAATGAGTAAGCTGAAACACTTGAGGTGAGCGTGGAGTCTGTTCAGACGTTAAAACTTCAGCTAACAAGACGGCGTTCAGCGGAGAAGTTCACTTTAACTGAGGGCCGTTAATCTCCTCAGTTTGCTGGGTTTTTTTTGCACTGTGGAGCCAAAATTAAGTAGATTAAAGAACAGTTCAGGTAAAGAAGGAGGTTTGTCCTGCTGGGGGCGCTACGGAGGAGCACTCCCATTGCACCAAAGTCGTCTTTGTTTTTTTTTCCTCCTGGGACTGAGAGATGATCATGTTTACAGAGGAAGAAAGAAACCACCTTACTCATTCACAAGATGCAGAGCTGGACAGGAGCCATGAAACAGAAAGGCATTATGGAAATTGTTTTGTTTGTGTGTGTGTGTGTGTGTGTATCAGTGAGTTACCACCTGAGACCTCCCTCTGCATCATATCTGACAGATTTCTGTGTGATTCATTGACACCATGTGCTCTGTCATGAGTTTATTGTTAATAACACAAAACAGATCCAGTACACAAAATAAACAATACCAAAGGAAATCCAGGAGTATATTATTAGAGAAAGATATTATAAAAAACACAGATATCAAATGTTTTTGTAATGATATAATGATAAAGCAGTTTCAAGTCCTTCAGAAAAACAACAAAATAAGTTTTTTTTATTGCTATATTTACATTAATGTATGAAGAATTTAGCCAATATTATTATCAAGCTGCTTCTATAACAATAAATCTGACTTGGTGTGAGATCAACGCCAGAAAAGGTGAAAAACTCACTGTGTTTAAGTCTCTTACATTTCTGCACATCATAACGTAACCCACAGTGACTGGGCTGGTTTTAGTCATGCGGGCTGTTGGGTGTCAGTCAGCAGTGAGGACACACCTGCTGGTTGCTGGTAACAAAGCCTCCTGGCGGCCGCTCTTTTACGCACAGTCGGCGCGCAGAGATGTGGGCGACGGAAGCGTGGTGCGGAGAGGAGGATGTGGCCGTGATATGAAGGACTGTCCCCGGGCTGTTTGTCTGTCCCTCTCCGCTGATGTCTTCTTGCTTTCCCCCCCTTCATTCCCCGCCTTGTAAGTTGAGTTTCTCGGATCACAGCCAGCTGAGCGCCGGCTGAACGGACCGGACTGCGCAGAGGAGGTGAGCACCGACACAGCCTCTCTCTTTTAAACACTGGACCATACATTTAAATCACGTTGTTTTTTATTCACTTTATACTCGTGTTGGTGGTTGGGAGGAGACACAGTTTCGTTTTAAATCACTTGAGTGGCTCACCGTCTCCAACAAGTCCGGTAGAAACGCTGCGTAAAAGTGATGAAGCGTTTTAACCAGGACTGCTGGAGGAAGTTCTGTTGGCAGTCTGAGCGCTGTTTCTCAAAACGAAACCACTGTAAAGTCACCACTATTCCCTCTAACCCTTCATTTATAAACTCTTCATATAGAGAGAGTGAGAAATGTGTGTTTCTCCGCAGTCGTCATAGTAACGTGACTTTGTGGACTGTCCCAGCTCTGTGGTTTATTCCTGGTGTCAGACACACCTGTGCTGTCACTCAGGTTCATGTCCTCTGTCCTGACTTTGACTCACAGCAGAGGAGGTCTGCTCTATAATTTGTGCGTAATGGAGGACTTGGAGAGAAAACACAGGCGGTGAAATCTCCTTAAAGCTGTCGTCCTGACACAGTCCTGGACTAAAACTCAAATCCTTACTTGGCAGTGGTTGTAAACAGAGCAGAGAGGGGAGTAGTTTGTCCTGGCTAAATATAAATCAGATGTCAGACCCTCCCGGTTCCCTTTTCTGCAGTGTTTACACAGGATTTCCTCCTTCTCAGACACTGTAAGTCCCCTACCTGTTGTCTGCTTCTCATTATTTTGCCAACAGAGACATTAATCCAGTTCAGCCAGGCAACAACATGATCCTGGACGAGTCAGTCTGTACTGTACATTTTTACTTTGCGACTCACTGTCGTCTCTCAGTTCTCCAATTATGTGTTTAAATGAGTAATGGTATACAATTATGTGCAATAATCTTCAGCTATAAACCCAGAAAAGAGAAGTAATATGAAAAATAACTAACAAGCTAACAATAAATAAAACTGTTTAAAATACAGCTGCAAGTAACAATGAGATCTGATGTGACCACACACCCAAAGGCACATGTGCAAAACCGTGGCATTGTTTTTTTTATTCTTGTCATGCTGCTGGTTTCAGGTTTCTTATCAGTTATTTTGTTAGAAATTGTTGAGAACAGTGCAAATCATAACCAGATGCTGAATACTGCTGTGACCTCTTCATTTGACTGAACTGAACATTTGAATTGAAATGACGTTTGTGTCAGTTTGGTTTGCATTTGAAAGAAACTTTGTGGAGATCAAGTGTTCGTTAATTTTGCATATTTTGGACGATAAAGAGAGAGAGACAAACATCTGAACTGACCACATTTGTCAACTCAGTGGATGCGCAAATGAAGCTTCAGCTCTGCAGCATGTACGGGTGACTTATTTCTATTTTTAACAACCCTTGATCGTGCAAAGAGAATTTCATATGATCATTATCAACACGTTCACCAAGTTTGGTTTGAATCACTTTAGCCAGTTTAGATCTGTGAGCATTTATATAAAATTGAACTTAAAGGCATGAATCTTAAAATATATAACTTCAAAAGAGACATTTCTAAATTTCTATTATAACTTCAGCAAAGTCTATAGATGATCCTGCTGAAGCTTTGGAATGATTGTCCCAGTGGTTTTTTACAAGTTGACAAGAAATCTGAGAAACATTTGACATTTTTAGAGATAGGTAGATAAATAGACAAAGATACAGATGAACATGATGCAAGATTTTACATTCTAAGCCAAGATGTTCTCGAGATAAATGCAAAAACATAAAATTGATTGTTACAGCGCCACCTTGAGGTCAATAACTATCACTTTATGTATCTGAGCAGCAGGCAGAAAGCAAGAATCAACAATTGAAAAAAGTTTTTAAAAGTAGTTTATGTTTTAAAAGCTTCATTCGGAAGGTGTTACACACACCGATAATACCATTTTATCTGGATGTAAGAGTTTTGATATAAAAAGTCACATCATGTATAATGGTTTAAATCTGTTTAACATGTTCAGATCGACTCAGAGTCACTTTTGGCTTTCTGAACGAAAACAGGTGACGAGAGCAGGATCAAGGAGGACGGTTTGGCAGTCGGTTCAGGACATTTTGACGTTTTGACATCAGCCATACAATAGATTAAAATGATCCAGAGATGACACACAGCAGAGGCAGAATATGACACAACGTTAAAGGGACTGCAGCTGGAAGTATTACAGGATTATATTCAACAGCGTGACAGTTAAAAGTCATTATTAATAAACATTAATAAACGTCATTATTACCTTAAATATCTGACACATACTGTAAATATATAAATGTGCGTATCAGCATCACAGAGAGCCTCTCAACACAAACAGTCCAGTCTGACATGTTACTGTTTCTGAGCCTCCTGAAACATTCATTAACTATTTGCTGAATTATTTACTGTTGTGCTGACTGAGATACGTGTGTGTGTGTGTGTGTGTGTGTGATAGGAAATGCGACGTTATTCAAAGAAGAAGAATGTGGTTTTGGCATTGTTGCTTCTCGCTGGAGGACTGTACTTTATTAGCCATTCAGACCTTCTCATTGCTGTGAGTACACACACACACACGTGCAGCAGGGTGTTATGCACGTCCAAGCAACACTTTTTTTTTTCATTGCTCTGCATCCAAGTCAAACAAACTTTTGTGGGCTTTTACAAGACACCACCTCTTTGACTGTACTTGCTGTCTAACACATAAAAGCTCCATGCATGCACTTTGTTTCCTTCACTGTACAGGTGCCATAAATCTTGATAATAAAACATTAAAACCATAAGAGTGTTTTTTTTTGTTTGTTTGTTTGTTTGTTTTTTCAGAGCCTGTCCAGGTCACGCATGAGCCAATTCCAAATGAGTTAAGCTGGCAGGCAGAGAGGTTGGTGAGTAAGGAGTCCTGGGTGGACCATGGAGATTACCTGCCTCTCAATGTGTCCTATCAGCTGCTGGCCGGAGCGCCGTCTACTCAACAGAGTGAGTGACACACACTGTCCTTTTTATTGTACAGTGGAAACCTCTTATCGTTGTCATGAAGATCAAATAGGTGTTAGATGGAGTTAGGTGTTAGATGGAGGATAATAATAAACAAATTTCTTTTCTTTACCATTGAACCTTTCCATTGAACTGATGTTTGTACATTTATTGCATGAATATAAAGTAGAGAAACAGACACCTCATCTTTACACTGTTCAAATAGCATTATGTCACCTGACATTATCAATCCACATGATGAGGACGGCTTCAATCAAAGGTGCTTTGCTCATGAGTCGACTATACAACGTCACCTGAGGAACACCGAGTTTCTCTGCTTCATCTCGTTGGCTCGTATAGGACAGTTTGTCAAAAGCTTCGAGGTGACGAAGTTTTCCATTGAGACTTTCTTTTTTCCTTTCACGATTTCAATGTGAAGCAGCATCAGCCTCAGGTAGCAGATGGAAGTAGATGCGAGGTATCATGGGAGTAAATTATTTAGTTTATTGTCTTGAATAAAAGGAGCCAAAATTAACACTGTAAGTGGACTAGTCGATTACTATAAGGAAATAATTTAAACAGCACTTGTATAGGCATGAGTCCGTCCCAAACTTTCTCTTGATGACTATAAACAGTTTCCACTGTATTAATGTGAAAGCTGAAATGATGTGATGATAAGAAAGAGACCATTGAAGGAGGTAAAAACAAAAAGCACTCTGTTAACAAGTCGAGGCGATGCTTATTAATGTGAAGGGTCACACAGGAAATGTGGAATATATTATTCTGTGCTGCCCTTCACATTCATATATTTGCACATTATTGTACATTTGTTGGTATTTTTAATACTTATGGCAAATTATATAATAACGTTATTTTTAATTGTTAATTTTTAATCTGTACTGTGCAATAGCAACAATAATTGACTACGTTGACTTTATGAGCATGTGACAATGAAATGTCGTTTTCTTTTGTGAACCAGGTCAAGGACCATGAGTCATGCATGGCAATGCTAACGTTAGTCAGTGGCATTAGATAAGCAGGCTGGCTGCTGAGTGAACCAATCAAACCAGTTGGACCAGCTTCACCACTGATATGAATCATTGTGGTTTCTCCGCCTTCAGACTGTGTCGATGTCGTTTGTCACTGCACTGCACTGCAGATTTCTGACTGCACAGCGTAAAACCCCCTGCAGCGTCAAAACTTGATGTAACAGTTGTCCTGGGAAATGCTCCCACAACGTTTAGCACATTTCACGAAACAGATAATATTTATCCGGCAGATGCTCTTATATGCATCCCTCCTAAACAACTGAGACTGTGCTTATATTGTTTATTTAGTACAGTTTATAATGGTACTACAGATGAATGGTTTTGACTGATATGATATAAACCCCTCACACATTTTACTTTTCTGTCCTGAAATATCTCAGAGTATCTATCAGTTGGATTATCATCAGTGAAGAGGTCAAAGGGCAGCTATCTGATCCCCACCCTGCAGTCCCTCTTCTCCCAGTCGTCTCCTCAGGAGCGCTCGTCCATGGTGGTCGTCCTGCTGCTGGCAGACTTCGACATCAGCTGGAGAGTCGCGACAGTGAGGGAGATCAAAACTACATTTCCCTCAGAGCTGGTACAAGGCCAGCTGGTCGTCCTACATGTTCCTCAGGAGACGTACCCGCCTTTAACAGGTGCAGGACACATGTGATCCACCTGCCGTACAAATGAATTCACATCCATGTCACAAGTGTTTTGATGCTGATACTAATACAAATCTCTCTGCAGGTCTGAAGAGGAACTACAACGATGCTCCAGAGAGGGTATTTTTCCGCTCCAAGCAGAACCTGGATTACGCCTTCCTGATCCACTACAGTGCCGCTCTTGGCCGATACTACCTCCAGCTGGAGGACGACGTCTCCTCCGCTAAAAACTTCCTCACCACCATCAAGAGGCGCATCGAGGAGCAGGAGGCGAAGAAGACCACCTGGGCGATGCTGGAGTTTTCAGCCCTCGGCTACATCGGGAAACTCTACAAATCAGCCCACCTTCCTCTCCTGGCGCGCTTCCTCTTCCTCTTCTACCAGGAAATGCCCTGCGACTGGTTGATGACTCACTTCAGGGAGCTCCTAACTCAGAAAGAGTCGATCCTCTTCAAACCCTCGCTGTTCCAACACATGGGGACTTTCTCCTCTTTTAAAGGGACGTACAACAAGCTAAAGGACAAGGACTTTGAGGAGGAGTTTTACACCAATCCTGCAGCTGATGTGTACACTGACATGTCCACCTACCAGAAACACTTCCCCAAACTGGCCTGGGACGCCGGGGAAGGATTTTTCTGGGGACGCTCCCCAGAAAAAGGAAACCACCTGACTGTGGTGTTCACAGGGCCTGTGGTACTGACGAGGATATTTGTAGAAACAGGGTCAGGAGGCAAAGACCTCCTGGAGTCAGCTCAGGTGGAGATAGGCAGTGAGGTTGTTACCACGGAGAAGGATGACAAGAGCTGCAGGCAGTTCCAGCCAATAGGGATGCTGGAGAACGGGAAGTTTGAGATGCAAGAGATAGACAAAAAGTACAGCTCTGCCTTTTCCTGTCTGAGGATACAAGTCACGGCCGGGCAGAAGGATTGGGTGATCATTAAGAAAATCAGGGTCCACACCTTGACAAGTACACCTCCACACCAAACATAGCAGTGGGAAGTTTCTTCCTGCCAGAGTAATGATCTGCTGGACCGACCTCGTATGCAGACTGAACATGTGACTTTTTGTGCCTTGTTATAGGTTTCTTTGACAAAACATTCAGTGCTTTAATGAGACTGTGTGAAGCTACCTAAGCTAAGTCCTCTTGACCGAGCTCTGTGATAACTTTTTGTGCCTCTGAGGAGATTTGATAAAACGTTTATCAAATCAAGTCGTATATTAGCTGTAAGTGTGGCGGCTTTCACCCTCTCTCTTGCGTTGTGTAGTGAAGACAGTCACCAATCTCCCACTCTTAACTTTACTTCTGTTAACACAGATCACGATCAGTTTCTCACAACTGCACTCGTCCAAACATACTAGAGGGCACCCCAAACACACAAATGTCCCAGTGGACCACAGACTCCAAGCAACGCTAAAAACAAGACAGGAAAATAACAACAAATCAACACCAAATAAAGGCACATGATGAAAATGAATTACAATGAATGAAATGTAAAGATAAATAAGACAACATTGTAAAAGATGATGGTAAAATAACGATAAATAATAGAAAGCAGTGATAAGGGAAGGCAAGTGGAATCATCAACCCTGCTACATAAGCAAGCAACCAACCCCATGTCTTACATAAATTTTTGTGCGTTCTGTATCAGCCTGACAGTTTAGCATATACACACACACTGGAGGTGGTATTTGTACTGCCCATTGTTTTTAAATGTTGAGGTGTGTAGGAGGAAGCAACTCAATGAAATTCATGTGGTTTTCTAACATGAGTCATGAGTCGTGGGGACAGGGCTGCTCTGTGGTTTATTTCTCCAAGTATGGACGACAGTGTTGGACTGTGACACACGATAATTAACACACACACACACACACAATATCTATGGTCAGCTTCTGTTTCCAGACGGGAGGGAACAATCACTTATTTGATTACAGAGTTAATTGGAGCTGGTTGTGGTTACTCTGGTCAGCACACTATGCACTAACACACCCTGAAAGGAAAGCTGATGAAGTAGCTGTCACAAAAGAAGTAGAAGCCACAGAGACAGAAGATGGAGGAGATGGATAGATACAGGCAGAAAACTCCCTTCCAGTAATTAATCATTATCAGGCCATAACAACAAGACATTTTAAAAGCGATAAGCGATGCTTAAGTCAGTCAGAACCAGTACGATTTAATGGATATGTATTTTTGTAGGTATTTTTTCATCCACTGAGAATTAAATGAAAAGAAGTTCACTGGTCTTGCTGTGCCTCTCTGTGTCTCTGCCTTGAGGATGACGGTGTCACTGGTTTGGCTTCGTTCTCTGCCACATTGCTAACCGGTCTCCCAGTATCTGGCCTGCTGTTAGTTCCCTCTCTAGCAGCTTGTTTTTCTTCAGCCGGCTGACCAACAGATCCGACCACAGCTGCCGTCAAGTCCTGGTTTTGGCTGGCAGTTCTCTGGCCTCCGGTGTCGGGGCGGTTCTGAGATGCTGGTTGGGCTTCAGCTGCGGAGGACGTGGCAGCAGCGCCGTCCTGCTGCACATCCACATCGGTCTGAAAGGGATGAGACCAGACAAATTTAAGCAAGAAAAATACAAAGTCCTTCATATTTTCTATGTTTGCTCTTCTCCCAGTCCTCAAAAACCATTTATAGGCAGACCAGGAGAAGTGGAAAAGTGTCCTTATTGTGAGTTTTCTATTATTTTTCTAAACACATTTCAGTGTTTCACTTTTTCCCAGATCTATTTATATTCTTTTAAATGATAGACCTTGCCCTTGTAGTGCCTCTGTATTATAACTTTACTGCTGAACTGAACCTTCGATAGTCGCAAGAATCTGCAGAATTATTAGACTGTATAATCAGCACAATATAGTAAATTGAATAAGAAGCAGGAGCGTTTTATAAAGACGGCGTACTATCCGTGCAGAGTGATCAGAGATCAGAGAGAGCTTTGATTGTTACTAATTTCCTGAGGCAGCACAGAGAGCTCATCTCATTTCCACTGGCTCTCCACATCGACACAAACCCACTGGAGCTCGAGTTACTTCAAAATGCCAAAAGCTTCTTTAGCTTATTTGTGATTATTTTCTCCTTCAATTTAACAAAAAAGTGCCAGGAAATATGAGAGATGGAGCTTGGAGTTTAAGATCAGATTAGACTGACCTTTATTATCCAGATGAAAACTACTGTGCAGTGGTTGCAAAGTAGCAATGATAATTGAGTGATAGAAAGTGCAGCAGATATTCATAATTTATTATTGTTTATATTATTATTGCCATTTGGTACATGTTTCAGGTGTCTTTTCAGGGTCTCTATTCTGAAATTACTACTTTTATTTTGACATTATGTGTTCATTGCGCTGTTCCGGAGAGTGAGAAGAAAACATACGAAGGTGAAGACACATGTGCTGTAGTTAAGCTAAAACAGTGAAGTTAAGAACCAATTAAGTGGTTGCAAAGTGTTCAAGAAACATCCGAAGACCAGAGATAATTCCTCCTTTACACGGCACACAGCCAACGAGGTAATTAATGTGTTTTGTCTGTATTTTACTTTGCCGAGTGTTTTCATGTTTATGTTTACTTTGCTGATGCTATGGTTTATACTGTGTGGGTATGTGTGTATGTCACAGTTTTCACGGTGGATTTGGAGGGAGCTTCAAATAAACCAGTACCAAGAAAGCCACTTGTGTTGTTCGTGCCTCGAGGGAATTATAGAAAGTAATAAAAATATAAAGGTTTATAGTTTGGTTGCTTCTTGGTAGGTTACATTTCAATATTTAAATGAGAAGTGGAATAAATTAATAATAAAAATAATTAATAACTGAATAAATGTTAAACATCTAGCACAAAAAGAAATCACATTTTTTGTTGCACTAAGTTTGCAGAGAAAAACTCCTCTTCAGAGGTGCAACTCCTCATGTGTGTTGACATTTGCTTCTTTCACTTTGCTTTACAGTTGACTTACGTAGTATATTGAAATATCCATCAAAATACAACATATATGCAATTACAGCCACTGTCTATGTGCGCTGTGTTTGAGAAGTGATAATTGGTGAACAGGAATTAAATAAAACATGTTTAATTGTACTTTAAGTCACTGAATGTTGCACTATCCCGTCACAAATGGGGGTTATTTATTCATATTATTTTATCAGAATATGTACAGTTGTGGAATTGGCATTTTCTACTTTAAATAAATGATTCAATATTAAATAATGTATAGTTTACTTTCTTTATTGCTTCAATGAGCCTGTGGCCCCCACTGAATATTTTCTAGATCCGGCTCTTCTCTTTTGTCTCTGCTCCAGGGTTTCCATGGCATCAAATACTCAATACATCTCATGTGTATGTTGGACGTGATGTCTTAATAAAGATTTAATTGAATTTCTGCTATAATGTGATTGTGAAACATCCATTCACAAATCTATAGTGTTTTTAAACTTTCATGAACAAATCTTAAACTAGAAAATGGTATTTACCAACTACCAGAATAACACAACCACTTTATTGTACAAAAACTTTTAAAACTTTTTTTATTATATACGTTATGGTTTGTAAAGGTCATTGTTAATCAGATTTGAATGGATAACTCAGTTTAACCCTCTGGAGTCCAGGGTATAATTGGCCGTTTTTGACTACTTTTTATTTTGCTTTTATATTTCACCTTAAGAACTGTTTACCATGCCTTGTTTGGTATCATTTTTTTCAGCACAACCTCTCATGTGTGATTTTACAGTTATTTTTTCATTTTGACATACTGTATTAACACACTGGACCTAAAACCACACAAAAAACATAAAATCCGAATATAAAAAAGTTAGATTTTGTAATGTGAAAACCACAAACATGTCTAACGAACCATTTTTATAACTTAGAATGCAAATATAAGTTGTAAAGTTTCAAAAAATTATGTACAAATGTAGCAAATAACAGTTATTTACAACTATTTACATTAAAATGCAGGCAATGCCTCAGGCGTTTTTTTTTGTTCAACTATTTACAAAACAATCAGGTGTCACAATAAGATGCCACAAATTATTTGTGCCACTGTAAAAAACAGTTCCTGTCCATTACAAGACAGAGGGGCACATCACAAGCCTTCTTCCAGCACCAAAAACGTGCCAAATGTGACGACAATATTCAGAAAAAAAATATTATACATTATTTATTACAAGTCTGTTTTAATTGGCCAATCAATTTATAAACGCGTATGTAGTTTGAAGTCCGCACTTTCGACACAAGTTGTAATTTGGACCGCCGGCGCGTCCGTCGACTCCAGAGGGTTAATATGCTTGTTTTTAGAGCATTAGATTAACCAGAGGCCTCACTCTGTTTATGATCCATCTCATGATCTGTAATTAATCTACAGAAGTGCCCCACCCTCCATTTATCAGATCTAATATCTGAGGATTTTCATAAATGCAAATAAAATTCATAATGACGTCGGCAGACGGCAGGCCACTGATTGGCCAGGGCCTGACGTCACTAGATGCGTCGGGAGAGCGACTCGTTCGTAAGAGTCAACCGCGCCATTTTTAAAACGCAATAACAACAACACGAACACGATCAGAGATGCTGCACAGAAATCAACCCCGCGGAGCAACGACGAGGTGCAGACATTTCTTTGTCTGGTGGCCTCCATTGCTCCGTAGTCGTTTCGTGTTTGTGTCGCATAACAAATGACGTCGCTGGAGTTTTGGCCCGCGTTGCCACGGCGACCCCACCCACGCTGAGGTGGTACTCTATTGTAATGGAAAACCACCGAAACTGAGGCGAGTCGAGTCGAGTCGAGCCTGAGTAGGTACTAGTGGAAAAGGGGCAATAGTCTCTTCTGTGCTCACAGGAGTAGACCAGAAGTTTTCCTGGGAGACATGCTGTGTTTGTCTTTGGGTAAAGGTGTTTTCTTTGCTCAAACCTCTGCAGGATGTTGATCATTGCCAAGATTCAGCTCAAAGGTCACCTCTGTCAGGCATTACTTTGAAAGCGGAATAACCTTGTAACTCACACCATGTAAAAATAACAGGACTGGAGATCGTATGAAAAGATAAAGCAAAACAGGTCGTAGGAGTTCACTAAGCAGCTGTCTGTAGACCATGTGTTTACTGTGTGTGTGTGTGTGTCGCCTCCTGAGAGCTAACTGTGGGCCTGACCTGCTCGCCGACGTCCTGCTGTGGCCTGTTTGTGTCTCTGCTGCCTCTGTGTGGCTGAGACTTGCCAGTGTGCTGCGGGTCGAAGCCCCACGACCTCAGCCTGGAGAGACCCTCCACCGAGCGGCTCGTGGGGTTGATGCTGCGGGCTGGGATACGGGCAGGTAGATCCCAGGTGCCCTTAAAGTCCGGCCATGCGCTGCCCCTCTACAGCATCACGCACACACATTCATTTAAGTGATTCATGGATTCACAATGACAGTAAGGCATTTTTAATGGAGAAATATAGTATAAATAAAGATTTGATATGCTCTCACCTTTACCACTCCTGGGAGAAGATGTCCTCTATTATCTGCAATAAAGGTGGTGTGACCCACCTGTGCAGAGGGTCTCTACACAGTCTCTCACACACACACACACACACACATATGCAATTTTCAGATGATGCTCTTTAAGCCATGTGAATTAATATACATACATATACATAACCTGGGTCCTCACCCCATTGAAGTGTTTGGCCTCACACCAGTTCTGCAGCCTCTGAGATTTGAAGGCGCTCTCATACTGAGGATGGAGAGTGTCATCAGATCATGTGAGCAAAAACAAAATTATAACATGTCTAATCCTTCAGATTTCAACACGCAGAAGGCTGATAGGATTGGATTACCTGGTTTGCGGAGTACCTGGAGGCCATTTGTGCATCAGTCTGCAGCGTCTGTTTGTGTTGACTGGTCGCGTAGCAACAAGAGGAGGCTGACTTTTCCTCAAAACACTAAAAAGTCCTGATGTGAAGTGATGCGACGCTCAGAGGACACTTTCTGCATAACAAGCACCAAAACATCAGTTTAATACACCTGAAAAAAGACATTATGTTCACTGATTAGTAATGACTGCTCTTACTTTATTTGCTCCCTGTACTTTATTTTGGAAGATTTTTTTTTCTGTGATCGGGTAATTTAATAATTGAATTTACTCAGGAAAAGTATTTTATACTTTATACTAGTATATATATAGTACTTTAAGTATATAGATATATTAAAGTATATAGAAAAGTATAGATTTAGATTTGGTATTTAAATGTTTTATTACACATGCTTCCTCTCACTGCGGTCAAACCAGCCGCCGCTGTTTTTCAAGTGCGCATTTACTCTGAAGTTTATGGTGAAAGCCAACCGCCACCAATGATTACTTCCGGATTTCAAAATAAAGCATCTCTCTTTCTCTCTGTGTGTCTGTCTTGTCTTGCAGTCCCTTTCACATAGCAATAACACGCAATTTTGTCTAACGTTATACTGATATGAAATAATAAAAAAAAAACTTAAATAAAACCAATTTATTCCATAAATAGCTGAACACGTGCTGCTGGACTCAGTACTTCATATGTTACTTGCACAAATAATATGAAACACTTTTACTGTGTAGTTTTCCAGTAATTCAATGCCAAAGTGCCTTACGGATAGCAATAAGAAGTATTTTCGTCTACATTTAACAGGTAACAATAAAATGTTTTTGATTTTTGAAATTCTTCCTTTTAAATCATAACATTATTAGCACATGTGTCAGCACTAGTGTTTTATCATTTACCTATGTTTGCTTTGGTTTTGCAATAACCACACACACATGTATATTTTAAATTATAAGTATCTATTTGAAACACAAATTGTACTATTTACATTTTTGTTACAATTATAATATCTAATATAATCATAGTACTAAAATAATAACCCAATATAAATATAACATCTATATTTGTAAATAATTAAATATGAACATGTTAAACGATTTACATCTATCTACATATTCAAAATTGTTAGCCATGAAAATATGTAAACATATTCACAAACACACACATCTACACTATTTACATCATCAAATTAAACACACTGTCATTCAGTGATTGTAAATATCTAACAAAAATGGGGTAACAGCTGGACATTACAGCAAAGAATAGTATTGTTCAGTCTTTTATAAACTAAACACGTTATCCCCTGCTGTCCTTTAAAACAAAACATGAACAAGAAGACAAGTCTTCATGGTTTCTGCCTGTATACAATTGGAATCCTCAGTTTCCATCTTTTGTCCTACATGCAGACCAAACTATTCCAATTGCTTGCCCTGGCCTGTTGGAGTTGGTGCACATTCATCCCCAGGCACTGCTCATGGTACCATCTTTCACAGGTATCACACTGTATCTGTACAATAACATAAGTAAAAATAACATTTGATTAATTGTGCATTTACAATGCAAATAAAGACGTAAATGTGCAGTAGAGAACCATTTGTTGGTGCACATTGTATTTGTAAATTGTATAAAGGAATTGACATACATCTTAGGGAAATGTCCTTGACTTTTATTTTTAAATCACTTAATATTGGTGATTAAATTTAACATTTAAAACAAACTGCAAATAGTGACAGACACTTACCCAGTCAGTGGTGGGAGGCCCAGATCCTGGAGGCTTTGAGGCTTTGAGGCTGAGCACATTGCACAATTGTTTTCCATGTCAAACACTACAAGAAAAGGAGGGAGGACAGAGGAGACATGGATGCACAAAAAGTAGAAATGAGAGAAACATTCTGTATACCTGCTCTCTACATTTACTATCTCTGCCCTGTGGTGTTTTATTTGTCTACCTACCACCTTGTCTATAAGCTTCTTTTTTCAATAAAACACATTTCAATTGCTGCCTGTTCAATCTCCATTAATTTCCTTGACACCACTTTCTTGAAATAAATGGTGTCTGTATTGCATGAGAAAAAACTTGTAAAGAATATTAAAAATGACTGTCAAACCTAATTCACTGATTATGGAAAGTGCTAACTTTCTCCTATCATCAGCCATCTTCTTTTTAGATGTGTCAAATGTCATAACCGGCAAGACAGGAAAGGTTTCCATCACAGCTCTCGCCATCTACACCAACACACAAATTGAAAAGTCATCAGTCACACACTGTTTTCCCATTAAACTATTTGAATTTGAATTAATGTATTATTTAGTTTAAATCTTTATACATAGTAATATTGTTACTAATATTTGTCAAGAGGTAATTAACACAACATGTTTAAATGTACATTGCACACTACATGGGCTTTTTCAACAACCAGACAGGCTTCAATAACATTCACATAAATACTCCCAAAAATTTAACTATAAATGTATAATTAGGACCTCACTGACTGATGTTCTTTTTTATAATCATTACCATGTGCTGTCATATCATTAATTCATAAATTCATAATTAATAAAGTGTATAGTATGTTGTTATGTTTGTTTTTGAACTATGCGGTCAACATAATAAGAACACCGCATTTTATTGGCACTCTGGGGACGTATGTATCTAGTAATATTTTATTCTTTAAAAAAAAGACACTGAAATCAAAGGTGGACAGTTAGTCACACATGCACAACAGTGAACTTTGTACACAGTCATGCAAGACAGAAATATACCATGGTGACTATGACCCCACAACTACTGTCATCTTGTTGAACTGGATGGTTGATGGTTGCTCCTCTCCATTTGACAGTCCCTCACTCCTCCTTGCCTTACCATAGCAGGTTCTCCTCATCTTGAAGTATTCCCTTTGTAAAATATATTGTGTATTAGTCTCCACTGCATCCTATCAGTATGGACCTTGGAATATCATCTAGGTTACCTTTTCTCCTGAGATATCTCATTTAATATATGGTATGTAGGTACTGATGGTGTGACTGTGAGGTGTAAGAACAAAAACAGCTAAGACCAACAAGCAAACTAAGTGCTTCAATGGTCTGGGTTTGGAAACTTGTGCCAACTATGCTTATACATTTTTACTTAAACACAAAGCATTAAATATAAATCAAACATGTACTCTCATGTTTAAATTATTTTTTAATTATTTTATTTTTGGGATATTCACCTCTTTAGCCAAATCAATCATCATTTTTTACTGATACTTGATATCTAATGTGTTGACTTACTGCACTGTTTTTGCTGCCTCCTCAGATGAATTAGATGCTGGATCCACCAAAAACACTGATCTTATGGCAGGAAATATGTACTAGAAAAAAAGTTTTATATAAATCACATAAAACATAATACGACTCAGAACAACTTTATAAATCATGTAAACATGCTTAATATACACTGATTTTTGCAGAAACTATCACCGACCAGCAACTTCCAGTGGGCTCTGTCAATATTTACAAAGGACAGAATGGCTTGGTAGTTGTCAAAGTAACAGGAATAAAAAGAAATAAAAAAGAAATGTAGAATTAAAATCATGGCGGATCATTTTGATCTAAAATTACAACTAAAACATAGACATGACAACTTCTTCACTTTGTCTGGCATCCTTTCTTGCTGCTGATGAGTCAGTATCTAAACGTCCTATCACTTTGTAGCATCAGGGACGGTGCATCGTCTCCTGAAGCGACACTGGACATTCTCACGATGTCAGCTCCGTCTGTATCAAACTGTACATATGTTATATATTAGGTTAGACTGAATGTCATGTACTCTAGTAGACTGTCACTATATTAGCATTTATGCATTGTCACAGTTGTAAAATTTTATATTGTTAACTCAGGCTTTCTGTTAAGACACAGACAAATACCGAAATATAGAGTTGTATTTTGGTAAACTGCACAGTACATCTTAATTTTTCTTAGACTATGTTTTATTTTACTGTGATAACTAGTATTACAAAACTCACCTGTGATGACACATGTTCTGGAGAGCTTTTCTGTTCCTGTCCGTCAGTGATCACAGATGTTGAGTAGTTGGAGGAAATAAGCTGTGAACAATGTCATGAAGAATTCCATGAAATGCTAATATCACCCCATTCTAAATTTAAGTACACTGCATAATTGACTCATATTATTAACACACATTTTGTCGCTGTCGTACCTTGTAGCTGTTGACACCCTCAGGGTGTACAGGGTAATCAACTGTGATTGCCACATACTGCCATCTTCTGCTCCTTTGTCAAGAAGTACTAAGTCCAGCAGTACTGATTTTGTGGACTACTTATTGAGGAAATTAATTTTATTGCACTTTAAAGTTTGACAAAAATGAAAATTATTGCTATCTATAAGGGACTTTGGCAATGAATTACTGGAAAACTACACAGTAAAAGTGTTTCATATTATTTGTGCAAGTAGTATAGGAAGTACTAAGTCCAACAGTACCAGTTTGGTGAACTACTTATGGAAGAAATTAATTGTTATTGCACTTCAAAATTATACAAAAATGGCTTTTATTGCTATCCATAAGGGACTTTGACAATTGAATTACTCCAAAAGTACACAGTAAAAGTACTTCATAGTATTTGTGCAAGTAGTTTATGAAGTACTAAGTCCAGCAGTACTGGTTTTGTGGACTACTTATGGAAGAAATCGATTTTATCCCACTTCGAAGTTAGACGAAAATGCAAATTATTGCTATCCATGTAAGGGACTTTACCATTAAATTACTGGAAAAGTACACAGTAAAAGTGTTTTATATTATTTGTGCAAGTAGTATAGGAAGTACTAAGTTCAGCAGTACAGATTTGGTGAACTACTTATGGAGGAAAATAATTTTATTTCACCTTAAAGTTTGCCGAAAATGGCTCTTATTGCTATCTGTAAGGGATTTGACAGTGAATTACTGGAAAACTACACAGTAAAAGTGTTTCATATTATTTATGCAAGTGATATAGGAAGTACTAAGTCCAACAGAACAAGTTTGGTGAACTACTTATGGAAGAAACTTATTTTATTGCTATTTAAAGTTAGACGAAAATATTTCTAATTACTATCTGCAAGGGACTGCAACACAACAACACACACACACAGAACAGAAAGAGAGATGCTTTATTTTGAAATCCGGGAGTAGTCGTTGGTGGCGTTAGCGGTATCTTTAAGATTACCGAGCTTTAATATTGTCCGTGCGAAACTTTCAATTGATTCAATGTTCTTTAGGTTCATAAACCGACAGTTACTGTTAAATTATTCCCTTAATTCTGCCTCATATCTGTGAGACTGAGTGAATCGGAAGTGATTTCTAAAAGCTTTCCAGAGCTGTTTCTTTGCTTTTACCATAAACTTCAGAGTAAATGCGCACTTTAAATACAGAGGCGGCTGGTTTGACCGTCTCCTCTCCTCACAACAGTATATTTCTCTCTACAGTATGATTTATTTTTTATTATATTTATATTCTATTTGTATTTAGTTGTATATGTTATCTTACATCATATTTTCTGTTTCTATATCTTGAACTGTAATATTTTTACTTTATTATTCCGTTAAATACCATATTAGCTGTATATATATATATATATATATACATATATATATATATATATATATATATATATATATATATATATATATATATTTTTTTTTTTTTTTTTTTTGCATTCTTTTTAGCATTGTGAGAGGGAGCCTTAATTAATTTAATTTAATTTTACAATGATTGCTCCATGTAATTGTTGTGCACATGATGAATAAATGAAAAAATAAAAAATAAAAATATTGTATATATTTTTCTCCGCGGAAAACGTTTGCTATTGTAAACTTTTATTTTGAAGTGTTCGCATCGGAAGTCCTTGTATTTTTCTTCCTGTGTCATCCCGGATGTGTTTTCATGCGTTCATTTAAACTCAGACTCTGACAGATCTTTACAGTCCCGGTCCTGGTCCTGGTCCCGGTTCCGGAGCCATGGAGGGTCCCTCCGCTCGTCCCCTCGCCTCCTCCCGGGCCGCGGCGCAGTGCTCGCCGGGCAGCGCGGCCTCCGGGGCGGCTTCAGAGAGCGACTCTGTCCGGGACTTTAAAACTCACTTTCGAGTGTGTCGCTTCATCATGGAGACAGGTGAGTTTAGAAAAGGTCTGAATACAAGAATACCAGAGTTAAAAGTTACCTGCTGCACGTTGAAATGTTTCTGTGCAGGTGGAAATGAGCTTTTATATGTCTGAATACTAAAAATATAATATTACATTTATTATTTAATATGTTACATATAATATCTCAACATTTGGACTTTACTTTGATTTTGTGCAGGTGGGAATGTGCTGTAATTAATATAGCAAGAAATTAATTAAATGAATGTTCCTCTTTGTCTTATATACAGAATTTAATAAATTTAATGTGTGTTTGTCTTCATCATTAAGGTTTGTTTTAAACTTCAGCATCTAAACCAGCCAAGAAGCTTTTATTTAACTTTAGCTTAAAAAGATGAAAAGATCTAAAAGATAAAGAAAGAAATCAGACATCGGAGTACATTTGGCTTATTATGGCTAATTTATGACTCCCCATCTCATAATTTCAACCTAATCTACGTTTTATTTACTTTTTTAAATGTTTCTTGTCCAGGTGGGAATGGACTAGACTGGAATAGTTAGTCATTGTTTTTTGATAGAAATGAAGAAATATTAACTATCTTTTGCCTTGAATTAGTCAGTTTAATGTGTGTTTTTCTTCTACAGGACTTAGTGTATTTGGGTGGAAGAAAATTTAATGAAGTTATAAATGAACATTTTTGAGTCTTAATCACACCAGTCCAGAGTCCAGATTTTTTTTTAAATGATAAAGTGAAATGCAAAGATTATAAGACCATATCCACCTCTTAGATCTGTAATATATGACAGTAGATGGTAAAACATGAAAATGTGTACATGAATATTTCAGAAAGGAGGATTTTAAAAGAGGTGCTGTTTGTGATTCTTTAGAGTCTTGATGGATCCAAACTTCATTCAGAAAACGAACATTTTTAAAGTTATTTGTTTGTCATCTTGCAATTAGACCTGACAAAGACTGAATTCAGACTTTTTACAAATCGGCATCATGATGTAGTTATTTCAGCATCATTTATGATCATCATTATCATTTATCATTTATCTGTTTATTCTAATTCAGAGCTAAATCAGTTTATTCTGGGATGATACCGCTGGAATAAGACAGTAATTCATCTGAGTGTGACCTTGTAGATACAGTCAATATTTATTGATTTTGACACATCAGTGATGAGATTGAGACAGATGAATATTCACAATAAACACAAATGATTAAATGATGGTCAAACTGTTGTCCTGAGCATGAGTTGTGTGTGACAGCGAGCAGACTGTGAGGAGACATCCAGCTGAGTTTGACAGACAGTGTGTTTCAGTATAGTTGCAGATGTGTGTTTCTTCTTCAGGAGTGAAGCTGGGCATGCGCTCGGTGCCCGTAACCACAGCGTGTGTGTTGTACCACCGTTTCTTTGAACGTGTCAGCTTGCGTGCCTACGAGCCGTACCTGGTGGCCATGAGCTGCATCTATCTGGCCGGCAAAGTGGAGGAGCAGCACATCAGGACCCGTGATATCATCAATGTGAGCCACAGGTAATCTGTTCAGACAGGTGTGGGTACCACCTGCAGTGTACAGGGGCTCTTTAAATCACACACAGGGGCTGAAAATACTTCAACTTAGGAAACTGTTTAGTTATAAAGCAACTTCACGCAGGACGGCAGATAAAAATCTCTCACATGGAAACACAGTCTGCTTAGTGAGGATGTTTCATTAAAACCAATACAGTCGTTAATTTTCATCACAACTGGAGCTTTTGACTGCATCACTCAGGCGTCATCAGCTGAAACGATTCGTTCATTAATCCATCAGGGAAACATTAATCTGGAACATTTCTGATAATTGATTTATCATCTTTGCTTTCCATTTTTATGTCATTTTAAATTGAGTATTTTTGGACTGTTAGACAAGCGAGACATATAAACACATCACACAGGGCTCTGAGATGAACATTTCATGTATTCGTTTTGTCATTAGTAAATATTATCCAGTAATAAAAGTAAAATTAAATTGCAGGGTTTTTTTACATGTATTTATTACATAACACAAGTAACCCATCAGTGTCTGTCATCGGATGTGTTTGTAAAGGTTTATTTTAGCTGCTAATGAGTCAATAAATTTTAAAATAAGAGTTTTCAGACATGATGCAACAATAAAGTTAAATGCACAGAGCAGAGTGTTTCCCAGCAGGACATTTTTAAAAGTTTTTTTTTTTTTTTCGCTCATCACTGTTCAAAGTGGTCACCTTGAATGCTCTCCCCTCCCTGCACCTCCCTCTCACCTCCCCTCTCTCCTTCCTGTCCTCCCTTGCAGGTATTTCAACAGCGGCAGCGCTCCTCTAGAATGTGACAAGGAGTTCTGGGACCTGAGGGACAGCGTGGTGCAGTGTGAGCTCCTCATCCTCCGACAGCTCAACTTCCACGTCTCCTTCGAACACCCTCACAAGGTAGGTGTGTGCGTGCACGCGTGTGTGTGTGCATGTGCACGTCCTCCTGTCCTCCTGACTTAGCATTGAGCCTCCTTGTCCGTCGCTGTTACTGTCTGCTGTTGTCATGGTTGTCCCAAAGTGTTTGTGTGTACAGTCGCTGTACGATCGGGGGCGAACAAACGTTTTTAGATATTAGCTGAAAATGCTGCGTCACTTTCTTCTGCTGATCTTTGAGCTTTTCCACTTTCTTTATTTTGTTATATTCAGTGGTCCAGAAATCCACTCAAAGTGTCACGTCCATCAAAGTTACTTTACTTCCCTGTGATTGGATGATCACACATTATTCATTTGCTGCATAAACTAAACAAATTGGTGTATAGTTAAATAGTTAATAATAATAAAATACATGATGTGCAGAATATTGTGTTTTTTCTCTCTCTCCAGTATTTACTCCACTACCTGTTGTCTGTGAAGTCACTCGTGAACCGCCACGCTTGGTCTCGAACCCCTGTCGCTGAGACTTCCTGGGCGTTGCTCAGAGACTGTTACCACGGAGCCATGTGCATCCGCCACACACCCCAGCACATCGCCATAGCAACGCTGTACCTGGCTCTAAACAGCTACGGAGTGGAGGTGCCTGTCGGGGAGAGAGAGTGGTGGCAGGTGTGTGTTCGTAACTGAGGAGAGGGCTGATCAGAAATGTGTGTGAGCGACAAGAGGTGGCTCGGTGACGTGTTATCATCTCATGTAAAGTCACAGCAAACATGTTTTACATCCAGCACATACGGAGCAATATTACCGTTCATTTTGAGTCATGTGATCGAGCCTCACAGGAACATAATTCCAATATTCACTCAGCTAAATTTTTGAGTTATGAGTTTTGAGTTATTACTGAAAGGAGTTGTGTAAGTGTAAGTGTAAGAGATGCAGAGATGCAGGCAGTTAATCTTTCATTCAAACAGCACTTAAATGCACAGAGTTGTGCACCGTGTGAGTGTCAGTGTGTAAATAAGTGATGGTAGTTAACGTGCAGTGCACAGTGAACGTGCTTTCAGACAGCTAACAGTCGTCCCTATCTGTTATTCAGAGAGCTCAGAGACACGATAAAACTAGCTCCTCTATTGATTCCCTCTGTTGTTTCTGTGGGGTCTGTGGCCACTAAGTCGAACTGTCGTAAATCATCCAAATGCAGCAATGAGCTCTGAATGTTCTGGAGAGCAGCCTCTGAGGAAGTAAGGAAGCGGCCTACTTCACATTTATACTACTAAAACATTTCTTTTCTAGTATTTTAACAACAATCTCCAGAGAAAACAAAGTCAGTTTTCAGTCTGTCTGTTTTCATGAGGCCAAATTGTCCACATTACTGCTGTCGTCAGTCTCATTTAGGATTCATTTCACATTTTTTATGCCCGCTGAGAAAGAAAAACAAAGGAATTACTTTTTAAAAAATGTACACCATGAAAGTTCAGCACTGTTTCTTTAATGGGATATAATTCTTCCTGAAACAAGATGCTGGGGTGAGAGCCAACATTTGAAGAGAGAGGCAGGGTTTCATGAAACTGCTCTGATCAATATTGGAATAAAAACATCAGATCAGATGACCCTGTGTAATGTGAAAGGTGTCGCCCGTAGTGAATAACCATCTGACTCTGCGGCTCGGCTCTACGGACGTCATTAAAGCCTTTCAGGTCGTGGTCTTGGATTTACAGCTGCAACTTTATCAGTGTCTCATCTCATCAGCGCTGTCAGCAGCTGTTTTCATCACAAAAAGCTCAGATAAAGCTGCTGTAAACTAACAGGTAGAGAGCAGCTACTGCACATTTAGCAGCTAAACAGACAGATATTTAAAGGAGAGATTAAAGGAGTGTGAATATTTGAATTATTCCCACAGGATTCAGCGCTAATTTAGTCCCTTCTGCTGGAAGTGTAAATAGCATTCATTGCATATCAGCGTAAAATATGATAATCTGTCCGTGTTACATTTTGCGGCTTGTTTCTGTGGCCTGAAGTGTCAGTTTACAAAAAACAGAACTATTTTCTCATGTATTTCAGTGATATCCAGCCATTCAGAGGTTTGGTTTTGTCTGCCCCTGTACAGATACTCAAAGCACTGAACAATATTTATTAAAACACAAGCAGGAGTGTGTCTTTCTCTGGAGCTACCAAAGAAATAGTCCCTATAAAATCTTTTTTATGACAGTTTTCCTGTCGGGGTCCTGTTTTACATTTCGTGGCTCTGTGAGGGTACTTTTTACATTATGGCAGATACAAACAGGAGCTGAGGCCTCACACAGGTGTCTGCCGCTGCCTTACAGCTTTGTACCCATTGTGCTCTTTAACCAAAGTGACATTGGCACCTGACCACCCAGCTCCAACATCTTCAAAGCAGTGCCTCTTGCAGGTGTTAAGTGTTAATTGAAAGCTGGAGGCGATGATAGTTGTCAGACAGTTTTACAAGTCAGGTCTCTTTTTGTTTGATTTCTTTTTTTTTAATAAGCTATTATACCCACATGCAAATGGAAGAAGTCAGGATTTATCACGGTTTCCGCTTCAGTCCTCAAGGCAATAGAAATCTGGGTCGTTTGAAATGGCATGTGGACCTTTGATGTCCACTGTTTATCGAGGCCAGGTGTGGAGCTGAAGTCTGTGTGTGTGTGTGTGTGTGTGTGTGTGTAGGTGCTGTGCGAGGATGTCACCAAAGCAGACATCGATGCTGTGATCTCGGACCTTCTTCAACTGTACGACATGGAGGCCAAGTGCATCTGAAGGACTCACAGACGACCCCCCCCCCCCCAACAAAAGTTGTTTTGTCTGTGTGTGTTGTGTAAATACGTCTGTGTGTGTTCTCTGCATGTAAGTGTTGGGGTTCAGGTGCGTCTGTGTGCATGTGCGTGTGTGTGTTAGTGTGAGAGGCAGGAACACTTTGTATTGCCCCAGTTAGTCTGTGAGCTGTGACAAAAACACACCTGCACTACTGACTCCTGACACCGCGGGGAGACATTTCTTGCTTTCTGCTCTCTGATCCTGCAGCCATGCAGAATACTGATGTGCTCTGGAATACATCAGCACCAGGTTTCTCAAAAAACATCCCAGAAAGCTCCCCACACTCCACACATAGCATGTTTTTCACCACTGTATGAATCTGACAGGAACATCTAAAGTTCATCATTATAATAATTCCAACAAATCTGCAAAAATGCATGGCACAGTGATGCAAATTAGATATTCATTATTTAACAGTATTTTCCTCACACATTTGTGCTTTAGGATAATACTGAACAATAATAAATATGAAGTTGAAGTTACGTGTTGGTCATCTGATCAGGATCCAGAGCAGCTTGCTGCATAAATCTGCGTATTAACAAAGAATATTTAATTTCCTGCACTACATCTCAACATATGTCTTTAATATGTAAGATGTATCTCATCTGGGTATTACATATAATGATATAAGATATGTGTTCACATGTCTGTGCATTAATTGGGTTAATGAGCTTAACTATCATCATAAGTGTTAACATGTCGTGGTGATTATAGAGGGATATTTGGCAGCTCAAATGCCTTTTGGTTTTTTTAAGTCTTGTCTCCTGTGTTTTTGCAGTGCTGCTGTTCCCAGAGATCTTTTCATGAATTAGTTAATAGACAATTTTTGGCAGCGGACCAAGCACATGAAAAATATGTGGGGATGTGATGATCTGTATCTTTTACACTTATTTCTCTGTTTTTAAGATGACATAGTTTGGAGTTTTATATTTCTTTACTTCAATAAATCTCATGAAAAGACCCAAACAATGACTTAACAATAATACAAGTGTAGTCTGTGTATTAAAGCCAGATATATCTCATTCCTGAGCCATGTTGTGTTAAAACTCATCAATGAGCCGCACGGTGTGACATCTTCCTTTATCACCATGAACACACACACTGTAGTTTATTTTAACTCAGTCACACACACACAAACACTCACTAGAGCACCAAATTTGGATCCATCCGCAGCTGAAAATAGTCCCTAACAAATGCAAAATTTGTTCTTGTTTGTTTGATGAAAAACTGCAGTTGTTTTGTAAAATTATTGAGACTTTAAAGAAAATGAAGCTATATTTGTGAAGTATTTTTTAAAGATTTACTCTTTCATTAGGAACCGGAACTCAGGCTCAGAGCTGAGAGCTGCCACAGACATGCATTTAGAGATGACGCATTGTTGGAAGAAATAAAACATTTCATAGCTAAAATACAACATATGTCTTATGCTAAGCACCAAATCTCTTTTGGAAAAAAATGAAAGATGGTTTTAAGTGGAAATCATAAAATATATGTCCTTTAATTATCGCTAATCTTAGAAACTCTAGCTTGGATATGATGATTTTAGAGAAAAAAAATACTAAAAACAGTGGAAATATTTGTTTATGGACACAAGTTTGAACCATTTATGCTCAATTTTTTATAATACTGTATAAGAGCTTAACGAACTGTCTATAAGAGCAATATATTAACTGTGAGGAGGATCAAGAGACCTGAGGATTGTTCATGGAAATGTCTTTTTGTCAAAGATTTATGGAAACCAGTACTTTACACTTATTGTATCGCAGATTATGCTATTTGTTTGAGTCCTAATTTAAGTTTACATGTATATTTCCTGCTCTGTGTAACTTAAGGAGTGAGGTGAAAAAGATTATTTTTGTTATATGTACACCACATACACAGCACAAATGCTGTATATAAAAAAACAAAAAAGCAAACCCTAAAATCATAATGGATAAATCACCAGTGGATAAAAGATCATTTAAGTTTGCAGTATAGAGCGTTCACGCTGAAGGGAAAGTCTGAGGACCTTGAAAAGATGAGAGGATGTTTCATGGACTGAGAAAAAATTCCAGGGAGGATTCATCAATACAGCAGCTTTAGTCTAAAGTACAAAGTAATGACCTAAGTAAGAAATAAAGCATGAACAAACTGTTCACCATTATTACATCTGTTTGATACTTCTTTTTGTATTTTTTTATCTATGTAAATGTGTGTACCTGCTGTATGTTTGTGCTTTTCCTTCTGTTTTGACTGTGTTTTTGATAGAAAACTGAATAAATATAGTGGTAATAAAAAAAATCTCACTGTTGCTTGTGTTCTTCTTGTGGGATTTGAACCAGAAAAATGTAGAATCTGAGGTTTACTTGTAGATAAATTCAATTAGGCCTGCTGTGAACACGCCAGTGTGAAATAGTGTGACAGCCCAGGGCTGAAAGCCCAGATAGCCGAGAGGTAGCCCTGAATCTGTAATATGATTGGCCAAGGTGGAGTGTGAGAGCAAAGTGAGCATTGAAGTGAGCTGAGGACACCGTGTCCTGATTTTTTAACAGTAAGGATGTTTTGAGGAACGTAAAGAAAGAAAGATGTGTGAACGCCAGCCATCACTGCTGCTTACTGTTCGAGGTTGTTTCATTTCTTTCTCGCTACGGAACAACGCTTTTCAGAGTTGATATATTTAGAAGAGGAGTGTTTTGGCTTACTTACCTCTTTGTATTTGTCTTGTAAAATCAGGTCTGCCTGTCTGAAGTGTGTGTGTGTGTGTGTGTGTGTCCAGGGTAGAGGAGTCACAGTCACATGATCAACACTGACACATCTGAGTCTCTCTTTCTGCCTTTTCCTCTCTCCCGTCTTGCTCTCCTCCTCCATGCGTTCTGCCTCTCTTCACGGGACAAGAGACATTGCGTGCATCCCAATAGCATCACGTGTCGTACAATATTCCTCTTCCTGACACATTCTCTCCCTTCTCATCTGTCACTCTCCTCTAACTCCAGCTTTTTTTTTCCCTCCCTCCCACATGTAGCTGCTGGGGGAAAATCTGGCTGTCTTTCTCTTCACTGCTTCATTCCTGTCATCCTCTCTCCATCTTTTTTTTGCTTTCCATCCATCTCAACCTCTTCTGCCCTCCATCTCTCTCTGTCCCCTTCCCACTCTTTCACTAATTGTCTTCCATCCACTCCTTTTCTTCTCACCCTCTGTCCTCCCACATCATTTCTTCCCCTTCTCCTTTTCTCTCCTCATCCCTCTGTCTCCCTAATGTTATATTAATAATGGAGAGGGTGCATGTTCAGCTAGACTTCATGAATTAACCATCAGATGGGAAGGAGTACTGAGGGAAGGAGTAAGGAAAAAGAGAGTGACATGGATGGATGAGAGGTGGAGGGGGGGAGAAAGGAGAGGGGTAACGTGAGGGATGGAAAGAGGAGCGATGAGGAAAAAAAGGAGGTGAAGCGGTAAAATGGCAAAAAAAGAAGGAAAGGAGCTTATCTCTGTATCACAGTTCAACACTCTGATTGCCGCCCCCCTCTCCGCTGTGTGTGCTTCTGATCTGCTTACACATCACTTCAGCCTTTACTCCGGGCTGGAGGGGAAGTCAGAGGGTCACACACACGACCAGCTGTGTGTGTGTACGTCTGCGTGTGCATGTGTGTTTATATCAAAATGACAGTTTGGGATGTTAATGTTGTATCAGGCCTGCAGTCTCAGAGCTGAGCGCCCTTGAACTGATAAAAGCTCTGCAGCCTTCAGCCTCAGACCTATTAGACATCAAGCAAGCTGCTCCTAAACACTCTTAATGCCTAATGCATAGACAATGGATATAGAGAGCAAGATAGAGAGCGAGTTTGTGTGTGTGTGTGTGTGTATGTGCACGCTCTTAGTATTGATGGGTGGAGCAAAAAGAGCAGTCTTCATGATTCATCCTCCATGTAAACAGAGGGATGAAAAGATGGATGGGTCAGCAGACAAGATAGGCGAAGCCATCAACCTGTCAGTCAAAAGTCTATCAGGACCTCTCAAGATACCCTTTCTTACCGTCAACATTAATACAAACACTGACTGTTGGATTTGCCCCTGGAAACTTTGATATCTCAAGTATTTCTCCATAGCAGAACATCACAAAATGCAGCGTCTAAAGATCCTGAACGTCCTCACAAAGTTTCATGGAAATCTGTCTGAGATATTTCAGTCTAGACGAACATCACCCTCCCTAAGGCCTTGCGGCTAGTGTGGCTAAAGACTAATGTGCTTCATCAGGACTGTGTGGGTGTGGTTTGATCAGATTTGACTGACAGTGGCCTGGCAACATTGGAAAACAACCCCACAACTGTCACCACATTTTAATTCAGACGTGGCCGAACTCTGACAGACGTATGAGACACATGAGGCCTTTTTCCAACTGAGCCTGAACTCAAAGGACAAAAACTCAGTTAGAGATGTTCTCCATGTGAAAAAAAGAAAAAATTGCAGAAAATGTTGGAAATGCCTTTAATGTCCCCAAGAAATGCAGATTGCTAGTGAATCCGGGACATTTAAGGACAAGTGTGTGCTTTGGCATGCTCCTTTTGAGTACTAGAAAGTCAGCGTTGGCTAACTGTTTAAACGTATTATTTATTAAGAATTTATTATTTGTCTGCTAAAACGCTTGATGAAATTAAAGCATAACTTAATCACACCAAACAGTGATGTCACATCGCACCACCAGAGTACACTATAACATCACTGCAGCCAGGGGAGAAAAAACCATGTCCTTGTATTAGAAATCTGGTGTAGAAGCATATTATAGCTCTTTGACTTCAGCCATCTTTACATCACCAGCACTAAGACTGTGCTTTGTGATGACATCAACCTCCTTTTTTCAGATATTTTAAATAGTTGTCGTATGAATCTATCACACTTCAGAGACCTCAGGAGTTTTAAATAAAACACACTACACAGGGAGGATGGCACATCAAATAAAAGATCAAATCTTTGTATGGTACAAGATGAAATTGTTCATAGATTGCACACCTTTCTTCAGAGAGATTCAGGTGTAGAGATTAGTGATCACCTGGTGGAGTCAGATCTTTTGACAATCTTCAAAATAAGCATAATCTGCAGAAGTCTGTGATGTTTCTGGCTTTCTTTTCTTACTCTGATTTATTTTTTATTTATTTTTTTGCTGACCTTTTCGCTGTTTAACACCATGAGGTTGAGATTTGAGAACAATACAGGAGGGATCATGTTCACCTCAGGATGAACTGTAATGACTTTGGTTTCCTGGCCTTCCATTTTGCACCATCATCAGGTCTAAATGTTTGTCCAAATTACTCAAATATATATAACTATAATTCAAATTTTTCAAATTTATTTATTTAGAGCCCAAAATCACAAACATTGTTTGCCTCGGAGGGCTTTACAATCTGCACAGTTGTGACACCCTCTGTCCTTAGACCCTCGAACCGAGTCAGGAAAAACTTCAAAAAAGCCTTTATGGGAAAAAGAAGAAACCTGAGGAAGAGCCACAGATGAGGGATCCCTCTCCCTGGGACGGACAGACGTGCAATAGATGCCACATGTACAGAGAACATCATCATCAGTCATATATGGAGTTAAACATGGGTCGTAATAAACTGTAGCTATACTGAGTTCATGGGTTTAGTCCATGTGTGAAGGTATCACAGGTAATGGAAATGAGTCTGTGAGTCCAGGTGCATCTCTAGATGTCCTCATATGGAGCTCTGGGCCACTCGACCTTCTCTCCACAGCACAGACACAGATCATGTCCCCACCAGGCCAGTGAACCTCAGACAGATGGACCACAACCAGAATCAGTGAGGAACCTGCAAGACTGGAGAGAACAAAGAGGACCGGGGCTCCGGCAGTAACATGCACTTTACAGGACATAAGAGTATTCACATTAACCGTTTTGACACTTTAGCCAATTTAACTACTTTAACCAGTTTAGCCACTTTAACCAGTTTCTAAAAGTGACTCCAGTTTGCACTACTACCATAATATGAGTAAAGGAAGCAGAGGAAGAGGGAGAGGTGCCCGATGCATCATGGGAGCCCCCCGGCAGTCTAAACCTATAGCAGCATAACTAAGGGCGAGCCTGTGCCCACCCTAACTATAAGCTTTATCAAAAAGGAAGGTTTTAAGTCTATTCTTAAACACTGACACTGTGTCTGCCTCTCGGACCCAGACTGGGAGCTGGTTCCAGAGAACAGGGGCCTGATAGCTGAAGGCTCTGCCCCCTAGACTACTTCTGGAAACCCTGGGAACTACAAGTAAGCCTGCGTTTTGGGAGCGCAGCGCTCTAGTCGGTTGATAAGGAGTTATCAATTCATTAAGATATGATGGTGCCAGACCATGCAGAGCCTTATATGTGAGGAGAAGGATTTTAAAATCCACTCTAAATTTTACAGGGAGCCAATGCAGAGAAGCCAATACTGGAGTAATATGGTCTCTTTTCCTGGTTTTAGTCAGCACCCGAGCAGCGGCATTCTGGACCAGCTGTAGAGTCTTTAACGACTTGTTTGGGCAGCCTGATAAAAGTGAATTACAATAATCCAGCCTGGAAGAGACAAATGCATGGACTAATTTTTCAGCATCGCTTTGGGACAAAAAGTGCCAGAATTTTTGCGATGTTGCGCAGGTGGTAAAAAGCAGACCTTGAAATATGCTTAATATGGGTGTCAAAGGACATATCCTGATCAAATAAAAACCCAGAGGTTCCTTACAGTGGTGCCGGAGGCCCAGTTAATGCCATCCAACAAGGCTATCATAGGAGAAAGCGTGTTCCTCAGGTGTTTCGGACCTAATAGGATCACTTCAGTTTTATCTGAGTTCAACAACAGGAAATTTCTGGTCATCCAAGCCTTTATATCTTTAAGGCAGGCATGGAGTTTCAGGAGCTGATCAGTTTTGTCTGGCTCCACTGATAAATATAATTGGGTGTCATCAGCATAACAATGGAAATCTATGGAGTGCCTCCTGATGATATTGCCAAGGGGCAGCATATACAAAATAAACAGAATTGGACCAAGCACTGAACCTTGTGGAACTCCATGACAGACTTTAGTATGCACAGAGGATTCATTATTAATATGGACAAACTGAGACCGATCTGATAAGTATGATCTGAACCAGTTTAATGCAGACCCTTTAATACCAAGCAGTTTTTCCATTCTCAGCAACAGGATGTGATGGTCAACTGTATCAAAGGCAGCACTAAGGTCTAACAGGACAAGTACAGACAGAAGCCCTCTATCTGATGCTGTCAACAGGTCATTGGTGACTTTCACAAGTGCTGTTTCTGTGCTATGGTGAGCTCTAAATCCTGACTGAAAAACTTCAAAAAGACTATTACTGTGGAGATAATTACATAACTGGCTGGCAACGGCTTTCTCTAGAATCTTAGACAAAAAAGGGGAGGTTGGATATTGGTCTATTGGTCTGTAATTGGCTAACACATCTGCATCAAGTGTAGGTTTTTTGATCAATGGTTTAATTACAGCTACTTTAAAAGACTTAATAATATGCAGCAGTGATGATGCCAATGCCAACAAATGGGAAAACTTCCTTAAGCAGCGTAGTTGGGATCGGGTCTAGGAGACAAGTTGTTGCTTTCGATGCTGAAACTAACGAGGATAATTCGGGAAGGCCAATTGGAATAAAACTGTCTAAGCAATTGTCAGGTTTTAATGTATCTGCTCCTAAATTTCCTGAGTCTGAAGGATCGGAGTCTAACGAGGGCAGATCCTGACAAATTTTGTCCCTAATATTCAAAATCTTGTCATTAAAGAAGCTCATGAAATCATTACTACTTAAACTTAAGGGAATGCAGGGTTCAATAGAGCTATGGCTCTGTGTCAGCCTGGCTACAGTGCTGAAAAGAAACCTAGGGCAGTTCTTATTTTTCTCTATTAATTCTGAATAGTAGGCTGCTCTGGCATTACACAGGGCTTTCCTATATGTTTTGAGACTCTCTTTCCAGGCTAGGCGAGAGTCCTCCTCTTTGGTGGAGCGCCATATCCTTTCCAATTGTCGTGTTGTTTGTTTTAACTTGCGAGTTGCAGAGTTAAACCATGGTGCCAAGTCTCTTCTGTTTTATAATCTTTCTTTTTAGGGGCGCAACAGAGTCCAGAGTGCCTCTGAGTGAGTCCATAGCGTGTTCTAACAAGTTGGTCAATTTGGGGGGAGCTCAAAAAATTCATGAGAGTCGTCAGAGATACTAGGAAATCTAACTGACTTTAATGCTGTCGGAATTGCTTCCTTAAATTTAGTCCTAGTACAATCGGGTAACCATCTAGTGAACACTAATTTTTCTAGAGGTGCATAGTCCAGTAATAGGAATTCAAATGATACTAAGTAGTGGTCTGATAACACAGGATTTTGGGGGGAGACTATTAAGTGCTCAATATCAATACCATAGGTGAGGACCAAATCAAGGGTGTGATTGTGACAGTGAGTTGGAGAATTTACTCTCTGAGAAAACCCAATGGAGTCCAATAATGAGATGAATGCTGTGCTAAGACTGTCACTATCCATGTCCACATGAATATTAAAATCACCTACAATAATTACCTTGTCATTTTCAAGGACTAAATTTGACAAGAACTCTGAAAATTCAGATAAGAATTCAGAGTATGGGCCTGGGGGGCGGTACACTACAGCAACTAGTATTGGCTTTGTGCTCTTCCAGGCTGGAGATGAAAGAGTAATAATAAGGCTTTCAAATGAGCTGTAGCCCTCTTTAGGCCGAGAATTTATTAATAGGGCTGAATTAAAAATGGCTGCAACTCCACCTCCTCGTCCAGTGTCTCGAGGAACATGAATGTTAGAATGACTCGGTGGAGTGGATTCATTTAGGCTAACAAATTCTTCCTGACCTAGCCAGGTCTCAGTAAGGCAGAACAGGTCTATATCAGAGTCTGATATCAAATCATTTATCAGAACAGCCTTAGAGGCCAGAGATCTGATGTTTAAGAGGCCACACTTAATTTTCTTATTATGCTGTTGCTGAGTTGCTACAGCAGTTGTGTTAATTTTTATTAGATTTTTATGAATAACTCCCCTTTTTGGTTTTAAGAGTTTAAATGGTCGCTGGGCAGACACAGTTTCTATTCTATATTGGGTGTGCAGCTGCTCTAATGGAGGCGCAGAGAAGCGTGTAAGACTGCAGCTCTGCTTACTGGTCCAACTCTGGTATGTCATGAATTAGGACTAATAAAACTTTCTATATTTCTAGACAGGAGAGCGGCTCCAGCCAAAGTGGGATGGATACCATCTCTCCTAATCAGGCCAGATCTCCCCCAAAAAGGCTGCCAATTATTAATAAAGCCCACGCCGTTTGCCGGACACCACCTCGTTAACCACCGGTGGAATGACGTCATCACCTGGTCAGATTAGGAAGGGGTCCAGAGAAAACTACGGAGTCCGACATCGTTTTTGCAAACTTACACACCGACTCCACATTAATTCTGGTGACTGATTGGCGTAATCGGGCGTCATTAATGCCGACATGAATTACAGTTTTATCATATTTACGTTTATCCTTTGCCAGCAGTTGTAAATTTGACTCGATGTCGCCCCCTCTGGCCCCAGGGATGCATTTGACTATGTTCCCCGGTGCTGCTAACTTCACGTGTTCGGACTATGGAGCTGCCAATAACCAGAGTTGGTTTGTCAGCGGGTTGTGTCGCTGAGGGGGGAGAATTTATTAGACACGTGAAGTGCTTGGTGGTGAACCTTGGTGGACTTTTTTGAGCTCTGCCTCCTTCGAACAGTCACCCAGCCGCCCGGCTGCTCGGGGTCTGCCGGGGGAGTGCTAGCTGATGCTAACCCTGCAGCGGCTACTGGGGACTGGCTAACTACGCTAGCATAACTGCTAACATTGGTGCCGAGCCGCTTCTCTAATTCTGTCAGCCTCGCCTCCAAAACTACATATAAACTACATTTATTACAGGTACCATTTACACTAAAGGAGGCAGAGGAGCAGCTAAACATCTGACACACCGAGCAGGAGAGAGGAGAGGAGGAGGAGAGGGAGGAGCCATTGCTAATAAGAGATAGCAAAGGAGCTAACCACTGAACCAAATTAATTAAAGAGTTTTACGCAAAAGTTAAGCTTTTGGACAGCTAAAAAGTCGCTAGCAAGCGGTGGTTAGTCACAGTTGTACAATTTACACAATTTAGAGAGTATTTAAGGAAATTATGCTCTGGAGTCTGAAGACTATTCACACAGCTCTAAGCGCAAGGAGAACAGGAAATGACGCAATACGCTCACCGTAGCACGTAGAAGATCAGATAATATCCATAGCTATGCTGATGACACACACAAGTGATGACCTACTACTCAACAATAGGTTTGGCTGCAGGAAACAAAGAGGATACAAGCCAATTTTCTTAAATTAAATGGTAAGAAAACTTTAATGGTTAGTCCACAAACAAAAAAAGAGAGCTAGTTCTCACCAAACTCGGCTTTTTGACTCCACCAGTTATATCAGAGGTCACAAGGCTGGGCATTGTCATAGGCTTCTTTTTTTTTACATCTAAGAAATCATGTAAAGCTCATTTGTATATCAACAAGATGCTGAAAAACTTGAAATGTTTGTTTCAAGAAGACGACTGTAATGCACCCTTCAGCGGTCGACATTGACTCAGACTACTGCTGCCAGGCTTTTAACTGGAAAAGGAAAGGGTGAGAGCATCATCCCAGTTTTAGCTAAGCTGCGCTGGCTCAGTGTCTTTTCAGACTGACATTAAAGTTATTTTTCTTTTTCAAGGCTCTTACTGGTTTGAGACCAGCCTACATTACTAATTCTTTGTCGTTTTATAATCCTTCACAGCCTCTTGGATCCCCTGCTGACAATTGAAAACTTATTTATTCAGCATTACCTTTAAATAACAGTCACTCCTCCTATGTTTTATTCTTATCTTTTACATATTTTATGGTCCTTATGACTTTCTTTGTTTTATTTCTGTGATTTCATATTGTTCTTAGCTACCTGTTCTTGCTATTTGCTGCCTCTTTTGTTTGTTCTTCATTTGATTTTTTTTTTAATGTTCAGTGGTTACACTTGTTTTAATTTGACTGTTTTTAATTGACTCTCTTTTTTCTTCACTTCATTGTAAGGTACGTTGAGCTACACCCCCTGTGTGAAAGCTGCCATATAAAAACTTTATTATTATGATGATTATTATCAAAAACCTGCAAAACTAAAGCCAATTACATTAGAAACATGCTAATCTCAGTGAACATGGTAAACATTACAAATACCTGCCATATCATTATTCACTGTACCATTGTTAACATGTTGAGGTTTGCATTTAGCTTCTCTCTCTCTAAGGGAAGCTGCTGTCTGTTTTAGTCATCATTTTTATAGATTTTATGTTTATTATGGATAGAGATGAGCATGTCATGTTGTACAGTCTGGTTGTTGTGGTTACATGTGTGTGTAGATATATCTACACATACTATATGTAGGCTGTTTTATTTCACTAATATTCCAGTTGGGTTGAATTAACCTGTCTGGATACATGAACATTTGATTTGGTTTGAATATTGTTGAAAAGGGAAAAGGGTGAAGTCCCCGATGACTCTAAGGTGTGTGAGAGCAGCTTCAGTTTGTGTTAGCCCAGTTGTGTTTTAAGCGGCCAAACTGTCCGCTCATCCAGCATCATCCAACTTTTCTGT